>JARHKZ010000043.1:0-600000 GCA_029204075.1 Mycena capillaripes
ATGACTGTCTATCAATAGTCTGGTGAGCAGTCAATAGTGCTCTATAGTGACTGGCTGGTACTACATAGTGCTATGTAGTAAGTACCACAAAATGTAGGTGGCAGCAATCATTTGGCACAATGTCAGGTGTTAATATGAATCCTATTTCAACTTTCTGGCAGTATTCATGCACCAGTTCAAAGCATTGAGTTTCTGAAAATCACCGCGTCTGAAAAAGTATTTTGTGTTTTACAGGCTAACAAAGGCTTTTGAGGCAAACTGGCCTTAGAGATGTCTTATAGCTCTGATTGAGCTCTACAACTTTTGTTTTAGGTCTATTTTTAGATGACTGACCATTTTTGACCATGTTAACCAGATTGACACTTCACTTATCTATCAATATCACTACAACTACACAAGCGTGGCCCACCACTTCAGTTAATGTTGAACACAAGTTGAAGGATGGCCTAATGATGACAAAAAAGGTAAGGTCAGGAAGCTGACAGCAGAGGTTCAATTATGACAGCACAGTTTGAAAAGGCTTCAGACAGACGGACAGAGGCCGCAATTTTATAAATAGGGTGACTAGGGAACCTATAATGTATACTGTCATTGAGGTCAGTAGTGAGGGGAGCAAGGTTGAACTGTGGTTAAAAGGTAGAAGAAGCATGGGGTAACCTTATATCTCATCAAATATATTGCCGAGCAATGGTTGTTTAGTCTAGTATGTAAGTCTCCTACTTTAGATTTTATTCGTAATCACGAGGTCGCGCGTTCGATTCTCCCAAGTTGTATTCATTTATCATTAAAATATTTAAGCATGTGCTCACACTTGCAATAAGTCAGTAAACTCAGTTATTACTTGAATGACAATAGTAGTAATAGTAACAATGAAGTGGTTCCAAGTAACAAAAGAAGTTGGAAAGCCATTATTTTTCTGAAGAAATGTCCTCCATTATGATAAACATGCCCCACTATGAGGTGCTATGGGGTGCTATTAAACTGGACCCCCCCCTCCCACGTTTCTATGGGGTTGGCAATCTGCTATGGTGGCTATGGCAGCTATGGGGGTCTATGAGGGGCTATAAGGGTACTTTGCGTTTTCCTGATGCAGTCAACAAAGGAAACTGAACTGCCGATATTGGCGGGTTGTGGAGTGCTTGAGAAAGAAACACTGGATTGAGGTGATTGGAAATATGCACACACTGATTCGAGGGATCTGCTTAAGATACGAGTAATGGGGTCCCAGTGAGTGATGCCGTGCGGGGAATGGACTGGGCGTGGGGCAGGCAGCTGTGGGATTCCCGCAAGGTGAGCATGCGACAGCAAGCACAGACTTCATGTGGCTCCAGCTTGTCACACGGGCGCGACTTGGCGCCAAAACCACATCGTGCCGTCGCTTCGCGAGGATGCGACGGCATCTGCGGCCGAGTCATGGCTCACATAAACAAAACCTTTATCTATCCCACATAAATACGAACTCAACACTGAAATTTACTGGTAACCATTCAAAACTAATCTCTTATATTTTCTGTATCTAGTTAAATTTCAATTAGTACTTAGTAAAATGAAAGCTTATTTCGAACAAAGACCTTTGTCAACTGTCACGGCCACATGCGAGCCACATGCATTGTTCTTTGCCCCCGGTGGTATCTCCCAGGAGCTTACACAAGGTGGAGGTCGAGATATGTTCGGAGAAATGGATGAGGGAGCCATACTTGACCACTTGGAGTAAATCGATTTTTGCCGTTCAAATGGGAGACAACGGATCATGGACAATATTCTCCAGGCAAGATTGTGCACAGAGGAAAGTGGAATGTTCAGCGATGAGACATCCGGGATTGTAGCCGAGGACTCTCACCGTCCCCTAAAGTCATCTGATTTTCTTTTCTGCGAGCCTGTTTTAATTGATTTCCACCGTTGCCTCCGACGCCTTGTCGGCAAGAACAACCCCGAATCGGGTGTATCAGGTCTCACCACCTATACGCATACTTCTAATATTAGAGAACATGCGGTGGAGCCACCCGGCGCCACCAGATGGCTCATCCGGCATGCGGGGCCGGGTGGCTACATAACTTGGTGGCTATTTGGTGGCTGCTCGTTACGGAGTGTATTGGGCATGAAATACTCTATTGGGTACTACCACTTTCTCTACCTAGGCAGTTTGCCACTCTGGAGGCTAGACTTCACTTTACTGCATTGCTAAAAGCTATCACTGATGAATGGGACAAAAATATTGAATGATAGCATGTGTAGTGATAGTTTCCGGCCCTGCATCCGTGCTCACATGTGTAGGGACGTAGATATGGTAGTCAACAATAAGTTCTCCCTTCGTCGCTCGAACAGCCACCCAATGACGTAGCCACCCGGCACCGCATGCCGGATGAGCCATCTGGTGGCGCCGGGTGGCTCCACCGCATGTTCTCTATTCAACATGTCTAAATACGGTAGCTTGTGGACAGAATTATTAACTATAGAATATGTCCAGAATTATCATTTATGTTGTTTCCTTTGAACCACTCGGAACCAGTGATAGTGGGCCCTGCCGCAAAGCGGATTATTATCTAATCTCTAGATTTAATCGAAGAGTTGATCAAATCACATCTGCCGGAAACTGCCAGCTCTCTTTTCGCTCCTGCCACCACCACCACAGCGACATTGACCGCAGCCAGACTTACCGTCGGCTGACTCTGCCAGACTGATCGTCGGCACACACCAGACTTTTACGTCGGTGTCTCGACCTGGACCTCAAGTTGCTGGAAATCCGTGCCGCAGAGATCTGTGTAGCGCTGCAATCCCCACGTTAAAAACGAGCATTTTCCTTCACAGACGTCGGTAGCCACCCCCATCTCTTCTGCGCAGTAACGTGTTTCTCTGGCTACAAACTCTAGTGCTTTGTCGCTGGGTCAAGAGGGCGAGTGGCTCCGGGCCGAAGAGTCGACAAAAGTACGGCCTTTTTTCGCTTTGTGCGGCTGCTCCCAAATAACTCACGGTGGCAAGTCGTGCGACGCAATTTTATTTGTGAATAATGGGGGAAATTCCAAAGCACGCACTTTGGCTTCAAGTTTTATAAATAACTGGGCCGTCTGCGATTCCGCCTTTCTTTTCTCCCATATTATATGCGACTGCCTAGTGGGCCGAACTAGGTAGTGGGCCACTTGCATAATATAAGGTGTTTCGATGGTGAATCCGGCGACTTGGTGCCTGTGGGATGGAACGACCTATGAGGATGCCGTATGTCAAGTTTGGACGTGTGTCGACGCGGCGATCAAAAACTGTGGGACGTTTTGGATCAAGATGCCGGCGTGTGAACATCATTTCTTATTTCCGAGCAGCCTTGGCGCTCGTTTTCCACTTGTTTCTCCACCAATTCCCCGTCGATTCACATAGTTTTTTGCTCGTTCTTTTCTCCTCGTTTGCAGAGACAATATGGGATGGCCTCATCCTCGAAAATGATTCTGTAACTCCTCCACAATTCTTCAAGAAGACCTTAACCTGACCCCGAGTGGCACAATTCGGCCACCTGCGTAGCGAACCACCCGTGTGTGCCACGGACCTAGGGCTTAGTTGCTGTACTCCAAACCACTATCTGCGTATTCTCCCCGGCAGTTGGACTTTTTAACTGTCCGACTTCCCTGTCACGGCGGGCAACTACTGAAAACTGGCGAATTAGAGTTGGGCGTAAAGATGTATTTTTTTCGAGGGGTTATATGCATGTGGGTAACATTTTTTGTAACCAATCGTGTTCCCATACATCCTATTCGTTGATCTGGGCCTAAATTCGGGCTGTTGACGCGCTGGTCGCTATGTAGGGTACGTGATTCAGTTCAGACCACCATTTCACCCCTCTCCTTGCCCGGAAAGGGAAATAGTTACAGCCCTAATATCCCTCAGATGTACACTTCATGTGTATGGAATATTGTAATTATATCTCTTAAATGATTTGGAATGTGATTCGGCGAACAGGACCAATTTCGACGGAGGGATTGAGCGGGTGGCCCACTAGCCCGTTTTTTGCCTTTTTCGGATACCGACGGAAAGAAAATTTGGTATGCCCTCAGATCATGATATAAATTCGGAGAAAAATAAACAACTCACTCGTAGGGTGCATACCTTCATTTGAAGCTCATATACCTGTACATACTCGACTCTGTGTATGGGCTTGGGGCGAAAAATACTTAGGTGGCCCAGTACCCGGTCTTAAATAATACGCCACCCGCACAATTGTAGAAACATCACCAGCGGAAAAGACCGCTGCCAGCCTCACGAAGCCACACCAACGCTATGTTAAAACCTTCTTCTTGGAGTATTGCAAAGAGCTATCTAACTCCGGTTTTGAGAGCTGTAACGCATGGCTCAAAACAACGGCTGCAGAGATCTTCAGCTCGGATGTGTTCGCAGATGCTCGTGTGGCACCTTCCGCCACGCAAGATTCAATGCTTGATCAGGCCACGATGGATATGTTGGGATGACCTCTCATAGCACCATCTAAATGGCTTCCCATCTATGACACAGAGGTGTTCGTCTTGCCCGCCGTTCTCAAGAATCCTACCTCGATGTCAGATACGGAGGTCGTGGGGTTGGTCGAGTATTTTATGGCGCAAGCGAAGGCCCAAAAACATTTCACCTCTCTTCCCGGTGGCGACAAGGTAGCTGGGTTGGGCGACATGTGAGTAGTCTATTGCTGATTTCTCCACACAAAAAGAAAGCCGCACTTGAGAAGGTAGATATCTCATTTGTTTTGGTATTTTTTGTGCGGTTGCTAACGATGTGTTTAGGGCACGGGTGGCGAAAAAGTCAAGGCCAAGTAGCCTGCGGGGGCGACTACAAAGGAGGACTCAGCGCCGCCGCCCTAGGTGAAACGCAAGCGAGCGGCAGACGAGGTAAATTTGTTACAATGTCTCGCATCCTTAACTAACCAACTCCAGGGTCAGGCGCCTGGAGACGCCCCTCCGCCGAAGAGATGAAAGACGCAAGAATCACCTCCCACGGTTGAAGAGCAACGTCGGTCCTCGCGTGCTCTCGTGAGGTGGAAGGAGTAGGGGGACCTCTGTCCCCGGTCGCCAAGAAGAATAAGGCAACGGAAGAATAAATTACCGTATGTTTTCTATTGCGTCGGAAGTAAATACATAACTATGTTATGTCAAATTTCATTCCTTCTATGATTTTCTCATGCGTGGAGCGGACGGAATATATCACTATTTATGTAATGGGCAGGCCCGGACTTGGCTCGAGTGGATGGCAGACTCGAGTAGGGTGTTGGCTCGAGCCGAACCTATACTCGAGTCGCCCCAGTTAGTTGGCTCGAGTTAAAAGCTAACTCGAACGGCCCGAGTCGGAGTTGGCTCGAGCGGGAAGCGAGGGTGGAAGACACATAAATTATGCTATATACTACATTTGAAAAATATACATGGATCAAGTGGATCGAGTGGCTCGAGCGCGGCTCGAGCCGACTGCCCCATTCAAACGGGACTGGCTCGAGAATTTCTAAGGTGGATTCATGAACAACAGTGCCACGGGATCGGGGACTCTCTGCAAAATCAGAGCCTTCGCATTCTGCTCGGCCTTGTCCCAATTGGTAAGCTCTTCCGCCTGCACCTCAGCTAAAGGCGCGTTCGTGAATACCGGACGTAGATCTGTGCCGTCAAAGTGACCGAGATGGCCATTGGCACCGACGGACGCAAGGAAGCGGAGGGAAAAAAATCGGAAAGTCGTTGCCGTCAGAGGTAACTTTGAGAGACTGGGGACAGAATACGGGACGACGTCGTTTAGAATAGCGGCAGCAGCCATGCTGGCAGTACGGAGATAATAACAACGCAGTTAAAGGCGGGGCTCAATAACCTATAAGAATGAGACTTCAGACGCGCGAGAGCTAAACAATAATAGCCCAGTCTTCGCGCACACAAATGTAAGCGGAAGTTTGAGGGGAGGCGACTCGAGGTACAGCGTGAGTGCCTGAGTCTAACCAAAAGATTACTACAAGTACCTGAATATAACTGCAAGAGAAAAATGCGAAAACTATCAGCTACGAGCGTTATATCGTACCTTCAGATCATAATTGTACATAGCTTTGCGGCGAGACAATATATCGCTTTGACTTGAATCCCGAGTGCGCTACAAGCGCGCTACATGCTAACAATCTACAGTTGGTCCATCTATCATACCACAGGTTTCCAACTGAAGAATTCGCTATTATACCATAGCTGGGCTGAGGTCTTCGCGTTGAATCGCCAATAACACCGTGTTTGAGTTAGAACTTGGACATCGATTAATGCTTCCTGTATTGTGATTCTCCAAAGGCCGGGTCTTGGAGATAAAATTTAGACTGGGACTATCATGGTATGTCCGACAGCGTAAATTGACGTCGAACAGAGGAAATCAGTCCGACAGTGTAGATAAACTTGGTGCTAGAAACTACCCAGAACAATGTTAGTTAAAATTAGGAGTGCGACGAATAATTCGGATTATTTACTGTAGCTGGGCACTAGCATACAAAACATATTTTTAACTCGGCAGCTGAGTTGGCATCTCGGGCACCATCGGTATAGCTGCGACGCTATGTGCTATCGATCAGGTAATTTATCAATCTATCTCGAAGAGCGATGGCTATCATTGGACCTAGGCATGTTTAAGGACTCCTCAAGTTTCATCGTGTCCCAGATTGCTCACGCTCTCTTATCCAAAACGGAAATGCCTCTCTCCATTGCACTCATCTCCCTCGCCATCGCTGCGTCCGCCAACCCCGCGCCGAAGCCAGAGTGAGCTCACCTTCCACAATTGAAGTCGTTGCACCGCTGACAATTTTTATCTGTGTGTGCTCAGTGTTCCCCGGGCCATGTGAGAGCTGCCTCATCTTACTTCCCATATTTCGACATGCCCCTGACAACGATTTGGATTCGCCCAGTCCCCGCTGTCCTGGGGACTCCTGCTGGGCTGCTCCTCAACAACTCAAATGACGATTTGCGGAAACAGTCTCCTGTTGCAGATATAGGGGTGGCGTTTAGATTGTACTCACTTGAGGTGGATTGCTTAGATTCTAGGGAGGGTTGAGGATGAATAAACCTTTGATTTGATTTCTCGATCGACTTGAAGTACCTGGTTACGTTCACAGTCCATCCAACGGTCGCAACAATGGTACTTGTTGGAGGCTTATATGATTTTTGGGTGCATTGCCCTTCGTCAGTATAGCGAATGTTATGTTGGATATCGAGCCATGCATTCGCCTTGAGTTGCAGCGCAGGGGATGTTTTGGCCGCATGTATGCAGTCTTCGAGTTCGACAGCGGCGCACAGATCTAAAGAATAAGAATAGGGGATGGTAAGAGAAATGATACTGAGATTATGTTTCGTCGCGTTTTTGGTCAGAAACAGAACATCAATTGATGTGTGATTCCACAAATACGGAAAACTCCCATTAGATATCTTGTCAACCACTGGGCTCACCAAGTGTCTTCACCCCAGTCTGAATCAGAGTTATGCATTCCCACATTTCTCAAAAATCCCCAGGTCTGTGTACATCTCGTCTGTCTACGTGTGTCTACGTGCGTCTACCTGCATCTACTTTATGGACTGATGTATGCTGACATAGAACAATATAGACGTATGTAAACCGACTCTGTCTACGTCTGTAGACATGGGAAGACGAAGGGGTTCATATACCCATTGTCTATGGGGGTAGACGCACCCTCTGTGTACGGGGGGTCGGAACGCAGTGGTTGAGCTGGACCAAGTGGTCTAGGTTGAGTTGGGATCGCATTTGAGAGTAGTTTTGTTCAGCTATGTTGAGCTTTGATATCCATGTCACGATGATGGTCAGAGTCCGAGAACTGTACATCAATCTCATCAACCAAATAAATTAATATATGGCAGCAGTCGTTATAGTGAGAATGATCGGCACGCAGGTATTTGGCCATTATAGTACAGAATACCTCGGCACGCTCGTCACTCTCACTTCATTCCATAATGGCTGGACATGAGCCTAAAGCTGAACATGAACCGGCATGCATAGCCATCGGTTTGACTTTGACGCTTGATCCGAACTTGAATGGTGCGGCGCAATGTCTAACCCAGACTCGACTATAGTCACTGTCACTGGTCGGTGGGTCCGTTGCGTGAGACTTGGTCTGACCCCATTCATGTCAACGATGTCAACACTCACATTGGTCGGTGAAACCTTAAGCTTTAGCACAGAAATTTCACCCCACATGCCCTGCCAATCGTACTCCAATGATCACAATGCAAATTCGTCGGTGTTGTAGTTGGCAGAAACTTAGCCGAAAGGCTTGTCAACTCGGAGGCGACTTAGTACAACACCATGTACCACACAACACTGGATGTTTGGATAGCTGTTCAATCTGACTTAAGTTGCACAAACTCATGTCATTGAGATATGTATATTGCATATTGGTTGTACAAGCCCCATCGGTTAAACATTTGTGACCTCGTACTAGGTAGAAGTATGGTGTTGTCTTCGTTCCCGTACAATTCCGAGTGCCACGGTTGATTTGGGCAGTACTTGGTCAGATGAATGGTAGAAATGAGAGTCAAAAAGGCCGCAATTATTTTTGCAATCTGAGGTAAACACAGCTGGCAGACAGTGATCCGAGATGTTGGCGGAATCCTACAGCAGTGCTGCCGGTATGCCGGGAACTACGGCGGATAAGACCACATGCTACCAAGGATAGAATCAAAATAGAACAAAGAAAAATGGTCTGCGTGAGCTCAGCCATGGCAAGTGTCGGTGCTGTGCATCAACTGCCATGAATCCATGACCACGGCCTTTGCACCCAGTATTATTTATGCATCCCTTTCTCTCTTGACTGAGGAGGTGCATCAATGGACTCATGCTCCGTAGGAGTTGACCGCGAGCAGTGTTCTTCCCCGCAGAATCGAGATTGCTTTTTATTTTTCACCATCACTCGCCAAAACGTGTTCGCCATCGCCCTTCCCCCCATGTCGTGTGCCGCGAGAAGGTTGAGGGGTGTAAGATTGAGATGTCTTGCTGGGTGTAGCAGAGACAGGACATCGAGGAAAGCGACCTGCTTGGTATGCATTCAAATGGGAATTCATGATGAACCGTCCCTCCAAAGAGCAGTATAGTCTGACGGCGGCAAAATTCAAACCGCCAACATCGACCGCAACTTGAATGCCTCATGCACAGTTTCGCTCTGATCTCATCCCGCTCTACCACCGAGCCGAAGAATGGGTCGCCTGATGGCAGTAAAATTCAATCACGCCCAGTGTCGTTCTGCTCCCATCCCACTGCACCGCCGACCAGAAGAATGGGTCGCCTGATGGCAGCAAAATTCAAACTGCCAAGACGGACCACAATTTGAATGCCTCACGCCCGGGGTCGATCCCATCCCGCTCTACCACTAAGCCGAAGAATGGGTCGCCTGAGGGCGGCAAAATTCAAAATTCAGACTGCCCACATCGATCTCATCCCGCTCTACCACCAAGTCGAAGAATGGGTCACCTGACGGTGAGAAAATTCACACAGCCCACATCGACCACAACTTGAATGCCTCATGCCCGGTGTCGTTCTGATCTCATGCCCTGCCGAGTCGAAGAATGGGCCCACTGCGCGGAGCTTAAAATATTTTGGAGCGTGTAGTTCACGTTCTTGAGGAAATTCCGAGTTGTGCCCCATCGGCGGGATTTGAATTCAATTCATATCCGAGTCTATCAACATTGCACAGCAGCTAGCTACAGTAACCTTTCTTGTTATTTCGTTATTTGGATCCGAGAGTGACGTTTTCGGCTTGCAAAACGGGCTTGCGCCCGCGCCAACGGGCTTTTTCGGGCTTAGGCTTGGATTTGGGTGTAGATCAAAGCCCAAGCCCGGCAGATCGGCTTGCAAGCCCGTTTGATGGCTTGGCAAGCCCGTTTGCTCGCTTAGCCGAGAAATGGGCTTGCACATATTTCTCGTCCCCCTCGGATTATTTTGTCAATCTGAGAGAATAAACTGTGCATTAAGTGCATACTTATAGGACTTGCGATTCTTTTATGATATTTTGCTCACTGATGTGATGATACGCCACCGCCGCCGAGGACAACACAGGGCAACATTGTCAATTCAATTCAGAAACACGGGCTTGTCACACTCAATGTAGTCTCATCGTCTTTATACATCCATTGAAACCAAAGGGTTTCTCACAACTTGAATTCCTTGTCTACTGGAATCAAATTTTCTGTGACATATTAATATGAGTTGTTGAAATAACTCAAAATTATTCTGATATGCCAATGCCGCCTCCTAAAACAAACGTCAGTGAGACTCTGCCATACTATCATCCCAAGATATTCATGTGCCGTCTCCAAGCCATTTTGGAAGCAGCTTAACACAGAACATATTAGGGGAAGTCAGAGTAGAAGAAACTCACGCGAAACTCATGCGAAACTGACACAAAACTCGCTTCGAAACTGATCTGATTCTGAGTCGAGTTTCGATCAAGAATCGATGTTTCGAGTTTCGAAGAAGTTTCGCAGTTCCTCCTCCAGAGGAGGAACTCAAGAGAATCGACTCGAGAATCGCTTCTCGAAACTCGCGTCACGGTGCTCAGTTGTCCTTAAGTCGTCTTGAATAATTACATAATTTGTATTTATTTATCTCACTGAAAGTCTTCACTTGCCTCGACTACATACCACCGTCTTGTACACCATGGTGCACACCAAAAACAAATCCACTCCCAAGTCCAAACCAACTCTTGCTACTGCCCCAGGCCCTGCCAAGGCAACACGAAAGAAAACGCCGACCGAGAAAGGCAGGGCGCACCAGGCCGCAGTGAAAAGAGCGAGCAAAAAAAACAAGACCGTCGACGAGCTGGAATCGGATGACGATGCTGCGGATGATTCCGAAGACCCTGACATACAGGAGGGCGGCGGAAGGCCCGACAGAACCCTATCTTTTGAGTAAGTGAATCGCGCTCTCACTGCATTTTTTTTTTTCACTGACCGATACACAGCTGGAGCGACCACACACTCAGCGAGAGTCTTCTGACTCTCATCTATGAGAGCCGTGACATCAAGCGAGCGCTGTACCCGCCTCCCGGTCCAAATGCCTCCACGGCCAATGGTGGCGGCAAAACCAAGACTGCTGCGCACTGGCAGCTGTGCTTGAAGCTATTCAGCGGCCACCCCAAGTATGCAGCTGTCCTTGCTGCCGTAGTCACTGCGAAGGAAAGGACTGCATACGCAAACAAGATCAAGAATCGTCTCCGAGCGTGAGTGCAGTCGGAGCACGCACCAGGTCTCGATTACTGACGGGCTGACAGTATGGCCAAGCTCACCCGCAACTTCATGAACGAGATGGGAGAGACGGGGGCTGGTATCCGCAGTGCGACCGAGATCGACATGAGCGTCACTAACTCGTTGACCACAAAGTGGCGTAAGTACACACCTGCATGCCTAGGACCGTTCTCACACGTCGCCATTTCACAGAGGAGATCCTCCCCATCGCCCCGTGGTTTTTTGAGATGCGCGAGCTCATTGCGCAGCGTCCCAATCTCGTCCCGGCAGGCCTTGGCAATAGTGCGTCGGGCTTCGATGACGACGTACTGGGCACAGGCCCCCCTCCCCCCTACGACTCAGACTCAGACGCTGCTGCCCCGGAGATCCCAGCCCAAACCCTGGACGTCGACATCAGCTCTGACGGCGAAGTCGAGGGACGCACCTTGTCGGAGATCAATGACGACGACGAGCACTTTCCCACTCCAGACCAGCTCAGCAGCACCTTCGTCAGCAGTGATGGAGACCACCCCTCCGACAGCCTTGACGGCAACGAGCTAGAGGATGTGGACGAGGATGACGCGGATAAAAAGAAGAAAAAGGGGTCGAAAGGCAAGGGACGCGTTGGCCAGACGCCAGCTCTGCCCGGAACATCCACACCTGCACCCACACCTGTCCCCAGCACCGGTTCCAAGGCGTCCAAGAAGAGCAAGGTCATCGAGTTTGCGGAGATTGCGAAGACAGAGGAGCTGACACGTCAGAAAGAGCTGGACTTGGCGACCCTCAGAGCCAAACAGTCCATGAAGGCCCTCGAGGTCAAGCATGCGCTCGATGAGAAGAGGGAGGAGAGGAAGCGGGAGGATAAGATGGCGCGGCGGGAGGAGAGGAGGGCGAAGCTCAAAATGAGGGAGATGAAGTTACAGCACACGCACGAGCTTCGTATGGCACAACTCGCCGGCGGCAGCTCTCACGCTGGGCGCTTCTTTGATCCATCCCTGTCGATGTACACATCGTCCGCGGCCCAGCATTCCCATGCCGACTCGGAGTACGGCGACCTGGGGAGTGTCAGTGGACGAGCTGGCTCCAGCACCGAATCTTCTTTCGATGTCGACTACCAGCTCCCATCTCTCCCGCCTTTCCCGTAAATCTTTACCACCTTTGCACACCCTACAGTCCTTATGCGTACTTGTCTTTCTACCACGGTCCTTACTCGTGCTTGTCTCTCTACCACGGTCTTTACTAGCTACCTCTTTCTACCACGGTCTTTACTTGCTCCCACACCACGGTCTTTACTCGGATATCCTCGTCTCGTAACTTTATGGCGTGTCTCATAACCTTACGGCGTGCCCACGGTCTTTACACGTACTATCTACTGTCGCTACTCGTCTTCGTCACTACTCATCCCTAGCTCCTCCCGCCGTCTGTGCTCCCGGTGGCGAGCACGTCGCTCCTTTGCTTTGAATAAAGCCCGTTTAAGTGATTCCCTCTTAGCCTTCCCCGTTTGAAGACGTGTCAGATTGCTACCACCACGAGTGCGGGGTGCCTCGTTCGCCGATGAGTCCGAGGACGATGACAGTCCCTCCGCGATGAATGGGTCTGCCATGACTGCCTCTTCATCAGATTCCGCCCCTCGCTCCACTTCTTCCCGCTGCATAGCAAAAGCATGGACACCGATGCAAGCTGCTATCCAGTATGTCGCAAATTTGTGTGTTTTCTTGTCTTTGATGCTGACGCGGAGGCTCTTCAGCGACTGAAACCGCCCCTTCAGGAACCCAATTGCGTGTTCTGAACGGATGCGGACCATGGAGACATGGTTATTGAATTCTTCATTGCGAGGAAGATTCCGATCCGGTGCTTTGTACGGGGCAACAACCCATTTTTCAATCTAAACTCATGAAATAAGGATCTGGTGAGCAATTTCAAGCTAATGTACATACAGGATAAGCGGAGTCAGCCCAAATAAATTCTCCTTCCTCCATCAACACATCGCGTTCTTTCACAATTCTGGTCTCCTCCCACGCCGTCGAGTCGTGCGTGCTCCCGGTGAAGCCGTAACCAAAATCGATGATTCGGAGGTTCGGCAACGAGACTATCTGCAGGAGGATCGTAAGTACGGTGACATGAATCGATACACGAGCTTACCTGAATGTTAAGCGAATAGTTACATTTCCGATCGAAATAACTCTCGCCATACCAGTAAGGTCGGTCGAAGAGCGGGACCAGCGTGCCGTCAACAAGACACCACCCATCTCTCCATCCCTTACAGGAATGGGATTCGACCCAATCCTTAGCTTTCTCCTTCTCGGCGGGGGTGGGCATGCGAACGGCATCAGCCATGAAATCATGATGCAGGATAGCCGTCAGTACCCTGCGTGTTACGAGTGTCACCGTGCCCTTGCCCACTCCTGCCCAGTTAGCGACTTTCTGCAGGCCCGCAGCGTTCCCCGAGTGGCCGAAACGAAAGAGCACGATGGCGAGCTGCTTTTCGATGGGCATCTGGCCGTTACGGGAGTCGTTTGTAAAGACGGGATCATCCGACAAGGTGCCAACGAGTTGGTCAAAGGTGGACGGAGATACGCGCAATTCTTCGCGAAAGAGGTCGGGACGCGTGTTCTTCAGCTCGGTGAGAACGTGGGGCATGAAAGCGGGCCCATGTGGGAAGGCATTTCGGGGCATCTCGTACCGCTGCGCATGCATCTCTTCCACAGATTGGCGTACCCAGCGCAATGGTGCGTTGCTGCGTGGCATGTCAAGGTCGTGGTCTTCGTGCAGCAGCCCCTCCATGTCGCGTAGAGCCGGCGAGTCCGATGAGCCACCCTCATCAGAACTGAGACTCTCTTCGTCGTCTTCATCGTCGGAGTCTGGGTACCCTAGGGGGAGCAACTCTGGCATTTCATCGTCCGCATCTCCACCATCGGACTCAGAGGAGACTTCCGAATCCTCGGATGACTCTGAACAGCCAGAGCCCCGCCAATCCGAGCCTAGCACATCAGACCAGCCATCGTCGCTCGAGCTGCTCGTGGTCTCCGTGCTGTCTGAGTCTGAATCCAGGGATGAAGAAAGACTGTCGGAGTCGGAGTCTCCGGTGTATCGCAGCTGGATCGATGGAATGGGAGCCTGTACATGCACAGGGAGGCATGCTAGCTGCTGCTCCTGCTCCGTATATCCTGCCCGCCGTAAAACCTGCATCGTCTTGTTCTTCACGCGAATGCGACGCTTGATTCGGGTTGTGTGGTACCGTAAATAAAGGCGAACGAGTCTGTGAGTTCTGGCCTGGCGTGAGGACAGGCGAGCCATGTGGGCGAACTTTCAAAGGCAGCAAAGAGACTCAAAAATTCTAAGGGTGATATCACTGATGGCAAACACATACAAAAATAATAATCTACTATAAATGCTCTCCTGCTAAGTCACCTTGATCAATGAGAATTGAGAGCAGAATCGAAAAAGAATCACAGTGCAGAATCGGTGCGGTCAAAGTCTGAGCCGATTCTTGATCGAAACTCGACTCAGAATCGGATCAGTTTCGAAGTGAGTTTCGCGTGAGTTTCGCGTGAGTTTCTTCCACTCTGACTTCCCCTATTGAATTTCCGAACTCTTTCTGAGCCAACTTTGAGCAGGAATACTCAAAGACTGGTGCTATACATGATTCGGAGGCTGCTCAGGTGTAGGCGATGATATCTTGAGTTGACAGACACGCAAGCCCGACTGTGTGATGACATAGTTGAACACAAGCCCGTTTGTCTGATGCCATCAGACAAACGGGCTTGGGCTTGATCTTGGCTGCGACAATGTTCATGTGGGAATGGGCTTCAGCAGTATAAATTACCATTAAAACTTAATGCTTCAGTTGATTGAAATGGGTCTGATACAGAATTTGGTTGCATCGGCTTGAAGATCTCGCTGATACTATTACGCCCAATGGGTCTGAATTTGCACAATGGGTCTGAATTTCGCAGTTTTCTCTTTCATTTCTTGCTCTTTTCCCTCGGAGTTTTTTTCCATAGTTGCCTGTACTAGTTTACTACAGTTGTATGAAAAATCTATGGGATACGGCAAGAGGAAGGTATTGCGAACGGGTTCCTGAACCATCAAACTCAGCGACATTTTGGAAGATGACGATGTTCTGGCTTCCCAGCTCGCCCCCAGCATCCGGGAAAAATTGAGAGGTATAAGATACAATATACCAACTTTTCTACCTCCTCAGAATGTTTCTCCGGAGCGGAGGCGTTGCGTTCTAGTGGAGGAGCGTGACGAATTAAAACTCCGCTCGCTAAACAAATGACGTGACATGTTGTGACCTTCGAGACCGTTCCCTCCATAACGCAACAACCGCTTCCCGGAAAAAATATCTGAAGAGACAGAAGGTTCACTATCAACTATATTATACCTCTCAAAATTTTCCGGAGGCTCAGAGTAACCCGGAAGGCCAGAGCATAAGTAACTTCCAAAACATCACCGACTTTGATGGTTCAGGCACCCGTTCTCAATACCTTCCTCTCGCCGTATCCCATAGATTTTTCATACAACTTTAGTCAACTAGTGCAGGTAACTATGGAAAAAAACTCCGAGGGAAAAGAGCAAGAAATGAAGGAGAAAAGTGCGAAATTCAGACCCATTGTGCAAATTCAGACCCATTGGGCGTAATAGTATCGACATACAAGTTGAACGCAAGCCCGTTTGTCTGATGCCATCAGACAAAACGGGCTTGTGGATAGTTTAGCTGTTTTTCACAGGTATCCTGGTATATTTTCATCCGGTTAATGTTTGTGACCTTTTGTGTTGTCTTTTGTATCAGTTTTTCAAGGGGTTGATCAGTTTAATGGCGCACAGCGTACTTTCCGACCTTGTGGAAGAGGAATGCAACGCCAGGATAATGGGCGTGGGTTCAGTTCTTCTGCACTTCTTGGCAATCCAGAACGAACTGGGGGAACCATTGAATGTCAACGGCGACCTACTCAAAGACCTTGTGGACGACAGCATTGTGGCGTGCCTACCCGACGAGAATTAGGCGCTGAATACGATGTTGAGCGCTATCCTTTCTGCTTGCACGAAGTCGGCGAACTTGGTTCAACAAACATTGACTTCAACCGCAATCACACAATATTTGACGAAGAATTGCGACCCCCGATATTTCACCCTCGCGCTCTCCACCGAGTGCCGCCATACCGGCGGTTGTTCACGGCGCGTTGAAGCGCAAAGGGGAGGGTAGCATCGACAATGAGAGGTTGAAAAAACGCGCCAAGGCTAGGAAGAAGAAGGTCCAGTGACAAGTACGCCTCTCGAAAACACGGCGCCGTTGCTCGGGAGAATCAGTTTGCTCCAAGCTACACTGCACGATCAGTGATTGGGAGAGGTTCAAAGACAGTTTCAATCAGAATGCAATTTTATTTTCACTGAAATCAATGTAAATATTTGCAGACTGGGCTGGTATGTCGCGTACCGATTGATGCCCACAAGGTCGTCTGTTGAAACCTGTCCAACTCTTTTCGCGCGCAAAGTTGGTAGCGCAAGGGAGTGGGGTGATACAGTATATGGACGGTGGCGGGGAAGAGAAACGGCGTGTAGAGCACAGGGAACGGATATCAATGAATTACTGACAGTGTAAATGTTGAGCATAAGAGAGCACAAGTCAAGCCCGCCGCAAGCCGAAGCCATCAAAGCCCGCACGGCCAAATTCAAACTCGGCTTAGCGGGCCAAGCCGTTTAGCCAAGCCCGTTGAAGAAGTCTGATTTGGATCCGACCTTCTACTCATTGTCTTTTACCTTTTAATCCCCGCGGCTTTCCTCTGGAATTCCCGTGGAAATTGTTTCCCCCACATTAAACCCACTGCCGGAGCCACTTTGACGGTACGTCGTAGGTCGCGGCTTGATCGAGAATGGTCAACATGTAGACTGCTACTGGCGATGCTTCAATTCAGCTTTTCACTCACTGCATGATCAAATGAAAAAATACAACGGCATGCGGCACGATAAGAGATAAAACTAAAAAATCGCGTAACCTCGGACGGGAGAGCGATATCTTTAAAGCTCTCATTCAGGCCGTCACACAGACCTCGAAGATGGCGTTTGCCAGCCGATTCCTCTTTTCTTTGGCAACGACACTGCTAGTGTTGGACGCCACCTCCAGGACATCGGCGCAACTTGTGTCGACTGGCCTGTCAGTCATGTTTAACGATGTACAAGGGGCTGGTCGGCCGCTTCGCGGCCTCCCATCCCCTTCCATGCAATTTATTCATACCAAAGATTTATTTTATTACATCCAGTGGGAGTAAGTTTTTGTTTGCCTTGGAATAGGGCAGAGAGAAATGTGTCATTGTGGCGCGATGTCCGATTGCTATTAGAGGTGACGGCAAGTTGCCGTCAACGGCGGTGGGCGGCAATGGTACGGAATGGTTCGGCTGGTTGTTTAGCACAGGGGCAGATCAAGGCTGACAGTTGAACATCGACGCGGCACCGAAAGGTATCAGCGGAATTTCAAAGGCTTTTTACAGACGGACAGACAGAAGCAATTTTATAAATAGGGTGAAAAGAACTGGACACAAAAAAAAAATTGTCTGCCTACTTGAAAAAGCTACATCTGCTGGGATTTTTATTGTCGGCTCGACCTCATCGGATTATGCACTGTTTTCCATCAATATTGCTCCAGGAATGGATCATCTTTCCAGCCGTAAATGACACTGACAGTGAAAGACTACATTGCATCAGAAGGGGCCTGTTCGCCGCGGCCGCCTTTGTTTCAACCATACTTCTTGGAGATGGCTACTGGTTCCGTTTACCCCGTCTACTGTCTCTACGATGACTTTGCTGGCGCATTTACCGAGGCTCTCCTTCAAACACACTGCATTCAAGGAGCTCCTAGACTGAGACCTACACAGACCTACACAGACCTACACTCAGTTTGCCAAGGATTGCGTAGGTCCTGGCAAGGTGAGTGTAGGCGGCTACACACACTCTGTGTAGCTGAGTCTAGGCATGTCTAGGTGTGTCTAGGAGCCTAGACATGCCTAGACTCAGCTACACAGAGTGTGTGTAGCCGCCTACACTCACCTTGCCAGGACCTACGCAATCCTTGGCAAACTGAGTGTAGGTCTGTGTAAGTCTGTGTAGGTCTCAGTCTAGGAGCTCCTTGAATGCAGTGACACCTGGCGGGACGTTCCAGCCGCTATCCGCCCAAATTCCCGGTTCCGCATCCCTCACCATCGGTGTTCCGTCTCGCCTCTACTTTACCCAGACAGCTGATAAGCCGTTGGCGGGCGTCCGCATTGGCGTCAAGGACATCTACCAGCTAGCTGGCGTAAAGAATTCCAACGGTAATAGAGCGTGGTACAACCTGTATCCTGTCAACGAAGTCACGGGCACGGTCATCCAGCGCCTCGTGAACGCCGGAGCGCAGATTGTGGGGTCGCAGAAGCTTTCACAGTTCGCCAACGGCGAGCTGGCCACTGCAGATTGGGTCGACTACCACTCGCCCTTCAATCCCCGCGGCGACGGCTACCAGGACGCGAGCTCGTCATCGGCTGGTGCGGGTGCCTCGGTCGCATCCTATGAGTGGCTGGACGTTGCTCTGGGAAGTGATACTGGCGGTAGCATTCGTGGTCCAGCTGCGGTTCAGGGCTTGTTTGGAAATAGGCCGTCGCATGGCCTTGTCTCGCTGGATCATGTTATGCCACTGTCGACGACACTCGACACTCCTGGTTTCCTAATTCGGGATCCAGTTCTGTGGGATATAGCCAACTCGGTTTTGTACGGAGACAACTACACTTCCCTCGCATATGTGACGCCGAAATATCCCACGACCATCTACACCGTCGGCTTTCCGACGAACGCCTCGTCGTCTTTGGCTGCGCCAATCTTGAATGACTTCGTCGATGCTCTAGCCAGTTTTGTCGGAGGCACAGTGACCGCGCTGACTCTGGAGGACGCTTGGGCATCGAGCGGGCCCCCAGCCGCCCGAAACATCACGTTGTCGCACCTGTTCAACATCACCTATGCTACATTGATCAGCAAGGAGCAGACTGCTTTGGTAAGGGACCGGTTTTATGCAGATTACGCTGGTAGGTTTTGTTTCAGTCGTAGCCAAGCGGATCTAATCGGACATCCTCAGCTATCCACGATGGCCGCCGCCCCTTCGTGGATCCCACACCGCTCGCTCGCTGGGCTTTTGGAGATAGCCTGCCCGATAGCGCGTTCGACACCGCCATCTTCAACAAGACGCTATTAATGGATTGGTTCAACACCCAGATCCTCCCCCCCGTCAACGACCCCGTTCAGTGCTCTTCCGGTCTGCTGCTCTACGTTGGGTCATCTGGGAGCCAGATCCCGCGCAACCAATACTTCCCGGCCCATCCACTGCCGTTCGGGTTCGGCACCGATGGCATCAGTATCATGGCTGAGTGCCCCGATAGTGCATTTCCTCTGGGACAGGTTCGAGAAAACAGCAGTATCACGGGCCACGAGGAGTGGTTCCCTGTTGCGGTGGACATTTTGGCGGCCAAGGGGTGCGATGGCCTGTTGGCAAGACTGGCAAAAGACTTGGTGGCGGCTGGGATAGTGCCAGTGCCAGAGGTCGGAGGATCGATTACGGGCGGTGATATCTTGATGAAGCGGAGGGCGGAGGAGAAGGGGCTGAGGATGAGGTATATTGGTTGAGCGTTGGAAGGAACTGTCACACATAGAAATTATCTAGATATTGTGTACGAATGAAAAGGCGCTAGAAAAGGAAAGCAAGAGCTGAAAAGCGTTGGCCCGCACCCTTGAATGGTTCAACTGTGAATGTAAAATGAATGTTTACATTGGTATGAGGACGATAGGATGGATGAGGTGTGAGAATCAACGAACCGAACCGAACCTTTACCGCCGGTTTGGCATTATAATATGAGTTTGCACTGATTCGTTGCTCGAGGACGCTGCTTCGACTAAGAAGGACATCAGCGAGCGAGTGAGCGATTCACACCACTCAGAGAAAGTCATGCAAACACCAGTCCGATCCGATCCACCAAGCACTCCGCCCACGCAAGGCACGTTATCCCAACAGAGCCTATAGGTCGGAACGAAGCCTACAGACCGGGTTCGCTGTCTTTCGCCATACATGTCATGGTAGCAGAAATTTCAAACGTTGGACAAGAGAGGCGCCGCGCGAGCGAAAGAACATAGTTCGAAACCGATTACACACCGTAAAATACGCGTGAAACATGTATAGAAATAAGTCCACGTCGTTCGTTCTTCCAGCCCCCATCTTCGAATCCTCGAGTCCTTGAACGACAGTCGAGGATGAGTCGGATGATTTCGCGTACCTCCAACCGCGGCTTGTTTGCATCGAACGCTTGAACGGTTCAACTGCGAATGGGTTGATTGGTGTGAGGAGGAGGGTATAGGATGAGTTGTGAGATTCGACGAACCTTTAGCGGTGGGTTGGTATTATATTATGAATTTGTACCGAACAAAAAATTATAATCGTTGCTCGAGGGAGGGACACGCTCCTGCAGGCGACGGACATCAGCGAGCGGGCGAGCTAGGATGAGCTGTGAGATTCAACGAACCTTCATCGCCGGCTGGGTGTTATATTATGAGTTTGCACCGAACCAGTAAAAGGTCGTTGAGGGGATCGACGCTCCTGCGGCTGAGAAAAAGGACATCAGCGACCGAGCGATTCACACACCCCGATCCAAAGCAAAACAAAAACGGAACCGCTCAATCCATCATAGCACCCTGCCCACGCAAGGCACATTATCCCAACAGCAGGATGAACCAGCCCCAACAACATATTCCCCGCGTCAAATCCCAACAGCGACAATATTTCCCATCCAACTCATCGTGCCCGATCTAGGGACGATGAACGGGTGGGAGAAAATCAGCTGGGTGGGATGAAGCGGAGGTAGAGGTTGTGGGCGCTGTGTCATCCTGCTGTTGCGATAAAATGCCTTGCGAGAGGGGGATACTTTGCATGGGATTTTGTGCAAAGCTAGCTTGATGGCCGAAAGCTAAGGAGCAAACAGAACACAACGTCAGGGAGTGAATTGCCGAGCGCGGACGCTGCGAGAATTACGCACCGGACACCAGCAGACATTGCGTTGCACTCGTTCGACCATCGACGTCGCGCGCGTACTTCCGAGACCCTGAGAGGGGAGTAGGAATCAGTACAGGATCTCGAGGTGGGATTTAGATGGGAGAAGGGGACGGATGTGAGGTCTGTGCCCGAGAAGGGGGGTGAACGAGGAAGAGTGTATGTATGAGTGTCGATGATGAAGAGATCACAAAGATGAGGTGAGGGATGGGAAGCGAGGACAGGGAAACGCACTTCTCGAATTGAGCGCGAGTACATAACGAGGCGTAGTTCTGGCAACAGAATGTAAGGAGGATAAACGAAGTTAGTGAGTGAATTGACGAGCGTAGAAGGATTGCGCACCGAAGACTCGCGTGAGCCGCTATACGGGTGCGACTCAATAACGGAAGAGCGGGGCTGCTAAACCGTTGTGAAACTTGCAGAATATATATATACACAATCGCGTCACCCCGGCGCATCGTCGATCCCGGGTGGTTGGCTGGCGTCGCGGCGGGAGACACACGGCATACGGTGTAGATGAAGTAGTGGGTAACGGCAGGCGTCGTGCACGGGAGAGGAATAGCGGAGGATGCAGTAGAAGAGTGGCGTAGTCCGTCCGCGAGCCTGACAACGACATCCAAGCGATGACCTTGACAACGGCGTCAGCGATGGCGGGGCAGGTTGGGACCCGGGGACGCGCATACCAGATAGTGGGCTGGATTTGAGGAAAAGCGAGGGAGCGCGCGAGATGGTGGCTGCGGACAAGCTGCGGCGCCTAATATTTGGTCGATCAAATTTTAATGATGTAGAGATTCTCTCAGCACGTGTTGACGACGCGTCGCGTCGCGTGAGGGAAAAATCGGCCCAAGGACCGGATTGCCCAGGGTTTTGGCGCTCGGCAAGTTCGTCTTGGAATCCGCTTTAAGTGCACGACGGGTGACCCATCCGCCTCAGAAATGCCACTGGTCGCATTCGCATTGACATACGGCACCCTGGCCGATATCAAAGACACCATCGCACTTGCGCCGGGTCCACGGAATCGCAGCGGTGAGAATTCGTTAAATCAACTCATGTGCATCAACCGACGAGGTCCAAAGGACTGTCGCAAGCATCTCGGCGGAACTGGTTTTGTGTCACTCACTCATGGTGAAGCTGCATGCCAGAATCCCGTCCAACGACAGTTTTTACAATCCGGCCCAGAATAATTATAACCCAACGCCCGTGTGTCGAGACATGGAAATGGCCCAATATCCGGCTGGGTATCGTATTAGCCGTACCGTATTTATTCTCTGTAGCTGGGTGGCGAGCCTTCGGGTAATCCCATGTTCAAGAGATTTTCCAACTGCGCCTCCACGCGGCGCATTCGGACTGTAATTGTCTCCTCGCGCGGTGAATCTTCCGCCACGCCATTATCTGGCTCCAATCCCCTGAGTTGTGGGCCCTGAATGCTGGAGGGATCTGTCTGTGGTAAATTATCCGCGTTGGTGGTATCAATAAATTTTGTTCGCCAGTTGTTGGCCTGGGGAACGCGCTCCTGCACCCCAAGGAACTGCTCGGCGATCGCAGTTCGTTGGGCGGCGCGTATTCGTCGGCGTTTCCGAAGCCGCGATACCAGTATTGCGACAGCGAGAAAGAAAACGACGGACACAGTAATCACCGCAGTTCGTGTTCCGTTTCTGTAGCAACGGTGAGGCCGGGTGAAAGTATGTCCTATTGTGAGCATTACTCAAGTAATTTCCGTGAAGGATTCGCGGATGCGCTTTGGGTTGGTCCACCCGGTTTAACCGCGGTTGGAGATGGAGACCTAGTAAGAATGAGTTCGGTTCGGATATATCAGCACACCACCACGAACTCCTCCAGAGCCCATACATTGACAGCGTCTATTGGCAAGACAAGTATAGCTTCATTGTTGACGATTTCAAGGGTGTGATTAGTCTCCCCATCTAAACCTGATGCGAAAAACAGGAGCGAGTTGTACTCTAGAAATGAAGACTTGGCCGAAAACGAAGTCGTAACGTTGTCCAGAGTCACGGAATAGCTGAAGCAAAGTCAGTGTCTGCCCCCACAACTGCGCCTTTGCGTATTTACCGGCCGGCCTGAGGGGAGGTGGTCCCTATAAGCTGGATAGCTGTCCCTTCGCTCGAATGTTACAATGGCGTGAAGCCTGTGGTTTTTTTACGCACCCATGAATTTGGTTGATGCCTTATCTCCCGCCTGTTCGGACTGACGAGAGTTGTTGTTGACAGCGCCCCATGCTCCATCGAAGGAGAGGCCTAAGATCTGCTGTGTCAAGTTTAATCTTTACCGGCATCAGGAGGGCGTGCGAGTCGCGTGAAAGAAGGCGTACTGTTTGGTTGGCGGGGATGGAAGGGCAGAAATTACTGCCCTGTCAAATTGAAACAGACCATCCGGTACAGTATCCATCTGCACAACCAACGTGAGGTTGTGGTCTCCGTCCTCGAGATTTTCAACGAGAATGAGTGTGTCGTTCCTCAGATTCGCCGATGATGTATCCGTGGGCTTTCCATCAATCGTAATAGTATACGCCGCCTGGGTGACATTGCCGAATAGCTCTATGCCGGTGCCTGTCGAGTGCGCAGTCAGAGGCGTAAAGGAACCGTACCCACATCGAGAAACACACCAGTCCACCTAATTGATAGAGAAGCACCGGATCGAGCTGTGACATGGAGGCTATTGCCGGACCCGCGGACCCGGTAATTGCTGAGCTGAAACCCGGATCCTGCCAATGAGGGTTCCAGCCACCAAAGAGATCCGGGGGACCATAAGTGTCGGAGAAAGGTGCATAGCTGATGGTAGGACTGGAATCATCGACACTGAACTCGACGAGGCTTGCCATGCTAAGCTGTCCGCGGAAGTATCGCTACAGAGGTGGGCAAAGAAGAGGATGCTCACCTTTCCATTTATACTGTTTGATTTATCAGTGGATATTGACCCGTGACCAAAGTATATTTGCAAGAGAAGTGGTAGTGGGAATTAGGCGGCCATGCCGGACGCGGCATCAGTCCCGAATCCAAGCCGATATCGATGGCTGGATTGGCCGTCGGTCTTTGTAAACTGCGAGTATCCTCTCCAAATAGCAAGTCCAGCTCAATTCCAGCTGCCTCGTTCCGATTAGAGTACTTGGACTTATCCCAGTTGAACTTTGCAGAATCAATTTAACACAGTATTCGGCAATTGAGTTGGCGGAGTTTGAAAGGATGAGGATCGAAGTAGAGGAATGAGCCATAAAACGATTTGTATACACTTTCATAAACGCACACGCTCGAACAAAGATCGGAGATCTGGCGTGTGAGCTTTTGAACAGATGTGATTGTCTATACGTTTGAGTGGTAGCTGGTGGTGGTTGACAGTTCGCAGTCGCGCGCAGCAGAAAAAAGTAACTCCGGAGGTCATCATGGGTTGAATAGTATCGGGGAGTGTGGGAAATCGCTTCAAGTCAAAGGAGCTAAGAATAGAGAAAACCCAGAGGATGAGCAAACGAGTGATGCTTCATGGGGATTTAGCTCAGGTTACGAGGGATCTCGTTAGAGAACGGTTAATCGCGGCTGGAAGCCTGCGGCTGATTGAGCGCCTCGACGTGTATGTTTGGTTTAGGCTGTGGTTAGGACTGGCCGGAACACAGTGATTGGAACTGAATCGATTTTTATCTTGCCTCCGACAGCTCGACATTTTTCAACGGTGCACTTGAACATGATCTTCGTATTCTGTTCTCCGCAAATTTGCGGAGAACTATTGGGAGGAATAACTAAGTTACATAGAGGTCAAACAAACAAAGAAACCGGCTCTTCAGGTCGACAGATTACATTGCATCAATATTCTCTACCTCAGTAATCGCTTACTGCACCCACGATTTCGTCTTTGTTAGATTCTGCTGCTCCTCCTTCCAAAGCAAGAAGTCTGCTGTCGATTTGCGCAATATCCTTTGCTTGCGAGGACCTTTCAAACAGTCCTCTGGTTTCCTTCCAAAATTCGGCAGCCTGCGTGAAGTCTCCCCTTTTTTTCGCAATATCTCCTAGACTTAACATGCAGTCAGCCCGACTGCGATGAACGTCCATGAAGGTGAAGCCTTCCAAAGCCACAATGAATAGACTCCATGCTGTGTCCTGGTCTTCATCCCAGAGAAAGACATCTCCTAGGAATTGGAGTGCCTTGTTAAATCCTAGCTTGTTCTGGGATTTTTTCGTATATCCAAGGTACACCACTGTCCATGTGGATGTCAAATGATCAGTCACCGGCCAGCGACGAAAGTTTGCGAGCCTCTCCAAGCAGTACGATTCAACTTGGGAATCATTTCCCCAACTGGTGTTTAAACATCGTTCAAAGAGATTCTTCGCACTCCAGGTATGGCCTTCTCGGAGGTTCAAGTCTGCCAAAATCATGTCGCAGTAGATTATCTCTGTGGAGGATTCAAAGGCATCGAATGAATTTCTGGCGTCGTCCAAAGTCTTCTGAATCTCGATCTCAGGTGTACCAAATGGCACATCGACCTCAGCAAGATTCAGTAGACCAAAGACATAGTTTGATGTGTCCTGATGCGGGGAGGTGTTCTTGAGGGCCTGTAGGCGACTCTCTCGAGCCTCAGCGTATTCCGATTTAAATACATGAATGTCTGCCACGCTATTGATAATAATTTGGTCCAAGTTTCCTCCAGACATGCCACAAAGTTCAAGGAGCTGTCTTGCTCTGTGGTTCATGTTAATGCTTCTCTTATAGTCCCCAAGTTCTCGGCAACAGGCAGCTGCAATCCACAATGCCCTTGCCTCGGCGTGCGAGTTGGCAGATAGATTGGCAAGTTTTCGTGCCTCCAGGGCATGAAGGTGACCTGAGCTATAATCTGCGAGTCTCCACTTGATTTCAGCAAGACGGACTAGTGCAGAAGACAGATGTTCCGTCTCCCCGCAGGATCTAGATGATGTGATTGCCTTCTCGATGAACTGTGTGCCAGAAGACAAGTCCTGCTTCACACGACAATAGTAATACCCAACTGCTTCATAGAACTTGGCTTTTTAAATGGGCTTCTGTCAGTGCTCAGAACAATCAAAGCAAATTAGTAGTCTCACCCTTGAGAACAAGATCGTTTGAATCACGAAAGTGATCCATAGCCTGTGAGATGAGCTGGTCCGCATTGCTAATGCGCTGATACGCTGGTGAATTCAGAACCTCTGTGGCAAATTTCGCTTCTAGTGTGTTGTTCCGAAGCTGCGGCAGAACAGATGGAATATCATCCATCAGCGTGATATGGCCTTGCCCACTCAATCGACTAAAAGAGCTGAGAGAGATCGTACAATCAATGATTTCCGGGAGATCTGGATTACCTGCATGCAATCCATGCTTTAGAAGATTTTGGATGTTGCCCAGACTAGAAGAGATTTGAGCCATGTTGCCAATCTGCTGCTGATACCCTCCCGCTTTCCTATATATGTTCAGCAGCAGCTGGAAATATTTTCGTAGAGGCTGAATCAGAAGTGGGGAAACAGGGAAGAATTGCTGAATATGTTCCCGAACAGGCACCAAGGACCTAAGTCGTTTCTGATCATCATTATAAGCCAAGGAAGTGCTCAGCAGCACTGCTCTACATTTTCGGATATTCGGTATTGGCAGATTGCTTTGAATCAGCTCGTAATCCGCAAGTCCATCTGGGAGGATGGCAAGCAGACTTAATAACTCCAGAGATCCAGACGAGGCTGTGATGCGCGGACTCGAGAGTGAAATTCGGATTGATGCATCCAGATTAGATCTCTTGTCATATCCATCTGAAAGCAGAGAAGTTTTCTCTGTTTCCCACCTGGCAAGGACACTAGAACAGCCCTCATAGTCCACCAGATGTGCAATCAGATCTACTGCCAAGGGCATATTATCTGTCAGGAGGAGCAGTTTGTCAATATCTCTGCTGTCGTGGAAATCATCTGCAATGTCCAGGAAGGTTTGCCGAGCAGCATCGCTTGGCAATGGCTGCAATGGCTGTAAAAATGGGCGAGTCCATTGGACCTTTGCTGGCCGTTCTGCACCCCTCATTGTAACCTTTTCATGTGTTAGCAGGGTAAGAGGTTTCAATGAAGTGATGCTCACTATCAGGGCAAGGTGTGATACATCGGTGAGCAGGGACAAAAACTCTTCCACAGCATCACGAGACTGAAGTGGCTCCCATGATGTTTCGAGATTATCCAGAATTAAAAGGCAAGGGGGTCCGGTAGAGAAGTACTTGATAACTTGGTTGGTAAGGTCGTTTGCCGGCTTCAATCCAAGATGAAGCCCAATCTGGGCTGCCACTTCAATGCTAGTGACAGCCGATTCACACGATACGAAGAGTCTCTGTTCATATTTAGAGGCAATTTGTGGGTGGTGCAAGATAGCTCTGGCAAGGGTTGTCTTTCCCATGCCACCTCCTCCAACAATTATGACCCTGGGTGAGTTTTGGTTTAGAGTTGTAACAACATCTTGGAGTTCTGACTCGCGTCCATGAAATATTGTTGGCTTGGATGGTAAAATTGACAGTGAATTCGAGCTCGAAAATGTACGCATAAGGAGAGGAAAAATAATCATTAGTGTTAACGTACCTGTTTTCTGACCCACTGATTAGTTGGTTCACCTAGTTTTTGCTTGATAAGTGGGGAGTTTGAGGATGAAATGGAAAAATAAATACAGAGAGTGATCGGTCAGAACGTGAGCCATCCGACAGAGTGGAGATCAATTCCAGCAAGTTTCGTTGTACTTGCACTTGTTCCGTTTTCATTTCTTCAATTCTGCTCAAAACAGAGCTACCCGTTTCAATCTGTTCGTTACGTCAACTCTGGGATGACATCCAAATTTTGAACTCACCTTGAATTCCTCAAGAGCCTCCTGCAACCCGGCACTGCAATACCGGAGGAGTATGTTCATTTCATTCTGCCGGAGGAAATTCTTGAACTTGCTGACAGTCTGCGATTCCACAAATGCATGAATCTTCTGAAGGGTTCTACCAAAATGTGTAAGGAGCATCTCGAGGTATGAGGGAACATCATACTCAGTGAATTTTGCAATGTGATATGAAGTTTCTGGGGCCAAAAATTCTGGGTTCGCCGCCTTTGTATGTAGATTGACAATAGCGAAAATAACTTCATGTATATGTTCCATGAGCTGGATGCATTGGTCCTTGTTCCTCTTCACAGTCTCAATAATACATCAGATAATTACCAATAAGGAGTTTGGTCCGAAAGCTCACTTGCACTTGAGTAATCAGAGATAGAGTGGTGTTTGAGATAGCAAGGATAAATGGTGCACCAAAAGCATCATGGAGATCATTTAGGACAGTTACGGCGGGCGTGAGACATCCTATGATGTTTTGCAAGCGAATATCTGAGGCACTCGGTCTGCGGGGCATCTTTGGACGTGTGGGGGAGGACTTGTAATCTGCCCACCATATAAAAAGCCCTTGCGCACATGGTTCTATTTGTTGGTTTCCTTCGATATCCCACGACTGTGGGTATTGCTGGCGTATTAAAAGCATTCCTGGACATTTTCCGGATCAGAGCGATTGTCGTGCGAGTATGCCGACTGTCTCAGGACAATCTGTTTAAACTTCTTTGATCTCATGACTATATATCGGTCAGCAGCTTTGATATTATCATACTGCACCCCACAGTGCCCAAACTCGACAATCCCAAACTCGACAAAACAAAAAAGAAGAACCAACCGTATGGCTGGGGCCAGTATCCCACCGATTCATTGCCCTAAAATTGGTCCTAAACCTAGTTTAGATTATGTTATGCGCATTGGGAATGTCGAATCCCTCGTCCAACAGCTCACCCCAAAGCTGTCGTTGCAACAGATTTCGGAGCCCAAGTTTCCCTTGACATATCCGCTAGGCCGGGCTATACCTATTCCTTTGGTCTACTGTGATACCTTTGATGTGAGCCTGCCTTCACTCAGACTTCACTTAGCCTTTCTCCGGAGGATGGCCGAGCATAAATCACGTGCTCGACGCGAGGGCATTTCGGTACCGGAAATGAGATAAGAGAAAGTTGCGCTCAAGTTGCTACAAAGTTGTTACTGGATTTTTCAGCGGATTCGTAGCCCAATATAAGTCTTCTTTAAAGTGTTCTTTGACCCTAAATTGCCCCCCGAGTCTTGAGAGGTTCTCTTTTGTACTTCAGAGAACTCGATGTTCAGGTCGACAGCATAAATGTAATTGCAAATGCAGTGTACATGAATCAAAAAACTCTCTTCGGCATAGCACAATTATATAGTAATTTTTATCATCCACTTTAGACGTTGCAAGGCGCAATACGACCCGCTGCGCTGCAAGCCGCGTTGAACTTCGTCACATCGAAGGAACTCGAGTTGAAGTACAGGTGCGCATATTGCACAGTAGCGATGGCGTCTGCATTCGGGGGCCCTTCGGAGAATCCGCTGCAGAGAGCAATATTAACCTTGATCAATAGTACATCTCGGCCGAGGGCCCACTTACGGATCACCATTGCTCCAGACGTTGAGGACAAATTCGGACGGCGAGGTGGGGACGTTCTTCGTTACCAGTGTGGATGACTGGCTTTAGTGAGCGGGCGAGTCAACACACAAATACTGAAAGGCTCTACCGTGATAGTTGCGCCAGCTTCGTTGTCCCCCTCATACGAATATGTCGTCGCGCCAGGGAGCCAGTCAAAGCGATGAATGCCAAACCGTCTTGATGAGTTAACCCGCGGTTAGGTTATGAACTGGATTCAGAATTAGTTCAAGAGGACGTACGTGAAGTCTGCACCTTGAACCACAACACTCTGGTCACCCAGGAATTTCAGCACCAATCCATCCACAACGGTTCCCATTTTTTATCCACTGACCTTGGCTGAATCGCGATCGACGTCGCCATTGGGGAGTTGTCCAGGCTGGTTCGTGTAGTATACGTGCTGGGCAAAGTCGGGGTCGGAAGATAAAAATTCAATGTCTTGTTCTTGGGTGTCGGTGATGTATGTGAAGAATCCTAGAGGTGTGGTGTCGGCGCGTTTAGTACTCTGACGCAAAACGCGGCCCGTTGAGCTCACCGAAAACGACCCCTGGAACGGAGGGTACTTGAGCGCGCATTCTGAACGAGCCGTATAGAATGTCATCTTTCTGAACGAACATATGAAACTCGCAATTTGCAAAGATGTTCAATTGTCCCCAACCTTGGTGAATATTTCGGCACTCTTCACAGAGCCACTGTTGTCATACTGTTCCCACCCTTAGTTAATCACCAAAATCGGGAGCCAAGCGGCATATGCACTCACAGCGGAGGCCTTCAAGCCCAACGCATCTTGATGCTGAAATACGTTTGCCGCGACATATTGGATGTCAGCCGTTCCTGTTGGCTGTCCTTGAAGGTCCGTGGAAATTATCCAATCGGCGTTGACCGCGGCCAAAGCCCCGGCGTCTTGGGTGAAGGTAGACACAATGGCTTCGCGCTGATACACAGAACATTCTATCAGCGTAGTGTATGGGCGGTTGAGTGCCATGCGCATACCCAGACATGGCCGACGGAATCTTTGTAGCCGCAAGCGCAGTTCTGCGCCTGGACCTGGGTGCTCGAGATGGCGAGAAGAACGAGCGCACTGAAGTTGGTGAACGAAAGCATTGCACTGTAGGATGCAAGTCCGCAATGGCAATGTGGCCCTTATATATGTTCCAAACTCCACCTGAGGATGGAAGAGGATGGTTGAAACGCGGCGAGGAGAGCGGGAAGCAAAAATAAATCTTACGTTATGCGTCTCATTCCACGCTTCCGTTGGACAGAGCCGCTCCAATCGCTGGATGCGCATGATTGTACCAGCAACGATCCCTGCTTCCAGCGGTTTCACTCGAAAGCAATGACCAGAAAGCAAGTCGCACGTTGAAGAGGATTTGAGAGAGCGAAATATTTCAGACCTATGGTGCCGCTCACTTAGTCACCACTACTTTTGTACAGTGGCTGTGCGGCGGCCAAATTGGCCGGAGAATTTTTTTGGCTGGTAAACCCCCAAAATTGGCCCATTGGGGACAGAATTCTGGTAGAAAAAGCACGGTTATAGCGCGCGTGGCGACCCCAAAAACAGACTAATAATCTCACGTTCTCACCTGTTTTCAAGCATCTCTGGCAACATTTCAGCCATAGTGGCCAATTTGGCAAGTCAAGTTTTATTTATCTCACCCAGATTTTATGTTGAGTAAAATCCCTCTTGTGAAAGTGTAGCTGCCATCAAAAGGAGCATTTCTACAAGAGGGATAAAAAACCCGATTTTTTTTGACCGAGATCAATTCATTGTACAAAAGTAGCGGTGACTAAGTGGGCGGCACCATACGTCAAACCATTTGCATCACCGATAATTGTCCGCGAAAGTTGGGGAACGCGCCAAGTCCATGTTTCCGGCCATCGAACACTTTCCGGGATCCGGCAGACAGAGAAGAAACCTTTTTTGTGGGCATAGAGGGCCCGGGTACTCGGGTCCGATGCCAAGGCCGAGTACCAAGCGAACAGTAAAAATTCCTCTGCTTGGTCCCGTCCAAGTGGGAAGTACGGTCATTCCGAAAAGTCGAGTCACGACTCCAGATGTCGACTTGCTTTTCGACTTGACTCGACTTGGCAGGGCCGAAGTGACTCGAAGTGACTCCAAGTCGACTCAAGTCGGTCCAGTCGAGGGTACTTTTCCAATTTGTTTGAATGCCTACAACATTACGTAAACAGCAAACCCGGGATTCATCGGAGGTCGCCCGAAGTCCTCCAAGTGACTCGACAATGACTCGGTCCAAGTCGGCGGTCCGAAGTCGACTTGAGGGTCTCAAGTCGCAAGTCGCGCCAAGACTATTCCGCAGGCCACGGAAACAAGAACAAGAACAAGGTAGGACCGTAAGTAGAAAATGTCTTTCCTCGACCAAGTAAATGTCCAGAAGATTCAGACCTTCAGGGTCGCCGACGGTGTTTGTGGAAAATAATGAGCTGCGCGGGAAGATATGAATAGAAGAATAGAACGAGCACGAGTCAGCGTCTCGCAGTGATTCTGCTGGGCTGGCGTTGGGTTGGAGGATGTAAAATGCCCGAACTGGCTGGACAGATTGCATTGTGAAGGCGGAGCGAGCGGTGGTGCAGAGCGGTGACCGGAAGTATAACCGACCTGACTTGAAAGCCTTCCGAGGGCTCGGTGAAAGTGACGCCAGTGACGCCAAGTGACGCCAAGTGACGCCCCCCTGCCGCCTCGATTGACGCCCCCATTGGTTTTGGGGGCGTCAGTTCTGTCACATCACGCATCGAGTGCCGCCCCCAAACTTAGTCAAGCATTCGGATTGGTGGAGATTTCAGAATACCACTTCACAGTGCCTAAGATATTAGACATTGTTCCAGAGATCCAGAGAATATATGTCTAAGTATGCACTAAGGGAGAAACTTGGACAATAAGTAGTACAACGTTGGTTGAAAAGTTCACAATTAATCTCTTAATTAGGATGTACACGATAGACTACATACAAACTCTACAACCGGTAGCCTTTATTTAACATTCTGTTCCTGCGAACTCCCGGCGGTATGGGCTGAAGTGCATATTTGCCTCGCTTGGCCCTTGCGTGTTCAATCAGCCCCTCCACTGCTCCGAGATCTATCTTTTTTAGCCTGGCACGGACCGCATGCTCTCACGTGAACCCGGTCTTAAAATTTGGATAACAGCATTTGGATAAACAAGATCAAGTCCACAATTGGGCGTTGATTTAATGAGTTTAGGGGAAAATGGCCAGCAATTGACGTAATTACATTTGCATCGAAGCTAAAACATTATTCATTCATTATATAACTCATTGGTGGCCTGAAATTGACCATATGAATGGGCCTCATTCACGGTTGACCTCCAGTGCTGATCAATATTGTTTCTTTCAATCTGAGATCTCAAGTGTCTTCTAGACTCAATTTAATAGTGAGTTCACTTACCTGAATTCCGTGACCCCAACGAATCCAACATTACAGCTGTCTAGAAAGCACTATATACATTGCGGTTGGCCGGCATCGTTGATACTTCGATGCAGGATTTAGATGCAACAGGCAATCAGCATGTTTGAATACGCGGTGACAATTCAATCCTCTGTAGCCAAGGTCAGGGATCTTTAAAAAAGACCTTGAACAAGCAACATAAAATTTTAGTGATAAACCATCCATTGTGAGTGACGCCCTTGGTGACGCCGACTTGACGCCAACATGTCACACTGACGCCCTGTCACATATGAATTGACGCCCCTACTGCCGCCCCCAAATTTGGACTGCCGCCCCCGGCCCTCAAATGTGACGCCCCCGGTGACGCCCCCTTGACGCCCTATGCCGCCCCCATTGCCGCCTTTTGACGCCCCCTTGCCGCCCCTTGACGCCCCAATTTGACGCCAACTGACGCCCCCACTAGATATATTTCGGCACAATCAAGCTCATATCAGGGATTATCATTGCTCAAATACATATTAAGGACTGTAAGGAGTCCATTACAGGACACTGAAAGCTCCTACAGGCAAACCCACACCAAATAGTTTATGTCATTGCCGCCCCACTGACGCCCCCCCCCGGCAAAGGGCGTCAAAGGGCGGCAGTGGCGTCAGTTTCACTTTGCCCGCCTTCCGACCCATGTGGGCATTTCCATTTAACGCAATGTTAAAACCAGTTCACTGGTTGGCGCATCGCCGGATCCAGCCATCGAGTCATCGAGTTTTCACCATTCCTTCACCATTGATAAAAGTCGACGTACCGCCCAAAAAATACAGTCCATGTCGATGATTATTTGACGGATCGGATTGAAGTACGGAAGGTGAGAAAATTCGAAATAACGAGTTCCGTGAGCGCTCGCGCCTTCTTGTCGTCTTTCGGAATTTCAGCAAATTCAGCTGATTCCGCTCTATGCTGTCTTGAATTATTTGAGGCTGGAAGGAAGTGAGCGAGGGAACGACGGCGCTGTAGAGTCCTTCGGATGTAAAGCTGTTTCGGGCTCCGTCTGACGTACCAGAACGGTTTCTCAGCACATGGGCCACATAAACTGCGGCGCACGCAAGCCGAGTCAGAATAAACAAGAGGATATATTGATTGTCGTGGATGAAGAAAAAGCTTGTGCGGCTGGAACTGCCAGAGGTGAGCGAGGGGAGACAGAAGCGTGCACGGGAGATGAAGAGGAGGAACCTCTGACTTCAATCGCCGTGCGGAACGGGCTGCTCTACATGGTTGCTCGTTCGTAGTCGGAAACCGGCTGCACACGCAGACCGGAGATCGCATGCCACAAAGGGCCAAAGCTAGCACGCGAGTTATGGAATTGGCGGGCGTAACTCTGGTTGAGAGTGTGAAGAGATGCACAGTCCGGAAATCGCATGCCACAAAGGGCTAAGGCTAGCACGCGAGTGATGAATTGGCGGGGCGTAATTCTGATTCAAAGTGTGAGGAAATGCACAGTTATTCAAGATGCGAAGGAGGGATTGCGTATCGATTAAATGCTCATCGCCGTCGAAAGTCGGCTCCCACCGATAGAGCGTTAGGGCTCGGGGAAGTCGGCGGAGTGGCTTCTTAGAACCTGCACAAACATTAGACACAGTAGAGGTTCATCGAGCGGAAATGGATGGACAATAGGGTCGAGAGGGGCCAGGACAAAGTCAACTCTTCTTCCCTCCTGCGAACAAAACGTTGGTTTGTGCATATCCATTAATTGGTACCTGCGAATGCGAGCGGTCGTACGAATGAAAGGAGGGAAGAGTTATCGGCAGAACCACATGGGGAAGGATGAATACGGGAAGCGATAAGCCAAACTAGGTACCATCGCAACTCGAGCCGCTTTGTGGGCGGAAGAGCAATCAGCAACCGTTCGTTGACCTGTGCGACGAAGTATGGTGTAGGTTTGGTGTGAGCGGAGCTCTGAGCCAATTCCTAGAGGAGGCTGGGAGATGAAGACCCCAGATTAGCTGTGGCAACGTGGAGAAGCGGAGCGTGGTTGTGTGTGATCCGCAACGACGGAGTCCGTAGTGGTAGGCGTCGTGCACGGGAGAGGAATAGCGGAGGACGCAGAAGAGTGGCGTAGTCCTGACAGCGACATCCCAGCGATAACGATGACCTTCAGAAAGCAGGAAGAAACCCAATGATGATTGCCGATGACAGCTGTCTAACTCTAACACAACCAAACCTAGGCTACGCGCTGTCAGTCCAACCACATCGTCCAGTCCTCCAACAGTTGATGCAGCCTTGCTTTGCACGGGATCAAACAATATGTGTGAACGGTCCCCGAGGTCCTACAGCTGTCCCGCTGCCTATCATATGCCGCCTGTCGGGTCTTAACCACATCTGGGTATTCCGAGCTGGACGGAGTTCTATCCATCCACTCGTTCTCCGGCTTGTGGAGGTCCTTGATTACGCTCAGTATCTCATTTCCGATATATCAATTCATTGCCGCCACCACTGACCAGCTGACACTCTTCGCCACTTGCTGTCGCACAGCTGTCACACAGCCTTGGCTCTAACCGCCACGTACCTCGTTTCATTCCATTCGCTCACCCTGCTTCACCAATCTCTTAATCCGCGTTCGAGGGACCCATGTTCAGTGGCAATGGGTACCAGATACACAACGGCAACTTCTACAATGTCAGCGGTGACATAAACCTCGAGACTCACCACAACTTCACGATTCAAAACCACGAGCCCTCCGCGCCGGTCTCTCCCTTGCTACTAGACTCGAATATGGGAGTTGAGGACGACCGAGATGCGGGACCCCAGCAGCACCTCACAAATCAGCAATTCGAAGCGGCTTTTCGGGAACGGCCAGACCGAAGGCTGGGGCGTGGTCAAGCCGAAGGACCGCAGCGCAACGGGGGAGGACCCGGAGCTGTTAGGAACTTACCTCATGGCATAATTGCGCGGTCGGCGCCATACAGTGCGTCTAGACCTCGATAATTAACACTGCTGGGTCTCACAACTCCTAGATACTGCTTCTCGCCCCCGTCGTTCAGCAATTCCCGTCGATGATATGCCTGCTTCAGCCGAGGGTCCGCCACTGCCCATTCACGATGGGTCTTCTTTCGCCGCAAATAATGTCAACGTCACCCATAATCACCACGGTGAAGCAGGGATACATATTCTACATCGAGCCGTGGCGCTTGAAGCGCTCTACGACTCCGCCGACAGCTTTCCGCAGCCCAAATGCCATCCGGAAACGCGTACGACAATGCTGGATACCTTGTACAGTTGGGCCGTAGAACCCTCCTCGGCAGCCGGTCCGATCCGTTGGCTCCACGGGCCTGCTGGGGCAGGAAAATCCGCCATCATGCAGACTCTGTGCCAAAATTTGCAGACAGCAGGTCGCCTCGGAGGGGCGTTCTTTTTTAAACGGGACCACGCGACTCGTGGAAATGCCAAAACGTTGTTCGCAACGCTTGCTTATCAGCTCGCGCTTAAGAATGCCGATTTAAATCTGGCAATTTCGCGGAGCGTGGAGCGTGATCCATCCGTCGTGGGGAGATCCATGGACGTCCAGCTACATCAGCTGATCATCGAGCCTTGTTTGTCGCTCACTAATTGTCCATCCCTCACTCTCCTCATCGATGGCCTCGACGAGTGTCAAGGCGAGGGCACTCAACAAGCAATATTAAATTCAATCCGAAGTGCCATCGCCATCCCCAAAACTCATATAACCTCCGATTTCTGATTGCGAGCAGACGAGAAGCTCATATTCGCGAGATTTTTGAGGACCCATCATTTAACAGGATCTTTGACTGCATTAATGTCGAGCAATCATTCGAGGATATCCGAACGTACTTCCGCGATGAATTCACACGGATCCATCGTTCACACCGAACTATGGGGAACGTTCCTGCCCCGTGGCCGGCGTGGAGTGTTTTGGCCAGTCTTGTCGACAAATCCTCTGGACATTTCATTTACGCATCCACAATCATCAAATTCATTGACGATAAATATTCCCGTCCAACAGAGCGGCTCGCGGCAGTTCAAAATTCCTCTGCGACGGATTACGACAGTCCATTTGCTGCTCTTGACCAACTATACATCCAGATTCTCTCTGCAGTCCCAGCTCGATTCCACTCTAAACTCCGTGAGATCTTGCAGGGTGCCCTTGTATGCAAGTTGGAACTAACGCCTCTCCAATTCGATCGAATTTTTGAGCTGGAGCCTGGGATGTCGAGTTAATTCTTCGTGGCCTCCACTCTGTCCTCGATATACCTTCACAGGGGGGCACCATCTCTGCACATCACGCATCATTTTTGGACTTTTTGCACGATCCACGGCGGTCGCTGAATTTTCATATCGATGTGGAAAGCCGCCTAAATCTAGTTCGTGCGGTTCTAAACGTGCTTTCACACGATAACCACAGGAGCGGCACTCCTGATGACCCTCTCGCATGGTGAGTAAGGTGATTTGCTTCAATGTCCGTGCCCTGATGCTTTTGAAATAAAGGCACCTCACGGCAAATGATCTCATTGAATGTCTCGTCTCGCTCCTTCCTCCGGTGGAACGTGTGCCCCGCATTAAAACCCGCTTGTTCGAAGACGAAATAAAACAAGTTTTACTCTGGTTGAAAGTGAGTCTTATATCTTCCTACACTTCTTTCATTCTTGAAGACCTTTTGTGATGCAGACCGTGCCCCAAGATTTAACTCAGCGCTTGGAAGGCTACCACCTCATGTTCTCGTGGGATACGTGGCTTCTAAGTTCAGACTACGCATTCATGGAACATGCAAGTTTGGCTGGGATCTTTTCCCTGAGTCCTAAAGCACTTTCTGCCCTCCAAACCGGGATGTCCGGTTGGCTATCAATGTCACCAGCAGATTGCCGTCGGCTTGTGGCTCGGACCCCCAAACTCGCGGATGTTTTCCTAGCCCAGCTGGTGCTCCCTCGGGATAGGGATCGCTAGTCTGATAATTTTCCGTGGATATACCAGCTACGGGTGTTACTGGATGTATCATGGGACGATATAATGGCCACTCTCTCTGTTTGGCACTCAATCGCTGGCGGGGGATCTCAAGACCGACTTATTGCGGGTACACTTACTCTACTTGCAATTGTATTGGAACTCTACCCCACTAAAACCTCTTGCCTGATCACTGATTTGAGCTGTGGACTACTTCGTCTCATTCAAAGACTCAACAGCCCGTACTCATTCAAGTATCCATCGCTTTACAGGCAAAAATTGTTTGCCGCAGACGTTCCTTATGGCTGGGGGTCACTCATCAGATGTTCTCCCAGTCCAAACTCCCAGCTTCTATTGCAGCTTCGCAAATTCGTTCCACCCTGGGATAACTTATCACCCTGGGATAAATTATCCATGAACGACGCATTATTTCCAGAGGATTTTTACAACGTTCTGCAATGGATCAAGGTCCATCCAATGCCTACTAATGCGTCCGCATTCGCTCACCATCTTTCAGGCCTTCCCCGATCCAACTTCGGAACTCGTCGAACGGTGGCAAGGATATTTAGCCGAGAGCAGGGAGAGACATTCACCATTCCAATACTCATGGAATCCAATGACACCTGATGAAGCTTCTGAACAGAACTGGAGAGAATCGAAGGTGACAATGACCTCACTTTCGTATTTATTGAGTCTGACTACAAGTTGACCAGTGGATCGGGCTGTTCAACAATAACCTTCAGACAATTGATCTGGAAGAAGTAGAGCAAGAGCAATTGATTCAATCCTGGGACCGTTTTATCAAGGAAGTTGACATATATCCCTCCGATCCAAGCCATATGAGCTGGAACGACTCGGACGAAGGCTCGAATTGGAATAATTCCAATTCGGATTCAGATCCGGACAACTCGGACAAAGGCTCAAACAACTCAGACGACGAGGAAGCCGAAGACGAATCATGGTGCTAATTTCGATAAATCATAACGGAGATGGGTTCAGCAAATCTGATCTCTCAAACAGTTAACTGCCACACATAGTAGACCACGGGCAATGTTGTAAAGCCACACATTGCATAGACCTCACCCACACCGTACATCAAGGGTATACTGTGATTTGGGCTAGTGAATTATCAGATTGTACTGTACAACACTGTATTACAGCTCTTTGCGGTTCAACAGGCGTGGTTGGGGGGGTTTTTCTTTTTTTTGGCAAGTTCTCACTAGAGCAGCTGCCTTGAGCTCAATTCTCAACTGTTTCCCTTCAGAATAAACCCATTCAATTGGCATTGAAAGTTTACAGCCAACGAAAATACCGGTATTTTTAATAATTTTATGTAATAGAATATTTCCCAGAGAAACTTAGTTTTGAGTAGGACACCTGTAGCACTCGAAATACTGTCCCGATTAGCCTAGTTTTTGGATATGCTATACATCGGATGTGACCCAGATCGTCTGTCGTTGGGGCCCAAGTACTCAAAGAGTCGTAATGAACCTTGAGAAACTGAAAAGGCACAATCTGCATGTTCGGCATCATCAATACTCAATTTCTTTGTGCAGGAATAAAAACCTACAGAATCTGTGCTGGTGAATCTTATCCATTTTCCATTGGGCAACTTGTACCCAATGGCTGGCAAAAAACAGATTGTTGAAAATGACACTGTCTTAAGCTTTGAACCAATATTGATGTTGGATAGCACTAATGCGTCCACATGGTCAGAAATATCTTTCGAGTCCTTGAATTGGACGAGTACATCCATCTGCTCCCGGATGAAAGTGGAAACTGTACGACAATGGTCGTGTTTGACCAGCTGGATCGAATTCTTATATACTAAACCACTGCCCAGGTTCAGGATCAACTTGCCTGAGGTGTCGCGCCTTTGAAGGTGGTCATCCGCTGGTAGGTCTTCCGGATTCCCCCGTGCATCGCCTCGCTTATTAGAGGCTTTGCGGCGGCCACCGGAAGCCACCCGGTGGCTGTGACTGATTCAGTGGCTGACCTGTTCTGTACTTTGAGGACACCCATCCTATATCTCCTGTCGGAAGAGTCATCCTGGAGTCAAGATGGTGCTCACTTGCCTCTCTCATAGCTCATTTCTGAAGTACAGAGGAATATTCTGTTGTTTTGAATGGGGAGCCAGGCAGAAGAATGAAATTCAACTTTTGGGGGGCCTGGGGCAACAAAGAGAAGCAATAGTGGAGACACTCACCAAATAACAAAGACATAGGTTCAGCCACTGAATCAGCCACAGCCACTCGCTACCGCATGCCCGATCAGCCACCGGGTGGCTTCCGGTGGCTGCCGCAAAGCCCCCATTTTCGTTTCGAAATTTTAACCAGCCCCTTTCTCTTTTATGTTGTTGAATGCATGCTGGCGGGCATGAGTTTTTCGAATGTTTCAGCACTTCCCTGTGTGAGAAAGTGGTTCAAGTTCCTCCACCGCGGAAACTTGAAATTTGTTAGTGAAATAAGAATATACGGGCAAATGATAGCTTTCTGTTCATCTATTTTGACGATAACAGCGAGACCTCATTCTTCGATGCATGCCTTGAACTGGCCAAAAAAAAGATCCCCCTAGAAGCCACCGCCATCGGCATGCAGCGGGGGTTGGAACCATTTATTTTCCAGAATATGTTCTGTCCCTCATCGGGTTATTTAAGTGTATTCAATACAAACAAGAATTGGACAAACATCAATGTCCACGCATCTATGATAATATTTTTGAGTGAGTTAGGATTCAGGAAACTGAGAATGCACGCTTCCTCATAGTCTGCAGCTAAAATTGTAACTATTGGCCAAAGCCAACAAAGGACGCCGTCTCCACATGTCGTCCAATGTCCTACCTTTGAAGTATGTACAATAGACTCCAAAAACTTCTACAGGGCTTCGTGCCATGCAATGTTTTTGAAGTTGGCACATGCTGTTTTGTGGTTCGCCTTCTACAAGCCACGACCCCTGCTTCCAGCGGTTTCACTCGCAGCCAATAGCCTGTTTGCGCTGCAGCCATTCGAGCCATCTGAATCCTGATGGCTGTTTGGCGTTGCGCAAATTGATGGCTCATGGCTCGAATGGCTTTGATACTTACCATAATTTTTAGTGTCAGTGAGTGACCTCAAAGTTGTACAGCTCATGTGTGGGTGACTCGTCCTACCCATATATATAACAGCTGAATTATAGGCCCAAAATAGAGGCTTTGCGGCAGCCACCCGAAGCCACCCAGTGGCTGATCAGGCATGCGGTGGCAAGTGGCTGTGGTTGACCAGTGGCTGGCACATTGCTTTCATGTGTACTTTTGGAACAGACCACCACTCTCTGGTTCCTGTCTATAGTGGGAAAAGTCATCCTGGTGTCCAGACTGTGCTTTACTGCCAAAATTAAGCCATCTTTTGATCAATAAAAGAAGATTTTGTTGTGCCTATTTCTTCGGTACAAATTGGTATTAAGTGTAGCGGTAAAGGAACATAAATGGACTTGGTGGCCATAGTGCAACAGGTCCGATTCAGCCACCGGAGCAGCCACAGCCACCGGTTACCGCATGCCCGATCAGCCACCAGATGGTTTCCGGTGGCTGCCGCAAAGCCTCTAATACTTAATTTTGTTGAATTTGGAGGTCTCGTGCAGTTCAGAAGCATTCCTCAAGGTCCGTGAGTGATAACACACTCATCGACAGTCTTTCTAGCGGAAAGGAGCTCATATGACATTATTTCGTCAGCCATCCATCGGCCATTAGCCATCAGTTTGCGCAACGCCAAACAGCCATCAGATGGCTCCAATGGCTGCAGCGCAAACTCTCTAATGACCAGAACGCAAATCGTACTTGAAGAGGAGTTGAGAGAGCGAAATACTTCAGACCTACGTCAAACCAGTTGCATCCCCGATAATTGGCCGCGAAAGTTGGGGAACGCGCCAAGTCCATGTTTCCGGGCATTGATCATTCAACTAGGAATCTTTTACCCGGAGCTCGAACGAGGACTTTCCGGCATCCGGCAGACAGAGAGGAAACCTTTTTTGTGAGTGTAGAGGGGCCGGGTACTCGGGTCCGATGCCAAGGCCGAGTACCAAGCAAATTGAAACAGTAAAATCCCTCTGCCTCGTCCCGTCCAGATGGGAAGTACGGTCATTCCGCACTGGCAGGCCACGGAAACAAGAACAAGAACAAGAACAAGGTAGGACCGTGAGTAGAAATGTTTTTTCCCGAGCAAGTAAACGTCCAGAAGATTCAGACCTGGGTCGCCGAAGGCTTAAAAACGGTGTTTGTGGAAATAATGAGCTGCGCGGGAAGATATGAATAGAAGAATAGAACGAGCACGAGTCACCGTCTCGCAGTGATTCTGCTGGTCTGGCATTGTGTTGGAGGATGTAAAATACCCGAACTGGCTGGACAGATTGCATGCAGAGGCGGAGCGGGTGGTGGTGCAGAACGGTGACCGGAAGCATAACCGACCTGGCTTGAAAGCCTTCCGACCCATGTGGGCATTTCCATTTAACGCAATGTTAAAACTAGTTCACTGGTTGGCGCATCGCCGGATCCAGCCATCGAGTCACCGAGTTTTCACCATTGATAAAAGTCGACGTACCCACCCAAAAAAAACAGTCCATGTCGATGATTATTTGACGGACCGGATTGAAGTACGGAAGGTGAGAAAATTCGAAATAACGAGTTCCGTGAGCGCTCGCGAAAGCATCTCGCGCCTTCTTGTTATCATTCGGAATTTTGGCAAATTCAGCCGATTCCGCTCTATGCTATCTTGAATTATTTGAGGGCTGGAAGGAAGTGAGCGAGGGAACGACGGCGCTATTGTAGAGTCCTTCGAATGTAAAGCTGTTCCGGGCTCCGTCTGACGTACCAGAATGGTTTCTCAGCACATGGGCCACAGAAACTGCGGCACACGCAAGCCGAGTCAGAATGAACAAGAGGATGTAATTGATTGTCATGGACGAAGAAAAAGCTTGTGCGGCTGGAACTGCCAGAGGTGAACGAGGAGGGAGATAGAAACGTGCACGGGAGATGAAGAGGACGAGCCTCTGACTTCAATCGCCGGGCGGAACGGGCTGCTCTACATGGTTGCTGGTTCGTAGTCGGAAACCGGCTGCACACGCAGACCGGAGATCGTGTGTCACAGAGGGCCAAGGCCAACACGCGAGTTATGGAACTGGCGGGCATAATTCTGATTGAGAGTGTGAAGAGATGCACAGTTATTCAGTGTGCGAAGGAGGGATGAGGGATTGCGTATTAATTAAGTGATCATCGCCGTCAAAAGTCGGCTCCCACCGATAGAGAGCGTTAGGGCTCGGGGAGGTCGGCGGAATGCCTTCTCTGAACCTGCACAAACATCAGTCACGGTATAAGTTCATGGAGCGGAAATGAATGGACAATAGGGTCGAGACGGGCCGGGACAAAGTGCATTCCATCTTCCCTCCTGCGAGCAAAACGTTGGTTTGTGCATATCCATTAATTGGTACATGCGAATGCGAGCGGCCATACGGATGAAAGGAGGGAAGAGTTATCGGCAGAACCACATAGAGGAAGGATGAATGCGGGAAGCAACAAGCCAAAATAGGTACCATCGCAACGCGAGCCGCTTTGTGGGCAGCAGAGCAATCTGCGGCCGTTCGTTGGCCTGTGCGACGGAGTATGGTGTAGGTTTGGTGTGAGCGGAGCTCTGAGCCAATTCCTAGAGGAGGCTGGGAGATGGAGACCTTAGACTAGCTGTGGCAACGTGGAGAAGCGGAGCGTGGTTTTGTGTGATCCGCAACGACGTCGACGTGGTGGGCAGCGGCAGGCGTCGTGCACGGGAGAAGAAAAGCGGAGGATGCAGCAAGAGCGGCGAAGTCCTGACAACGACATCCAAGCGATAACGACGACCTTGACAACGGCTTCAGCGATGGTGAGGCGGGTTGGGAGCCGGGGACACGCATACCAAATAGTGAGCTGGACTTGAGGAAAAGTGGCTGCGGACAAGCTGTGGCGCCTAATAATAGGCTGATCAATCATCATAAGATGTAGAGATTCTCTCAGCACGTGTTGACGACGCGTCGCGTCGCGTGAGGGAAAAAGGCCGAATTTCGCCGGAAACGCCCCCAGGATTTTTTTTTTTGCACGTTCGGTCCCGGGAATGACACTTTAAGTGCATGACGACGGTGACGCGTAGCCTGCCTTCATCACTACTGTCTCTTTATTTCCATGTGATGTGCGGGCCAACCAATGCCTTTTATCCTTTTTAGTGCCGCCTCGGATTGTCTAGCCGCCCTAATCTGGAACGTCGAAAAGCTCGTTCAACAGCCCATCCATAAGCTGTCTTTGCCACAGATTATTCCTCTGGTCTACTGTCATGGCTTTGATGTGAGTCCCGCAGCCTTCACTCAGACCTTACTCAGCCTATAACTCCGTAAGCACTCGATGGTATCCTCAAGGCTTATTTGCCCAACCGGCGGCTCCCTACGTCGAGCGCGGCGACTATAACATCGTAATCGCCCGAGGGGACCGTCATCTCGCGCATATAATTTTTCTCGGAAAATGAGAGCGGGGATGCAGTTCGACATGAGCATCGCCAAACGAACAACAGCTCAATGTAGTCTACGCAAAGTGCCCTTCCCTTATTCCCACCGACACAATCAAGAGGTGGTCCTCGGTAATGGTTAGATCCATTGGTAACAAGGCTTTTTTTGGCTGGTTGTTTTTCGTGAATCATGAATCTTAATAATAATAAAAAGGTTAACTATGAATTCTATCTTCAGCTCTGGCTCTCAATGTGGACGGAAGTACTAAATTTCAGCGAAAGCAATAGAACAATCCGTGGAGGAAATCCAATCCCCGCCATTATTATTGTGCGGAAACTTTTCATTTCATCTCATTCACATGGGCAAAAACTTGGTAATTTTAAGATATAGGAGTATCAAACCATTTCGCAGCACAATGAGGACGCAGAGTTATTCCGGCTTCTTCGGATTCACGCTGTTTATTCAGCATAGCGGTGTCTCGACCTCGTAAAAAGAGTCACTGATGCATTATTGCCAGGTCACTCCCACTCACAAGTCCTATTCCCGGATTTGGCCAGCTGCGCCGGCCCGGCCATTATTCTTCCCCCAATGCACCGTCGCAAGTCGGCGACACCGATGAGCCCAGACATCACCTGTGTCCAACTATCGCAATATCACATTCCAGCCTCCTCGATTTCGCCGTCGGCCTGCGCTCACTAATTCGCGAAGCTAAAGTCAAGAATAATTATAAGATGTTTACTAGTGTAGGTGGAAATGCCGTTTCCTGCTTTTTCCCAGATACTTTAAGCTATCAGATTGCTCGATCTAAGGGAGGCTGTGTCACTCACCTTTCAGCGCTGAATGTCGGATGGGCAGTTCCAGCGCTGATGAGGGGACTTGCCAAGGCCAGGAATCGGGAGCCAGATGGCGATGCAGCGTTAGCGCCTTCGCCGAGAAGAGCCGACGGGATCCCTGCTCAAACAAGATTCAATGAGGGTATCACGGCGGAGTCATTCAACTTTGGTCCGGCAAGAAAGAGAGTAAACTTTCCTGGGCCATTCGAATCCGCCAAAAGAGAGAAAAAAAAAGCGCACAGCTGATCAATATATTCCACCATAAACCCACTAGCTAGACCGGACGCGGCGAAATGCGAATATTATGCGACGGAACCGGCGACGTGCGACTCCCAAACATCGCTGTCCGCTCATCCGCATCATGGTCCTCGTCCTCCTCCAACAGCTGATGCAGCCGCACATTCCCCTCCCCGTATATCCCCGGCTCCCCAATCGCGAACGCCCCAAAGAGCGGCGTGCGCAGGCCGTTGAGCGAGCCGCGGCGCGCGTGGCCCCTGCCCACAGGCGATAGGCCGCCTTCGAGCACCACGGCGCCTTCGAGCTCGGCTTGGGCGGCGGACTCTTCGAGCATGGCGAGGTTGAGGATATGCACGCCGAGGAAGGTGACGATGAACCCGCAGAGGAGGGAGACGGTGTTGGAGGCGTCGGTGGTGTTGAAGCCTTTGAAGAGGATGAGCGAGGCGACGATGGTGGCCGTGCAGAAGCCGACGTAGTACATCGGGTTGATCCTAGAGTAGATACAGTATGCGTAAGTCAGATATTTTGGAATGAGGAAGGAGGACTGGACGCACAAGTTGACGGAGAAGACGTCGAGCGCGCGGTTGGCGTAGTTGAGCTGGATGAGGATGCAGGCTACGGACACGAAACCGAAGAGATACGTGCTCGGGTAGATGAATTGATTGTGGCCCTCGAACGTCAGTTTCACGGCAAGCCCGAGGCCCTTGACGAACATGACCGAGACGGAACCTACTAGAGATGCAATGGACACGTAGACGAGCGGGTTCGTGCGTCCGTGCTTGGGAGCAACACCGTAGGCCATCACGAGGGAGAAGACGCACACCGTGAAGCAATAAAGCAGGAAACCTGATCGACAATCGATATTGGCAAGGACAAAGGGAGGAGAGGGGATTGCGGACCTGGGGCGACAACATATTCCAGGAATTGAGTGGTTGTTTCAAGCTCCTGATCTTCTGGCGCGTGGAGGACGATGATCGAGCTTCCTAAAATACACAGCGCGCATCCCACGCGCGCAAGATGGCTCAGTCGCTCTTTGAGCAGAAGCGCTGCGAGGATGGCGCCTACAATGACGCTTAAGGCGCCTAGCGGGGTGACCAACACGGGAGGTGCGAACGTGTAACTTGAGATTGGGGAAGAATAAGAAGAAAAAAATTAGGGCGTAATGCGCAATTTGGCATAACTCACGCTGCAAAATTCGCCACTGGGTTACACATCAGCCCAAAGATACGTTGTATTGGTATCAGATGGCATCGTACCTTCGCCCACCACCACTGGACCAAGCTACATCAGCAAACGATCGCACGTCAGCGCAATGGTGGACTCACAAGCGCCCATCCCAGCCCACCAAATTCCATTCCGCAGGTAAGACATGTTATCCGTCGCAGCTGCTCCATCCCCAGCCGCAATTAAGCCCTATACACCCCCGTCAGAGTCCTTTCAGACCAGTAACTGCGCTCGAGGGATACCATTTTAGTGATAACGGTGCTGATGCCGATGGCGACCGAGCCCGCTACGGCCAGGGCGAAGCCAATGTACTTGTCTTCAAGCATTATAGTTGTGTAACTACCCCGTGGTGGGGATCAGAAATGAGCGGCAGGGAGGTAGTCGTCCGTCGTCGTCGTCGCGGTCGCAGTCTAAAAGAGAAATTGATCGGGGATACTAGCACTGCCACATTGATGAAGCGCCCATTAAGCGCCTTTAAACGCCTGTGGTCGTTATTCCGTTCTTTCCGCAATTTCAAGGTACTTTCGCTGAACCAGGAAGAGTGCTGGAAATTAGAAAAATCCTTTGCAACGAATTTTTGTACACCGACATCGCAGATTTCGATTTACAAAATGCACCACTTTGGGCACGACTGAAATCCATATACTAAACCCGATAAAACGCACTAATGGAAAGGCCTGGCGGTCCTGTGCCCCCAAAAAGAGCCTGTGAATATTTACTGACGGTAAATTGAAGTTCCGTCTGCGGCAGGTAGAGGATATATATAATATTGGAAACAAATTTAGCATTGATATTGGATCGATAATTATAAGCATCTGACTGCTCCTGCTCTCTCTGGCTAGGTTGAATAAGGCGGGTAAGGCCAACAAGCGGCAGAGCCCGCTACTATGTGCCCTCGAACTAAATGATGGCCTGTCGTAGGGAATTCGTAAAGCATGCTTATGTAATTATCAACTGTACTTTAACGATTTCCTCGCTCGTCTTTCTCCTTTTGTTTGCTCTACTCTTGCTTTTCGAATAACCTCTTCTGTCTTCTACTCTCTGTGCTTCTCAACACGGCCTTTTCATTTGCGGTGGAACAGTTGACCTGCACGCAGTCCTTCCTTGATAGGAAGCAGCAGACCGCAGTTGCTGCTGTCCATGGCGTGGCGATCCAGCCGTGAAGCCACGTAACCCTTCCGGCAACTCTTGTCATATAAAGGTGGCGCTGCTCTCATTGGGTCGCATTCTTTCGCCCACTTCCTCTGTCCTCAATATAAACCCTGAGCCCTGTGTGATTTTTTGGTACTGGGATTCGACTTAAATCTGCCGCGCTATTCCTGGGCCATATTCTTGCACGATTCTGTCCTTCAGTCAATATTGCTCGTCTCAAAACTTCCTGTTCTGTGGCCAGGATCAGCGTGAGGATCGATTCCGCTTGTTCTTCAAGCCGTTGGTGATTGCTCTTCTGGGCTGAGACTAGATGATGTTTTTTGCCTTCAGTATTTGTTGGGTTTTAGGGTTGAGGAATCTGAACCAACTGAAATGTTCCAACGAGTTAGCGCCACCGCACCCAAACTCCCGAGTCAACTCCGAGTATTAATGCTGTCCTATATGGTTATTGATGTTGGTTGAGGTTGGTTAGCGTTGGGTAAGGTATCTAGAAAAACTCGTCGTCCAGACAACTGAGGGGTTGCAGGTAAATGGCCTTCTCAACATTAATACTGGGAAAGGACGTGCCAAAAATATCGGCCATCAAGAATGCCGTGACTGACGACAGGTTGCCTGATGCCGGCGACAGCCTGACCGATGTCGACGCCACTGCTTGACAGTTCGAAGCGCCAGGAATCCGCGTTGTTTCCGCACCCCCACCTCTGCTCCGTCCAGCCAGCTTGCTGTTTGCCTTCGCTCACCGCCTGCCTAGTCTTGAGCCCTCTATTGAGAACACACTACCTTGTTTCATCCCCTATTTCTTTATTGGTCAGTCCTGGCTCTTGTGTAAACTTCAGTTTCGGCAGTGATTGATATGCATCTCCTAAGGTCCACGCTCTCATCCACACCACCATGGCCGGCCTAAGTAGTGATCCTCATACACCTACCTACTACATGAACGTCTCTGGTAAGGAGGTTTGTTGGATATAAAAAATTGACTCACTTTGCCTAGGAGGTGTAGGAGGTTCGGGGGGCAAGTCGGAACGGGGGACCGGTGGCAATGGAGGAGTTGGACAAGGTCCTACTTTCAATGTCGAGACAGCACACATCATCATGAATAATCCGTCAACTGGTTCGGCCACGATCCCCGATTCGTCTGCTCAGGGCTAATTTTTTTCTTTCTCTCAGAGGCTTTGGAAAAACTCGGCTACGTTGCTGCTGCTGACATCAATGCTCAGAGCCCAGAAGGCTGCCTGGAGGGAACTCGTGTCGATCTGTTGAATGACTTGCAAGCTTGGGGTCGCGATCCAAATTCACCTCACATCTTCTGGCTGGATGGAATGGCTGGGACGGGCAAGTCTGCCATTGCGCGTTCGTTCTGCCATATGCTCGTCAAAGATAAGCAACTTGGCGCCAGCTTCTTCTGCCTTCGAGGTGATGCAAACCGGGGCAATCCAAAACGCATTCTTCCTACCCTCGCCCTGCATCTCGCTTCAGAGGATGTGACCTACAAGTCCACTCTGTTGGCCACTGTCGATCAAGGGATATCTCCAGATGCAAATCTCAAGATCCAGGTTGAGAACTTGCTTGAAAGGCCCCTTTGTGGTGCTGACAGCAGTGGACGGCCTCCCTTTGTCCTGGTTATAGATGCACTGGACGAACTCAATGATGAGGATGCTACAAAGGACCTTCTTCGAAGGCTTGTGTCCATCGTGCCCAAGCTTCCCATCAAACTATTTGTCACGTCTCGACCAGAGCGGCATATTCGTCCTCATTTTGATACTGCAGAAGATTGCCGACGTGTCCTCCGGCTTCATGACATCGAGCACAACATTGTCACGGCTGATATATCACTCTACCTCACCCACCATCTTGCTGGCATACGAGCTGAGAGTAGTCCTATGCTACCTCCCGAGTGGGCTAACAATGCAGATATTGAAGTGCTCACGCATCGTGCTGGCAAGCTCTTCATTTATGCATTTACTGCCATGAAATACATCAGCGAGAGTCCCGGAGACCGCCTTCAGACTCTAATCAGCATCAAAGTTGATACTGAAGGTTCATTAACTAAACCACTGGACGACATCTACAGGCATATCCTTTCAAATGCTATGGATATGGATAGGCTCAAAAGCAATGAGGTTGCTCTAACAAAACAGATCTTAGCTGCGATCTTGACAGTGGGCCAACCTGTCTCTGTTGCCTCACTTGGTGGTCTGCTCAGGGTGCCACCTTGGCAGGTGCGGGCAAGACTTGACCGACTACATGCTGTCATCCATGTCCCAACAGATGATGACAAGGGTGTCTTATCCACTTTCCATGCTTCGTTTGGGGACTTCCTCACAACCACTGGTCGTGCATCAGATGAAATGCTTATTAACCCATTAGCTGCCCACACTGCTTTACTCTCAAGTTGCATTCAAATCATGGGTTCTGAATTGCATTTCAATGTTTCCAAGTGTCCCACATCCTATTTTCCCAACACCAACCACAAGCTCACAATACCTGCCTTGCTGCAGTATGTGTGCCTATATTGGCCACATCACATCTCAGCAGCTTCTGCTGCTGATGAAGGTTCAATCACATTGTCCCACCTGGATGCCCTAAAGGATGTTTTCTTGCCCAAGTTCTTATTCTGGGTCGAGGTGCTTAGCACGATAAACAAGGCTAGGCTCATATCAATCCTTATCGTGACAGTATTAAATGCGAAATGCTTTGCACATGCTCCTACATACTTGACAGAATTTCTTGTTGATGCCAATGAGTTTGTTCTTTCTTCATTGGAGGCTATCGAAACCAGTGTGGCACACATATATATCTCAGCTCTTCCATGTATCCAGCCAACCTCGAGAGTAGCCAAAGCATTTTGGCCAAAATTCAGTCACATTGCATTGCTGCATCTTACAGGAATTCAGCGGTGGCAAAAAGCAGCAGCTCTCATATTAAAGCCACAAGCTAAAGTTGGGTGCATTGCTGTTTCTCCAGACGGAACATGCATTGTGTCAGGTTTGGACAACCACACAATTCAGATGTGGGATGCGAGGACGGGTGAGGCCGTCATGGAGCCCATTGAGGGCCACACAGACTCGGTCTCGTCTGTCATGTTCTCACCCGATGGAGCATGCATTGTGTCAGGCTCACATGACAAAACAATTTGTGTGTGGGATGCGAGGACAGGTAAGGCCCTCATGGAGCCCATCCAGGGCCACACCAACAACGTCCAGTCTGCTGTGTTCTCACCTGATGGAACACACGTCACATCGGCCTCAAGCGATAAGACAATCCGTGTGTGGGATGCAAAGACGGGCAAGGCAGTCATGGAGCCCATCCAGGGCCACACAGACGAGGTCCAGTCTGTTGTGTTCTCACCCGATGGAACACACATCGCATCGGGCTCAAGCGATAAGACAATCTGCGTGTGGGATGCAAAGACAGGCAAAGCTGTCATGAAGCCCATCAAGGGTCACAAAGATTGGGTCCGGTCTGTCGCATTCTCACATGATGGAGCGCGCATCGTGTCGAGCTCAGATGACAAGACAATTCGTGTGTGGGATGCGAGCACAGGCAAGGCCATCATGAAGCCTATCAATGGCCACACAGACTGGGTCCTGTCTGTTGTGTTCTCACCTGATGGAGCACACATAGTGTCGGGCTCATCCGACAGGACAATCTGTGTGTGGAATGCAAAGACAGGCAAGGCTGTGATGAAGCAGCCCATCCGGGGCCACACAGACTTGGTAACATCTGTTGCATTCTTTCCTGATAGTGCGCACATCGCATCGGGCTCGCACGACAAGACAATCTGTGTGTGGGATACAAGGACAGGCAAGGCTGTTATGAAGCCCATCCAGCGCCACATGGGCTGGGTGCGGCCTGTTGCATCCTTGACCAATGGAGTGCGCATCGCATCAGCCTCGCTCAGTAAGACTATGCGTGCATGGGATGGGAGGATGGGCAAGGCTGTTGAGAAGCTCATCCAGGGCCACACAGGTGCCGTCTATTCTGTTGCCTTCTCGCCCAATGGAGCGTACATTGTGTCGGGCTCACGCGACAAGACGATCTGTGTGTGGAATGCGAGGACAGGCGAGGCCATCATGAAGCCGATCCAGGGCCACACAAACGGGGTTCGATCTGTCGCATTCTCGCCCGATGGAGCACGCATCGTGTCAGGCTCGGATGACAAGACGATCTGTGTGTGGGATGTGGAGACAGGCAAGGCCGTCATGGAGCCCATCCAAGGCCACACAAACTACATTCTGTCTGTTGCATTCTCACCCGACGGAGCGTGCATTGCGTCGGGCTCAGCCGACAAAACAATCCGTATATGGGATGTGAGGACGGGCAAGGCCGTCATGGAGCCCATTCAGGGTCACGCAGATTGGGTCTGCTCTGTTGCGTTCTCACCTGATGGAGCACACATCATATCGGGCTCATATGACAGGACGATCTGTGTGTGGAATGCAAAGACAGGCAAGGCCGTAATGAAGCCCATTCAGGGCCACACAGATTGCGTCTGGTCTGTCGCGTTCTCGCCCGATGGAGCACGCATCGCGTCGGGCTCAGACGACAGGACAATCCGTGTGTGGAATGCAAAGACGGGCAAGGCCATAACGAAGCCTCTCAAGGGCCACACAGAATCAGTCCGATCTGTCGCGTTCTCGCCCAATGGAGAATACATTGTGTCGGGCTCAGACGACAGAACAATCTGTGTGTGGGATGCGAGGACGGGCAAGGCCGTCATGGAGCCCATCCATGGCCACACAGATTGCGTCTGGTCTGTCGCGTTCTCGCCCGATGGAGCACGCATCGCGTCAGGCTCAGAGGACAAGACGATCCATGTGTGGAGCCTGAGGACAGGAATTACCACAGCTGACAAGTTCACCCCCTCGACTCCGGATTTGAGCGCCGGCCCCATCACCTTCTCGCGCACAAAGGACAGCTGGATACGTGGTCCAAACCAAGAGCTTATTATGTGGGTGCCTCCAGAATACCGCCCCTATCTACACGTGCCACCGTGGATCATATTCATCAGTGCGTCAGCGAGAGTCGTCGTGGACACGAGCCGCTTCGTTCATGGTACTGACTGGGTCAAATGTTACACTGAATGACTGGCTTTCTTTTCATGTAATATTTTCCGTAGCTGTTGATCATCCTTGTATTATTCTATGGGTAACGTTTCTACAAGCTACTCAGACAGTTCGTTGGCGTTCTCTTCTCTCCTTCCTCTCACATGCAATTTTCCCCTTATCGCGTCAACTTTTAAAACTCTGCAGCAGACTCAGCTATGTCACCCGAAATAATTACGGAAAACAATCGAGATATAGAACCAGTGTAAGTATTACTGGTCGATGCCCAGTTGAATTGAGCACGCAAACCAGAGATAGTGTCAAATTGAAGAGGGAGCTTCTAAAACTGCCAAGAGATTTCAATCGGAAAGTCTCCTCTCGTTCATGCACGCCGTCGCCAAGGTACACTGTTCGGAGTCCCTACCTGTAGTAATTCAATCTCACCGCGAGGGAGTGGATCTTTCCCATCTCTATCGCCATCATTCTCTAAAACACCTCCTCATCCCCGGAACTCCTCGCCACCTCCACCGCGGCAACCCCGAATTCCAACAAGGGGAGCTCTTCCTCTTCGTCGTTAGGCGAGATGATCTTCGGATTTGCGTTGTTATTTTTATTATATCGAGCAGGAACGGGCATGAGGATGATATCCGCGTTGTCGGCTCGTAGTCTTGAGGCTTGATGCTCCTTGATCGTTTGAGCATGAATTAATTAAAGGGACGTGGACAAGAACCACTAATAGTGGAATCCTCGCAGCGACCTCAGCTGGCGGTGCAGCGAGAAGAACAGCCATATTAGTGGGTTTGAGGCCGCGTCGCCCCCGTGAAATATTTGAGACACGGGTGATATCATGGCGGAAGCGCAAGGCTATTGACTTGCGCCGCGGTTTGATACGCGGGTTCCGGTGCAGGCGGAGAAGGTATTCCGCGCACGACCTCGAACGCTGAGAACGGCTTTATCCATCAACCAAACGAACAGCTGAGATTTGTGAGATCGGAGAAAAACGAAAAAAAAACGGCACACCATCATCCACTCCCACTGCTTCAGCAACTCGTTCTCGGGAAGTGTGGCGCCGCCCAGGTTTATATTACGATATTTGAGGCTTCCTCTTCAAATTTGGCAGCTCTGTCGTGGGACGTGCTCACAGAATCGGAATCCATTGACCTGTCGTGATGAGATGATGCTCCCGGCAGCGCAGGTACGCAGAGCGGGAGACGATAGCCCCCACGACCAGACTTAGTAGGAGTAGATTCGCTGAGAAGATGAATACTGATACCGCTAGAATGTCGGTGAGTCAAGTGATAAAGTGCAGAGGTAAGTAACACGGCGCAGTAGAGCGTAGCGGGCGAGGCGGCACAGCAGAGGGCACCAGTGCTCAGGTAGGTGGAGGTCGGGCTGCTGCTGCTGCTGCTCGCTTTGATAGTCGTCTTGGTCATTGTGGGTGCCAGTGGAAGTCGTCGAGGAGTCGCCATCGTGCCAATCGAAATAGACTGTCGAGCGGTGTGAAAGAGTGTTGGACGCAAGAGATTGGATATGGAGTCGATGCCGCACCGAATATCCGAGGTCACCGTGTTGCGGAGGAGAGTGGGGGCTCCAGCCAGGCTTATGGGAGGGACGGGCCGCAAGTAGGCGATGGGAGAGCGTCCGCTTCGGGTTTGCTGCCAATCGGGTGTCGCAGCTGAAATACACGTGAGATAAATAGAATAGAAGCCCAAGAATAGCGCCGATACCCACCCTAAATTTGAAAAACTGTCCCTCGAAAACGTGAAGTGTAAATCTCTTCATACAGTCGCCGATCGCTGCGATGTTGTTATAGTTGATATCGCCAGTCCATTCATCTCGTCCTCAAGAGGCCATGTTTAGACGCAGACATTTCACGAGATCTGGCGCAGATATATCGAAGTCAGGGTGCCAACTGGTGTCGGTAAATTGAGCGGGATAATTCGAGCGTGGGAGCAGAGGTGAATCATCCAGCTGATAGCTAGCCCAGAGTCACAGATTTGAAACAACGTGGAGTGACCCGAATAAGTAGATTCACGTCCGAGGATTGCTGTGAATCGTAAACGTTGACGAAGATCCACGGCGTCATACAAGGGTTAATGCCATATGCCAGCTATCAAGGATGTAACTTGCTTCGTGAGTTTCGACATTCAAGGATCACGATATCGGGTATTGTCCATCAACCTGATACCGATTCATGGGGAGGAAGGAATAAATGCGATATATACCTGGGCCCATCCTCGTCGTGGCGTCAAGTTGGACGATCCGCACACTGTGCTATCAACTGTCTGCTTCCCGCCTGCAATGATACCTTGCTTTATCGTCCTGGACTCTTTTCCTCGAGCTGACGACATCCCGCCTTGAGAATCGGGTCCCGGGATTTGTTCCTGGATGCGGATGCTTGTGATCTGCTCTTTGTGGATGTTTCATTTGCCGTGAACTGCCACAACCCGACGGATCATCTCGTCACCAGTCATCGTAGTAAAGAAGAAAGGATTTGCACGGCAATGCCAAGCTTTTCCCGTAACTGTGATGTCACCGTCACAAGTGATCACATCTGACGTCTTCGTTCTTTCTTTCCTTCGGCCACTTTTTCTTCTTCTGAACCATTCGGCAGGCTAGAATGACCCATGTCCTCTAGTGCGCTATCCCACCTACCCTCAACCTCTCGCTGCGATTCGACTGATTCCCTGTTTTTTGTTTTTGCCTGCAGGATGTCCCCGTTTCTTGCTCTGTCGTGTATAGACATTCGCTGGCCCAGCGGCCTCTTTCCGCACACAAGCGCACGTACTTCGCATGCAGCTGGATGCTGAAAGGATCGAGGGAGAAGGGCAAGCAGCGTCAGTTTTATCCACGGTGCGCCTGTTATCCCTTCTGCTGAGCTTACCGGCTTTTTTTCCTCCTCGTTTTATCGCAGTAGGACTTGGAAGCATCCCTCGCGCTCCTGACCACGACTTGCAATTGGTGGTCTTCGAGCACCCTAGCCGCACCCGTTCTGCGCAGATGCGAATCCGCATCTCGTCGTGCGTGCGACTTGGAAGCCAGGCTGCACTCCAATCCGTCAACCAGCGTCGTCCCAAGTCGAACGCGCGAGACCGCGCCCACCGCAGTTTCAGCAGACCCTCCTCTTTCGCATCGCGGCATCTGCGATTTCGACGCTTGCGAATATGGGTGCGTTCCTCTGTCCATCTCCTTCTCTCGCCCTCCCGTTCATTCTTCTTTTCTCCTTGCTCACCTCGTTTTTCTGGCTTGTGTTGTCTACTCACGTCGTCCCCAGCTATCCTCCGCGCGTACACCTCCCGCAGCGCCCGTCGCTCCTTCCCGTCTCGCGGGAGCGTCGTGTACAACATCCATAGCGATTACGCGCACTGCCCGCCGCTAGCGCCCGCTCTCTCGAGCAGCACGGCACGGACCGTGACGCGCTCACTGACTACGAAGCGGCTCCTCGCGTGATAGATGCGCCCCACCCTAGAAGCTCACACGCGCAGTACATTGCCGCAGACGCCGTACCACGTCCACGCATGCGCAACATTTCGTCGACACGCGTGCTGTCCTCGTTGACTCCCTGGCGCAGCGACGCTCTTTAGCAGAATCGTCCCGCTCGGCGTTCTCAGTACGCGCCTGCGCGCGACCATCGCTGTTCGCTGTGTACGTTGTCCCTTCTATATGCCGCTTTCCTCGCTTCGACGTCTACTCCAGGGCAACCCTATTCTCCCCTTCGACGCCTGTTCCTCTCGCACAGCCCCACACTACAACACGCAACACTCGTGGTGGCTGCTCGCCATGCGCACCGCCGCTGCCCATCGAAGGCGCCATCCCGCCCGCCGCTGAACCCCCACCTCGCTCGTGCACCCGGCGTACTACGAACAGTCCGCAGCGCTCCCGGCGGCCGTTCTTGGTCGCGCGCGCGCCGTTTCTTCGCGTCCTCACGCACCCCGCGCGTCCCAGCGAAGAAACCTCCTCTCCGATCGACGCATCATAAATAGCACACACAGCACCATCATCGTCGTCTGCGCGCGCTGGGACGATCTTCGGCGCTATCCCACTCCGCCGTGCCACGCTTCCCGGTCCCGGTGTGCACCACCCATTTAGCCCGCATCACCGCGGCAGCTGTCTCCCATCGCCCCCGCTGTCGCGTCTTCTCGCCTTCCTTGCCCTCCCCGCACGCCGCCACCATCTCTATGCACGGTGGATCATCGGTTTTCGAGGACGCACACCCACCGCGAGCGGATATACAGTTGAGCAGTGGTGCAGGATTGCTCGAGAAGTGCGGATATGGCCGTGGTAGTCGTTTATTCCGCATCCTTTATTCCCTTAACCACACTTTATCCTCATTACAGTTACTTTCATACATGCATGTATTCATAGATAGCTTCCTTATACAAACTGTGCTGCCAGAGTAACCTGCAAAATAATGAAGAAAATATCCGAGAAGAGGCAAGGCTCGATGAACCCAACGCTCGTTCACGATAAGGTCTCCTTCTTTAACCGTAGATCCCACGCCGTTCAAAACAATTACTTTCTGCAGAATATAGGACGGCCGAAATCTCCACCTTCCTCCTGAATTAAAATTGCGCACCATCGCAACTTCCTTCCCCGAAGAATTGGGATGAATCTAATGGACGGCTCTGAAAATTGAATCTTGGATGACGTCGCGCTCATGAAGGCCAATCCTGTGGCAATTTCGTTCCAAATCGCAGCTCGAGGTCCTCTTCTCTGCGTGGCGTTCGAATCCCGAGTTATCCACTTCTCTTATCGCCTCGTCGGCCCGCATCGCATCCTTCCAAAGCTGTCTATGCTGACCCAACGGCCGAGCCGTCAAGACCCTCCTTTGGCTCTCAGATTGTTGCGCAATGGCTTTAGATACTGCGGCAGCGAAGTTCAGTAATTGATTGTCACGCACTAGCAGGATTGGGGTGAGCCTCATCTTGAGTCTGTATTTTTGTGCGGCCTACTGTACCATTTCGACCGAGGGTTCAGGTGACGGTGACACCCGAGATTGTTTGATGGGTGCGAAAATCGCCTTTAATCGAAAGAAAATTTATCGGTCATCTCGGACATCCAAAAATCAAAAAATTGTGAACCTTTGGTCGAAATGGTACAGTAATTCTGGGCGTTACAGTTTGCCGCAAGAAGCTGCACGTTCTGGAAGAATATTTATGCAGCCTTCGGTGTAATTTTACAATAGACCTCTGATCAAGCGCTCAACCTCTCTCCACTTATGAGCGAAAACGTGATCCACGAACTCGGAGTGACTCCAAAAACTAGGCTTCCTGTCTCCAGTGCTAAGCCCAATATTTCAATGGCACATCGATCCCTTTGGCACCGGCATTCAACTCTTTCGAGTCTCACCGCTCACCGCCGTTCTAACTTTTCACAGACAACTTTGAATTCCTCGCCTCAGTGGCACTTGATACTCACTCGGAGCAATGTCGGCCGATGATAGGTCCTTTGATGGGATCGACATATTGGACGATGTCTATCAATTGATGTTTATCACTTTAACGGTTACATATATTCGAGTCTCGACTCAGGATCGCAATCTTTGATTTATCCCTCTCCCAAGATGGAGACCTCGAAAACCCTCACAGCGACCTGCTATTGCAAATCAATTCACTACACCCTTACCCTCCCTTCCTCTTCACTCCCTATCCCCGTGCACCTCTGCCATTGCAGCCGCTGCCGGTACATGCACGGCAGTCTCTGCGCTTTTCACGCGCCAATTCCCGCTGGAGTCCACCCGAAATTCATCGCTCCCTCCTCTTTGGAGTCCTCGACCGCACAATACACTTACCCCAAAGCCATGTCCAAGCCCACCTTCTGCACCACCTGCGGCTGCCACATGGGTGACTATGACGCGCGCCAGGACAAGTGGTTCCTCGCCACCGCGCTCTTCCCAAAAGATGAGACCATGTTCATCATCAAGAGCCACATCTACACCCTCTCGCTGCTCGATGGTGGTGCCGTGTCCTGGTTGAAGAATATTGGGGATCGGGAGCTCGAGATCGCGTTCGAGGATGACGGCTCGGACACCCCGAATGCGAGTGAGGCTGAATCTCCCGGAGCTGATGGTGAGGACCGGCTGCGCGCTCAGTGCCACTGTGGCGGTGTTTCGTTCACAATTCCTCGCCCGACGCCCGAGGTGCTCGCCGACGAGATGCTGAAGCCTTTCGCCTCGCCGCTCGATAGCACCAAGTGGATCGCGTGTGTGGACCCTTGTAACGACTGTCGTCTCAATAGCGGGGTGCACGTTGCGGCGTGGACGTTTGTCCCTCTCTCTTGCCTTTCGCCGGCTGTGGGAGAGGACCTCAAGCTCGGGACTTCGAAGACATACGAGTCGTCACCTGGGGTTCAGCGCTCATTTTGCGGTGTGTGTGGGGCAACGGTGTTCTACTGGGACGCGACGCGACCGAGGATAGTAGATGTCGCGGTTGGTCTTCTGCGGGCGCCGGAAGGCGTCAGAGCTGAAAACTGGCTGACATGGAGAACCCATCGAGTTGGGCATCTCGAAGCGGGGAGGGAGTATGATGAGGAGTTGTACGATAGTCTGGCAGCAGCTTTGGAGAAGTGGGGAGATGAGACATATGGGCAGAGATTGGAGTTCTCCATTGGTTAACATAATGGTACGATTTATTACAAATGAGACTACTAGGCAAATACGTACCTGGAGGACACAGCTAGACAGCGTGATATTCCGTATAATGAGCAGATGCCTCGAATCATATTGCACCTGTTTGTTGTTCCGAATTTATCCCTCTGGTTGCACTCCGCTCCCAAGGCACCTGCAAAGCACTTCAATTTCTTTTTTAAATCTGAGTTTGCCTGCAGGCCGCTTCCATCAAAAATTGCCTCGAGAACGAGGCGCTGTATTACGGGTATTTTATTTTTGGCCTCACCGATCGGCCTTTCAACGCCCACTCAAGCTGGATCTATTTTGCCATGGCTTCTTCGCAGCCCCTATCTTCCCTCATCCTGCATTGCGATGTAAGTGTTTGTCCCGCTCCATTTTACACTTCCTCCACTGGCTCTGCGAAACTCACCTCCTCCTTTCCTAGGATATTTGTGTGCACACGATGCTGAGGTTGGTCCAACCCTCGCGCACGGTGAATTTCCGTGCGCAATGCAAGCTGGACGTAACCGGATGCCATGCGTTGCAGCGAGGTGAGTCCTGAATCACCCAATATTCCACTGGTGACATATAGAATGACTGGACACAAACCGGACTTCTGCCGGGCCCAATTCAACATCAACAGTTGGAGTGGTTCCTATTTAATTTCTACGAATCACTTCACTCTACTTATAAAATTATGTTTCTCCGTCTGTCCGAAGCCTTTTAAACTCCGCTGATGCCTATCTGTGCCGCGTTGATATTCAACTGCCAGGCTTGATCTGCGCCTGTGCTAGACAACCAGCCGAACCATTCCGTACCATTAACGCCCACCGCCGTTGACGGCAGCTTGCCGTCACCTCTGACAGCAATCGGACAGGCACTGCCCTGGCGCCACAATCACGTATTTCTCTCCTACTCATCAAGGGCTTGCTCCCACTGGTCGTAATAAAATAAATTTTGGTACGAATGAATTGGATGGAAGGGGATGGGAGGCCGCGAAACGGCCGACCAGCGCCTTGTATTTCTACAGCTTTCGGTGTAATTTTACAACTCACCTCTAATCAAGCGCCCAACCACCAGTGGCACTCTCCTTCCCTTCGCCCACCATCACCCATGAGTGAAAACGCGAACCACGAACTCGGAGTAATCCTGGAGTCAACGAACAACGAGCATGGCGCTCAAAAGGATCAGTACGTCCTTCACGATCCTCCTCTGAGTTTTGCAATCTGATAGCGCTCGTGTACTAGATTCATAGGCGCCTTCTTCCCCAGCGCACAATGTTACCGTCACTAGTGGGGAATTTACAAGTGTTCTTAATCATATAGCTCCCGCTGTTCCCCCTGTTAGCTGGTTACGCCTTCGGAACGTACTTCAGACTGAACTCAAACCAATAGATTTTCGAGCGATCCCTCAGGGAGATCTGTTCCGGTTGAGACACTATTGCACTCGGCCTCGAGCATCGTCCACCGCCGTAGCGCACGGCTTCCTGTGAAATTTGTGCCACTCTGCGACGCTTCATGGATGTCAGTCCAACATGAGCGTGGCTATATGCGATGGGGAGAAGGCGGAATACCGGCATAAAACACCTTTTTGGTCAAATTTACCCCGCCAAGTACATTTAAAAATAAGGATGTTCTTCGCTCAACACTCCTGTGCATTTTCAACAAGTCCAGACCACAGAGATCACTTACAATTGACTGGTTGAGACAGTGGATATGCATAAAGACAAGAAATATATTAATTCTACTGCCACAGGATTGCTTGGCATTGATGTTTGCCAGCTTAGACGGGGTTAAACAGAAACTTGTTTGACAACACCATTTTTTTTTGATCATACCGTGTTCAACCTGGTTTTTTTGACTGGACCGGCGCCACACAGATCCTGTTCGAACTGAACAAATTTTAAACCCTGTTTACATTGGGATACCCATTGCTTAAGCAAACCTAATATGGTTACTGCTACGTATACTCGTTGTGCCTGGTAAAAATCCTTAGCCAGCTCCAAGCTCAGTTGGAAGGCTAATGTGCCCTTCCTCCTTGACGCGCAGTCAGAACGAGGCCTGTACACCAGGTTGGCTGTCTTTTGTATGGCATCAGATATTTCAAGCGTTGAGCGTCGCCGGGAGAGGGAAACATCCATGTTCGAAAACGATTGCACAGGAGGACCGTAAAGTACGCGCGATTATGTATAGAAACCCCCGCCGTCATTCCAGCCCTCTTCGAATCCCTGAATGCCTGAACGGCTTAATTACAGTTGATCTCTGTTGAGGTATTATGATCTCACGAACCTTCTTGATATCACCAATTTGCATCGAACGAAGAGCATAACTTTAGGGATGAACGGTTTGACTTCGAACGGTTAATTGGTGTGAGGAGGATAGGACAAGGCGTGCCTTGGCTTGGCTGCGGCGTATGTCCATAAAACCCCCTGCCATTCCGGAAATATCATTGGTTGCCAGATTTCTGAGTATGTTTGAGTGGCTGCTTGGAGACAGACTGCTGGCCGGGAGCGGGGACAGGCAAGTCATGGATGTGCGGCTATCATTATAATCATGAACTTTGAAGCATACAAGGACTCTATGTACGGCAGCAAGGCAGATACGTTGGAGGTGGAACAATAGAAGCCGCGGAAAATTAACTGGCACTAAACACGGCCAGCAATGCCCAGCATAAAAAACGAATCCTGCTGCTTGTTGACCGGTTTTCAGCTGTGATCCTGCCGAACTACAGCACTGAAATAGCGCTTTATAGAGGGAGAAACTGACTACCGATTGTTCGGAAATCCCTGGATTCGAGTGAGAGCGTTGGGGCGGAAAGAGAATCTCACGAAATATTGGCAAGAAGGAATATCCTTGAGTCGAATAAAAATTAGTTGGGGCACCGGAGCCAACGGAAGATTTGATACCTTTCACAATGATAAAGGGGTGTTTTAAATAAGTCTCATGATGCGGCGATGGCAGTCAGCAGAGTAGAGAATCGATGAAATAAAGTCTAAACTTCAGTGCTTAATGCATCAAAGCAAGGATGGCTGAGAATGCTTACCGGTTGGAATATCGCCGTGCCTCCTTGCTATCGAATCTTGAGAAGGGAAATTTGATGAATAATGCGTTCAACTTTGGATGGTCCAGGGAAATGGAATGGTAGCTTGCCGTCGCTGACACGATCCTCCGGCCGAACTCTTGTATCGTCTGGACCAAAAGCTCAGTCCTTTACAAATGAAGGCAAGGGGCTAATGGTGCGAACCACATGCGAATCTAGGGGGAAGTGCGAACTTATGCACGAAGTAATGAGTGAATCCGCGAACAGAGATGTTTTGGAGACTCACTCAAATTAAAGCCGTCATTTTTCATACCGTTAGGACGCGAGGGCAACATGATGGTAAGAAAGCAAGAGGGATTAGAACAGCGCGCAGTCGCAGTGTCCGACCTAATCAAGAGAGTGAGGGCTCGTAGCTTGCCGATTGTGACGTACACGTTGAACAGCATGAAGCGTCTGCCAGAGATCTAATTGCGAGGCTTGAAGCTCTTTAAATGTCAAGTGGCGTCATTTGACACGCGGTATGAGAGGTCTTGCGTTTCCGAAGGCTTGGGAAGCATTCTAGGCTCTCTTGCGTCAAAGCAGCAGGCACGGGCTTCATTTGCATCTCGAAGAGTCAGCAAACTGAGTCCCGAGTATTGATATCGATGCTTGAGACCGCTTGCAAGACACTCGATTCATGCAAACCCTGATTGTGAAGTGCCGTCTTGCAGGCAGGAATAAATGCGGATGAGGCGGAACGATGACTCGGAGCTCATAGCTCAGGGAGAGAGGACGTTAGCTCGGTGCGACCACACAGAAAATTTGATACAGGACAAAAGACAATACTGCAGGGAGTACAAAGACGGGGATCATGGGCGTGGAAACGAAAACGTGAGCAAAGGACACTCTGTTTAAGCGGTTAATAGACGGCTGATCGGAGGGGTCGAAATCAAAAAGAAGCGCCCTTGAAGTTAATCTTGGATTTCAAGGTCATAGGTCAAGTGGAGAAGACAACCAAATCGAAAATGAGGTCCAGGCAACCAGTCCTGGAACAAATATCGGGTCTACTGAAGTGGCACCAACCATTGGGGTGCACTGCCCAGAGAATTTAAGTGTACGGATACTCACTTTTCAACGCGTATGATGGGCGCGCGACGATACTGGGTAAGTAGAGGCCGTAATTTAGCGGGCTGATTTAGAGACCATCTGAGAGTAAATCACCAATTTGAGCATTAAAGGAAGCGGCGATCAGCGCTCGAGCAACGAATGGGGTATCTTCCAGCAAACATGAACAATGTGATTTGAGGCGTAATGAGCTGCGAGGTGAGATTCAACGAACCGAACCTTTAACACCGACTTGCTATTTTGCCTCTACGGCGAGAGGATTGCGCACCGAATTTGAGGACGCATTGCACTCCACGGTTGAAGGGGTTCGCATACTCCTGACTGGCTTCGGTACACCACCGGGACTGGCTTGAGCCGCTATAAGGGTCCAACTCAGCAGCGGAGAAGCTGGCCTGCAAAACCGTTGTCATATATAAACAACACACCACTCACCCCCGCGCATGATCAATCGCGAAACCGCAGCTAGCGCCTCGAGCGTCCCTTCGAAGAGTTAGCGCGAGCTTTACAGCTTCATTGAGCGCCTCAAGTCCCTAGTCTCGCAAATCAACCGAGAGCCCGAGGACGGCCCAAAGATTGGTGGGGATGGGAGCAGCAGCAGCGTGGCCGCGCAGTCCGCCTATCTCGCTGATCTGACATTCCGTGCGGTGGAGGGATACAACAAGTGCGGCCGGTCCCACCTGACGACCACGTCCGGATCCTCAACTCGTACATCCGGCGCATGCGGATGATCGAGAGGATCGGCTCACGCGAGATGACGGCGAGGACGAGCGTCGCGACGTCGAGCCTGAACCAGGAGCAGCGCGAGCTTGAATACTCTCTCGCGGCCGCCGACGGGCGCGGTGACGGACCGCGACGGGTACAGCGAGCTGCCGAGCCACACGGGGAGCCTCAGTCTCGCGGCGGCGGAGATCATGAGTGCGATGCCCGAGGTCGGCGAGCTCATCGACCGCGTACGGCGGAACGGGAGTACGGGGAGCCAATCGGGCGGGACGGCTGGGGCGTCGTACTCACGTCGCCGCTCAGCTCAGGCTGCAGACGCCAATTGTGGAGCAGCCGCCGGATGGCTGTCGTCGCCCACGTCTCCTTGCCCGAGAATGCATACTTGGCATCGCTGCGCACAGCATACTTTGTAGACGAGGAAGTGGGTAGCGGCAGATGGCGCGCACGGGAGAAGCACAGCGGAGGATGCAGAAGAGCGGAGTAGTCCTGAATACGACATCCAAGCGATAACGACGACCTTGAGAACGGCTCCAGCAATGGCGAGGCAGGCTGGGGGCTGGAGACGTACCAGATGGTGGGCTGAATTTGAGGACGAGGTCAGATGAGATACCTTGGAATAAGGAAGGAGGACGCACAAGTTGACGGAGAAGACGTCGCATAACCGCGCTCGAGGGATACCATTTTAGTAATGACGGTGCTGGTGCCTATAGCAACCGAGCCCGCTACGGCCAGGGCCAAGCCAATGTACTTGTCTTCAAGCATTATAGTCGTGTTGCTACCCTGTGGTGAGGAGTAGAAATGAGCGCCAGGGAGGTAGTCGTCCGTCGTCGTCGTTGGGGTCGCAGTCTGAAAGAGAAATTGATCGGTGATACTAGCACCGCCACATTGATGACTACAAGCGCCCATTAATTTAAGCGCCTGTAGTCGTTCTCCGTAATCCCAGAGCACTCTCCATGAACCAATGTTAAACAGACACAGTGCTGGTAGTTATAAAACGATTTCGATTTACAAAAGGACCACTTTGGCCACGACTCACATGATGACATCCATAAACTCGATAAAACGCACTAATGGAAAGCCCTGGCGGTCCGGTGTCCCCAAACAGAGCCGCTCGCATTGCTGACGGTAAATTAAAGTTCCATCTGCGGCAGGTAGAGGATATAATATTGGGGAACTCATAGTCTCCATCCAACCGGCAAAGAGCTAGTCAAGCAATCAAAGTGCGGTGAATTTCGACCAGGAGGGAGGAAAGGAGAACGAACTTCTTTGGTCCTACACCAATTGGTCGCAGCTGCGCTATGCCCCTCAGAGGTTAGCTAACTTAACTCCGTCTCCATCTGGGGGGCCGAGAAGGAAGCGGCACAAGAAATCAGAAGCCACTTGTAAAATTTCCAGGTACACGCACCCACGACATTGTGCTGCACTATCGTTATGACGATGTTGGAATTCTTTTCGATCATCTGGGTCGCTACATGAATCTAGCTTGTCGTCTGTCCCCACGCACGGGTGAGCAAGGCCGCGATGTGGTGTGCGGTCATGGTGAGAGTCGAGATGAGGAGATGTGCAGAACGATGAGCCAACTCCAGCATTGAACAACCATCACACGCCGCATGGCGCTAAAGATCGCGGCCTGGGCCGGAACGCGCTAGCAGCATTTGGCCGGAATCTGCCAGATGCGCTGACTGACCGGCGCTCCGCGATGATCTCGCTACAAAATCTGGGAAAACTTTGGTCATTTGCATCAGTTTAAAACCACGGAAACCAAAATTTGAGCGTACATACCTTGAGCGTAAGTTTCAGGGTGGACAGTGTGGGCGAACATACATAGCGCATTTATAAACGGAAGAAATGATGGAAGGGTGTCGAAGATGTTCAGCTGGTGTTCGATGTATAAAACCGGCAACCTGAATGAATGAAGTTTCTGGACAAGAAAACCAGCTCCGGTTGGCTTAAGCCAATCATGTTTCGGTGGGAAGTTGGCTTAAGTGGATTAAATTGACTAAGCCTGTCTCTGGCCACAATACATTGCATTTCTACGGTACTACTACCAGCACCTTTTCAAGTCGATTAAGTCAGTTGATCCGTTTAAGCAAGATTCCCTTCAAGCAGAATCAAGCCGCCCACTCGACGCTGTTAAGGTGATTGAGTGAATTGAGACTAATCCAATTCAGTCGACACAACGCCATTAATCTGATTCGGCGAATTCAGCTAGCAACCCAGCCGACTGAGCGAATCACATCAGAACCAGCCCGATGAGCCAGTCAGGGGTGGAGATCCTCCCGTACCGAAACGAATAAGTCTCCCCCCTGGCGTGCATTGTCGGGATAGAAAAGAGTTCTCATTCCACAGGAGCCAATGACTGAACTGACCAGGAACGTGTGTCGGTTCGTGCGAGTGGTGTCACTAACGTGAGACAAGGTCCACTTGAAAAGAGCGATAGGAGTGTTGGGACTGATGAGCACACTGCCAGAAGAATGCATTCACATGAGAACAGTGTCGAGATAACATTCGCCTATCAGAATAAATAATGAACATACTAAATGCTGGATATAGGGTGAGCATCCACCATTGAAGATAGCACTGATGGACTCACAACATGAGATGCCACTCATGAGCCACTCGGATGCACTTATCACACAAAGGTCTGCAAACTATCAATGCTGAGCGTAGATCAGAATACCAGGCGTAAGAGCTTAAATTTCCGGCAATGTGCGTCCATTTGCTGCGCGAGGCTCGATTTGAGGCACGAAGGGCGTGGCGGTTCGAGACAAGGCACGATGGACCCGTGATCACTTCTTTGTCCCAGCTTTGACGGCAGGGACGTGTCAGACTCAAAGCCATCACATTGACAAAGAGACGATCACGTGTTCGTACCCTCTTGTTCACAACGTCCATTGTGCATGATCTTCGCACCGCAAAAACCCCAAACCCGCGTTATGCCCCTTGACTTACCACCAACCACAGATGGCCTCATCTGAAAGATAATCTTCATACTCACGGCTTCGCCTCAGTCTGAGTCGGTGGCACATTAGTAACACATGAGTGGCTTCTCGGTGAGTCTATCAGAGCTCTCTAATGTTGGTGGACATTGATCTCCAAAATATTGATTTAATACCTTGTCATTATTTTCGGGAATGTTTTGATTAATCCTGGTGCGATAATCCAACCCCTCAACCTCATTCTTTTCTGAGATTCGGCTCACACTCCTCGCTTGATCGTAGTTCATTCTCATATAGTCCGATACCAACAAATTGATGATGCCAATGGTTCAAAGGTTCGCCTGTGCCTTTCGATCGAATTTGTGCTTACCATTTCCTCAGAATGAATGATGGCGCCCGTGGCGAGGTAAGGTCCCGAGGTATGTGTCCCCGCGGTGGCTTGTGATTGATCAGCGCTTAGCATTTCCTGACACCGACGGTAGCGATGGCCAAATGGCTTAAACGGCTCAATCGACTGAATGGCTGAAGGAGGTTGAAATGGCTTAAACAGTTTAAAGAACTGCTTGAAAGGCAGCCGGGGTGTTGAATTGACTTAAACCGTTTAAAGGGCTTAAAGAGGTGCTGGGAGTGTCACACAGTAGCATATGCATTGTATTGTATTTATACCCAGGCTTAATCCACTTAAGCGGATTAAGCCAACTTTCCGCTAGAACATAGTTGGCTTAAGCCAATGGGAGCAGGTGACAGCTGGACACCGGTGTTCTGAGCTAGCAACCCAATCGAAGTAACGCATTATAAGACAGTCACCTACATGTTGGAATATCAAGCTGTATTCCCACCATCACCGAGTATCGATGATCCGCCCGGGATGCTTACCGATCCCGAGGTTGAACTTACTCATCCAGTCAGATTACTCAGTTGTGCAGAAAGTTCTAGTAACATCTGTAGGGTATAAAAGCCTTGTAGTTAGGCCAATAATAAATAGTTTATTCTTTCCTGGTTCAGTGAATATTCTCACACTACGGTCACCTGCGATTGATTTTTACTAACAGAGCTCCCTCCACCGCAGTTGAACATGTCTACAGTGCAACATCCCGTCTGTTCTACTGCCTGACAGCGAGCGGTGACTGCCCTTATAACGTCTCAGAACGAGGTTTCGAGTGGGAAGTCTGTCAAGAGAGACAACATAACGTCTGGAAACGGGACTACAGGAGATATTGATTTCAAGCGAATGTACCTCGTAATATGTTAAAAAGAAGGGACAGAACCTGCAATTAATTATCAACTGTACTTTAACGATTTACTCGCTCGAATATTGTGGACCCAACATGGGAAGGTGCAGACGCCGTCGAGGCAAGTCAATCATCGTGCTCACACCGTATACTTTCATCTCTCGCGCACTGTTGTCTTTCTTCCTCCTTTCGACCGTCCCTCCTCCGCTTTTTTTCTGTTGTATCCGTTTTCGGTATCAATGTGCGAGAAGAACGAAGATCTGCGAATGTGTCGGAAAACGCGTCAAATATGAGTATGCTGGGAACGGTCGGGGTTGATGACGGGTTACAAGAGCAGGATGGTACGGATGCTGCGGCATCGGGGGAACGGCGGCAGCGTCGCATAGGACGGGCGGCGGCGTCGGACATGAAGGCGGTGGGGAGTAAAGCGAGGGCGTACGCGCCGTTAATGTGGAGACGCCCGCAACGGCGTGCAGGCCGAGGTGTGTAGTAGTGGTCGTCATCGTGGGAGTCAGAGTTCTTCGGCAGCCGCCACACGTGCGCAAACAACGCGTCGCGCGGATGTGGAGATGGAGCCGATTGGCTCAGCGGACGTTGGGCCAGCGACGGCGCCGCAGGCCGGGTTAAAGGCCCGTTGACATCGAAGCGCCAAGATTCCACGTTGCCTCCGCACCCCACGCTGCTTCGGTTAGTCTGCTGATTGCGTTGACTCACAGCCTGCCTAGTCGTGAGCCCTCTATTGAGAACATCCCTATTTCTGTTTCGATCAGTCCTGGCTCTTTTGTAAATCAGCAGTGATTGGTTGATGTATATCCACAAAGATCCAGCTCTTTAAATTTCCAACAATCCTCGCCACCATGGCATATCTAAGTAGTAATCCTCGTACACTCACTTACTACATGAGGGTCTCTGGTACAAAGGAAATTCGAAAAGATGACTTACTTTGCCTGACATCGCGTGCGAGCCGGACTGAGTTCGAGAAGCGCCAGGATTGCACGCGGCAGCCACGTTGCCTCCGTGTTGCTTCAGCCACTCACCTTACTATTTGCGTTCGCTCCCCGCCTGCCTAGTCGTGAGCCCTCTCTTGAAAACACCACTGACTACCTTGGTTCATCCCTATTTCCCTATCGGTCAGTCCTGGCTCTGGTGTAAATTTCAAGTTCAGCAGTGATTGATATGCCTGGCCTAAGATCTACGCTTTCACGTCACCATGGCTGGGCTAGGTAATGATCCTCATACGGCTACTTACTACATGAACGTCTCTGGTAAGGAAGTTTGGTCGATGTTACAAAATGACTCACTTTGCCCAGGAGGTGTAGGAGGTCCGGGCGGCAAGTCGGAAGGGGGGGCCGGTGGAAATGGAGGAGTTGGACAAGGTCCTACCTTCAATGTCGAGACAGCACACATCATCATGAATAATCCGTCAACTGGTTCGGCCACGATCCCCGATTCGTCTGCTCAGGGCTAATTTTTTTTCTTTCTCTCAGAGGCTTTGGAAAAACTCGGCTACGTTGCTGCTGCTGACATCAATGCTCAGAGCCCAGAAGGCTGCCTGGAGGGAACTCGTGTCGATCTGTTGAATGACTTGCAAGCTTGGGGTCGCGATCCAAATTCACCTCACATCTTCTGGCTGGATGGAATGGCTGGGACGGGCAAGTCTGCCATTGCGCGTTCATTCTGCCATATGCTCGGCAAAGATAAGCAACTTGGCGCCAGCTTCTTCTGCCTTCGAGGTGATGCAAACTGGGGCAATCCAAAACACATTCTTCCTACCCTCGCCCTGCATCTCGCTTCAGAGGATGTGACCTACAAGTCCACTCTGTTGGCCACTGTCGATCAAGGGATATCTCCAGATGCAAATCTCAAGATCCAGGTTGAGAACTTGCTTGAAAGGCCCCTTTGTGGTACTGACAGCAGTGGACGGCCTCCCTTTGTCCTGGTTATAGATGCACTGGACGAACTCAATGATGAGGATGCTACAAAGGACCTTCTTCGAAGGCTTGTGTCCATCGTGCCCAAGCTTCCCATCAAACTATTTGTCACATCTCGACCAGAGCGGCATATTCGTCCTCATTTTGATACTGCAGAAGATTGCCGACGTGTGCTCCGGCTTCATGACATCGAGCACAACATTGTCACGGCTGATATATCACTCTACCTCACCCACCATCTTGCTGGCATACGAGCTGAGAGTAGTCCTATGCTACCTCCCGAGTGGGCTAACAATGCAGATATTGAAGTGCTCACGCATCGTGCTGGCAAGCTCTTCATTTATGCATTTACTGCCATGAAATACATCAGCGAGAGTCCCGGAGACCGCCTTCAGACTCTAATCAGCATCAAAGTTGATACTGAAGGTTCATTAACTAAACCACTGGACGACATCTACAGGCATATCCTTTCAAATGCTATGGATATGGATAGGCTCAAAAGCAATGAGGTTGCTCTAACAAAACAGATCTTAGCTGCGATCTTGACAGTGGGCCAACCTGTCTCTGTTGCCTCACTTGGTGGTCTGCTCAGGGTGCCACCTTGGCAGGTGCGGGCAAGACTTGACCGACTACATGCTGTCATCCATGTCCCAACAGATGATGACAAGGGTGTCTTATCCACTTTCCATGCTTCGTTTGGGGACTTCCTCACAACCACTGGTCGTGCATCGGATGAAATGCTTATTAACCCATTAGCTGCCCACACTGCTTTACTCTCAAGTTGCATTCAAATCATGGGTTCTGAATTGCATTTCAATGTTTCCAAGTGTCCCACATCCTATTTTCCCAACACCAACCACAAGCTCACAATACCTGCCTTGCTGCAGTATGTGTGCCTATATTGGCCACATCACATCTCAGCAGCTTCTGCTGCTGATGAAGGTTCAATCACATTGTCCCACCTGGATGCCCTAAAGGATGTTTTCTTGCCCAAGTTCCTATTCTGGGTTGAGGTCCTTAGCACGATAAACAAGGCTAGGCTCATATCAATCCTTATCGTGACAGTATTAAATGTGAAATGCTTTGCACACGCTCCTCTATACTTGACAGAATTTCTTGTTGATGCCAACGAGTTTGTTCTTTCTTCATTGGAGGCTATTGAAACCAGTGTGGCACACATATATATCTCAGCTCTTCCATGTATACAGCCAACCTCGAGAGTAGCCGAAGCATTTTGGCCGAAATTTGGTTGCATTGCATTGCTGCATCTTACAGGAATTCAGCGGTGGCAAAAGGCAGCAACTCTTATATTAACGTCGCAAGCTAAAGTCAAGAGCATTGCTGTTTCTCCAGATGGAACATGCATTGTGTCAGGCTTGGACAACCACACAATCCAGATGTGGGATGCGAGGATGGGTGAGGCTGTCATGAATCCCATTGAGGGCCACACAGACAAGGTCTCGTCTGTTGCATTCTCACCCAATGGAGCATGCATTGTGTCAAGCTCACACGACAAAACAATCCGTGTGTGGGATGCAAGGACAGGCAAGGCCCTCATGGAGCCCATACAGGGCCACACAGACAAGGTCCAGTCTGTTGCGTTCTCACCCGATGGAGTGCACATCGCGTCGGGCTCACAGGACAAGACAATTTGTGTGTGGGATGCAAGCACAGGCAAAGCCATCATTAAGCGCATCAAGGGCCACACAAGTGCAGTCTCATCTGTCGTGTTCTCACCTGATGGAGCACGCATCGCATCGGGCTCGCATGACAATATGATCCGTGTGTGGAATGCAAACACAGGCAACGCCATCATTAAGCCCATCAAGGGCCACACAGACTGGGTTCAGTCTGTCGCATTCTCGCCCAATGGAGAATACATTGTGTCGGGCTCAGACGACAGAACAATCTGTGTGTGGAATGCAAAGACAGGTAAGGCTGTCATGAAGCCCATCAAGGGCCACACAGACTGGGTTCAGTCTGTCGCATTCTCGCCCAATGGAGAACACATCGTGTCAGGCTCAGACGACAGAACAATCTGTGTGTGGAATGCAAAGACGGGCAAGGCTGTTATGAAGCCCATCAGGGGCCACACAGACTTGGTAACATCTGTTGCATTCTTGCCTGATGGGGTGCACATTGCATCGGGTTCGCATGACAAGACAATCTGTGTGTGGGATACAAGGACAGGCAAGGCTGTTATGAAGCCCATCCAGCGCCACATGGGCTGGGTGCGGCCTGTTGCATCCTTGACCAATGGAGTGCGCATCGCATCAGCCTCGCTCAGTAAGACTATGCGTGCATGGGATGGGAGGATGGGCAAGGCTGTCGAGAAGCTCATCCAGGGCCACACAGGTGCCGTCTGTTCTGTTGCCTTCTCGCCCAATGGAGCGTACATTGTGTCGGGCTCAGAAGACAAGATGATCTGTGTGTGGAATGCGAGGACAGGCGAGGCCATCATGAAGCCGATCCAGGGCCACACAGACGGGGTTCCATCTGTCGCATTCTCGCCCGATGGAGCACGCATCGTGTCAGGCTTGGATGACAAGACGATCTGTGTGTGGGATGTGAAGACAGGCAAGGCTGTCATACAGCCCATCCAAGGCCACACAAACTACATTCTGTCTGTCGCATTCTCACCCAACGGAGCGCGCATCGCGTCGGGCTCAGTCGACAAAACAATCCGTGTATGGGATGTGAGGACGAGCAAGGCCGTCATGGAGCCCATTCAGGGTCACGCAGATTGGGTCCGCTCTGTCGCGTTCTCACCTGATGGAGCACACATCGCATCGGGCTCGGATGACAAGACGATCCGTGTGTGGGATGCAAGGACAGGCAAGGCTGTCATGGAGCCCATCAAGGGCCACAAGCTTTGTCTTGTCTGTCACGTTCTCGCCTGATGGAGCCCACATCGCGTCGGGCTCATACGACAAGACAATCCGTGTGTGGGATGCGAGGACAGGCAAGGCCGTCATGGAACCCATCCAGGGCCACACACACTATGTTCTGTCTGTCGTGTTCTCGCCCGATGGAGCACGCATCGTGTCGGGCTCGAGGGACAAGACGATCCGCGTGTGGGATGCAAGGACAGGCAAGGCCGTCATGGAGCCCATCCAGGGCCACACAGACTCGGTCTCGTCTGTCGCGTTCTCGCCCGATGGAGCACGCATTGCGTCAGGCTCAGAGGACAAGACGATCCGTGTGTTGAATCTGAGGACGGCGGGTGTCACCACAGCTGACAAGTTCAGCCCCTCAATTGTGGATTTGAGCGTCGGCCCCATATATGCAGAAGGGAGCTGGATACGTGGTCCAAACCAAGAACTTATTATGTGGGTGCCTCCAGAATACCGCCCCTACTTATACCTGCCACCGTGGATCATAACCATTGCGTCTGCGAGAGTCGTCGTGGACTTGAGTCGCTCTGTTCATGGTACTGACTGGGTGAAATGTTACACTTCATGATTCGTTTTTTTTTCATGTAATATTTTCCGTACATGTTGATCATCCTTCTATTATTCTATGGGTACTGAGATTCCTACAAGGCAAACAGTGAAACGGTGTTTTCCTCTCTCCTTTCCCCGCATTTGTCTTTTTATCGCGTCGACTTTTGAAACTCTGCAGCAGTCTCGGCTATGTTACCCAAAATAATTACAGAAAACAATCAAGACATAGAGCCAGCGTATTACCGATAGGTGATCCCATCGAATGGAGCACTCAGACCAAAAATAGTGTCCGATCGAAGAAGGTCTAAGACTGACAAGATATTCCAGTCGTAAGTGTCTTCTCGGTCATTCACGCCGTCGCCGTCGTCAAGCTATACTGTTCCAAGTCCCTACCTGTAGTACCTCCAATATCACGCCGAGTGAGTCGAGTCAGCACCTTTTCCATCGCCCTCGAAAAAACGCCTCCTCATCCCCGGAACTCCTCGCCACCTCCACTGCGGCAACGACGAATACCAACACGGCGAGCGGTTCCTCTTCTTCGTTAGGCGGGATGATCTTCGGAGGTGCGTTATCATTATTATATTGAGCAATAGTGCGCATGAGGATGATAAACGCGAGTTCGGCTCGTAGTCTTGAGGTCTGGTGCTCCTTGATTGTTCGAGCGTGAGTTAATTAAAGGAGAGGGACGCGAGAGTGGACAGAGGAATCACTGATAGTGAAGTCATCGCAGCGACCTCAGCTAGTAGTGGAGCGGGAGGAACAGCCAGATTAGTGGGTCGAAGGACGCGTCGTCGGCGTGAAAGTATTTGAGACCCAGGTGATACCACGGCGGGAGCGACAAGCCTATTGAGTTGCGCCGCGGTTTGATACGCGGGTTCCGGTGCAGGCGGAGAAGGTATTCCGCGCACCACCTCGAACGCTGAGAACGGCTTTATCCATCAACCAAACGAACAGCTGAGATATGTGAAATCGGAGAATAACGAACAACCGACGCACCATCATCCACTCCCACTGCTTCAGCAACTCGTTCTCGGGAAGTGTGGCGCCGCCCAGGTTTATATTACGATATTTGAGGCTTCCTCTTCAAATTTGGCAGCTCTGTCGTGGGACGTGCTCACAGAATCGGAATCCATTGACCTGTCGTGATGAGATGATGCTCCCGGCAGCGCAGGTACGCAGAGCGGGAGACGATAGCCCCCACGACCAGACTTAGTAGGAGTAGATTCGCTGAGAAGATGAATACTGATACCGCTAGAATGTCGGTGAGTCAAGTGATAAAGTGCAGAGGTAAGTAACACGGCGCAGTAGAGCGTAGCGGGCGAGGCGGCACCGCAGAGGGCACCAGTGCTCAGGTAGGTGGAGGTCGGGCTGCTGCTGCTGCTGCTCGCTTTGATAGTCGTCTTGGTCATTGTGGGTGCCAGTGGAAGTCGTCGAGGAGTCGCCATCGTGCCAATCGAAATAGACTGTCGAGCGGTGTGAAAGAGTGTTGGACGCAAGAGATTGGATATGGAGTCGATGCCGCACCGAGTATTTGAGGACACCGTGCTGCTGCGGAGAGTGAGGGCTTTAGCCAGGCATTGTGGGAAGAGCGGGCCGCAAGTAGGCGCTGGGAGAGCGTCGGCTCCGGGTTTGCTGTCAATCGGGTGTCGTAGGCGAAATACAGGTAAGATAAATGCAATAGAAGCCCAAGAACAGCGCCGATGCCCACCTTAAATTCCAAAAAAACTGCCCCTCGAAAACGTGGAATGTGAATCTCTTCATACAGTCGCCGATCGCTGGGATGTTGTTATATTTTATAGCACCAGTCCATTCATCTCGTCCTCAAGAGGCTATGCTTAGATGCGGATATTTCACGAGATCTGGCGCAGGTAAATCGAAGTCAAGGTGCGCACTGGTGTCGATAAATTGAGCGAGGTAATTCGAGCACGGGAGCAAAGGTCAATGAACCATCCAGCGGATAGCTAGCCCAGAGTCACAGATTTGAAACAACGTGGAGTGACCCGAATAAGTAGATTCAGGTCCGAGGATTGCTGTGAATCGTAAACGTTGACGAAGATCCACGGCGCCATACAAGGGTTAATACCAGATGCCAGCTATCAAGGATGTAATTTGCTTCGTGACTTTCGACATTTAAGGATCACGATATCGGGTATTGTCCATCAACCTGATTAGGGCTTCCACCCGTTGCCGCGACGGCAACGGCCGTCAATTTGACGGGTGACACACGGCCACGGCCGTTGTTCAGACGGGCCGTCGTTCACGTTTCCAAACCTCTGACGGGACGGCACGGTCAACGGCACGGCCGTTGACGGTACAGCGGGAATTAACGGGCGAGTTAAAATCGGCTTCAGCGTGTAATTCGAAGTAATTCTACCCCAGAATCTCCTGGACAGCGTTGCGAGCAAGGCGGAGCCGTTGCTTAACCATCATAAGTGTTCTGATGGTGTCGGGCTTGAGGCTCGCCCGTCTGAGAGATATGGTGTCTCGGCCACCGGAAAAAATGCGCTCCACTGCAACAGCTGACCCTACAGATAATGAGATTTATATTTGGGACTCAAACTTTGAAACGTACCAGGAATCGTGAGGATATCCCGGGCAAGACAAAATAGATTAGGAAATTGTGCCTTACGTGCGACCCACCATTGGACAGGATCGCAAAGATTGAAATCCTCGCGCGGGAGGCTGTAGTACTCCCGAAGCTCATCCAGAACAACACGCTGCTGGACGCGATACCTAGCGGTGAAGTCCTTCTGCGGGGAGCCAAGCGGATGGGCAGAAGATGATGCAACTGATGGAACAACCGGCACGATGTTGGAATTGCGCAATGCGTAATTCGCTTTGAAATGTTCATTGAGCGCCGACTTCGAAGCCTCAAGTTGGAGGAGGAGATCCTCGTCATCACCGAAGTCGGCTTTGAGCCCTTCATACGAAATACGAGGATCAAGAACTTGAGAGAAAAGTTAGTAATGTGTATACCGAACAGTAGTCCGACTCACGGGCCGCCCAGGTATAGTACGGGGATTGATCCATCTTATAGTAATAGTCACTGAGCTTAAGATGCGCTTCAAGTAGGCCATTTCGGAGGACAGATGGTGTTGAGAATGGGAGTTGTTTCAAGCTCGCACGTAAATCCTCTTGAAGGCCGCGGAAAATCGCGTGGGTGAAAGAAAGCATTGGCCGCTTCGTGGTGGACATAAGGGTTGTTGCAGTCCGGAAGGATTTCAACCAGCCAGTGACGAGGATAATTGCATCCCAGTCGTTGTCAGTGAGATCTAGAGGGCGAAGGTCGCGATGCCTTCCAACGAAGTCGTCGATGATTTTTCGATGATCGATGGCACGACCTAAACATATGGATATTGGAGTAGTTTACAGGGTATGAAGAAAAGTATGCATACGAAGCATCTGGTGAGTTGACGACCAGCGGGTCTTGACATCAAGAATAGGCATTAGTGGCTGCGTCCCGAGCGCCCCCCCTATGAAGTCGGCTGACACCTCAACCTCACGAATCCATTCCTGGCGACGTTGAGGGCTTGCTCGGATGGAGCGGATAATTTTACGAAGCTATAGAATTAAAAATTAGTCAACGGAGTAATACTGGGCAAAAAGAAAAAAAGACCTCACCTTCTCGACAGAGCGAAATTTCTGGACCCCTTGCCCACTGCGCACCTCAGAGTCGTACTCTTCATCTTCCTCATCTTCCTCATCCAAGTCCGCGTCATCATCGTGCTCTCTGGCAATCGGGGCGGTCACAGCATCCTGATATGCTGCCAGCTTACCCTCTGCCTTCTTGCGAGTCGACTTGGATATGGCGCCAATGGCCTCAAGAAGCTAGACAAGCGATGAGTAACACATAAGAACGAGGAGAAATCAGAGACCTTGATCGCAGCCAAGTGTGCTGTGTGAGGCATGCACCGAATTCGTGCGTCGGTAGCATCAAATGAAATTTCAGCCGCGGCGCACTTGATGGCAATATTTTCCATTAGAGTGTCGTTGTTGGACGCATTGTCCATTACAAACGTGTGGACCTAGATTGGAACGAGTTCAGGCATATCATAAATATCATCATCTCTGTCCACCTTTTCTTCGAGGCCGTACATCTCAACGCAATTCCACACCTCTTCGGCCATGTTTTCCCCCGAGTGTTCGCCCACCATCTCCCGGAAATCAATGAGCATTTCCTCTAAACAGTGGATAAGACTTCAGGAGAAAGTTTATATACAAAAAAACTCACCGAGCTTGCCATAGTTCGTCACGTAGTGAGCAACAATTGCAAGGAAAGGGTGCTGGTTGCTGGATGTCCACGCGTCCAACGACAAGCTGACCTTCGAGTCAAGCTCCTGAAAAAGCAAATTAACACTCTGTCAATTTCAAGTGGTTGGTTACGTACTGAAAACATTTTCTTCGTGCCCTCGACAGTGTCTTCTCCCATTTTCATGACACGATTTCGAACAGCGGTGTGCCCAGGTAACTTGAAGTTGAGTGTTGACCCATGGTGGGTATATTCCATGAGCCGAATAAACTCGGGCTTCTCCACCTCGTCGAATGGCTGATCGCAAGCTACGATCCATTCAGCGAGCAGACGGTTGAAAACCTCCTGCTCGAAGTTACCCTGTGTCCGGTGAACAACTGGGCTGGGAAAAAAAAAAAAAAAAGTAACATACCTGCACCTTTTTCGCCTGGCGCTCGAGCCCTTTCAAAATACTAGATGTTGCGGTCTCTACCTTTCCCAGATACGCTTTCGCAGCATCACCATCGGCAGGAACGTTGCCGCGGGCAAGGTTGACTTCGGCTTCAGTGGGAGGGATATCCTTGCGCGTGTAGAGGGCAAGGAATAGACGATACATGATGGGGAAATCGTTTTTGAGGTGTGTCGTCAACTCTGTAATTTATCGGTAAGACAGAAATGGAGACTAGGGCATGAAACTTACTTCCAACGTTGTACCGCATACCCTTGGTGATTGTGATAATCTTCCGATTCCCGTGGCGACACTTGTAGTGCTTGTCACCCGGCTTTCCGACAGTGCCTTCGGTGTTCTTGGACACAGCATCGTAGAATAGGTAAATTGGGTTTTTGACCTGCACGAACTTAATTCAATGATACACAACTTATAAAAACAATAAACTTACCCCGGCGCCGCTGGGCTTTGAATGCCTGATCTGCTTGGACAGTATTAAGTGACATACAAACCACGGGAGAGAAATAGACCGACTTTGGGGGCGTCTTCGTCTTCAATCTCTTCCACCGTAGCGCAGCGGCTGGACTTGGGCGGTGGGACGCTAGCGGACTCGTCGGCCTTGCGCTCGGTGCCGGAGGACTTACGGCGGGTTTGGGGCTTCGACGAGACCGTTCCACCACGCGCTGGGACGGTCTTTGACGACAAAAGGTCCGCGAGCTAACCAAACACAATGAGTCCTGATTGGGGAGCGGAAATAAGACTTACCTCCTCGTTGTCGATCATCTCGAAGTCCGAGTCGGAGTCAGAATCGGAGCCTTCGTCAGACGAGTGCGACACCTCCTCGAGGTCCGGTAGGTCATCGAAATCCTCGTCTTCCTCGTCGCTGATCGACTCGGGAATGAACTTGGTGCGAATGGCACCGGTTGCACGAGCACGGGGCATGCGAGGGGCGGGAGGCTGCCCGTCATCGTCCGCCTTCTCGGCCACGAGAGACTCAGTCAGGCGGTCGGTTTGTCTCTTGCGAGTGCTGCGACGCTGGGGTAACTCTGAAATACAAACATTATTCCACAGGATGTAAGTCATAAAAAAAAAAAAAGACACACCACTCGACACTGCCGGTAGAGCCTTCTCATCGGATTCAGATTCATAAAATTGAATGTTGGAGGCGTCGAGAAGGGATCCATTGGCCCCTACTGCACACTGGTCGGACATTTCGCAGGGATGAGTCGATAATGAGCTTTCGGATACCACGCAGTCTTTATAGGGCTCTCTCCGGTCAAAAGAAAATAGTCCGGAAAAGCCCGCCGACCTCAAAATGCGCAAGGCGTGGGCAGAACGGTCAAAGAAAATTGAAAGGCGGGCATGGGCGCAACCAATGAGAACTGTAGAATTGTGAAAAAAATGTTTCCCGACACTAGGGCACCTGAGGCGAGTCCTTGATACTCAGGGCACGGGGATAAAGCCCCAAAGACATTCATGGGCGCGACCAATGAGCTTTGCTGGAGCAGTAGCCGACAGTGTAATGCCCAAGCCGCTCCCAGACCGGGCTTGGTTCAAGCAATTTAAGGTCAAGACCAGGGCTTGGTAGTCAAAAAAATGGGGATAAGGTCGGAGAGGCGGTCATGGCGCAGTCAGCGAGCGCAGTCGCTCCACAGGTTTACGTGGTATGCTCAGGGTCAAGCTCAATTTGAGGCACAAAATCAGATTTTCCAAGCGACGATCAAAAAGAGTATGCCCTAGACGGTCGAGGATACGAAAATGAAATTGGACAGAGAGGCACAAAGTTTGATGCATCTATAACGAGTCAAGGTGTCGAAGAAACTGGTGTGGTCCAGGGATAGATTTACTTACACAACCACAACCTGAGCAAAGAATTTGAGGAGCAGCGTAAGAACAAAAGAGCGCTTGATACAGTAAAAATGCAAATCGGAAAGCTGTGAATTGATTGGGTGATAGATCAGTGATTCAGTGTTATGGGACCTGAATTTTCGCGATTTCCCGGTCCCTCAATGATCTCCTTTGACATCTCTTTGCGTGATTTCGTATGGTTTTTGTGTTACCCGTGGACCCGTTTCGACACCCGTGACGGCCGTTTTTCGACGGGTGATGACGGGTCGAACCCGTGCCGTGACCGTGCCGTCGGCGAGCACGAAAAATCGCTGACGGAACGGGCACGGCACCCGTTCGACGGGTGCCGTTCACCCGTCGCAACGGCAACGGGCGGAAGCCCTAAACCTGATACCGATTCATGGGGAGGAAGGAATAAGTGCGATAAATACCTGGACCCATCCTCGTCATGGCGTCAAGTTGGACGATCCGCACACTGTGCTGTCAACTGTTTGCTTCTGGCCTGCAATGATACCTTGCTTGATCGTCCTTGAACTCCTTTCCTCGAGCTGACGACATTCCGCCTTGGGAATCGGATCCCGGGATTTGTTCCTGGATGCGGATGGTTGTCTGCTCGTTTTGGACGTCCATTTGCTGTGAACTGCCACAACCCGACGGATTATGTCGTCACCAGTCATCGTAGTCAAGAAGAAACGCCGATGCCAAGGCTTTTCCCGTAGCTGTGATGTCACCGTCACAAGTGACCACATCTGACGTCTTCGTTCTTTCTTTCCTTCGGTCACCTTTTTCTTCTTCTTCTGAATCATTCAGCGGGCTGGAATGTTCCATGTCCTCTAGTGCGCTATCCCACCTACCCTCAACCTCTCGCTGCGATTCGCCTGATTCCCTGTGTTTTTTTTTTGGCCTGCCGGATGTCCCCGTTTCTTGGTCAACGGCCTCTTCCCGCACGCAAGCGCATGTAACTCGCATGCAGCTAGATGCTGAAAGGATCGGGGAGGGAGGGCAGGCAGCGTCAGTTGTATCCACGGTGCGTCTGTTATCCCTTCTGCTGAGCTCACCGGCTTTTTTCCCTCCCAGTCGTATCTCAGTTTGACTTGGACGCATTCCTCGCGCTCCTGATCATGACTTGTTAGTCTTTGAGCACCCTAGCCGCACCCGTTCTGCGCAGATGCGCATACGCAGCTCGTCGCGCGTGCGACTTAGAAGCCGGGCTGCACTCCAATCCGTCAACCAGCGTCGTCCCAAGTCAAACGTGCCGACCGCAACTCTAGCAGACCCTTCTCTTTCGCATCGCAGCATCTGCGCTTTCGACGCTTGCGAGCGGGATATGAGTGCGTTTCTATTCCGCTCTCTTTCTTCCTTCTCCTTCTCCTCGCCCTCCCTTTCATTCTTTTTTTCTCCTTGCTCACCTCGTGTTTCCGGCTTGTGTTGTATACTCACGTCGTCGCCAGCTGTCCTCCGTGCGTACACCTCCCGCAGCGCCCGTCGCGCCTTCCTGCCTCGCGTGAGCGTTGTGTACCACATGCACAGCGACTATATGCACTACCCACTGCCAGCGCCGGCCCTCTTGGGTAGCACGGCACGGAACGCGATGCGCTCAGAAACTCCGAAGCCGCTCCTCGCTTGATAGATGGGTTCTACGCTAGAAGCTCACACACGCACGGTACATTGCCGCGGACGCCGTACCACGTCCACGCACGCGCAGCATTTCCTCGATGCGTGCACTGACTTCGTTGATTCCCGGCAGCGACGCTCTTCAGCGGATTCGTTCCCCTCAGCGCTCTTGGCACGCGCCTGCGCGCGACCACCGCCGTGCACAGCGCCCGCTGCATACATCCTCCCTTCTATACGCCGCTTTCCTCGCCTCGACGACCTGCTCCAGCGCACCCCTATTCTCCCCTTCAACGCCTGTTCCTCTCGCGCAGCCCCATTACCATCCACCCTACCACTCGCGTGCGCAACACTCGCGGTGGCTGTTCGCCATGCGCACCGCCGTTGCCCATCGAAGGCGCCATCCCGCCCCCTGCTGGATCCCTGCCTCGCTCGTGCACCCGGTGTACTACGAGCAGTTCGCAGTGCACCCGGCGGCCGGTGGGCCGCTTTCTTCGCTTCTTAACGCACCCCGCGCGTCCCAGCGAAAAAACCTTCCTCCCCGATCGACGCATCCCCAACATAACACACAGCAGCGTTCGTCGTGGCGCTCCCCCACTCCGCCGTGCCACGCTTCCCGGCGTGCACCACCCATTTGGCGCGCATCACTGCGGCAGCTGTCTCCCATCGCCCCCGCTATCGAGTCTTCTCGCCTTCCTCGCCCTCCCCGCACGCCGTCATCATCTCTATGTACGATGGATCATCGGTTTTCGAGGACGCGCACCCACCGCGAGCGGATATACAGCTGAGGAGTGTGTTCAGGATTGCTCGTGAAGTGCGGATATGGCCGTGGTAGTCGTTTATTCCGCATCCTTTATTCCCTTAACCACACTTTATCCTCATTACAGTTACTTTCATACATGCATGTATTCATAGATAGCTTCCTTATACAGACTGTGCTGCCAGAGTAACCTGCAAAATAATGAAGAAAATATCCGAGAAGAGGCAAGGCTCGGCAAACCCGACGCTCGTTCACGATAAGGTCTCCTTCTTTAACCGTAGATCCCACGCCGTTCAAAACAATTACTTTCTGCAGAATATAGGACGGCCGAAATCTCCACCTTCCTCCTGAATTAAAATTGCGCACCATCGCAACTTCCTTCCCCGAAGAATTGGGATGAATCTAATGGACGGCTCTGAAAATTGAATCTTGGATGACGTCGCGCTCATGAAGGCCAATCCTGTGGCAATTTCGTTCCAAATCGCAGCTCGAGGTCCTCTTCTCTGCGTGGCGTTCGAATCCCGAGTTATCCACTTCTCTTATCGCCTCGTCGGCCCGCATCGCATCCTTCCAAAGCTGTCTATGCTGACCCAACGGCCGAGCCGTCAAGACCCTCCTTTGGCTCTCAGATTGTTGCGCAATGGCTTTAGATACTGCGGCAGCGAAGTTCAGTAATTGATTGTCACGCACTAGCAGGATTGGGGTGAGCCTCATCTTGAGTCTGTATTTTTGTGCGGCCTAATTCTGGGCGTTACAGTTTGCCGCAAGAAGCTGCACGTTCTGGAAGAATATTTATGCAGCCTTCGGTGTAATTTTACAATAGACCTCTGATCAAGCGCTCAACCTCTCTCCACTTATGAGCGAAAACGTGATCCACGAACTCGGAGTGACTCCAAAAACTAGGCTTCCTGTCTCCAGTGCTAAGCCCAATATTTCAATGGCACATCGATCCCTTTGGCACCGGCATTCAACTCTTTCGAGTCTCACCGCTCACCGCCGTTCTAACTTCTCACAGACAACTTTGAATTCTTCGAGGATATTGTTTGTTTCTGGGTCGGGTTTTGCTTCTGGGAGTCAATCGGGTTCTACAGCGTGACGGGGCACCGGGTGCGTGAGCTCGGCTCGAGAGATTTCTAGAAGTGAGGAACGAAGGTGGACATTATTAGCCTAGTACACCTGGATACTTCCTCAAACCGGTGTTCCTGAGCGGGACCGTGCCGTGTAATCCTACCTACCTACCTACCTACTTCGCCTCTGTGGCACTTGATACTCACTCGGAGCAATGTCGGCCTTTGATGGGATCGACATATTGGACGATGTCTATCAATTGATGTTTATCACTTTAACGGTTACATATATTCGAGTCTCGACTCAGGATCGCAATCTTTGATTTATCCCTCTCCCAAGATGGAGACCTCGAAAACCCTCACAGCGACCTGCTATTGCAAATCAATTCACTACACCCTTACCCTCCCTTCCTCTTCACTCCCTATCCCCGTGCACCTCTGCCATTGCAGCCGCTGCCGGTACATGCACGGCAGTCTCTGCGCTTTTCACGCGCCAATTCCCGCTGGAGTCCACCCGAAATTCATCGCTCCCTCCTCTTTGGAGTCCTCGACCGCACAATACACTTACCCCAAAGCCATGTCCAAGCCCACCTTCTGCACCACCTGCGGCTGCCACATGGGTGACTATGACGTGCGCCAGGACAAGTGGTTCCTCGCCACCGCGCTCTTCCCAAAAGATGAGACCGTGTTCATCATCAAGACCCACATCTACACCCTCTCGTTGCTCGATGGCGGTGCCGTGTCCTGGTTGAAGAATATTGGGGATCGGGAGCTCGAGATCGCGTTCGAGGATGACGGCTCGGACACCCCGAATGCGAGTGAGGCTGAATCTCCCGGAGCTGATGGTGAGGACCGGCTGCGCGCTCAGTGCCACTGTGGCGGTGTTTCGTTCACAATTCCTCGCCCGACGCCCGAGGTGCTCGCCGACGAGATGCTGAAGCCTTTCGCCTCGCCGCTCGATAGCACCAAGTGGATCGCGTGTGTGGACCCTTGTAACGACTGTCGTCTCAATAGCGGGGTGCACATTGCGGCGTGGACGTTTGTCCCTCTCTCTTGCCTTTCGCCGGCTGTGGGAGAGGACCTCAAGCTCGGGACTTCGAAGACGTACGAGTCGTCACCTGGGGTTCAGCGCTCATTTTGCGGTGTGTGTGGTGCAACGGTGTTCTACTGGGACGCGACGCGACCGAGGATAGTAGATGTCGCGGTTGGTCTTCTGCGGGCGCCGGAAGGCGTCAGAGCTGAAAACTGGCTAACATGGAGAACCCATCGAGTTGGGCATCTCGAAGCGGGGAGGGAGTATGATGAGGAGTTGTACGATAGTCTGGCAGCAGCTTTGGAGAAGTGGGGAGATGAGACATATGGGCAGAGATTGGAGTTCTCCATTGGTTAACATAATGGTACGATTTATTACAAATGAGACTACTAGGCAAATACGCACCTGGAGGACACAGCTAGACAGCGTGATATTCCGTATAATGAGCAGATGCCTCGAATCATATTGCACCTGTTTGTTGTTCCGAATTTATCCCTCTGGTTGCACTCCGCTCCCAAGGCACCTGCAAAGCACTTCAATTTCTTTTTTAAATCTGAGCTTGCCTGCAGGCCGCTTCCATCAAAAATTGCCTCGAGAACGAGGCGCTGTATTACGGGTATTTTATTTTTGGCCTCACCGATCGGCCTTTCAACGCCTACTCAAGCTGGATCTATTTTGCCATGGCTTCTTCGCAGCCCCTATCTTCCCTCATCCTGCATTGCGATGTAAGTGTTTGTCCCGCTCCATTTTACACTTCCTCCACTGGCTCTGCGAAACTCACCTCCTCCTTTCCTAGGATATTTGTGTGCGCACGATGCTGAGGTTGGTCCAACCCTCGCGCACGGTGAATTTCCATGCGCAATGCAAGCTGGACGTAACCGGATGCCATGCGTTGCCGCGAGGTGAGTCCTGAATCACCCAATATTCCACTGGTGACATATAGAATGACTGGACACAAACCGGACTCCTGCCGGGCCCAATTCAACATCAACAGTTGGAGTGGTTCCTATTTAATTTCTATGAATCACTTCACTCTTCACTTCTACTTATAAAATTACGTTTCTCCGTCTGTCCGAAGCCTTTTAAACTCCGCTGATGCCTATCTGTGCCGCGTTGATATTCAACTGCCAGGCTTGATCTGCACCTGTGCTAGACAACCAGCCGAACCATTCCGTACCATTAACGCCCACCGCCGTTGACGGCAGCTTGCCGTCACCTCTGACAGCAATCGGACATGCACTGCCCTGGCGCCACAATCACGTATTTCTCTCCCACCTATCAAGGGCTTGCTCCCACTGGTCGTAATAAAATAAATTTTGGTACGAATAAATTGCATGGAAGGGGATGGGAGGCCGCGAAGCGGCCGACCAGCCCCTTGTATTTCTACAGCTTTCGGTGTAATTTTACAACTCACTTCTAATCAAGCGCCCAACCACTCTCCTTCCCTTCGCCCACCATCACCCATGAGTGAAAACGCGAACCACGAACTCGGAGTCATCCTGGAGTCAACGAACAACGAGCATGGCGCTCAAAAGGATCAGTACGTGCTTCACCATCCTCCTCTGAGTTTTGCAATCTGATAGCGCTCGTGTACTGGATTCATAGGCGCCTTCTTCCCCAGCGCACAATGTTACCGTCACTAGTGGGGAATTTACAAGTGTTCTTAATCATATAGCTCCCGCTGTTCCCCCTGGTAGCTGGTTACGCCTTCGGAACGTACTTCAGACTGAACTCAAACCAATAGATTTTCGAGCGATCCCTCAGGGAGATCTGTTCCGGTTGAGACACTATTGCACTCGGCCTCGAGCATCGTCCACCGCCGTAGCGCACGGCTTCCTGTGAAATTTGTGCCACTCTGCGACGCTTCATGGATGTCAGTCCAACATGAGCGTGGCTATATGCGATGGGGAGAAGGCGGAATACCGGCATAAAAACACCTTTTTGGTCAAATTTACCCCGCCAAGTACATTTGAAAATAAGGATGTTCTTCGCTCAACACTCCTGTGCATTTTCAACAAGTCCAGACAACAGAGATCACTTACAATTGACTGGTTGAAACAGTGGATATGCATAAAGACAAGAAATATATTAATTCTACTGCCATAGGATTGCTTGGCATTGATGTTCGCCAGCTTAGACGGGGTTAAACAGAAACTTGTTTGACAACACCATTTTTTTTTTTGATCATACCGTGTTCAACCTGGTTTTTTGACTGGACGGGCGCCACACAGATCCTGTTCGAACTGAACAAATTTTAAACCCTGTTTACATTGGTATACCTATTGCTTAAGCAAACCTAATATGGTTACTGCTACGTATACTCGTTGTGCCTGGTAAAAATCCTTAGCCAGCTCCAAGCTCAGTTGAAGGCTAATGTGCTCTTCCTCCTCGACGCGCAGTCGGAACGAAGCCTGTACACCAGGTTGGCTGTCTTTTGTATGGCATCAGATAATTCAAGCGTTGAGCGTCGCCGGGAGAGGGAAACATCCATGTTCGAAATCGATTGCACAGAAGGACCGTAAAATACGCGCGATTATATATAGAAACCCCCACCGGCATTCTAGCCCTCTTCGAATTCTTGAATGCCTGAACAGCTTAATTGGGTACAGTTGATCACTGTCGAGGTATGATTTCACGAACCTTCTTGATATCACAAATTTGCATCGAATGAAGAGTATAACTTTAGGTATGAACGGTTTAACTACAAACGGTTAATTGGTGTGAGGAGGATAGGACAAGACGTGCTTTCGCTTGGCTCCGGCATACTGTGTATGTCCATAAAGCCTCCTTGCCGCTCATCCAAATTCTAAATGGCCACCCGGTTTGCCTCTGGGATTCTGACTTGTTCCCGCTCCCGGCCAGAACTCTGTCTACTCAATTGCAACGCATCCAAGCAGCCACTGAGAGAGACTCAGTCTCGCAACGAACGATATTTCCGGAATGGCTGTCACATTATAATCATGAAGCATGCATTGACTCTATGTACGGCAGCAAGCCAGATACGTTGGAGGTGAAAGTGATAGAAACTGCGGAAATTATCTCGCACTAAACACGGCCAGCATAATAAACGAATCCTACTGCTTGCTGACCGGTTTTCAGCTGTGATCCTGCCGAACTACGGCACTGAAATACCGCTTTATAGAGGGAGAAACTCACCCGCGATTGTTCGGAAGGTTCAAGTGAGAGCGTTAAGGCGGATAGAGAATGTCACGCGATATTGGCAAGAAGGACCATCCTTGAGTCGAATAAAGATTAGTTGTGGCACTGGAGCCAACGGAAGGTTTGATACCTTTCACAATGATAAAGGGGTGGATTAAATAAGTCTCCTGATGCGGCGATGACAGTCAGCAGAGTAGAGAATCGATTAAATAATGTCTAAAATTCAGTGCTTAATGCATCAAACCAAGAGTGGCTCAGAATGTTTACCAGTCGGAATATCGCCGTGCCTCCTTGCTATCGAATGTTGAGACGGGAAAATTGATGAATAATCTGTTCAGCTTTGGGCTAATGGATGGTCCAGGGAAACGGAATGGTAGCTTACCGTCGCTCACACGATCCTCCTGCCTGGACCGAAAGATCAGTCGTTTATAAACGAAGGCAAGGGGCTAATGGTGCGAACCACATGCGAATCCAAGGGGAAGTGCAAACTTATGCACGAAGTAATGAGTAATTCCCATGTGCATCCGCGAACAGAGATGTTCTGGAGACTCACTCAAATTAAAGCCGTCATTCTTCATACCGTTAGGAAGCGGGGGCAACAGGGTGGTAAGAGAGCAAGAGGAATGAGCAGCGCGCAGTCGCGGTGTCCGACCTAATCAAGAGAGTGTGGGCTTGTAGCTTGCCGACTGGGACGTGCACGTTGAACAGCATGAATCGTCTGCCAGAGATCTTGCGAGGCTTGAAGGTCTTGAAATGTCAAGCGGCGTCATTGGGTACGCGGTATGAGAGGTCTTGCGCATTCGGAGCCTTGGGAAGCATTCTAGGCCCTCTTGCGTCAAAGCAGCAGGCACGGGCTTGATTTGCATCTCGAACAGTCAGCAAACTGAGTTCCGAGTATTGATATCGATGCTTGAGACCGCTTGCAAAACACTCGATTCATGCAAAACCTGACTGAAGTGCCGTCTTGCAGGCAGAAAAAATGCGGATGAGGCGGAATGATGAGCTCATAGCTCAAGGAGGGAGGACGTTAGCTCGGTGTGTGCACAAAGAAAATTTGATACAGGACAAAGACAGTACTGCAGAGAGTACAAAGACGGGGTGGAAACGAAAACGTGACCAAAGGATACGAGCGGTTAATAGATGGCTGATCGGAGAGGTCGAAATCAAAAAGCAGCGCCTTTGAAGTTAATCTTGGATTTCAAGGTCATTGGTCAAGTCCAGAAGATAAACAAATCGAAAATGAGGTCCAGGCAACCACCAGTCCTGGAACACGTATAGGGTCCACTGAAGTGACACCAACCATTGGGGTGCACTGCCCAGAGAAGTTAAGTATCCGGGTACTCACCTTTCAGCGTGTATGATGGGCACGCGATGACAATAGGCAAGTAGAGGCCGTAATTTAGCGGGCTGATTTAGGGTCCATCTAAGAATAAATCACCGATTTGAACAAGGTTAGGAACAAGGTTGAAAATTTAAAGGAACTGGCAACGAGCGCTTGCGCAACGAATGGGGTGTCCTTCAGCAAACATGAACAAGGTGATTTGAGGCGTAAAAATGAGTTGCGAGGCGAGATTCAACGAACCGAACTTTTAACGCCGACTTGCTATTTTGCCTATACGCCGAGAGGATTGCGCACCGAATTTGAGGAGGCATTGCGCTCCACGGTTGAAGGGGTTCTCATACTCCCGAATGGCTTCGGTACACCACCGGGACTCGCTTGAGCCGCTATACAGGTCCAACTCAGCAGCGGAGGAGCAGGCCTGCAAAACCGGTGTCAGCCTCGCAGAATATATAAATAACGCACCGCGCATCATCAATCCTGAAACCGCAGCTAGCGCCTCGAGCCTCCCTTCAAAGAGTGAGCGCGAGCTTTACAGCTTCGTTGAGCGCCTCCAGTTCCTAGTCTCGCAAATCAACCGAGAGGCCGAGGACGGCGCAAACATTGGTGAGGATGGGAGCAGCAGCAGCGTGGCCGCGCAGTCCGCCTACCTCGCTGATCTGGCATTCCGTGCGGTGGAGGGGTACGACAAGTGCGGCCGGTCCTACCCACCCGACGGCCACGTCCGGATCCTCAACTCGTACATCCGGCGCATGCGGATGATCGAGAGTATCGGCTCACGCGAGATGACGGCGGGGACGAGCGTCGCGGCGTCGAGCCTGTACCAGGAGCAGCGCGAGCTTGAATACTCGCGGCCGCCGACGGGCGCGATCCCGGACCGCGACGGGCACAGCGAGCTGCCGAGCCGCACGGGAAGCCTCAGCCTCGCGGCGGCGGAGATCAGGAGTGCGATCCCCGAGCTCGGCAAGCTCGTCGACCGCGTACGGCGGAACGGGAGCATTGGGAGCACGGGAACAAGGGTGCACCGGCATTCAAAAAAATGATCTAGGGTCGATTTCTTTTTTCGAGAGGTCGACCTTGGACTAACTAACTACGTAAGCATCCCCATAAGGGAATTCCCACGCCTTTTGGTTGCCGGATGGGCAGAAAATAAGTAAAAAATGGGGTTGGACGAGGCTATAGTACAAATATAGTAGTTATTGAATTTCCCAACCCCTCATTCATCTCCCGACACTATTCAGAATATTTTTAGCTGTACTGCCTGCATTCTCAGTCTATTCATCGGTGTTCTTTGGGCCGTAAAACACAAATAGCATGCTGAATCTGCGCCAGAGTCCACATCCACACAAAGGAGGTACTTCACAGAAGCAAATCACAAATAATTCTCAACATTGAAGCGGAAACGACCATGCCCATTGAGTTTGGTCTTTTCCATAGCCGGACCGCGGGCGATCAAACAACAAACAAGTGCAATCTACCGCTATCATTTACTTAGCTGAAGCATTCAGTGGGTTGTTTTATGTCAAAGAAAGTATCAAGGCAATAGAACACCCCAACAAACCAGTTTGAGCCCTAGATCTCAAAAAAAAATCGGGTCTCATTTTTTTTTTCCCGGCCTGACGGCCGGACTAACTAACCAACCCTAGGTCACCGGTTTGAATGCCGGTGCACCCTTGCACGGGAAGCCAATTGGGCGGGACGGCTGGGGCGTCGTATTCACGTCGCCGCTCAGCCTACAGGCGCTAATCGTGGAGCAGCCGCCGGATGGCTGTCGTCGCCCACGTGTCCTTGCCCGGGGAAGAATATTTGGCGTCGCTGCGCGCGGCATACGTTTTAGCCGACGGAGTGGGTAGCAGCAGATGGCGCGCACCGTATACTTTCATCTCTCACACGCTGTTGTCTTTTTCTTCCTCCGTTCGTCCCGCCCTCCTCCGCTGTTTTTTCTATTGTATCCGCTTTCGGGATCAATGTGGGAGAAGAAGAACGAAGATCTGCAAATGTGTCAGAAAACGCGTCCAATATGAATTTGCTGCGAACGGTCAGGTTTAATGACGGGTTACAAGAGCAGGGTGGCACGGATGCTGCGGCATCGGGGGAACGGCCGCAGCGTCGCATAGGACGGGTGGCGGCGTCAGATATAACGGCGGTGCGAAATAGAGCTAGGGCGTACGCGCCGTTAATGTAGAGACGCCGTCAACGACGTGCAGGGCGAGATGTGTAGTAGTAGTCGTCAGCGTGGGAGTCAGAGCTCTTCGGCAGCCGCCACACGCGCGCAAACAAACGCGTCGCGTGGATGCGGAGATGGAGCCGATAGGTTCAGCGGACGTTGGGGCAGCGACGGCGTCGCAGGCCGGGTTTAGAGGCCCGTTGACATCGAAGCGCCAAGATTCCACCTTGCCTCCGCACCCCACGCTGCTTCGGCCAGCCTGCCTAGTCGTGAGTCATCTATTGAGAACATCCTTATCGCTGTATCGGTCAGTCCTGGCTCTTGTGTAAATCAGCAGTGATTGATATATATCTGAATATCCACAAAGATCCAGCTCTTAAAATTTCCAACAATCCTCGCCACCATGGCTGATCTAAGTAGTAATTCTCGTACACCCACTTACTACACGAAGGTCTCTGGTACAAAGGAAATTCGAAAAGATGCCTTACGAGCCCTCACATACTTCGTCACTTCGTCGGATGTGAATGGTCGTCGGGAGGTGTGTAAGTTCGTCGGCTCGTACAGCAAGCTCGTCGTATGCCGAAACGGATGCCCTCAAAATGCAATTTCGTCGGATGGTAGGGCAAGCGGTCGCTGGACGGTGCTCGATGTCATTCAACAAGTGATCACGTGTGCAGCATGGTGCGCCTGGTTCAACCACGGGCTAGATTGGTGTCCTCACTTGTAAAACACCATATTTGAGATCTTTTAGCGCCTGTTTAGCGCATCAGCACCGAGATTTGTCAGCACAACACCCCAGCGTGCACCGCTGATTCAGCGCTTCGTCTTGGACATTTTTTTTTGTGAGAAATTACCGGCCGAAGCACACGAAACATATATTGTTGTTCTATGTTGGCCAGCGGTGCTGAAGGCCGCTTGAAGGTTTACCCCCTGGCCCATTCCAGATCCGATTTTTTTTTGTCGCTCTAACTTATTGCATTCCGGGCATTGGATAGGTCTTGAATCATGATAATTCAACCCTCGGCCGACTTGACCGAGGTCGGCCGAGGGGGGGCCGTCAAAATGTAGTGAGTAGGTCCCACTTCCTCGACGCCTCCTTACCTACCTCGCCTCTTATTCCCTTCGTCCATTTATTGACACTTTACTGGCCCAAGTCCGGGACTACGAAAGCCTGTTCAAATATTAAGGTAATGTCGTATTATATATCCCTCACTTCCGTCTACTCTTCATTCGATGCATGCTCACTGACACTTGCGCAGTTTCCCTTAAATTCGGTTCCAACTCACATTTTCCAGATTGTATTCCGACTTCTTCCGGCAGCGCCGAAACGAACTCCACCCTCCGTAACTTAAGCTTCGCACAGTTCATGTTCCAACCTACTGCAATTGCAGAGAGTATCTCATGTGCGGATCAAGATACAAGCGCCGAATATGAGTTCATCGGGGCAAGTCCCACTTTGCCCCATACCTTTCTTTCTTATGTTGCGCTGTTCAGGTAGATGCATACCTGCCTCTACTACTCACATATTCGATTTTATGAGTGTTTTTACAGCTCCTGGGCGATTAGAACACCCGTGGTGCGTTCTCTGCCAGGTATGTTGCTGTGCCATCGTCAGATTTCCCCCCTTCGAACTCACATTCCACAGCTTCTAAACCATGGTTACTCCCAACTCCGAGCCGTCTACTTATCCCAGGTACAAAACGAACTCTTCCTTCGCTGAATCATACGATATTCATTCTAACTTGCTTCAATCCAGGCAATGAGTCGGTCTCGCATCAAGGTATTCAAGTCAACTTGCGCTATGGATTCATTCAATGACTTGCTGCCAGCAAGTCCATTTTCTACCTGTTCCCTCCTTTTTTTTATGGCCTGCGCTTCGGGTGAGTACACACACTCGCTTATTTCCTACATATCCGATTTACTGGCCTTGTTTACAGCTCTGAATGTTCACGGCGAGGGCTTTGAAAAGTACATTTCTTATTCACGCTACGCTTAAGTTGCTCAGTTATCTTACAGCCTTCCTCTTCAAGATCCAATATCCTAAGGGTTCAAATTCAATATTCACGGGTTCATATTCATCCTCACGGGTTCAAATTCACTGGGCTTAAAATTCACACAACAACGTCTCGATCTGCGCCGGCCGAACTTCCAACTGCGCCGAGTATCTCGGAGTCTGTTGGTTGGGTTTTGAATTAGCATGAAGCCATCGGGGCGATGAAACCAACTGACTCACCTGAAAACGAAATCATCCCACCGCGGCCGTGTTGAGTCGGGATGAAAGGGAAATAAATCTAAACAGCAAGCGTCATCTGAGTAGGGATATGCAACAATTTTTTACACACCAGGAGGCAGATCCAAAGGCTTGGCCGGTTGGGCGACGAACCCGGTGGGAGCGACGTAATCGGCTGGAACAGCGTAAGTACCACACGGGCCGCGCACAGCACCACCATACCGTGAAAGGTGAACAAAGGCAGTCCATCAGGAACTGAGGTCGAATTGTCCAGGAGAAGTGCTCTGCCGGCTGGTGAAATCGTTGAGCCTAAAGAAAGTGAAACATACCGCCGCTGTCCTTCGCAAAAGTAGGGGGGATGCTGAGACCCATCCATTGGCGTCTGTACACATATGTGATTATTAGTGGGTGCTCAGCGATTGGGTACGTACCGTAACTTCGCTCAGAGATCATAGTGGGAGAGAACAAGAATCGACAGGCGCATCACCAGGCGCCGATCAATTATGGAATGGGTGGCCGGATTGGGACATCTGACGAACTTTCAAGGATATCTGAAGAACTTGCACTAGTTTTGGAGCACGGGAACACATTCGACGAGCTTTCTCTCGCTTAGCTCTGATCTGACGAACATGCACCATCAAGTCAAGACGATCCCCCATCAACTGACGACGATCCTCCATCAACTGACGAACTTGCATATCTAACGAACTGACGAGGTACTATACGACTCATGACTTACTTTGCCTGACATCGCGTGCGAGCCGGACTGAGTTCGAGAAGCGCCAGAATTGCACGAGGCAGCCACGTTGCCTCCGCGTTGCTTCGGCCACTCAGCTTACTATTTGTGTTCGCTCCCCGCCTGCCTAGTCGCGAGCCCTCTCTTGAGAACACCACTGACTACCTTGGTTCATCCCCTATTTCCCTGTCGGTCAGTCCTGGCTCTGGTGTAAATTTCAGGTTCAGCCGTGATTGATGCCTTTCCTAAGATCTACACTTTCACATCACCATGGCTGGGCTAAGTAATGATCCTCATACGACTAATTACTATATGAAAGTCTCTGGTAAGGAAGTTTGTTCGATGTTAAAAAATGACTCACTTTGCCCAGGAGGTGTAGGAGGTCCGGGCGGCAAGTCGGAACGGGGGGCCGGTGGTAATGGAGGAGTTGGACAAGGTCCTACTTTTAATTTTGAGACGGCACACATCATGACGAATGATCCGTCAACTGGTAGGTCGTGGTCCCCGGTTCGTCCGCTCAAGTCTAATTTTTTTTTCTTTCTCCCAGAGGCTTTGGAAAAACTCGGCTGCGTTGCGGCCGCCGACATCAATGCTCAGAGCCCGGAAGGCTGCCTGGAGGGAACTCGTGTCAATCTGTTGAATGACTTGCAAGCTTGGGGTCGTGATCCAAATTCGCCTCACATCTTCTGGCTCGATGGAATGGCCGGGACGGGCAAGTCTGCCATCACGCGTTCGTTCTGCCATATGCTCAGCAAAGATAAGCAACTTGGCGCCAGCTTCTTCTGCCTTCGAGGTGATGCAAACCGGGGCAATCCCAAACACATTATTCCTACACTCGCCCTGCATCTCGCCTCCCAGGATCTGACCTACAAGTCCGCTCTGTTCGCCACTGTCGATCAAGGGATATCTTCGGATGCAAATCTCAGGATCCAGGTTGAGAACTTGCTTGAAAGGCCCCTTTGTGGTGCTGACAGCAGTGGACGGCCTCCCTTTGTCCTGGTTATAGATGCACTCGACGAACTTGATGATGAGGATGCTACAAAGGGCCTTGTTCGGAGGCTCATGTCTGTGGTACCCAAGCTTCCCATTAAACTATTTGTCACATCTCGACCAGAGCGGCATATTCGTCCTAATTTTGATACCGCAGAGGATTGCCGACGTGTCCTCCGGCTTCATGATATCGAGCACGATATTGTCACAGCTGATATATCACTCTACCTCACCCACCACCTTTCTGGCATACAAACTGAAAGCAGTCCTATGCTCCCTCCTGAGTGGGCTAGCCATGCAGATATAGAAGTGCTCACAAATCGCGCTGGCAAGCTCTTCATTAATGCATTTACTGCTATGAAATACATCAGCGAGAGTCCCGGAGACCGCCTTCGTACTCTGATCAGCATCAAAGTTGATACTGAAGGTTCATTGACTAAACCATTGGACAACATCTACAGGCATATCCTTTCCAATGCAATGGACATGGATAGGCTCAAAAGAGATGAGATTGCTCTGACAAAACAGATCTTAGCTGCAGTCTTGACAGTGGGCCAACCTGTCTCTGTTGCCTCACTTGGTGGTCTGCTTGGGGTGCCTGCTTGGCAGGTGCGGGCAAGGCTTGACCACCTACATGCTGTCATCCATGTCCCAGCAGATGATGACAAAGGTGTCTTATCCACTTTCCATGCCTCGCTTGGGGACTTCCTCACCACCCCTGGTCGTGCACCAAATGAAATGCTCATTAACCCATCAGCCACCCACACTGGTTTATTCTCAAATTGCATTCAAGTCATGGGGTCCAAATTGCATTTCAATGTTTAAAAGTGTCCCACATCCTACTTTCCAAATATTGAACAAAAGCTCACAATACCTGCCTTGCTGCAGTATGTGTGCGTGTATTGGCCCCATCACATTGCAGCAGCTTCTGCTGCTGATGAAGGTTCAATCACGTTGTCCCACCTAGATTCCCTGAAGGATGTTTTTGTGCCCAACTTCTTGTTCTGGGTCGAGGTGCTTAGCACAATAAACAAGGCTAGGCTCATATCGATCCTCATCGTCACGGCATTGAATGGGAAATGCTTTGCCCACGCTCCTCTATACTTGACAGAATTTCTTGGTGATGCCAACGAGTTTGTTCTTTCTTCCTTGGAGGCTATTGAAACCAGTGTGGCACACATATATATCTCAGCTCTTCCATGTATCCAGCCAACCTCGAGAGTAGCCGAAGCATTTTGGCCGAAATTTGGTCACATTGCATTGCTGCATCTTACAGGAATTCAGCGGTTGCAAAAGGCAGCAGCTCTCATATTAAAGTCGCAAGCTACAGTCAGGTGCATTGCTGTTTCCCCAGACGGAACATGCATCGTGTCAGGCATGGGTGACTGCACAATCCAGATGTGGGATGCGAGGATAGCCGAGGCTGTCATAGAGCCCATTGAGATTGAGGGCCACACAGACTTGGTCTCGTCTATTGTGATCTCACTCGATGGAGCATGCATGCGTCGGGTTCACACGACAAGACAATCTGTGTGTGGGATGCGAGGACAGGCAAGGCCCTCATGGAGCCCATCCGGGGCCACAGAGACTGGGTCCGGTCTGTCGCATTCTCGCCTGATGGAGCACGCATTGTGTCGGGCTCAGATGACAAGAAAATCGGTATGTGGGATGCGAGGACGGGCAAGGCCACCATGGAGCCCATCCAGGGCCACACAGACTTGGTCCTGTCTGTCGCGTTCTCACCTGATGGAGCACACATCGCCTCGGGCTTGCATGACGACACAATCTGTGTGTGGGATGCGAGGACGGGCAAGCCCATCATGAAGCCCATCAAGGGCCACACTGACTCGGTCTCATCTGTCACATTCTCGCCCAATGGAGCACACATCGCATCGGGCTCAGACAACAGGACAATTTGTGTGTGGGATGCGAGGACGGGGAAGCCCATCATGAAGCCCATCAAGGGCCACACAAACTCGGTCGTTTCTGTCGCGTTCTCGCCTGATGGAGCACGCATCGTATCTGGCTCATCCGACAGGACGATCTGTGTGTGGAATGCAAAGACAGGCAAGGCCGTCATGAAGCCCCTCAGGGGCCACACAGGCAGGGTAACATCTGTTATATTCTTGCCCGATGGTGCGCACATCGCATCGGGCTCGTATGACAAGACAATCCGTGTGTGGGATACAATGACAGGTAAGGCCGTTATGGAGCCCATCCAGTGCCACGCGAGCTGGGTGCAGTCGGTCGCATCCGTGGCCAATGGAGTGCGCATCGCATCGGCCTCGCTCAGTAAGACGGTGCATACATGGGATGTGAGGATGGGCAAGGCTGTCGAGAAACCCATCCAGGGCCATACATATGACGTCTATTCTGTCGCGTTCTCACCTGATGGAGCGTGCATCGCATCGGGCTCGGGCAACAGGACAATCTGTGTGTGAGATGCGAGGACAGGCAATGCCACCTCAGGGAGCGCCGCCATCATGCCGTAAGGGACCTGTTAGGTACCCTAGACCGTTGAGTAAAGGGTACCTAACAGGTCCCTTTCCGCCGGGTGGCGGGCGGATGCCCTGTCAATCATTTCCTCTTTTGGTAAAAACCTGATCATCACTTGATCATCACTGACTGTTTCGCCGACTGCGTCGGGTGTGGGCGGACGTGGCGGATGCGCATTGGGGTTATTTGAAATTCTTAATTTCATGTGCAGAAATTCCATTAACACTTTGTACAACAAGATATATTATTGAGGAATGACTATGATACCAGACTGTCTGAATATGACCAAGAAACAGTCAGAAACAGCTGTCATATTGGACATGGTGGATACATCCGCCCAGCAGCAAAATCTGGTTTTCAAACCATTTAGAACTGGAGAGATGTACCACAACCAAATCTACAACTGGTATATACAGGACTGCATGTCTCAGATGCTGCTGCTCTGCTTTTGCAGCCAGTGCTGATTACTTTGGGTGCACAATTGAGTAGGTTGAGGTAGTTTTTCAACACAAAACATGGCAGCATACATGATGCACCATGCTCTCTCTTTGGCAGCCAACTCCCCGTGGACTGACCTGCTCAGTTGTGGTGGCGGAGCAATCCGCCACGTTGGTTTCAATAGGGTTTTTTGCAGGCCATTGCCTTAACGTTCTGATTGCTAAACCCCCACTCTCATCATCTGAGTCAGGTCTTGTTTTGGACTCATTCCCACCATTTGCGGTCAGGTTGCGGGCGGCAGATGCTACCAGCATGCTGCAGATAGCACAATATTTGTTCAGCAGCACACACATCCTGGCTCCCCTGCACAACCTCTGGCTGGTTGCATATTTTGTGGTCTATCCAGCAGCCAACCAGCAATAATGCAGCTTCTATGACACTGCAGCGGACCCTCCGCCACAAGGATATAATTCTGCAGTTACTTTTGCTGGCCATTGCCTCAGATTTCCTGATTGCCCAACTTCCCACCAGGTATTTTCTCCATATTGCAAAACCACAGACCACATTAGGTTTTGCATGGAAATCCCACCGCACTTTTGTATTCACCCTCTATGTTTCTCAGTGCCAGTCTAAGGAGTAAAGAATATAACTTGATACAAAGTCAGATTTCGGCTGCTAGCAATGGGCAAGCTTGGCAGATGTACTAGTCTATGTCTTTGGATTCAAACAGCATTCAAGTTGTGGCCACTAGAACGGTGGGACTACTTACCAGAAGTTATGATTCATATTCAGGGTCTCTTTTATCCAGTGAGCAATGTGTTGTGGCTGTTTCTTATCTGCTGGGCAGTGACCTCTGCCGCCTGGCAGATACCTCCGCCAGATCCCATGATGAACTCTGTACCCTCAAAATAGATGTCCTCTTTCCCAACCAACATCTCACACAATTAAACCAGCTTGTGTGCAGTCACTTAACACGAAAGAACCATCTTTCAATCACCTGGGGTGAGCAAGAGTTCAAAAAACTCGAGTTTGTGATCCCCCATTGAGATTGAGGCTCTTGTTTGCAAAAGAGCTATCTTGCAGCAACTTAAAATGCATCCTAGGTATGTGGTAGCATATGCAAAGGGAACTGAATAGAAATAAATTACCCAGTATTTTGAATTGGTGGGTTTTCGTGGTTTAACCAGGATTCAACCGTGAATTATAATTGAACTTCACGCATATTCTTGCACGGCATATTAAAGACCATGAATTTGAGTATGAGCCATTGAGAGTGTATCAAATCCAAACGGGAGTATATGCGGCAAGAGTTTGGTGCCCAGGAATCAATATTTGGGATAGTATTGGGTGCGTAGGAAATGTTTTACATTAGGCCGACCTTTATACAGTTGCTGATTGGTCCATCAATATCCGGGCCGAGCGCCACCCGGGACCTCTGCTTCGCCCATAATGAACCCCACTTGAGTGTTTCAACATTGAAAAGTGTGCCTTTGAGAATGGTTTGGAAGTCCTGTAGTATATCCAAGCTTGTTCTAAAATTTTGTTGTAGCATCAGACCGGCAGAGGCATCCACCATTCTGGCAGATGATGTCGGCGAAGGCCACCATCACTTCACACCATGCAAATAATGTTGTATCTTGCCACTTTGCGAGACTTTTTTACAGCCTTCAATAAATATTGAATTGATGCAGCATTACCCGTCATAAAAATCCAGGTCTACTGGTAATCAGTGACCAGTTCCAGGAAAGTTGGAGACTCGTTGGAATATATCTATCAATATAGAAACCTCAACTACATCTTGCCTAATTTATGTTAACAGTAAATTCAAGGGATTCAAGAGTAAGTACTGCTCCTGCAGGTCGAGTACTATAATATAATGTGGTAGTAAAACGAGGCTTGAGGCTGAAAAAAAAAAAAAAAATTGATTCATTCAAGGTGCTACACTGGAGACGGTGAGGCCTGAGATTCTGTTCCGGTATCATCACATATGGTCGATACTGAAGGTGCGCAGTGCCATATATCTACTGGTGGAGGCTTACATCAATCCACAAGTGTGGAGGTGTAATCCATAGGAGGCTTGATGGTCTTGAATACAGAGCTGTGGAGAGGATGACTGCCTATGCTTCACTCAAGCAATTAATTACAACTTAAGCAAATTCAAAAGCAAAAGCAGCGGAGGTCTATGGAAAGCGAGAGCACCACGCTCGTTTGATGGCCGGCGCTTACTTGATTGGGCAGTCGGACCCAGGATACTCCGATCCCGCTTAGCCTCCTCGGCATCCTCCCCGCGTATATCTATCAGTTTTTGTCTCGTCACGACCTAAACTTTGCTGCCTGGGCACACTACCCTCCCAACTAAGGATCCAACCATTTCCGTTTATAAATGGTTTTAAACGGTTGAAACCGTTTTTATTTTCATTTAGTTTAGGTCCTTGGGCAAACATAAACAAAACAATTTTAAACGGTTTAAACGGTTCAATTATTTGTGTAGCGGCTACTTCTTCGTGGGTGACTCTCCATGGTTCTAATTATGATCTCATAACACATCCCTGTAGTTGTGAGTAAATTCTGAAGTCGCAGTCAACGCAGGCTCCTCTGAATCCCACCTGCACAGTATATAATCTGAATATTACCAAATCCAATTTTTGCTCTAGACAGGTATGTGGATGTTGCACGAGGACATTTAAGCTCACCGGCACAATTGTTTTCGTAGCATCGGCGCAGGGCCATGTTAATTTAATCACGCCATCGAAGTCGAGGAGCATGAGTCGAGGAGCATGAGGGTAAGTATGCCTGTATCCCGCACTCAGGGGTTTAAGTCCCAGAAAAGCTAAGTTCATCCCTAGAGGCTGGAGGATATCCTATTAGGAGAAATTCCACGTCCAGTTCGTGTCTGCAAAAAATACTTTAAACGGTTTATAACTTATAAATGGTTTACTAACCGTTTCCGTTTTGTTTACGGATGCGGACAAACGACAACTAAATGGTTGGAGCCTTACTCCCAACAAGTACATACAATTATTGATAATTGATTCTACTCGTTGCAAGGAAGAATCAGTCAGGCGGAATCAATTACGTTGCACTTGGGTCCACAGGAGAAACACAGAGGGTCGACGAGGATTGCGCAAGTGATGCGAATGATGGGCTCTTTCGCATCAGTCGCGATCACGTGCCCTCCTGAATGGCCGCGTTGTACAGTGCAAACCAGCCGAATCACTTGTTGCATCTTAAGTAGATCCGTGTAGGCGTAGACGCATCAACTATAAGTCCCCGCGATCCGAAGAATCTTCTTCTTCATCGGAGAACCACACCATCAACTGTTCACCTTGTTCCAACTCGACCTCGCCTGGGGGTAGCGGGCCGCGGCTCATCCCTATCCATCATTTCGTCGAGCCTAGATGATTGAGTGATGAGGTTCGGAATGAGAGCAATATCACCTCATTGACATACCTTGCCATTGTCAGAGCATAGCCCCATTGATTGTCCAAATATGTTTTCAGTTCCATCATGAACTTCGTGTACTCATTCATTGATCATTTCATCGCCAACTCCTCGCACGCCCTACCCTTCAAAATCCCCGAGGTCCGCTTTGTTCATGCTGGTATCGCTGTTGTATATGATGATGCGACCGGACCTGTGACGAACAAATCAAGTGTTCATCGCATATATCTCCTTGAAGAACACATAGATGAACAAGAGGATGGCTTCCACAAGTTCATCAATAACGGCGCTGTCCCTCTGCCGGCAAAAGCCAAGAAATAATTCAAGGCGGGACGTGTTGTCGACTTTATGACTCTATGCATATGCTTATTATGTAGTATGCTTGGATTTATGACCTCCATGCACTTAAACACAATGGCCGCGTTATTCCGTTGCCTCAAAGCATCACGCGTGCATCTCCTTGCCGCCTTTTAACCTGTTCAAGTTCTTAGGCGCTGTCATGAACAGCCAGCTGGCCCTTGAAAAATTCAGGGACTTGTTGACGTAACAAGATCACTAATAAATTGTATCAAATGATTCGGCTTGTTTGCACAATACGACGCGGCATTCCTCAGAAGGACACGTGATCGCGACTGATGCGAAAGAGTGCATCACTCGCATCACTTGCGCAATCCTCGTTTGACCCTCTGTGTTTCGCCTGCGGACTGACAAGTGCAATATAATTGATTCTTACCAATTGATTCTTACTTGCAGCGAGTCAGAATCAATTATCAATAATTATGTATGCACTTGTTGGGAGGGTAGTGTGCCCGGGCAGTAAAGTTTAACTTTGCACACGAGTCGCGACGAGACAACTGATAGATATACGCGGGGAGGATGCCGAGGAGACTAAGCGGGATCGAAGTATCCTGGGTCCGACTGCCTAATCAAGTAAGCGCCGGCCATCAAACGAGCGTGGTGCTCTCGCTTTCCATAGAGGTCCCCCACACCATCATACACAAGTCAATTCCATCCCAAATCGAAGAAACAATAGGAACCAGATAGACATAAGGTACCTATGAAGCAAACAAAGACCGCAGGACCCGCAAAAAAACCGGTGGAACACCAGTTCGGCGGAGTACTCCGCCGCCATGATTGCCAAGGTAACACCATGGATGAACCATCGAAAACTGGTCGCCAGGGAGCGGCATGGTACACCTCATATGGATATGTTTGTTGTGTGGCAAATTCTGCTTGAAAAGCTGCTCAAAATACAACCAAAACAATGTGCAAATGAAGTGCAAGCTCACGGTTGCGGCAGCATCTGAAATGCACAGTATACCAAATCTATTGTGGATGTTGATAGGCAAAGTACCTGTGGAACTGCAGCTCCAAATTAGGCTTAAACACACTTTCAAATTTGGGGTAGGTGCATCCGCCGTGTGCAACGCGCGACGGCATCAGCGGCAATAATTGCCAAATATGGAATACTGCCAAGACATCCGCCGCCACCCGGCGGAAAGGGACCTGTTAGGTACCCTTTACTCAACGGTTTAGGGTACCTAACAGGTCCCTTACGGCATGACGGCGGCGCTCCCTCAGGTGGGCAATGCCATCATCAAGCCCATCCAAGGCCACATAGGCATAGTGTCGTCTGTTGCATTCTCACCCAATGGGGCACACATTGTGTCAGGCTCATACGACGTGACAATCCGTGTGTGGAATGCGAGGACAGGCAAGGCCATCATGGAGCCCATCCAAGGCCACACAGACTCGGTCCAGTCTGTCGTGTTCTCGCCTGATGGAGCACACATCGCGTCAGGCTCAGACGACAAGACGATCTGTGTATGGGATGCGAGGACAGGCAAGGCTGTCATGGAGCCCATCCGGGGCCACACGAACTTGGTTTGCTCTGTCGCGTTCTCGCCCGATGGAGCACACATCGTGTCGGGCTCAGACGACAAGACGATCCGTGTGTGGGATGCGAGGACAGGCAAGGCTGTCATGGAGCCCATCCGGGGCCACAAAGACTGGGTCCGGTCTGTCGCGTTCTCGCCTGATGGAGCACGCATCGTGTCGGGCTCGAGCGACAAGACAATCCGTCTGTGGGATGCGAGGACAGGCAAGGCCATCATGGAGCCCATCCAGGGCCACACAGACTGGGTCCGATCTGTCGCGTTCTCGCCCGATGGAGCACACATCGTGTCGGGCTCAGACGACAAGACAATCCGTGTGTGGGATGCGAGGACAGGCAAGGCCGTCATGGAGGCCTTCCAGGGCCACACAGGCTATGTCCAGTCTGTCGCATTCTCGCCTGACGGAGCACGCCTCGTGTCGGGCTCAGATGACAAGACGATCCGTGTGTTGAATCTGAGGATGCCGGGTGTTGCCACAGCTGACAAGTTCAGCCCCTCGATTTTGGACTTGACCGCCGGCCCCATATACGCAGAGGACAGCTGGATACGTGGTCCAAACCAAGAGCTTATTATGTGGGTGCCTCCCGAATACCGCCCCTACCTACACCTGCCACCATCGATCATAGTCATCGGTGCATCGGCGAGAGTCGTCGTGGACATGAGCCGCTTCGTTCATGGGACTGACTGGGTTAAATGTTACACTCCATGATTCGCTTTCTTTTCATGTAATATTTTCGATAACTGTTGATCATCCTTGTATTATTCCATGTGTACTGAGTTTGCTACAAGGCACACAGTGAACTGGTGTTTTCCTTTCCCCTTCCCCCGCATTTTTATTTTTATCGCGTCAACTTTTGAAACTCTGCAGCAGGCTCAGCTATGTTACCCAAATGATTACAGAAAAAAACCAAGGCATAGAACCAGTGTATTACCGGTCGATGAGCATGTCGAATTGAGCACTCGGACCAGAGTTAACGCACGGGTGGGCTCCTAAAACTGCCAAGAGATTTCAGTTGTAATGTCTCTTCTCGGTCATTCACGCCGTCGCCGAGCTACATCGTTCGAAATCCCTACCTGTAGCACCCCCAATCTCACGGCGATGGAGTCGAGTCCACACCTTTCCCATCACTATCGCCATCACCCTCGAAAAACACCTCCTCCTCTCATCCCCCGAACTCCCCACCACCTCCACCGTGGCAAGCCCGAATTCCACACGGGGAGCTGTTCCTCTTCTTCGTTAGGCGGAACGATCTTCGGATCTGCATTGTTATTTTTATCTTGTTGAGCAGTAGCGGGCATGAGGATAATATACGCGATTTTAGCTCGTAGTCTTGAGGCCTGGAGCTCTTTGATTGTTTGAGTATGAATTAATTAAAGGAAAGGGACGCGAGAGGACTGAGGCATTACCGACGATGAATTCATTGCAGCGACCTCAGCCGGTGGTGGCGAGGGAGGAATAGCGATATGAGTATTCGTGGGTCATAGGACGCGTCGCCTGCGTGAAAATCTTTTAGATATGAGTGAGACCATGGTGGGAGCAAGAAGGTTATTGAGTTGGGCCGCGGTTTGATAAGCGGGTTCTGGCGCAGGTGTGGAAATATCCCGCAAACCGCATCGGACTCTGCGCAAGTCGATGAGAACGACTTCATTCAGCGACAAAACGAACCGCTGAGATTTGTGAGAGAAAAATGAGACCCCTCATCCACTCCCACTGCTTCAGCTGGCTCTCGGGAAGCGTGGCGCCGCCCAGGTTTATGTTCCGATATTTGAGGCTTCTTCCTTCAAGTTGGGCAGCTCCATCGTGGGACGTGTTCGTGACGGCGGAACCCATTGGCCTGTCACGATGAGATGACGCTCGTGGCGGCGCAGATACACAGAGCGGGAGATGATAGCCCCCGTGACCAGGCTTAGTAGGAGTAAGTAGTGTCGCGAGAAAGATAATAGTGATGCTGCATAGACTGTCGGTTAGTTGAGTGATAAGGATTCAGAGGTAAAACTGCGCACGGTAGAGCGTTCCGGGCGAGGTGGAACCGCAGAGCAGATGGAACCAGTGCTCAAGCAGCTGGAGGCAGAGCTGCCGCTGCTTTTTTTCGCGTCGTTAGTCGTCTTGGTCGGTGTGGGTGTCGGAGTGGGTCGTTGAGAAGTCGCCATCGCCCCAACCAAAATGGCCTCTCGAGCGGTTTTACAGAGGAGTTGTGGGACGCAAGAGATTGGATGTACAAATGCTGTACCGGGTATTCGAGGACACCGTGCTGCGGAGGAGAGTGAGGGCTCCCGCCCGGCATTGTGGGAAGGACGGGCCGCAAGTCGGCGATGAGAGCGTCCGCTCCGGGTTCACTGCCAATTGGGTGTCGCAGGCGAAATCCACTCAAGATAAATAGAAGCCCAGTAAAAGCGCCGATGCCCACCCTAAATTAAAAAATTTGCCACTCGAAAATATGGAATGTAAATCTCTTCAAGATCGCTGCGGTGTTGTGGGGCTAACAGCGATATCGCCAGTCCATTAGAGTTTTGTGTCTTGTCCCAGGAGGGCACATTTCATGGGATCTGGCGCAAGTAAATCGAAGTCAGGATGCTGAAAATCTTCAAGCGGTGTAATTCGAGCATGGGGGAAGAGGTAAATCATCTCGCCAGCCCAGAGTCACAAATTTCTGGCGTAAACCCCACCCGAAAATGGACTCAAGTCCGAAGATTGATAGCTATGAATCATGTGAGACCCAAATGTTGACCGAGATCCACGGTGCCATACAAGAGTTATTGCCAGCTGCCAGCTATCTTGAAGAATCTAGCTTGGTTGTTGATTTTCGGCACCCTACGATCACGTTATTGTCCGTGTACCGGATACTGATTCGATGGGGAGAAAGGAACAAACTTCGAAGAATATCTTGGCCCACCTTCGTCATGGCGTCAAGCTGGACGATCCGCATCATCAGGAAAAAATTACCAGACCATGTAGTCCTAGGTAGCCTTGATAAACGCTATAGCGTCGTAGCCTGCCCCCCTTTATGTAGTGATCCTGTAGCCGTCTGTAGCCACGGCTATCAGCTCTGTATTACTAAATCCGGTATGATAGCCGCAGGCGCGCGATACATCGCTCGGCTAGCCCTGTAGCCATGTAGTGCTACAGAGTCCTTATAGCCCTCCATATTTCTTAGTATTCATGTAGACCAGGGTGTTTTCATTTTCATTTCCTTTTCCTTACAGTACCCAAAGAAGACATAAATAAATAAAATCATTATTGCAAGTCATCAAGATCGTAAGTATCGTAAATCATCCTCAGAGGGCAGCGTCTCTACAAAAAAGTACTTGGGTGACTTTGGGAGAGATTGCGTCACTAGAAAGGTACCCATCCTCGCCATCAGTTTCGGTGGTCCCACCTTCCTCGTACTCTTTGAGAGCTGCAGCGAATGCAGCAGGGTCCATTGCAGGAACCAGGCTGTCTCGGAGATAGCGTGAACACGGGCATGGAATCTATGTGGAAAGTCAGAAAGTTAGCGGAGCAGGATGAAAACGTACCTACCGCCGTTGTCGGGAAGGAGAGACACCAGCGCAAATATTTTGAATATGAGACGAACTTGAAGTCGGCGCCGATGACATTGGAAAAACAGGGAGACTTTCGAGTAACCCGGAGAGGCCACCTGCGCGGGGCAAAGAACTGGGGTCTTGACCAAGGACTTGACACTGCTGAGAATAGCCATGGACAAAGCAGAGATGCTTCTTACGAGATGGGAAGAGCCAGATGACTTGCAGTGGTCTTTGGGCAAATATTGTGATCGTCTTGAGGCAGAGGTATGTGGCATGTTGCTTGGCTATGAGGGCTTAAGAGCTTGAGGGAGCTTGAGGCCTTGAAGCTTGAACCCAAAATGACATCTCCTGTAGCAACGGGCACCGCGAACGACAAGAGAAACAAGGAGGCTAATGGGAGACGTGGGGGAAGAGAGAGAGACGAGCGACGTGGCATCTACCAACATCCATTACGTGTGTGATTGATGGATTCCGTGATAAGTTGATGCGCGACTTCGCAAAAAATTTCAAGTCCGAGGGAAGTCCGAGTCGCCTCTTTGTCGCCTCCGAGTCGCTTTCAGGCTTACAGTGCTCTGGCGCTGTGTTGAGTTCAGGACAAACCTGCCCAAAGTAAATCATCAATTTTATTCTCGGCACTCATGAGGTTAGCTTTAGAAAGCCGCTGGCAGTGAAGCAGTTACCGCGTCCCCTTCAGGCTGGGAGGAGTCATGCTAGTGCAAAATTCAAGTTCCAAGCAAGCACATCGTTGCTGGTGGGAAGAAGTATGATAAAGGATCGTTTGCGAATTTGGAAATGTCGTGCGCCCCGCCCGCGCCTCCAGAACCGCGCCAGCTACCACTCGCGAAAGATTTTGCTGATGATGCGACTGTAGTTTCGGCAACTCAATTAGCTTCGCCGAGCTTGTATATAACTATAGATGAAATAGCGGCAGCTACAACTGCCTATCTAGACATCAGCAGCGGCTATCCTGAGGTGATCGCGCTACCGAGCTCACACAGCTTGCTAGCCGAGCTATAGATCACTTCTTGGCCAACATATCTGAGCGGGTAGCTACGGCCACGAGATTTTTTCCTGATGATACTGTACTATCAACTGTTTGCTTCCCGCCTGCAATGATACTTGATCGTCCTTCCCTCGAGCTGACGACATCCCGCCATGAGAATGGGGATTTGTTTCTGGATGCAGAGACTTGTTTGCTCGCTCTTTTGCCGTGAGCTGCCACAACGCGACAAACCATGTCGTCGCCAGTCATCGTAGTAAAGAAGAAAAAGAAACACGCCGATGCCAAGGCTATCCCGTAACTGTGATGTCACCGTCACAAGTGATCAAATCTCTTTCCTTCGGTCACCGCAAGGGTGCACCGGCATTCAAAAAAATGATCTAGGGTCGATTTCTTTTTTCGAGAGGTCGACCTTGGACTAACTAACTACGTAAGCATCCCCATAAGGGAATTCCCACGCCTTTTGGTTGCCGGATGGGCAGAAAATAAGTAAAAAATGGGGTTGGACGAGGCTATAGTACAAATATAGTAGTTATTGAATTTCCCAACCCCTCATTCATCTCCTGACACTATTCAGAATATTTTTAGCTGTACTGCCTGCATTCTCAGTCTATTCATCGGTGTTCTTTGGGCCGTAAAACACAAATAGCATGCTGAATCTGCGCCAGAGTCCACATCCACACAAAGGAGGTACTTCACAGAAGCAAATCACAAATAATTCTCAACATTGAAGCGGAAACGACCATGCCCATTGAGTTTGGTCTTTTCCATAGCCGGACCGCGGGCGATCAAACAACAAACAAGTGCAATCTACCGCTATCATTTACTTAGCTGAAGCATTCAGTGGGTTGTTTTATGTCAAAGAAAGTATCAAGGCAATAGAACACCCCAACAAACCAGTTTGAGCCCTAGATCTCAAAAAAAAATCGGGTCTCATTTTTTTTTTCCCGGCCTGACGGCCGGACTAACTAACCAACCCTAGGTCACCGGTTTGAATGCCGGTGCACCCTTGGGTCACCGTTTTTGTCTTCTTCTGAATCATTCTGCGGGCTGGAATGTTCCCTGTCATCTAGTGCGCTATTCCACCTGCCCCCAACCCCTGCCTGCGATTCGACTGATTCCCTGTGTTTTTTGGCCTGCCGGATGTCCCCGTTTCTTACTTTGTCATATACAGACCCAGCGGCCTCTTCCTGCATGCAAGCGCATGTGCTTCGCATGCCGCTGGATGCTGAAAGACTCGAGGGAGTTGGGCAGGCACTAATCCACGGTGCGTCTATTATCCCTTCTACTGAGCTCGCCAGCTTTTTTTCCTCCCAGTATTATCGCAGTGTGACTTGGACGCATCCCTCGCGCTCCTGACCACGACTTGGTGGTCCCCGAGCACCCTAGCCGCACCCGTCCTGCGCGGACGCCAATCCGCATCTCCTCGCGCGTGCGACTTGGAAGCCGGGCTGCACTCCAATCAATCGACCAACGTCATCCCAAGTCGAATGCGCGAGACCGCGCACCGCAATTCTATCAGACCCTTCTCTTTCGCATCGCAGCATCTGCGATTTCGACGCTTGCGAGCAGGATATAGGTGCGTTCCTCTTTCCTTGTCCTTCTCCTCGCCATCCCTTACATTCTTCTTTTCTCCTTGCTCAGCTCGTGTTTCCGGCTTGTGTTGCATACTCACTTCGTTCCCAGCTATCCTCCGCGCGCACGGTCTTCTGTTGCGGCCGTCGCTCCTGCCCGCCTCGCGGGAGCGCCGTGTACGACATGCACACCGACTACGCGCACTGCCCGCCGCCAGTGCCCGCCCTCTCAAGCAGCACGGCACGGAACGCAATGCGCTCACTGACTATGAAGCCGCTCCTCGCGTGATGGATCCGACTCATGCTAGAACCTCACACACGCGCGCTACATTGCCGCGGACGCCGTACCACGTCCACGCACGCTCACCATTTCCTCGACGCGCGCGCCAGCCTCGCTGACTCCCGGGCGCAGCAACGCTCTTCAGCGGACTCGTCCCCCTCAGGGTTCTCGGCACGCGCCTGTGCGCGAACACCGCCGTGCACAGCGCTCACTGTGTACATTTTCACTTCCATACGCTGCGTTCCTCCCCTCGACGACCTGCTCCATGCAACTCCACCCTCCCCTTCGACGCCTATTCATCTCGCGCAGCCCTATTACCATCCACACTATCACTCGCGTGGGCAATACTCGCGTTGGCTATTCACCATGCACACCGCCCTTGCGCATCGAAGGCCCCATCCCGCCCGCTGCTGGACCCCCGCCTCGCTCGTGCACCCGGTGTACTACGAGCAGTCCGCAGCGCTCCCAGCGGCCGTGCTTGGCCGTGCGCGCCGCTTTCTTCGCGTCTTCACGCACCCCGCGCGTCGCAGCGAAAAAACCTCCTTCCGATCGACGTATCCCCAGCATCACACACAGCAGTGTTCGTCGTCTGCACGCGCGCTGGGACGCTCCTCGGCGCTACCCACTCCACCGTGCCACGCTTCCCGGGCGTGCACCACCCATCTGGCGCGCATTGTCTCCCATCGCCCCCGCTGTCGAGTCTTCTCGCCTTCCTCGCCCTCCCCGCACGCCGCCACCATCTCTATGCACGCTGGATCATCGCCTTTCGGTGCAGATATGGAATCCCAACGCGTTTTTTTTCAACCATTTTGGGGTATTTATGAGACAGTATACCGCCCATAAATTCAATTTGACATGATTGAAAGAAAAGAGCGGTGGGAAATGCCAGACACATAAGTAGTCGTATAAGTAGTAGACGCCCGCGATGTTCTTAAGCTTAGTTTTGGAGAAGATGTCTTGACGTCTTTTGGGACTGAATGTCACGTAGTCCGTGACCGTGACAATTCATCGGTCTTCTCGATTGCTGCCGCACAATGGCAAGTATGAATCGCGTTGCTGGAGACTACTATCCGCGGCACGTCCTCGCCGACGCCGTATCTACTGCAAACCCCACGCGCATGTCTTCTCCGACTAAGGTGGCTCGCTCACCCTCGGCTCGTGTGGAGAACAACGTGGAGACCAGCTTTCGCCTCGCGAATCTTCAGCTTCGTAGCCCAGTCGCCGCCACGCCACCCTCCATCGATAAGGTTACTCCTGCCGCTCCTGGTGCTAGCTATGCTTCTTCCTCCGTGAATAACACGTCTTCACTCTGACTTGCACCTGATGACGGAAACCGGCCTAGATTGCAGAGGTAATGGAGCAAATCAAGGATTCCAAAGCGTTGGACTCAGGCTTTTTGGTATGTTTGAGTCTATAGTCCACTGCTTTCGATGTACTGACGAAGCGCCATAGGAGCTGCCGGTTTCTCTCGAAGTCTGCCATGAATTATCTGACTCAGCTATCATCGAAGATCTGGGAGCCAAGTTTGTGCCATCCTGCGGTATATCCCCTTGGCTCATTCCTATTCTAGGCTTAATTATTCTGCTGATACCGGAATTCTGGTCGTGACGTGGTCCACTGCTCTTCACGAAAGTTTCAAGTGGACAACACGACCGTTCTCGGAGCTCGCACATGCTTATCCCGATCAATTTGTTGCGGATACAAATATCGACATTCCGTCCAACGGCACCAGTATCACTACGACCCCAGATTTCGCCTTTGGCAAAATTGGAAGTGATAGCAGCACGGTGTACTTTATCATCCTTGAGAGCGCATACGCTCAAGGCTCGGAGAAACTGGCGGACAAGGTGGAGAAGCACCTCGCGCGCCCCGAGGTCGCCTGCGTCATCGGTCTCGACTTCACTATGTCTCGTTTAGACGGCCCAACGGGGCGTCCTCGTGTTGGTCAGGACGCTATGACGCAATCTGAATTTATTACCGCCGCCAATGCGGCTGGCCTGGGTCCCGTCGAGATGGGCGGCATTACGTGGGCCCCTGCTATCGAGAAGATCGAGTTGACCATGTGGCGCAAGATATCCGGTACCGTGCGTCAACATGTGGTTCCATTCTTCCTTCACACGGTAACCAACCCATAAGGTCGAGCCAGTTAACGTCGATAAATGGGTAGATTCCTCATTTTCTTTCTTCTGCGCGTCACTGATTCTAGCAAGGATATCACCCCTATCAACAACATCTCTGAAGATCCAGGCCTGGTCGAGCGTCACAATGAAATCCTGAAACGCCTCAGGACAGTCACCCGCGCCGTTATAGAGAAATCAAAATTTGACCTCATCTACCCTGACAAGAAATCATTCAGGATCGACTGGCAGGGCTTTTATGGCGATCTTCTTCGTTGTTTGCGATATGATGCATTTCGACGGTATACCGGATGGTTTCACAAAAATGATCCCAAACCCGGGGTCAGTGGATCGAGGAAGAGAACGGACGACGACCTTTATCCTGACAGTGACCCCGATGATGACAAGGCCGAGGACACAGATTCCAACCCGAAGTTCAAGAAGTTCAAGAAGGACCAGCGTTGTAGGTTTTGTTTGGTTCCTGTATCACCCTGCTGATGAGCTGTGCGATCGTTATTCAGGACAGGCCTTCGCCCAGGACCTATCCTCGGTGAACTATACCGAGTTCAGACGGAGTTGTTTAGATCATGATGTGTTATTATACGTCGAGGCTTAGATTATCTTACTCTAAGCCATTGGATATCTGTGATACCATGCATTCATACCTACATCATACTTGTTTCATGGGACCAATAGATGTGAAATATTTATACAAGACAGGCCTTCGCTTCGCTCCGGCATACAGGGTCACAGTGGTCTCCCTTGGAAACTAAAGTATGTTTGCATAGAACTCGAGCCAGTAATGCCACTGCATTAATTGTTGTCAGATAGCAGTAAATACGAACTCTACAGGTATGTGCGTTCTTCGACGGTTGGATAGAGTGTGCCGTGAAAACGCTTCCGCGGACAACCGCATAGGCGGGACCAATGTGCGAAATAAGTAAGCACAAAAGGTATGGATTTAAGGGCTTACCCAGGGCTCGCAAAAGTATGCTTGGAGACGTAGATCTGAAGGCAGCAAAGTGGGTATTGGCCTAGGTAAAGAGGTAGCTTTTGGGTAGCCTTGCCGACTACCAAGAAGTCGGCTGCAATATCCATGTAAGAAAATGAAACAATCCAGAAGCGGCACCGACATATGATCCAGGACGTGAGCGAGCCTCGGACATATGCACCTTTGGCTCGTGTGAGTCACTAGAAAATGCAATCAGAATGTCATATTCCAAGCAAAATTCAGGAGTTCTAAGACGGCCGAAATCTCCACAATCCGCCTGAATTAAAATTGTTCACCACCGCAACCTTCCTCGAAGAATTTGGATGAAGCTACTGGACTGCTCTGAAAATCGAATCTTGGAATACCAAGTGTCCATGAAGATTCTGATCGATCCACTCCTGTGCTCGTTCCAAATCGCAACTTGAGGTCCTCGTCTGTGCGTGGCGTTTGAATCCCGGGTTATCTTCTTCCCATCCCCTTCTCTCATCCCCTGCTCGGCCCGCATTGCATCCTGCGATAGCTGTCTATGCTTACCCATCTCAAAATCCCCCTTTGGCTCTCAGATTGTTGCGCAATGGCTTCATCCATTTCGTTGCTTCGAAGTTCAGTAATGGATTGTGCGCGCTCTAGCAATCAATGATGGATTGGAGTGAGCCTCATCTTGAGTCTGTATTTTTGGTGCGGCCTAACTCTGCCGCAAGAAGCTGTACGTTCCTTCGGAATTTCTTAGAAGAATATTTGAACAGTTTTTGTAGAACAGACCTCTGATCAAGTGCCCAACCTCTCTCTCCTTCCCTTCAGCTACCATCAACCATGAGCGAAAACCCGAACCACGAACTCGGAGTGACTCTAGAGTCAACCCTCGACGAGTATGGCGCTCAAAATGATCGGTATGTGCTTCACTGCCTTCCTCTAAGTTTTGGAATCTGATAGCGCTCATGTCGCAAAAACCGCTTTTGAATCATAAGCCAAGATAGCGCCTTTCTGAACCTTATAAGCAAAACAGGCGGGGTTGTAAGTACTTATAAGGGGCTAGAACCATGCGTGTCTTGCCCATAAGATTCACAAAGGCCCTATCCGTGTACTCCAAATCGGACATTTGCGACACATGTACTCGATTCACAGGCGCCTCCTTCCCCAATGTGCACAATTTTACCGTCATTGGTGGAGAATTTAAAAGTGTTGTTAATCATATAGCTCCGGCTGTTCCTCCTGGTAGTTGGTTACCCCTGCGGAACGCACTTCGGACTGACCTCAAACCAATAGATTTTCGAACGAACTCCTTGGGACTCCGAGGGAGATCTGTTTGTGGTTGACACACTATTGGACTCGGCCTCGAGCGTCGTTCACACGGCTTTCTGTGAAACTCGTGCGACGAATGTACTCTGCCACGCTTCATGGATGTCAGTTCAACATGATCGTGGATATATACGATGGGGAGAGGGCGGAAGAGGTGGAGTCGTTCATATTATCTGCCTTGAAATGTTTTGACAGAATTGGCGGCAAGCTATCCGGCGACATTCAAGACTAAGGTCCGAACGTTCAGGCCATAGTGGGGATTTGATATATGATTTGACTCTCGGGAGAGAAGCAGCGTGATCTATCGAACGCTCTCGTTGAGAGATGAATGTGATACATCACTCGAGAGCCGCTTACCTTTTGGGTAATCCTACGCGCGCGCCTGCCCGCTCGCCACTGCCTGCCGCCTGCTAGCGCCCCCGATCCAGGCCCTTCCGTCCCCTCTTCCCGCCGCACTCCACCGGCACCATGCCCCGTCCAGGCTTACCCGAGCCTTGGTTAGGTCCATGCCCGTCGTCTCGGGCTTTTTTGGGTCGTCTGGTCCGGTCTGCGTGCCGCTGCGCGCTGCCGATCCCGCCGCTTCCTGCCCCCGCTTCTCACTGCCCTCTAGCTCGCGCCGCGCTATATCGTGACCTAGTGACGCTTGCAATATGTAGGTACCTGTCGGTCCAGTCCTTTTTTATACTGCAGTCTGTTCTGCACGCTGCTTTCGCCTGCGGATGCCCCCGCTTCCCGCCGCCCTCTGATGCCCCCCGCAGCGTATTTTCAGCCTGCACCTCCAATGGGCCTATGCCCATCGGCTCCCCCCTCCTCTGAATCGACCGCTTTCTCTGCGCCGCTTTTGTCGGTGGATCCCGCCGTATTCCGCCCCCACGATCCCGCCCTGTCTGATGCTTCATGTCATACTGGGCGCACCCTACTGCAATTGACGGCATGCCACATTACTACTTCACACGTTTCTCTTTGTAATCTCGAAATTTAGGCTCTTTTTGTCGCACCTCGCCATTGCTCCCTGCCTGGAGTGATATTGTAACTAGTGTACTTCCTCCCGGTGTAGTCCTCCGAACCTGTAACTTAGCTGATACTGCCAATACAATGACTGAAATATCCGAATTTTGTTCTGGCCGCCTCGTACCAAGCGCATGCTCAACATGGGATTTCGAGTTTTCTCGGTTCTTTTTCTATTTATTTTTTATTTGAGATCTGACCAGTGTAAACTCAAATGTTAGCGCAAACTCATGCACAATGATATCCCATTGTTTTCGTACTTGCATTTCAGCGAAGGATGTGTAAGTGTTGAAAGTTAGACTTGATACCTAGTTATTTCTAAGTTTAAAGTGAGAACGTCCCAATTCAATACGGTTGATCAGTGCTCATGGGACCGAACATTTTATTCAATAGCCAGGGTTGATTCTTTTTCCCCAATTTTTCAATATGTTGTACATTGAGCATGAGCCCATTGACAGCCCTTTTGTGGGATTTCTTGAAGCATCTACCAAGTCCATACAGGGTATATTGTGTCACTTGCATCATTTCACTCACAATCGTTCATACGGCTGGAAATCTTAAACCTTAGGGGCCAATATGAAAGGGTTCATGTCCCCCTTCCACAAAATGCCCAGAATTCCGAGAATTGGCGAGTGAATCTGGCGGAATAGGTCAATTTTCATGTTGCTCATTATTTTCCATGAAATTCAATCTTCTGCGGCTTAAAATTCCGAGCAATTGTGGTGACTCAGAAGGTTTCATAAATGATGTGGAGGACGAGGAGGGAGCAGAAGGTGCAATGCTCATCATCTGCCCATCGGCATTGAACGGCATCGTGATCACACGGTGTCATCTACGCCATGTCAACGATCTTCGCTTTCCCCACAACCATGGCAACGTACACCTCACTTGGCCGTCTACCTCTTCGGGATGTTCTGGGGCTCAATGCATACTGAGGCTTGTGAAAGGGCTCCAATCTACTTCAACATCGAGTCGTGCTTTCCCCTTCAAGTCTATTACACGTCTACAATCTTTAGCGGACTATAATAACGCACGTAAGACGACGAGAGCCTTGAGTTCATAGCTCTGCCCTCTCCACAACAACTTCCTTGACTGTGTCTCATAACGAGACTTCAGAATAATATGCATATTCAATCGTGTTGGCTTCTTTATATCCTCCCATATATACACATGTTGTAGATATATCTAATCTCTATCACTATCCAAATTTACTGCGAGATTGGTCCAAAAATGCGCCCAGCGTCGTGCGGCGGATTCAGAGCTGGCAGGTACATAATTGCCAAATTGGTATATTTGTCAGCCCGCTCTGAGGACGATGGCAAACAGCGCCATCCACGCTCGACACCGTCGTCAACGACGAGCTCGCTTCTGATGGCAGTGGTGGAAATGATGGGAATCTGCCAACCGAAAGCAGAAGCATCTCTCAAGTGATACATCACATTTATCTCTCAACCAGAGTTCAGAATAGATCACATACCATCTCTGCCGAGAGGGAGTGATATATCACTCACCCAGGTACTGTTAGAACGTTCTGTCGCCAAGCTGAGGGGTGCTAACTTTCAGCATTCCATCCTAATGTCCTGCAACTCTACGATATGGCAAGGTACATGCTCCAATTTTTCATGGCGGTTGGCACTTTGGTTCTGCGATATTGACCGAGAATTGGTATGCTTAGTTCAAATCAGGCCGCCGGAATTTTCTGGACTTGTAATTTTTGGAATTCCCCAAACATGGAGGGTACTAGTCGAAAGCGCCGCCTAACACTGCGGGCAAGTGCCATGGCCGTGGGTTCATGGCATTTGACTGGCGTGGGACCGACACTTGCCATGGCGTTGGCACGGCGTTGCACATGCGATCAAAAATCGGGCCGGGCCGCCGGGGTGCCAAAAAAAAAAACACAATATAGAAAGCGTGAAAACTCAAATTACATCAGATTACGGTGTGGGTATACACCCTTCCATTCAATCGCACAAAGCTCCTTACTGAGTTGTGTCAACTCCCAGCCCACTGATTCCTTGCAACGCTTTAAGCATCGAGCCCTCGTTGGCGTTAAAAATTCCGAAGGGTCTTCCGTCCGACTTCTCAGGTGACAAGGGTCTATCGGACTCCATCGCATCCTCTGCTGCCTTCAGCATGAGGTCATGATCCTCCCATTCCTTGCTGCCTGGACAGTATGCGAGGAGGAGAGTCATGACGAGCCCTCTGAATGACGACAGCATTTTTGCATCATCTTCAGTTGGCAGTATGTCCGCCCCTGTCGCAGCTGCACACTCCCCGCATGCCTTTAATTTTGGATTCAGATCGGCGGCCACAGGATTGGCGTTGGGGAGGGACACACCCGCAGTGTTCATCGCGTGAATCATGGATTTTTTATTGAATAGTCGTTGTTGGGACTTCGGATGAAAGATATTGATGTTATTGAATATAATGTAGAACATGCCGGAGCCTCGGATGAAGCTTGTGGCGTATGCGACAGCATTTTTGAGCTGTAAAAAAAAAGGTTGGAGCGAGGACCACAACTCCAACAAAAACACTCAACTCATTGTCGAGAGTTTGCAACTCGATTGAGTCACACTGCACCGGCGGGACGGGGGTGTGACGGAAGAGATAGAATTGAGGTGGTGAATCCCCAAATCATTTCACACCACTTCTATGAAGAGACTAACACTAGAGCAGTGAATTTCAACTTAAAAAGCCACTAAAAATTGGATGATTTATGTGCTCACTGTTGTCAAATCCGTCGCCCGTCGACGGCCGTCGAGTGAGCGAGATATGAGCTCGGTAAGTCCCGTTGCCGTCCCGTCGAAAATTTTTCAAAGGCCTCGACGGAACGGGTCGGCTACCCGTCGCACAGCCCTACACAGTCTGAAGCAAGCCCCTACAGTGAAGGGCCGGAGCTGCGCGGGCTTGCTCCGAACCTACACCGGCCCGGTCTTGGCTTGATCCTGAAAGGAAGAACAAAGGGAAACTGATCGTATGTGCAACGCCGTGCCAACGCCATGGCAAGTGTCGGTCCCACGCCAATCAAATGTCATGAACCCACGGCCATGGCACTTGCCCGCAGTGTAAGCGCTTTCGAGCGCATCGACTTTCAAGCAGATCCGTTCAGAACCGAGCGAGAAACAAGCGTATCAATCAGGCGGGTCAAAAACACTTTCTTTTAACTATTTTTAGCGAAGTGTCATTAATTTTGCAAACAGCTGTAACCTCCTGGATGATGTTCATGTTAGAATATGCGAGTAATTTATCACAGGCACCTCCCGGCAGCACCCGAAATACAATTTGCAATATCACACACATCACCGGGAAAGATAGACATTTGGGCCTGTAAAACAGCTTTGAAAGTGCCGACGAACGTCGAATGTATCAAAAGAAGTGAAACATTCCTGAATGGAAATCAGGACTATATCAGCGACTTCCTCACTCATAACTCACGCAGACTTCGCAGCTCACGCATCATCGCGGGGTCCGCTGGAGATGATCCACCCGCGGGGTTCTGTGTCCCATGCGGCGGGCTCTCCACCGGGGCGGGAGAAGTTGGTCCATGAGGATGGGGAGGCGCGAGCGGTAGCCCCGTATCCGTGTCCGCCGAACTGTCCGGCGCCAAGGCCAAGTGGTGGCCGCCGGAGCGCGCAGCTGCCGTCACCTGCGCGCGCTTCGTCCACAGTACCGGAGGCGTCGGTCTCGCGGACCCCTGGCTTTCGGAAGTAGTCGTCTCCGAAGCAGGAACTGCCACTAGGAAGGGAATGGGTGTTATGTTGACCACCGAGGTGGTTCCACCTCCCTCATTTTGGTGCTCATCGACGGTTGCATTATCCAGAGTGAATGCACGGGCTTGCCGCCGCCTGTTCCTGGACCAGAGAACAGCGAGAACAATAATGACGATGACGACGATGCCGCCAACGACTCCGCCCGCGATGGCGCCTGCGTTGGATTTCATCTTCGGGGATGAGATGCCGGTGGGATTGGAGCCGGAGGAGGTGGCGCTCAGGCCCGCGGCGCTGGCAGATCCGGAGGCTGATATGGAGTTGGGGGTTCCTGAATCAGGTACCGATATTTACAGTAAGCGCAGAAATATTAGTGAAATGGTTGAGACGAACCGGACCCGCCCGCTAAGTTTGACAGCTGCGCAAACCCCAGCGCCGGGGGACTCGAGCGAAAGACAGAGTACACGTTTTTCTGTCGAACAGTGATTCAGAGGTGACTGTTAAGCTCAAAGATGGAAACCAAAAAGGAATTTCCACTCACGAAAAATGTGATCCCGAATATCCAGTTCGGCTTCGTCGTCGTCGCGTTCGAAAATGTCACCTGGTCGGGAAACAATGCAAATATTGCACCGAGACAGTGTGTATTGTCTGTGGAGGACACGGGTCCGAGATTCATGTCTATGGAGTTGATTTCCCACGTTCGCCCCCCAAATGAGGCCTCAACGTTTACGCTGGTCGTACAAGCTATCGTTCGGTAGGGTAAATCAAATAGGAAGGAATAGCATTTTTATTTGTACTACGTACGGAATTTGTAGAAGCCATGTTCGGCGACGCTGGAGCCAGGAACGGCGTCCCAAATTTTGGCCACGTCTCCAGGGGGGCCTGCGATGATGGTCGTCGCGGTGTCGAAGGCAGCGAGCTTAGTGCTGCTGTTGACGCTGATAGCCATTCCCTGTACAGTCACAGCTGCGCAAAGGCGAAGCAGGAAATTAGCGATCCATAAAATGTAAGAGACCATCCGTAGACAGCCCACCGGAGACATCCAACGTCCAGTACGTCGACTCGGGGCCGGTCAAGTCCAAGAAGTCGACTTCTCCAGAGTACAGCGATGTGTTAGCGCCGCCGAGCGTGAACGCGCCGCCGGGCTCCTCACTCTGCGGGTTAGTCGTGCCCACGACGCGCGAGAGCCAGAAACCCATCTCCGGCGCGGACACGGGGTTGATCGCGATGAGGTTTTGCCAGAATGGCGTCGCTGTCGTCTCCGCGACGCCGGCGAACGCGAGCCCGAGCAGCCCAGAGACGGGACTGGTGATGAAGTCGTCTGACATCGAGAGGACTGCACTACATTGCATGAATAACGATGTACTGATGTGTACATTGGATAGAAGAGAATGGAAGAGAACTCACGGAATGCCGTAGTAGTGACGGGGAACGTACCGATGCCGATACTGTCTGTGAAGACATATCCCTGTGTACTGCCGGACCCGTATGCGAGGGTCGTCAGCGAGGTGGACTTGTTTACAGCCGTTGAAGACTTTGTGTAATCATAGAGCAGTACAGATGAGGGACATTCTTTAGTGCATGGCTTCGCCGCGACGAAGATGTCAGAAGAGCCGGTGTCGATGATCATCTTGAACGTTTGGGGCCTGAGAATGGTCAGTGTATTCCCGAATATACCAAAAGGTGAACACACGGAGTTCCAATGCTCAGTTCAGTGAAGTAATACTGGTCCGTAGCCTGCAGGGAATCTTGAACAAGGGGAACTCTTTAAAGAAGGGATTGGGACACACCTCATTCGTAATATCAAGACTTTCCGAAGATGCTCTCCGCTGTCGGTCCATTGTGTGTCTGCCGAAGCTATACCGCCTTCGAGTCCGCTCAGCCATTGCAAAATGGTCTCTCCACGTCAAGTCACATGCAGCTCTACTTCCGCCCAGGATCGGAGCATCTCGAAGCTCAGCATGGAGGGCGGGTAGAAAGAGCGCTAGAATTGCCGCCAAAGCCGGGAGGACCATGCTGAGGACACCACCGCGAGCTTGTGTGGGAGAAGGTACTAGTAGTCTTAACAAAGATTGTGCCAGTGCTGCATCAGACTTTTGACAAGCATCTTGAAAAAGACCCGAAAAGACCACAAGACCACAAGCTGAGACGAAAATATCACAAGGTCGAAAATTCTCCCTAATTTTTTTTTTCAAGGGTTGTTCTGGGATCGATTCTCGATTTCCTGAGGGGGGTTTTTTTTTTTTTTTTTTGGCTTGTGAACTTTTTTTCACTTATGTCACCAAGCTCCAAAGCCCGGAAACGTCGCAAGATTTGTGTCAAAATGCTGATGTGCATGTCATGTATACGATTCAGTTGATAGATAAATACCATCAATCAAGGGGCTTCGGAGATACAAGATTTCCTAATGGGGTAAGGGAGGCTCTCAAGGACTCAAATGGAAGCCCCTATCATCAGAAAATGTAAACAGACAAGGGGCTGGTCGGCCGCAAGAAGCTTTTGTGAAAGTTATTCACTCTTAAAGGGTAACGCACCAGTCAAATCTATGGTCCACTTGGTTGAATTGAGTTGTGTTGAATTGGCTTGGTTATTGACTGCACAGTGTCTGGTGTACTTCTATTCTCCTTCAAATGTAATTTCAATTCTGTCAAAGGTGTTCCAAATCCAGGGGAAATTACTGATGAGTTGACATTTTATAAAGCAGCAAAAATCGGAGTTTATCTGTCTAGTTCTCGACTTTGTTGAATTAAGCTGAGTTGATTCGAGTATTTAGTGTGGGGTCCAGAAAGGATCCTTTCGGCCCAACTATTAAATTTTGTCCCCGAGAGGTGAAGGTTTTTCAAATAAAAATTATCTGTAGGGCAATCTGTTAACCCCCGCATCTTTTCAGCGGTTGATTACATTTGACACTGTTTACACCAAGAGAAACCTGTTGGCTGCGGCTGCCTTTGTTTCGATGCTGTAGAGACATCTGTCAAAATCAACGCCAGGGCAGTGTCTGTCAAAGTTAGTTGGAAGTGGTGACCTGATGCCGGAAATGCCGAACTACTGATTGCCTGTGGGTTGGCGCACTCTGCAACCCGAAGATCAAGAGCAGCTCGCAATAAGAGATGGGACTCACCATGCCCCCAAGGAGCATAGATGGCGGGGTTTAAATGGCTTCAGACAGATAGAGAAGTGTAATCTTATAAAGAGGGTGAGGTGATATCGTGGGTGGACATTCATGGAGATGGAGAGTGAATGGGTACAAGTGCTAAGGCTGTGAGTGGAAGTACATCATCTATTCATTGCTGCCACTTTATGCTGTACACAGATCTAGATTTCTGGTTTTGAAGTGTTTCCACCTGCCTGTTGCCCCGTTATTTCATTTCAATTCTACATGTCTCTTTATAACCATTAATTTCGATACTCTGCCTGCCCAGATGCTGTCACCCCACCCATTGGTATGATGGGTCCTATAAGCAACCCATGGATCACTCACGAGCACAATACACCTGACCGCACCCTCGCAATGTGGGAGGAAAGTTGAGAGTCGATTCACGCACCTGCCGAATGTGGTTGTGCTTCTTTGGACTTGGATCACCGACCTCGATGTAGGAAGTTGATCCTAATTGTTGGCAGATAACAACTGTCATATCCCATACATTCACTTGATCTCTGAAATACAACTTACAGCAGATGTCAGTACCGAGGGTGCAGATCGGAAATTTTCTGTTTTCAGATGTTTTCAGAGAATTGTCTGTAACTCACTCAATTCTCTACCAATTTAGATGAAACGTGGATAGATCTGTCGGCCTAATTCAATCGCAATTAGTGATAGAAAATAATCCATGAAAATATGGTGTAATTGAGGAATCTGTGTTTTTAGGCTGTTTTTGCACCCAATGCTATCTAGTATCCCCACAACATGTCCCAGTGACCTTACATTTTCTGAGGGACACTATATATACCTAAGGAAAGATGTGGTAAAGCCAGATTTATATGGAACCCTTACATAAATGTAATCCATACAATATCTCTGAACATCAATACTGCTAGATATATCCAAAGGAGATAGAGGAACTTTAATGAAATTATACATACATCTGGCTCTATCACATGTTTCGTTAGGTATACATTTTGTCCCTCTCAAAATATTAGGTCACTGGGACATGTTCTGAGCATGCTAGATGACATTTGGTAGAAAAACAGCCCAAAACCACTGATTATTCAACACATAATATTTTCATGAATTATTTTCTATCACTAATTGCACATGAATTAGCCTGACAGACATATCCACTTTTCATCTAAATTGGCAGAGAATTGAGTGAGTTACAGACAATTCTCTGAAAACATCCGAAAATAAAAAGTTTCCGATCCGCGCCCTCGGTACTGACATCTGCTGTAAGTCCAAAATTTCCCTCTGAAGTCGTGACTACTTACGCAAATAATGTGTCACTTTCCACTCTCTTCTCTATATATCAGGTAACTCTGAGCCACCATCTCACAGGCATTTACAGCCATTCACGGTAGATAAGGCGGAACGGAAATTTTTCGTTTGGGGATTTTTTTGATTCCCGCAACCGATTTGCTCATATCTCAGTGAGTTTGAGTCAGATTAACTCGAAATTTAGATAGTTCTCTGGAATAATTCCAATGCAATTACAGTGCTTTGCTTATTTCCGTGAAAACGGAAAGATTTGGCAAGCAGTCACGTGGTGATGGCTGAACAATGCCGAGTGTTACGCCATGCAATTTATTGCTTCTTGACGCACTTGAGCGGAGGTATATGTATCCAATGTACCCTATTAAATTCCTGATATTTTCAAACTCTCAACTGTGATGTGTTCTACGACGAGGTAAGCAACAAATTAATGCAAATCACTAACAGAAATTGCAGCCACATACCGTACAATTTCGTTAAATCTTGTGACGAACAAGTCTGCAGGTATTTAGCCAGATACATGGTGGTAAAGTGACAATACCACTTCGGCGTAGCGTGCCGTGGGACCCACAAGCTCCCACTGCTAGGTCCCCTACATCACTGAATCAGACTGGGAGCCCGGGTGGACCTTGCTTGGTAGCTTGAATGACAGGGAATGCTATGCAACCTGTGTTCAGATGGTTCTATCAAGATAATGCAACCACTACAGCACAGATTTCAAAGATTCCGTCCACGGGAATACCACATAGGTGTGCAAAAGCCGCATGAGCCGCATGCAGCATCCCGTGCATTGTGCAAAGCCGCATGCGGCACCATGCGGCTTTTGTTTCCCTGCCCATGATGCATCAAACTGTTGCAGACAGTGCCTCGAAAGCTGCTGGTTGTGGAAAATGGCATGTTTCAGCAGCATCACATCCATAGCCACACAGCGGCTGTGGAGAAGCCATATAATGACGTTGGAATGATGCCAGGTAAGCTAGGTAAATGGTCCAGTGTGCAGCATACAACCTAATCTACCTATGTTTCATCGGAATGACCATGGATTCATTCATGAATCCCTCGGTTTATCACACAGCTTTGCACGATGCTCAAAAGCCGCATGTGGCTCTATGCGGCTTTGCACAACCTGTCTATTGATGCAGTAGTTATACTCGCTATTACAAAAAGTAACCGGAAATGTGTTCATTGCCAGAGATCACATGCACTCAGGTAGATGACCTACCAGTCAACAATACCTCAGAATCCTACCTGCAGATACCCCAACTTGTTTGGAAGTCTGGGTTCATTGGCACTGGCTAGAGGCATCAAGAGATCGGCGATGCTGATGGAAGTTATGTCATTTTGTGGTCCACAAGAGAGATTGGCCCCAGATAGACAGCCTGAGACCAAATTGACAGTGCTCAACTATGGAGTGAGCTCTAAAGCATCTTGCCTGAATCTTGGAAAGCTAAAACCTTGGATACCCTGAAGGAACGAGTCAGCAAGCCATTCTGCAACATCAACACCAAAATTGAAACATGCATCCAATAAACCCCCATTATGAACCTACTCCCACCAAAGTGGTATCCTGAATGGGTGGAATGGACTGTCACAAGTGCTCTCATATGTTCTCATTCAAGAATAAAGCACTCAGGCACAAATTCTTAGGCTAAATAAGATGATGCTTTCTGCGAAGATTTTGCTGACGTGACTTGCTGAATGTTTGAACTGTTTTCATCTATCTATCAGCTTCATGGTCCATTGATGGCATAGTGAACAGCAGTGATCCTGGGCACGGTCACATGCGGTATGGGGACGGAGTTTGGCTTGGCGGGAGGGACGTCGGAGGATAGCAGGGGTCCGACCGGAGGATCGGGAGTCGGAAACGGGGGTTCCCCTGATATTTCCGGAAGACTTCTCAACATGCAGCCAATTTTGCATGGGCACCAGGTTTCAAGCCGCACGCAGAACAAATTCATTGCACTGCAGGGGTTGGTGCAGATAAAGGCCACAAGATGTGCTGGTAAGTTCTGCCTTGGGCTCTCTAAGTTTCCCTGATCCAGTTCAGAGTGAGACCACAGCCAGTGAGTAATGAGTGAGCCAAGGGGAGAACTTCTCGTTGTGTTTGAACTTGAAACACCGGACTTTCGCACGCCTACAAAGGAACAAAGGGTTTTGTGCAATGCCTGGCCAACACCATGGCAAGTGTCGGTGCTCTGCCTATCAAATGCCATGAACCCACAGTCATGGCACTTGCCTGCAGTGTGACACAAGCAGCCAAAGCACTCCATCTTGCTGTTGCCAAGTTGCGAGGGGAGCCAAATATCCCCTTCAGGTGTTGGGTGCTTTTTGTGTACTATAGATTGTAGGTCCAACCTTTCCCCATCTTGTGTTTCCCACTATTCCTCCCATGTACATTTCCAGGTAGTGAAAATTCAACATATCTGATTTAGGTAGTCCAAAGCTGGTGGGGATCAACCGAAACTATGTGGCAAATCGATCGGAATGTATGTACCAGCGAAGGGAAGTTTTTTGTTCATTAGAGCACATTCAAGATGCACATTTCTGGATTGAAGTTGGAGAGCTAGTTCCTGGACTTGAAGAAAGACGTCGGCGGAGATATGGAACACAATGCCTCAAATGAGCCAATGTCAAGTGCGGTTTTTCTCTGAAGTTTCTCGCGATGCTCTGTGGGTGAAAATGAACTTCGGCTGTTTCCGCCTTCAGGTTCACGCACACCCAGAATTTGCAGGTCAACCAAACTGGTCATTGAATTCTTTATGTCGTTGCTATTTTGCCGAAGCCCCTCCCTTGACTTCATCCAAGAACAGCAACAGACTCGGGATTGCAGTTGTCAAACATAACTAGTGATATGAAGGCCCTCAAAGATACTACCCAAAAGAACTACGCTGCAATCAAGCAGGAGCTTACTTTATTGACGCAGCTACAGAATACGCTTAGTGGGTTTGGTCCAGTTCTAGAATCCCAGCCCGATGCCATTGATACACTGCAGACACGCACCGCGACGCTCGAGAACAATGTTCTGGATGTGGGGGTGTTTGTGGGGGGAACTGGCAAGGAAAGTTTCCGTTCTCCAGTTCGAGGATACGGCAAGGATATTGGCCAAGACCGTGGTTAAGATCCATAAACTCATGGACTCGGAGATGAGGAACCAGCTGACTGGTATCCTTGTCGACGATCCCGAGAGCTTGAATCCTGTTCTCTAGGAGATTGTGAAGAGTACTGTCGAGCCCACTGCGGTCGACGGGATGATTTTAGGTCCGTGAGAGAATGCCGTGCTTTCCTTAGAAAATTATGTTTTGTAAAGTAATCATTTGAATGTTCTGTCGCGCATTTGGATTGCGAACCTTCGAAGTATTCTGCTGGCAACCACTTCATGCTGGCAACCACTTCGGATTCACTGAAACCGGACTATATCTGGAACTTCAGCGAGAGATTTTCAATGGACGTTGCCGAGTTGCGAACCTTGGAAATATTCTGCTGGCAATCACTTCGAATTCAGAATGCCGGATCTCATCCTCTGGAAGCTGACTATGCCTGGAACCTTGTGCTGGATGCTTTGAAAATAAAACAGGATCGAGACATAGAACCAACGTATTACTGGGTTGATGACTTGAGACAGTCAGAACCAGAGATGGTGTCCGATTGAAGGGGGAGCTTCTAAAACTTTCAGTCGTAAAGTCTCCCCCCGTTCATTCCTGCCGACGCCGAGTTACAACGTTCCAAGTCCCGAGCTGTAGTACCTCTAATCTCACGGCGAGGGAGTCGAGTCCACACCTTTCCCATCGCCATCGCCATCACCCTCGAAAAACGCCTCCTCATCGCCCAAACTCCTCACCACCTCCACCGCGGAAACCCCGAATTCCAACAAGGGGAACTGTTCCTCTTCATCGTCAGGCTGGATGATCTTCGGATGTGCGTTATTATCATTATGTCGAGGGGTAGCGGGCATGAGGATGATATACGCGATGTCGACTTTTAGTCTTGAGGCCTGACGCTCCTTGATCATTCGAGCATGAATTAATTAAAGGATAGGAACGCGAGAGTGGACCGAGGAATTACCGATAGTGGAATCATCGCAGCGACCTCCGCTGGATGTGAAGGGGGAGAAACAGCAGTATTAGTGCTGGGGTGTGTGGTTCGGAGGACGCGTCGCCGGCGTGAAAATATGTGAGATACGGGTGACACCACGACGGGAGCGACAAGGTTATTGAGTTGCGCCGCGGTTTGATACGCGGGTTCCGGCGCAGGCGGAGAAGGTATTCCGCGCTCCGCCTCGAACTCTGCGCAAGTTGCTGAGAAGGGCTTTATCCATCAACCAAACGAACAGCTGAGATTTGTGTGATCGTAGAAGAACGAGCAAACGACGCACCATCATCCACTCCCACTGCTTCAACAACTCGCTCTCGGGAAGTATGCCGCCGCCCAGGTTCAGATTCAGATACGCGTCGAATATTTGAGGCTTCTTCTTCAAATTGGGCAGCTCCGTCGTGGGACGTGCTCGCAGCGGCGAACCCCATTGGCCTGTCGCAATGAGATGGCGCTCGCGGCGACGCAGGTACACAGAACGGGAGACGATGCCCCCCGCGACCAGACTTAGTAGGAGTAGTGTCGCTAGGAAGGTGAATACTGGTACCGCATGTCGGTTAGTCGAGTGATAAGGATTCAGAGGTGAGTAAAACTGCGCACGGTAGAGCGTACCGGGCGGGGCGCCACCGCAGAGGGCCCCGGTGCTCAGGCAGGTGGAGGTCGGGCTGCTGCTGCTGCTCGCGGCGTTCGTCGTCTTGGTCACTGTGGCTGTCGCAGTAAAAGTCGCCATCCCGCCAACCAAAATAGACGTTCGAGCTGTTTTAAAGAGGAGCTGTTGGACGCAAGAGATTGGATGTGGAATTGATACCGCACCGAGTATTCGAGGACACCGTGCTGCGGAGGAGAGTGAGGGCTCCCGCAAGGCATTGTGGGAAGGACGGGCCGCAAGTAGGCGATGGGACAGCGTCCGCTCCGGGTTTGCTGCCAATCGGATGTAACAGGCGAAATCCACGTGGGATACACAGACGCCCACGGACAACGTCGATGCTCACTCTAAATTTAAAAAGCCGCCCCTCGAAAACGTGGAATGTGAATTTCTTCACACAGTCGCTAATGGATCGCCGCAGTGTTGTCATAACCGTGTCACGGCGATAACGCTACTCCGCTAGAGTTTCTTGGTCTCGTCCTGAGGAGGCCATGTTTAGATGCGGACATTTCACGGGATCTAGCGCGGGTAAATCGAAGTCAGGGCGCTGATAAAATTATCGAGCGGGGTAATTCAAGCGTGGGAGAAGAGGTGAATTATCTTGCAGCGGACTGCCAGCGCAGAATCATAAATTTCTGGACCGGTGTAACACCCGGCATCCAGTAACCCGAATAGATTTAACTCCGAGGATTGATGGCCTAAGATATGCGAATCGTGTGAAACCCAAACGTTGACGGAGATTCACGGCGACATACAGGGGTTAATGCCAGCTGTCTAGGATGTAACTTGCTTCGTGGCATCGTTTTTAAGCTCATTTCGTCAAGTGACACGTTTTGTTCGCGATTTGGACTGATTTTGAACCGCTTGGGACCTAATCTCAGAAAATTTTGGCTCCCTCCTTGCCGGTATACTTCAAAAATTTCCGGCCTGCAGCACTGTTTTACTCTATGGCGGAGCGAGATACTGGGCTCGGAGGCTGTTTTACTCCATATCCCGGAGCGAAAAACACCAATTTTGAGTCTTGTTTTACTCTATTCCGGAGGTAGTTCATAGGTAGTGTCCGGGGGCCTATCCGTGCACGCAGATATTAGTATTCTCGCTTTGGACGTTCACCCGCCGTGGACTGCCACCATGCGACGGATTATGTCGCGGCTAGTCATCGTAAAGAAGAAAAGAAACGGGATTTGCACGCCATTGCCAAGGCTTTTCCGTATCTGCGATGGCACCGCCACATGATCAGTTCGCGATGGCAACCATCGCATTTGTGACGGGCCATCACCACGATTACCGTTTCTCTGGGTACACGATGAAGGCGGTTCCAAGCTTGTCTTCTGCCCACCCCGTTCTTTCTTTCCTTCGGTCACCTCTTTTTTTCTTCTGAATCATTCAGCGGGCTGGAATGTTCTATGTCATCTAGTGCGTGCACCCAGCCCCTGGCTGCGATTCGACTGGCTGATTCCCCTGTGTTTTCTGCTTACTTAGTGTCTTAGCCATATTGTGCGGGACAGGTTTCTGCCTCAAGATTCATACTCCCCCCATGGGAATGGCGGTGGCGAACCAGGATGTCCCGGTTTCTTGGACCCGCCAGCACGATTCCGACCCGACCTCGGTCATGTTCCTCCTAGAGAACCTTATTGGCGGCGGAGACAAGACTCCGAGCGTGCTATCGAACTCCTCGGACTCGAAACATACGACTGCGCGGATGAAGTTTCCTGCCGTTGGGTATGTTACATCCCCCGTGTGCCTGGGATATGGGGACTAATCAACGCACCAGCACGTTTCGTATGTGGGCGGTTAATCCGTATGTCTACTTTCTCCCGTGGCTTCAATATCATGTCTTAAGAACGCTTTGATTCATAGTGCGGATCACACGCAAACCTACGCTATGAGCGAGCCCTTCACCGTCACACCAAACAACTTCGCCGCCTCTGGAGCAACCGAGTGAGTTTATCTTATTTTAATTCTCCGCCAAATCCATAATGCTCAATGGCAAGCGACAGTGCTATCAACGGTGCCGGTGATGGTGCTACAGACGATTCTCCAACTTCGCCTGATTTACCCAGCAGCGCCCTCTCAAAGTGCGTCTCATCTCCTTCCGTCTTCGCTCTACTCATCGTCAAAAAATGAATTGATAAAACCCCATCTTCCCAACGCAGCGTCCCACCTGTCTCTACGACGTGAGTTCCAGATTCATCCATCCCTCACCTCCCTTTACCTCCCTCATCTCATCTCACACCCCTCCCCCCTTCAGCTCCGCCCCCGAAGAGCCCGCTCCCTCCACCTCAACCAAAGCCCTCCCCCTTATCCTCGGCGCCGCCATCGGCGGCGGCGTCCTCCTCCTTCTCCTCGTCGGCGCTCTCATCTATGTCCTTCGGCGCCGCAAATCCCGTGTGGAGAGAAGGACGACGTTCCACCGCAACCGTATGGTGAAGAGCATGCCGCCACCGACATTTGCTGTGCCGCCGTTGGATTCGGATGTCGAGTCCGATGGGGAGGATGAGAAGCCTCGTGGGTATGGGTATACTTCACGCACGGGTGCGGGCGTGGGAGGAGGAGCAGGAGGTGGCGCCAGGTACATGGAGGAACGTCCGCCGGCGGGACCGTATCCGTTTGCGCGGACGGCGTAGGCGTATTCTAGGCTGACGTTGGCGTACATGGCCAATGGGAGCAGGGACTCTGGGAGCGAGCAGAATGTAATATGAATCACTTACAGTATAAAGTAATTTTGGCGCGTTGTTGTCCGTGTATCTAGTAATGCAACCATGCAGTACATCAATCCATCTGGTCGTGCTGGTAACTCGGGTGCGGTCTGGATGAGATGATGTGAGTGTTTTGGCTGATGACCTAGGAAAACCCCCTTCGCGGTGATTCGATGTTCGCGCTTCAAACACTTTTGACGAGCGGGCTGTTTTTGATGCGAGCTAATGTTTTGTTGGATCGAGTGGATATTTGGGGATGGGTTATGACCGCGGTAAGTATGACTCAAGACAAGGTATTGGCGAGTTGAGGAAGAGACGTACGAATGTGGCTGAAGCTTGGATTATTGTTACTGGTCATGGGCAGGAGTAAAATTCGCGCCAAAATCGTCTGCGACTGTTTATGAGCATTTGGAGGCAATATTTATTCAGCACAGAACAGCCATCGTGGGCGCTTAATGGGCGCTTATCGGTAGGATCACTGATCTATTTCTCTTTTGCAGTGCGCCCACGACAACGAAGATGGAGGACTACCTCCCAATACAACCATTCAATATTCAACGAAGGATGTGTTGAATATTTCGAACCCGTCCACTCTGTCACTGTGAGAAGTAATCGTCATGAATTTCAAGACAATTCTCATGAATTTCAACATTCGTGATGATCTGTGAGGAATTGGATCGTGAATTTCATGATGTCATTCATGATGCCCAAACTGCCGATATTCCGGACATCATGAATTCCTAACATTTTGTTATGAGTTCACAACCTTGCCCGGAACAGCTCCTAGCCAGCCCCAAAATATATTCTACCCTCTTTGAACACGCCTCTGTCTATGATTATGTGGTACAATAGCATCTTCCGGATCATCATATGCCTCTAACACATTGTTGCAACCCACGCGCTCGATGAAGACATGTTCGCCGCGGTCTGGAACCCGACCCACCACAAATTCCAAGTCGTCTGCGTCAATAATCTCAACTGCATGGAATTTACCCTTAGTATGCGGCATGTTGAGGCGATTTTTTTGAGTCATAACACTTCGTGCAACGACCGCCAAGAGATGGATCTTGGTTGTAGTCGTTTGGATGACTTCTGACGGGTTCAGTTTCACAACAAGCAGCAGCCGAAGTTGGCCATAACAACCATTGAACTATTTTAAATTCAGCGGTCTCCGGAAAGTTTCAAACTGCAAAAAAAGGAACCTTCACATATGTTATATCCCGTGTCCCGTGCTTGCCTATTTCGCTCGCATGCATCATATCCCCGCCCTCAAGCCACTGAATCTTCCCCCAGTGCTCAACTGGAGTAGGGATCAGTGGCAGGATCTGGTCACTTGTTGCATTGTATATGGACGCGAGATGCCTTGAAATTTGTTTGCGTAATAAATCCGGGAGCGGCCGAAGCTCCCGGGGATTGACGAGCACGCACCGCGGATCTGCGCAATTCATGTATAAAATATTTCAGATTATGCAAATAAAGTTGCTTACATCCAGCCAACGACATCCCGGACCTTTCCACCTTTCGACGACGGCGTAGATCAAGTGTACTTGCCAGCGAATAGACTGCTTTCAATTGGAAGAGTTGTGCTAACTCAAGAATTCTGCGATCAATACTCGCCCATGGATGGCGCCGACTTTTGATGGCAGGAAGGAGGGATCCACAGAATCGTTCCATTGGATACTCATTTTCGCGAGGAGTTGCCGCGGATGGGTGCAAACTCACCTTATCTTTTTCAGTGCGCTCGTATCTTCGTCGACCTCAGCATCGTCTCAGTCTCATTTCTTAAGTCCCATGTGAGGAGCCGTATTTTCCATTCTTAAGACCGTTCCGGGACCAATACTACATACAATATAGAGACCACTTGCGAAATTGTAGAGAAAAATTTGTAATGCAGCCCTATGGATGCTTAGGAATGGGTGGCGCAGAATACTACAGACTACCTCGACGCCCCGCCTTCGCCCATGTCTTCAGAATGTTGCCGTCAAGTCGAAACGCGCTGTTTCTGCAGTTGGCCACCGAATATGATGCTCACCATTCCTGCCTTGCGAATACCAATGCCCCTACTATAAGAAATCGAGGTACGAGGTCAGTGTTGGTATAGCGTCTGTTTAATAAGTGCGCAGATCCCACATTGAGCAGCATCTGGCAGAAAATCAATGGGAAATCTGCTACAATGCAAGTTAATCAATCTACGTTAATTTGCCTCCAAATTGGAGGCAACTAGATATCAACGTTACTAGTAGGGAAATCGGTCTAATCAAGGATATTATGTCCAATTTGGGGCAACTTGGAGGTAATGCCGGGAAATTGCCATGGGAGGCTTTTCCTGATGTCAACAGGAACCTCTTTGGTGCTAAAAATAATCAGCACCGGCGGATACTCGATGTAAAACCACGAAACCTTTCGATTCAGTCCTCACGTAATCTATGAGGTTTGTCGGTTCGGCGACGTCTTCGGCCGGGGCAGCTCTGTTGCCACCATGGAGCCACAGTTCCTCGAGGGGAAGGTACCGAAGTCTGAGTCGGCACTATCCATTGTAAGGTTACGGACGAGCTCGAGCAGGTGCGGAGGTATCAGTCTCTGGAAGCCTTTAGATGCGGTTCTTGTTCGGATAAAACTATAGAAGGCAGCTTCCATCTACGGATCCTATCCAGGGGTGCCATCGCGGCAGAACGGTTTGAATGTTAAACGTGCTGCGATCTGTAATTATTGACATGTAATGGATTCATGTTTCAAGGTATCTTTGGAAGGGAGATTCGGGTCCGGGATGAGCCCTCACGAAAATTCCAAAGTGGCGAGACAACTAGTCAGTCTCAACCAGGAAGCAATCTACCAACTGAACCAAGAACCCGAGCGCGTAAAGAACTGTGACGTACGTGGAGTGGATCTAAGTTCCCGCATCAGAAGCACTGCTGCACAGGCTGCCCAAGAACTTCCAGAGTTAGGTCAAGGAACAGCTTCCATCCGGATGCAACCTATTGACGTCCTCGAGCTCGACAATAGAAACGATGGATACCTTTGAAGCACAGAAAAAGCCAGTGACGGTTCAAACCAAGGAGGGCATTACAAACAAATGCGATGTTCATAAATTTCGCAAGTCATAATGAAAGACGACATATGACACAACGTTCACGAACCGGCTTACACCACATACGGCAGCAGCTTTCCCCGGCCCTGTTTGCCATAGGTCTCGAAAAAAAGCCGTCCAGGCTCATCCTGCACCTTCGGCATCCCTCGCCGCACAAACGCAAAGAAATCGTCGAAGTCTACGCTGAATTTGGGTAAATCAACCTGCCAGGTAATCGAAGGGAAGTTTGGGTGTGCCGCAATCGCATCGTCGAGGGCCTCGATCAGATACCGACCGCCCTGACGTTGGAGTCTCTGCAAAGCCGAAGAATTTTGCAGGCGCCGCTGAAGACTGAAGAATCCGATGACGATCTGAGTGAGTACGGGGCTAAAGCTTGGAATGAGGATGCTCGAGATGACGTGGGAGAACCATGGAAGCCCAAAATCGGCTACAGCGAGAACAAACTCCAAGCGTCGTAGCAGAGGAAGGTGCGGAATTGGAAGGATCGGCGGGTGAGTGTAGGCTGTACAATAAAACCTCAATGAGGAAGTCACACACTGCTCAAGAAGACGCACCTGATGATGTAAAGCGAATCGATTCCAGCCTTTCGGCGGCGGCAGAAATAAGGCTGTGACCATGCTCATACCCACGGCCGACTCGAATCCCCAAACGGTCCACGGCTGCGGTAAGGAATGCGCATTCTGTGCGGGCCAACAACTCCGTTACGCTTTGGGTGTCGTTTTTGAAATGCAGGTGGCGTAGAGTAGATGGATACAGCGGAAAAAGTTCTGAGAGATTGCCAGTCGTCTCCGCAATGACAACGAAGAAGAAGAAGACACTGGGTGCGGCGCTCAAAAACTGGCAGAAGTATCGAGGGCGGCATCTTGACGATGTTCATGACATGTAGTTCGTCCAGGGACTGTCGCAGCACGAAATCAAGGGCGGCAGACGTCACCTGTGCCGGTAAATTGCTCCAGGAAAAGGGACCTCCGCTGAGTATGCACCGCCGCACATTCGGGAGCTGGTCCAGCACTTTTATGAGGCTCTCAACCTCCGAAGCGCCTGGAACCGCCGGCGAGAGAAGCATGGTGACGCATATGATATACCCTGCGACGTGAGACGATTCTTGGAGAAAGGTGGCAACTGCATGGTAGTTCGTCGGGGATGCCTTCAGTGTGAAGGAGCGGAAGAGGATATGCTGACTCGCGTATTGGAAATCAGATGCAGCCAAGGAGCAAGCCTTGAGAGATATCGATTCTACCTCTCCCACCTCGCTGACGATGGCCTCGATGAGTTCCAATGGGACCAATGACGTGGACATGGGCAAGGGTTGAGGCCTGTTGAGGGGTGAACGAGGGGTGAGAATTCACGGATCCCGAGACAGGGCTGCTCAGCGTAGATAGCCGAGCTTGAAAAAAGGGGGGAGAAGGTCTGAGAATGTGCGCGGTGAGACCACATTTTTGTTTTAGCGCGACCCCGCCCTCGGATCCAAAATTATAGCCCAAGTACCTTGTTATTAGCCCAAACCGCGTCCAATTCTGCATAATCATGAAAAACTCAGAATTCTGCCTTGTTCTTCCAATAACTCTTCAACGACAAACCCCACCCGTTGACACTTGATTTCCCGTGCCAATTACCCTTCATTTGAGATCACCCATGTAGTTTCGTACCCCGTATTGCCTGAACTTGAGTTTGAACTCTGCCTGCATAACGCTTATCATAGGGGCCGCATTGCCACTAATCGGCGTTTCAAACGTCATTTCAGATATTTTCCGACCACCGCTGCTACTTTGCACCCAGCACTACGCCGTTTCGACGCGGGCCGACGTCACCGAACACATTCCGCCTAGCCGCCCCTGCTCCGACACTGGCTGCCCAACGTAAACGTGGCAAACGCCGAAATTTTCAAGACCTTGAGCTTTGCTGCCGTCGAAAATGGGGCAATCTAATCCTTTCCTTTCTCCCATGAGTTGCGCCTTCCCCGCTCCCTTGCACACCGTTGCGACCTTCGGCGCCTTCGCAACGCTGACAAGGCCGAAGGCCCGCTTTACTTCGAAACGTCAGTCCGCCTAACCCCGTCTCAGATCCGCTTATCTCCCTCAACGGAGACGTCGCACCTTTAAGCCCCCTACCTACAATGTTCTGCGACACCGTCGCCGGCCCAACAACCGCCGACACCCAGTATTCATACACCTCCTTGGCCAGTCGCCCCGCCACACTCTAAACGCCTCCCGAGCCCGATGCCGCAGCCCGCCCTTTTCCGATGCCCCCCGGGCCGGCCTCCGCAAGCCCGCGACGCGTTTGTTTGCGCGCGTGTGGCGACGCCCTCCGCCGCTGTCAGCTCTTACTCACACGACCGAGCACGTACCCGCACTTGCCTGACGCCGCCGCCTTTCCCCCCTGGTGCCGCAGCGCCCATGCCACCGCCATCGACCCTGACACACAACGTCCCCAGCATACTCGTATTGGACGCGTTTCCGACGCATTCGCAGATTTTCGTCCTTCTCGCACATTTATGCCGAGAGGGGACATAACGAAAAAGAAGCGGAAGAGGAAGGGACGAAAGGAGGAGTAGGAAGAAGAACAGTAGCGCGCGAAAGATAAAAATATACGATGTGAGCCTCCACAATATTTCGCACAATGTTGGCGATCCAGCACCCTACGACTGGCAGCCTGTTTCCCGGCCAGCCCATTTTCGATCAGTTCTTCGAGGACCATGACCCCTCTCTTGCCATGCGCTCTGACGCCGACGAATCTCGCTCTCCGCGACTTCTCCGGTCTACCGAGCGAAGCATCTATGATGTACCATACGCTGTTGCAATCAATGTCTACTTTCCCTGCGGCGACTAGCCTGCCGTTTCCCCGTTCACACTGCTGCCATCCACCTCGTCTCGGAGAACGCGGGAGATCCTGTCCCGGCTCTCGAAAGTCCTGGCGAAGAGCCTAAGCATTGGTATCAGAGCCTCTGTTCGTGAGCCTCTCACCCAAGATGCAACGTTTTGAAGCGCTCTAAGTCGATGCCCAAAGATGGAACTCGGCACGTCTGTTGAAAATCTCGCCGAAGTTCCAGACATAGTCCGCTTCCAGAGGACGAGGTCCGGCATTCTGAATCCCAAGGGATTGCCAGCAGAATATTTCCAAGATTCGCAGTCCAAATGCGCGACAGAACATTCATTTGACTACTTGACAAAACATAATTTCCAAAGGAAAGTCCGGCATTCTCTCACGGACCTAAAATCATCTCGTCGACCGCAGTGTGCTCGAGAGGACTCTTCGCAATCGCCTGGAGAACAGGATCCAAGCTCTCGGGATCGTCGACAAGAATACCCGTCAGCTGGTTCTTTGTCTCCAACAGTTTCTGGATCGCAAGCACGGTCTGGGCCAGTAGCGTTGCCGTGTCCTGGAACTGGAGGGCGGAAGCTTTCCCTGCCAGTTTCCCGACAAACACCCCCACATTGAGAGCATTATTCTCGAGCGTCCCGGTGCGTGTCTGCATTGTGGTAACGGTGTCGGACTGAGATTGCAGGACTGGACCAAATCCGCTAAGCGTTTCCTGTAGCTGCGTCAATGAAGCAACCTGCTCCGCGATTGCAGCGTAATTCTTTTGGGAATTTTCTAGGGCCTTCTGATCACTAGCCATGTTCGTTGCGGCGGCTTCGATCGCCGCGTTTGCAGCTTTTATGGCCTCGTCGAATCCCTGGCTCGCGGCGGCGGTCGCAGCAAAGCCTAAAAAAGGGACGATTGCGGTCAACACAGTCGTGAGGCAGCTTGTGTCAGCCTAAGGCGGAATCTGTTGAATTTCAAAAATAAAAAATAAGTGGTATAAATGGCACACATCGTCTTCCTCGTCCTGCTCCTTCTTCTGCTCGGCGTTCAAGAGAGCTTGCCTCGCGGTAGCAATCGCGTCGTTCTCAGTCTGGATGGCATCTGTTTGCGTTTTCATCTCCTGCTGTATAGCCGTCTGTTTTTTTGCTGTTAGCGTCTGCATCTCTGCTACACGGGTTAGATTCGACTGGATAATTGTCTGTTGATACGTTATCTGGGTCGCAAGCTGAATCGCGTGAGACTAGATGTTATGCCAAGGCGGACGAAACTGACATTTGTGGCCTGGCCGAGGATGGCATGTGCCTCGGTGTGCAAGTCATTGAATCTCTGAGCCACCGTCAGCGACTGGCCTTTGCATTTTGCCATCAGGGCATCACGTGAACTACCGTAGGGCTTAGACAAGGCTTCGATTGACAGCGCAAGCTCGCTAATGCCCGCAACGGCCGCTTCTGCAGCATCATGCAATGGCGAGCTGGTTGTAAGCTCGTTGGACATCGCCCGAACAGCCGCAGAAAGCGCGTTGTTATTGCCCCCGATCTCGGTAATGCACTCCGAGATCCATTTGGCCTCTACCACGAGTGGATCTAACGTGAGCAGCGGAGCGCCAATAGGATTCGTGGATAGCCATTTATCCTTCCAGACTCGCTGCTGCAAAATCTACAGATATTTTGTTTTACGCGGTTAGCTCGATACGATGCCCGCATCGTGAAATCGGCACACCTTGTCCGGATCCACCCAGTATAAGAGAACCAAAAACCTGCCGATCCACCCTAAGACGAATGCCGATATATTCACATTCGGCAGTGCCGCCACGGTGCCCAATGTGCCACTTACGACAATCCGTGATTCAAGGAGCGGCGGAGGTGCGGGAAACACGTACGGATTGTTTCCATTGGATTCAATGAGGGAGCCGTCCTGGCCTTGCATGTAGAGCCTGTCAGGAAATATATCATAATTCGGACTTTGATAGATGCATGCGTCGAGAAGCCTACCTGAACTCGTCAAGGCCGCCCCACCCCTCAAAGTTATTGTGCCAAGAAACAGCGGCCACGCTTCCCAACGTTTGGGACGGTTGGCCGTTGAGATCCTGCAAAACCCTGCCCAAGGGTATAATTATTTCATGTATTTTCGAAGGGGTCTCAACTCACCACTCGCCATCGAAACGGCCTCTATATTCTTGGACTTGACCAGTATTGTCTTTGAAATACAGAAAGATGGCGTCGGACTCGGACAAATACGTGGCTGCGATCGGCGTTGCAGTTGCCGCGGAGAACACGCGGACAACTGGCTCCCATGTCGAGTTAGTGTAACGCCTGACGAGAAACATCAGTCTATGCGTGCGGAAAGAAAAGGACAAAATACAAAGAGCACAGGAAACTGTCTTTATCTTGCAGGAAAAACATCGCATTGGAGCGATCGTGATTGTATACCTTGCATTTACAACTCGTCATTCCCTTGGCATTAAACCAGAATTCCACCCACCACCGCCATGTCCGTTCCCGGCATCGCATCGGTCAGGCTCAAGGTCGCGGAACTCCAATTTTTACCGTCATAGTAACTTGTATGGATAACGTTGTCTTCTGTTTGGTAAAACAGCTCCATATTCGAAGCGTCTAACTGATGATCCAGCATCGATTAATTGGAAGCTTTATCTAGGCCAGAAAACTCACTGTTATACAGCACAAGGCGCTCCAAGGAGCACAGGTCCCCTGAAACGAACCTAAATGCTCCTTCATATTAGAATCCGACAAAATGAGTAGATTAGTACAGACCATTGTACCAACCATGATAAAAGTCTGGGAGGGATCCGGCACTATCCTGACCCTTATCGAGGCATACCTCGCGGATGGAACCGCCACTCTGAGTATAGACACGGATGTTAACAGTGATGTCATCGGACCAGCCCCCGGCCGCTATGGCTATTTGACGTGGATTGGGAGGTGAGTTATAAGCGTTGCTGATGGACAACTGATTGAGGTCGTGGTCGCCCTCCACGATTGAGCCAGACTTCTGGGGTGCGACCGGAATTAGCCCGTCGGCGACAGGACTTGCCTGTAGCCATCCCGTTCCGGGCTGCCAAATTCGCTGCTGGAGAATCTAGCGACATCCTGGCTATTACCCAGAGATAAAGCTTACATCGTAAAGTCGTCTTACCTGCTCTGGAGTTGCCCAAAATAAGTTGATACAAAAATCATTACTCAGGTTCCGTGGCAATGCTGCTATATCCGTATTTGGGCACGCTATTTCAGTCCTTAATGTGCCACTTGGAAGGAGTCAGCGATTTCATGAACAGCCGCGACAGATATCGATGGGATTTGCGTACCGAGTAAAAACAAAGTCAGGACCGCACCTAAATTCCATGAGGGAGTTATCGGTATCTTGAACATAGACCCTGAAAACGATCAGATTTTGAGAAACGCGTGTACGTAAAGACGCATACCAGATCTCAGGTCCTGGGCGAGAAACTGCAGCGATGCCACCCAATAGTTTGGACGACGGTATTTGGAGAGTCCCCAAAGACCTGCCGTCACATTTTTCAGATAAGAGACCAGGGTTTATAGCCTCGCCTTCACGTACCAATCGTCCCCATCGAAAGAGCCGCGAAATTCGAGCACATTTTTGGTGTCGGAGTCTTGGAAATAAAGGCGGATATCCCTGGTGTCAGACCAAGTGGTGGCAGCGAGTGGAGTTGCAGTTGCCGCTTGCAAGATGCGGCCCTCTCCTTCCCACTCCCAGTTAGTGGCACGCCTGACAGTGAATATCAGCTTATGCATTTAACACATGAGCCAACACACCTAGAGCACACGTCGCCGCGGTAATCTTGAAAGAAGAGCATGACGCGTTCTCCGCCTGCGCTCTGAACCTGTCATTTTGAAAGGGTTATACCCTTGTCATTATGGCGAAGTCCCACTTACCGCCGCAATTGCCGTCCCCACCATTGTGTCGTTTTGCACGAAGCTCGAAGGAGACCACCTCTGACCGTCGTATCGCATTTCAACAATCTGGCGCTGTGCATTCTGATAAAACAACGACAAATTCGAATCGCCCCACTGAGGAACAGAATATATTAATTTTGCGCCCAGTGAGAAGGAAGCAGGCTCACGGATATACAGCACACGCTAGTCTGGAGATCACACTGCAGAGGAAGCTCAACTGAGCGCTCTCATTAGAATGACCGAATGAGGATGAATGGATTCTGCAGACCGGAGTGCCACGCGTTACTTTGGCCTTTGTCCGATCCAATATTATCCACATTCCCATCGAGGACAAGCGCATCGAGAACGTTCGAAAGGGCGTAACGTTGAGTGTAGACACCAATGCGATTCGGCCAGGCAGCGGCCGCGATAGCTGCTTTAGCCTAATTGCAAAAGAGTCAGGAATTATTATTTAGGGCTTGATTGCACTCGCCATTCCAACAGACATCGGGTCGTTTGAGATTTAGAAAGCGGGGGATGCGTTCATTTGCACAAACTCGTCTGCAAACTGTACTTGTACTGTTGGCGAGCCTCAGTCGATTATTCGCTCTAGATCCGCAACCAGCAATTCGGTCTCCTCGGGGGATTATGCAACTCTGAACGGTTCTGGAGTGGGCGACACCTTTCAATCGCCGAGTAAGAAGTGGAATTTTCATTGGAGTGCGAAGTTATTCGGCCGGGGAAGGATGCGCGATTTGTGCGATATTAGTGAGTCTGCACGTCAGGCACGATCTTGGTTCACTAATGCGTTTTTTGACATCTCGAGATTCAAGTGAATGCGAACGGCCATTTCATATAGAGTGATGCTTGTTACATCGGAACCATGATTGTATAGTGGATATTGTGTCGAAGCTGAGAAGTCTAGAAGCGTTAGTTTATTTGGTGCGCCTAAAGTCAGGCCATCTCGGCTTTATCCAGGGGACAGTTCAACGGAGTCAAAGAGCCAGAAACTTCCTGTGGCTTCTTTCATTATGGGGTTGACAGCTCGGAAAAGAAACGGTGAATGTACAGTGAAGGAGCAGATCGAACCACTTCCGATGTAAAAAAAACTTGCTTACCAAGTTTGGGTGAATATGGCGCCAACCATACCGACCTGCGTGTGGCACTGCGAGCGGCGAGGCCAACAAGTCACGGAAGTGAATGAATCGGGCCACAAGTCACGCGTGACGTGGCAAATCAATCCCACCAAACATTAATTGCGATGGCATCATTTCAAGCTCTCCCTCCACTCGGTGCTGCTTCTTGTTCACACGCGCGATTTTGGCGATGTCAATCTCAAGTGTCTACGGTTACTCAGAGCTTTTCCCTAGTACTCAACGAGCAAGGCTTCGAATCCCTAGTTGGAATCCCTCGACTTGCCCTCGACGCAGCAATGAGTCATGACGCTCCTCACGTCCTCTTGACCTGGTTCGGGGAAGCATTGTTGGCAACGTTCTTAGCTTTCTAGTTCTCAAATGCCTCCGCTCCCCTCAGTGCCCGACGGCTCTCGTGCCTGGAGCCCAATTACCTGACTGCCGATTTAACTTGCTGCTGCAAGATATCCCTCAATACGTATGCCAAAGTCTTTACCGACGGCATGAATGGTCTATTCGAATTCTCTACAATTCTGTGACTGTAATTGACTCCGCTAGGACCGATGGAAGGTGGATTCTCGCAAAGGTGGCAACATATGACCGCCTACGTGCGCTAACTGAGCCTTCACATTGGCTAGTAGCGTGCATGATCAGTCCAGAGGCGTCTGGAAGCCTTGATTGACTTTCACCTTGTCTAGGCTGTTTGGGGCGCTGCTCCAGGCGAAGCAGTCGAAGTGAGGAACCCGAGTGCCGTGCCTCTTTCAAGGGAAGAGTATTGGGTAGGGGACCAGTCTGTGATTGGTTTCCATCTGCAAGGCGCACAGCATTCACGCTAGCCAATAGAACAAATAATGTTCCCACTGGATGAAAGAAGCAATCGGAGTTGGTCGCCGCTGGTTCCAGGCTCGTCATCTTCCCTCATTGCCCCCCGCGGTCAAAGTCATGAGCCGTCCAAAATCTTTGCATAGCTCCTTCGGCGCTTAGTCGAACCCTCTACGAGACTATTGTCGCGGGGCCAGCGCATCGGCCTGGGATCTACAAAGACCAACCGCCTGCCACGTTTTCCAGGATAATGCAATTGTAAGTTCCCGCTGGTAAAGTCTTATCTTTGGATTGGGACTCTTACCACAACGCTGTCACATGGTCATCAAAATACATTGAACTACTTCTCATGGAATTTCCCTGGAAGCAGCACGGCATTATCATCCCCGCCCGCATCCACACATCGCCCGACGTGCACGGAGAAGATCCGGCCGGTATTGTGTGTGCTAACGTGCTGGCTGTAAGTTTCTCTTGACCGACTTCCGGTCATCTTCGACGGAAACCACGAGTCAGACTGCGATAACCGCCTTTTTTCACTTTGTAATGGAATCGCATGTGCCGGCAGGTCTCAAATTCTGTGGCCGATCCGACCCATCTCGTAGGACAGACGGGGCTCTCTGGATTCGTCGCTATCGCAGGTGACCTTGTTGCCCATCGAATCTTCTACAAGTAGGGATGTATTGACTCTTCTAGATTCGGTAACATCATCTTCAATCAGCTGGCTAGGTGCTGCGGGCCCTGCAAATAGCCCGCTGTCCCAGACATGGTATTACAGCGCAGTATTATTCGGTCAAGGACCGGTAGACTGATTCTCATGGGTGTTGTGCAGTATTCGTGACTCTGGAGACGTCTCGAAGTGCTTTGTTAACTTCTTTGAAGGAGCCTTCGGGCTGAGAGTGCGTTAGTTTGGCGATATTCGTGGATTGCGAGGCTTTCGAAGCCCTGATCCACGTTTTTCCGGAACGTATTCGGGCGGGGATCGATGTTTGACTAACTGGCAGTGTTGTTATGCGGTATTCGGGAGTCCGGAAAAAAGTAGCCCCTTGAACTTGAGCCTTTTTTACAGTACCCCCGTATACCACCGTCACGGTCTCGCATTCGAGTCAGCGGATGACAGCGTAAACGCCGATCCCTTTTAGTCTGCGATGGATATTTGATTCAAACTAGGACTTTGTACAATATTCGTGAGCCCAAGAACTCTCGAAGCTTCAGTTGACTTAATCTGTGTTTTTGCTCAAGCTGGCGTTGGCCTCAAAGTGGATGAAGGATGTCAAGGCATGCCGATTGGATGGAACATTCGAAGGCCGGCGTTTGAACGTCATTCACCAGTGGAGCTGTGGGGAAACCTCGCTTAGGGTTTGATCTTTGCTCGAACCATATACTACGCGTTAGCCGCGGAGGCAGTGAACGCGGTCAGGGACCATTGCCGCCAGCACCTCTCATTTAGCAACGTAGATTGCTCACTCGGGAACACTGGAATAGCTCCTAGTGTGGATTATGCGGTATTCTTCAGTCCTAGGAAGTCTGGAAGCCTCTGGTCACTTACGTGGACCTTCTAGGCTTTCGCCGCGCGAATGGCTTTGTAACCGCGACCCAGGATTAGTTAGTGGAGATAGATAAAGGGCACTGACCCCTCCGTTTCACCGTCTGTGCTCCCTCTAGCCAACCTCACGCTACTTCAATATGTCCAGCTCTCAGAAACTCACCGACACCTTTACTGCTATCCAAACTGTCAACGAGGGCAAAAATGTCAACGAAGACGGTTGGATGACGTGCGTATTCCTCATTCGTGCCGCAGAGCGTCCTCTCATAGCGGGATTCAGCCTATGGTGCTCGACAAACTGGGGCGCTTTACTCCAGCCTGCTCCTTTGTCCATCAGTTTGCTCGGCTCGATCCTCATTCTTGCTAGTAGTACCGCTGATTTCAGTACGTGGTTGACTCGTTCCACGAGTGTCTTTCGCTAATGCGAATCAAGGCCTTGACGCCAAAGCGCCTGACGACGCCCCGAAGTACAAATGGCAGTACGCGAAGCATCCTGATTCGTTCAAAGACTGCCTTCAGCAGATGGTCAGTGCACTAATTGACGCCTTCAAATCTCACTCACTCCCTTATCGTTACAGGTTGGCGATGGAAGCCAGGTAGCTGTCGTATTTTTGGTCCGCTGAGTTCCTTCCTGATAAATGCAGGCTTTCGAGACCGCCCAGGCCAAGATGGAGATAATCAACAACCTCACCTCTAAGGACGTGATGGTACAGATGATCGAAGAGATCGTCGATCTCATAATCGAAGGCTCTAAAGAAGATATACAATCCCTTTTCCAATCGAAAATCACAGATCTGAAAAATCTTAGTCAAAAGTGTCTGGACGCAGCTAATGTGACCGACAGCGCCTTCGAGAATCTCGTTGGACTGGCTCAGGTAAGAGTGCTGACTCGCTCGTACGAATCGATTCTGATCATATTCGAGTAGGAAATGGTACTCGCCTGCACCTATGTCGTACGTAACCCACCTCTTCAGCTCGCCAGATCTCTCACGACTTTATGTGTAGCACGGGACCACCGAGCAAGCTGTTCAGCAAAATACGGTAGGTATTTGGCTTTCAATCGAATATCAATCTAACTAGCGCTCAAGATTCAATTGGAAGTATTAAAGCAGCAGAAGGCAGGACAAGCCGCCATGGTCAAGCAAGCCCAAGCCCAAGTGGCCTTTGCGAAGAAAGTTGGTCGATTTTGATGCGCCCAATATATCATCTCGCTAATTAAAACATTTTTCTCAGTCGTACAGCAAGGCTGAAAAAGGCTTTTACAGTGCTGTCAACGATGTGCCTTCAGGGTATGCAGAAGTCATTAATGTACAAGGCATGAGTAGACTAATAACCTCATTTTAGCTGGACGTTGGTCGGTATGGAAGTTGTCGGCGATTTGGTGAACTGTGTCTCCGGAGCTATAAACGCTGGCGTTTCATATGCCACAACGAGATCCCAAGGCGCTCAGACCGGCACGAATTCATATTCGACCCTCACCGGACAGCAGGATGAGGCGAACCCTCCCGCTCCTGCGGCGGCCCCAGTTGCAGCCACCACCTCCCCAAATGGAGTATCTTCGCAACCGAGTGCCGATTCGTTGGCCGATCCTGGAACTGTGGGTGTTCAAAGCGTGTTGAATTCGGTGAACGCAATGCAAAGTCTTATCACTGGGAACGACGGAAAACCAGATTGGGACAAGATTCGCGGGACCACTGTGCGCTGTTTTTTGCGATCTGTCCGTTTTTACACTTGCTAGATGAAATTTAGGACTCGAAAAGCGGAGGGCTCTATATCCAGGCTTCTCTCCAGTCGCAGCAGGAGGAACTGGACACTACCGGGCCCGTCTCTGCAAAGCTTGCTCCCTATATCGACAATGCGCTCACTATCATCGCTGCTGTCATCAAAGCGGCTGGAAGTTCCGCATCCATGAACGACAATGCCCTCGACGATCAAGTTGGCCCTACGGAACAGCTCATCACAAATTTACAGGGCTTGTTGACGTCTTCGAATCTCCTTCTCCAGCAACCTGGCTCGACGGCAACCGGCCCTGCTACACCGGCCCCTGCCGCTCAGGCCCAGGCGGCCATGGCCACGGGCGCCGCAGTAAGTGCCGATTTGCCTGTGTTCTCTCTCTCTCACTGTATGAGAATATTTAGCAACTCGCAGTTCAGAGCGCCAATGTGCGAGAATTATCTATAAATTATTACAGCACACTTTAGTTATGTAAATTTCCTCCAGATGAAAGTGACTCAGACGAGGGCGACCCTGGAAGCCAGTCGCGGGATGTATGAGAAGGTGTGGTGTATACCGGTTGTTGCAATCTCGTCCTGACGAAAGCCTTAATGTAGTACACGGACGAACTCACGCAGCAACAGGAGTCTATCACGACGACGATTGGCAAGATCACTCAGACCAAGCTTACGGATGTCACTTTGGAGCGTACGTCGACTTCCGTCTCGCAAAAACCATCTGTCTCTGAGCTCCATGTGTTAGATATGCTTCCAGTCCTCGCCATGGCCGTCGGAGCCTTCATCAGTAGGTTATCGACAGGTGAATCCACGGAGGCAACTAATGCTTCGCCATAGAACTCAGGGCTCAATTCTCCCAGCTGGTCCAATTCTTCGACCACGTTGCCTCCCTCCTTAACGACGTCATGGGACCATCCTTGACCGATTGGATCCACGCTCTAACTTCGGCCGAGGGAGAAGAAAAACACGTCGCCGGAATCAAACTCTCCTCGTTCATGCAAAATCTCATCTATACGGGCATGATGACTCCGCTCAAGGTCAGTACAGGAATTATTCCATTTCGGGGACAAGTTAACAACAGTACTATCAGGTTTCTATGCTGGCGAATAAAATATCAGCTGTCTATCTATCGGTCGGGACGAACTACATCCTTCCCGCTCAGAGGTAGGATCCTAAACTACTCCTGGCTTCGTCTCTGAGCAAGTGATTATAGGCAGGTGGGGCTTATGTTGCAATTCACTACCGGCCCTACTGCGGCAGATCAAAAGGCTTTGATCGGTCAGTGGGGGAGCTACATCTGACTCTGGCATATACCGATCATAATGTTTCAGCCAAGCTTCAGGAAGAGCAGACCGCACTTAAAAAAAGCACCAGCGATTCGAATAACCAGTTAGTCTTCCACGTTATATAGTTTCAGACCGATCTCATTCGTAAACATAGGATCTCAGCTCTAGTGTTGAAAGACCAGAAGGTTTGTCGTCCGCGGTTTCTTTACACCGATCGTGAGGTTGAAGAAATAAAAGGACTTTCAAACCACTATCACTGCGCGCCTCAATAACATTGAGGAAACTCTCAAAGCTCATATCCCAGACGTTGCCAAACCTGGTGCGGTCATCCACTTTCAGATCACGCGCAAAGACTCACTGTGTCTTTACAGTTCCACAGAATGTTCAAGCGATCACCAAGGCTCATGCGCAGGACACGGACAAGACCAGAGCTCTTCAGGCCGCTGTCAACCCCATGTTCAGCCTACAGAACGCGTTTTGAACTGACTGCGGAGAATTTCACTGAGACTGGGTATATAGACCCATGTAAACTGTTCATCGAATCTCGAATCTGACTCTGTCTTCTGCGTGTTCATTATTACCAAAAGGTCGTGTGATGAACACTCCCGCGTCCAAATACCGCTATATGGCGCCTCCGACTGCTATTTGCATGTATCCCAGATCCACAACACGAAAGCGACTGCCCTCGCGTCACTGCGATTTGGTGAACATTCTCGTCGTAGGAGCTCGATGGCGGGCACATCTTGATTTAACCTGTCGAAAGCGTCCTAGTGAGGTTAGGGTCTTGAGTTAAATCCAACTGTAAGAACCTTTCGCTCGCCATCTGAACGAACCTCCTATAGCGCTCCTTCCATCCTTCGACGAGTACATTGAATGCAGCCTGAAATTCAACGTTACTGGGAGTACCATACGGGAAGAGGTGCAGGCATCCTGGCTCCGTATTAGCTGCCCAACCCCAGTCGGTATTTCCTCTCTTTATAAAATAACGGGTGTCTGTCCGAAGCTTTTTAGGCTCCATTTATGGGCTTTTCTCCCCCAAACTGTGAATATTCTCACAGCAGGCGTCGATTATCACCTTCTCCTTCAAACAGACTTCGGTCACGGGTCAGCCGCCTCTTCCACACGGATAATTCAAGACCAGTACCCCAAAGGCAACTCTACAGAAGAGGATGCGGGGCCGCAAAGCGGCCGAGCAACCGCTTGTTATTTTTACTATTACGGGTAATTTAATGTCGTGTGGGAGTTTCATTCTGTTCAAACATCTATCAAATCTTCCGTAACCGCCATAACCGTTCCATCGCTAAGCTTCTTGACGGAAGCTTCCTTGGGAACGAGGTCGGGATGGTAAATGCCCTGAGTGGCAGCAAGCCGAGCGAAGCGCGACTCGGGATTGGATAGCAAAGTCTTTGGGTCGTCGAACTCGGCGACGGTGCCACTGTCGAAGACGAGAATCTTATCGTAGTTGACGATCGTCGCTGGGCGCACAGGTCAGAAATGCACGGAGTCTGACCCTAAGCACTTACATATGCGATGAGCTACGGCTAGGACTGTGAGGCCCTGCATCTGGGTGTCGACAACGTGGCGGATCTTTTCATCCGTGATGTGATCCATGCTGGTGTTAAAACAATTTCAATCACTGGCGCCAAATGAAACCGACTATACTCGCCTCGACGTAGACTCATCGAGAACCATGATTTTTTTCCTTCTCAGCAAGGCCCGGGCGAGGCAGAGCAGTTGCCTCTGTCCCTTCGAGAAACTTTCTTCATCGACCACAAGATGGTCAAGCTTGTCTTCCTGTATACCAGGATCATATAACCGCTGATAAGGCGTGATATAGTACATACCAAAGTAGACACCGCATCGTACATCTCGACGAGTTTGAGGGTATCCCAGATCTCTGAATCCATGCATGCATTGTTGACGTCCAAATTCTCGCGAATCGATCCATGCCAGAGGAATGGGTCTTGTGTGACAATACTGGGAAAGACGTTAAATGTTGATCGGTAACTTGCATCATGGTGGACGCGCCTCATCGATTCACGAAGATGGTGCAAGGGAACGGTCGAAATATCGACGCCGTCGATGACAATCTTACCTGTGACGAGATGCTGGTCAATGCCTCGGAAGAGGGATAAGACGGTGGACGATTTTCCGGAACCCGTGCTGTAAATCGGTCGCCGAATCAGCAAAGGCTCCTTGGCCGAAAGTTAGAGATGATTACCGGCCACAGATCCCAATTTTTTGCCCAGCTTGCAAAGCGAAGGAGAGGTTCTTGAGCGCAGGTGGAAGATCGTCGCTGAACGACGTACAAGTCAGATGCTACATGAAGAAGGTTTAAGTCGAATGTACCGGTATTTCATAGAGTAGTCCGAGAAAGTCAAGCTTCCTGCCGACGGCCAGGCCGAATAGTCCTGAATCTTGAGCTCTGTTTTCTCCTCTGCAGGCAGCTTGGCGAACTCTTCAATTCTGTCAATGGCAACAGAACCGTTTTCAACTGAGGCATAGGAATTCAGAACATGTCCCAACGACCCTCCGAGCGACACCAATCTGAGAGATGTTCAATGAGAAATGCATCATGATGAAAGATTCTGCGGACCTGGCGAGAGAAATGCCCAATAACGCGGCAGACGTCGTATCTCTCATCAATACGGTGAGCACAGCAACGCTGCACGCTATGATCGCTTGGAACCACAACAAGAACACGCGAAGGAAGAGCTGCCCCGCGACACGATGATGGAGGGCACCTTGCGATTCGTTCACAAACGCGGCGTTCTGGGCCCGGAAAAAACCTTGTGCACGATACGCCCTCACGGTGATAAGACCAGCCACCGTAGTTCCGAAGAGTGTGTAAAGCTGCGGGACGTGCGTATTAGCAATATACCGGAACGCGTATCGAAACGAACCGGAGATTTCGATGCAGACTCGAGTCTGCGGAATTGCTGAAACGACATGAGAACAACCGTCGTGTGACTCCGGGACAGGCACGTACCTTGCTCGTTGCCAGATAGAACTTCAAAAAGTACCAGCCAAGGATGGCCATAGGAGGGAGAGCCAGAGCGAGCAACGGCGTCGCCATTGTGATGAACACAAAAGTGCCCAGCATTCCCAGGGCGTTGGCCGCAAAATTGAGGAAAGCGAACGGGAACTCCATATCTGCGGTTTGGATGTCTTGAGAGAATCTTGAACCAAATCCATCAATGACCCTGGGCACCTGCGGGCACAACATACCGATTCAAGATCTTGCCGACCGGATTTTTAGTGATCCACGAAATCGGAGAACGCATTACGCCATCAAGTTCGGCCTAGAAATTCTCAGCAGCGATTTCAAGTCAAACATCGGGGAAAGCTCGACGCACAGCGTGGATGTGAGGTGCAGTGAACGTTCCAAGGGTATATCCAAAGTAAGCGAGACCGAACGCCATGCACGAGAGACTGTAACGAGGGTTAATGACGGCAGCCAGCAAAGCAGAGAAACCGAACTTGAGGGCGACAACACCTCCATATCCGATCACCCAAAGAGTAAGGTGGTTATCCAACGACGATGCGAGCACTATGAAGCAAGGTCATGACTTTCCAAATAGATCGAACATGTAAAGCCACATACTGGACAAGTAAGCCGTTGCGAACAGGCTGGCGCTACTCCACACGGTGATGACCGCGAACATGGTACAGGCCCGGATGACCCCGGTGCACCTAATGTAAAATGCGTACGCGCCCATTCGGGACGACTGTTCGTTAATCCAATGCAACTCCTCATCCTCTTCCTCGTCGACGACCGTGGCTGCTGTGCCGCTTTCCTTGCCGATTACGTGCGCGGCGCCGGCTTCGCCTTCGGTGGACGCCAACGCGAACGTCGCGCCGGCATCGCGCACCTCCTCGAACGAGCCAAAGTGGGTAATCCTCCCGGCTTCCATGATGATGACTTTGTCGGCGCTTGGGAGATGATGCACGCCGTGCGTAACGAGCACCGTAGTCTGCACACATCTAACCGTTAGTTGTATCTGCTATTTCCAGCGGCCTGATTACTGACCTTGCCCTTGAGCAGTCCGTCCGGGCCGAAAAGGGACGCAAAGACTTGAAACGAGGTAAGCTAGTTTCAAACATACCGAGCGAGTGTGTTCTGGCTTCTCACCGTGTGCTTCAGTCTCGCCATCCAGCGCACTAAACACGTCGTCCAGTAAGACCAGATCCGCGCGTGCATAAACAGCGCGCGCAATTGCCTATATAAGCAATGAGTTTCTTCAAGCATGTAGCCGCGCCGACTGGACCTACCAGTCTCTGCCGTTGACCACCCGAAAGCGTGGATCCTGTCCAAATGAATTTAAACATTGTTGACCAAATGCGCGTGAACGTACCCTTGTCGCCCAGTTTGGTCATATCCCGCCGCGGCAGTGCTTCAATATCCTGACGCAGGCCGCACGCGTGGATCACCTGGTCGTAGAAGATCTCGTCGTAGGCGCTGTCCAGGAGGATATCTACATTTTACCGAAAATGTCACATGTCGTACTCCTTCGTTGAAACGAAAATGAACACGCACTGGCGCGCAGGGTCCCTGGGTAGATGAACGCCGTCTGGCTCGCAAGTGCGACCTGTATGACGGATGGTACGCAGTTAAATTAAGATCGCGGAAAAAGCACAGAACGAGAATAAAGCTTACCTTGCGGGCCCGGACCTTCAGCGTCCCTTCCACCAGCGCAGTCTCCTCCAAAATCGACATCAGCAGACTTGATTTGCCCTGCCATACATTGCATCAGTTACCGTCGGGAAAGCACACCGCATGGGAAGTGAAATCGAGGGAGAAAAAAAAGGGATCGGGAACACTCACGCTAGCGACGGACCCAACGACCATATGCAGCGCGCGGGGCGCAAGCTCGAGCGTGATGTCATGCAAGACGGGCGCCTTGGTCTTGTCGTCCCACGTAAAAGTGCATCCCTGCAGAGACACTTCGACGGGTGCTACCGATACTTTGGCGGTGTCCTCGCCGACGCTGACGTCCACCAGCAGGTCTGAAGTCTCTAATAACTCCTGCTCGGACTCGGACTCGGCCTTCTCGGGCAGCTGCAAGAAGCCCTGGATCCGCCCAAGCGACGCAAACGAGGCGAACAGTCCCGGGAGCTGTTGCCCAATCGAATTAAGCGGTCCATTGAGTAGGTTGACGATTGTGAAGAGCCTTTGTTCAAAAGACACATCAGTCGGTATGTGCCCCTGGCGCTCGGAAAGGATCGAGGTGATTGAAACAAAACTCACGTGAACAGCCGACTGACATCGAGCGGCTCCAACCCGCCCCAGCCCTTCGCAACCATAACGATGTACGCTATGAGCGTAACGAGGAAGGAGGCGCTGGCCCCAATGTTGCTCAGCGTGCTCGCAAACGCAATGAGGTAAAGGAAAGTGCGCAGGGCTGTGGTCTCGAGTGCGCGGCGCGCGTTGATCTTTCGCAAGAGGGGGGATTCGTAGGCGCCGAGTTTGATTGGGAGGAGTTGGCCGAGGATGGAGGTCTGTTTTGTTTTGTGAATAAATAAATGGATAGATTACGAACACGAAAAACGATGGCAAAGGGAGGGACATACCAGGAGCTTAATGCGGGCATCCATGGCTTTAAGCCACTCCTTCTGCGCCCTACCCACAAAGCTGCTGATCCGGCCTGACACAGTAAATTCGCTCCGTTCAGAAAACAAGTGGCGGAATCACTTACTCGTCGACGTAATCAGCGTGATAACGAACAGCAGCGGCGCAAACATCACATAGCCGGCTTTAACCCACAGCATCGTGCATGCGATTATGATGGTGAGCACGGACGCCCAGAGCTCTTGGAGTGTCGAGAAGCCGCCCGTGACCTTCTCGACGTCGACGGACATGTACGTCGTCGCCGCGCCCTGGATATTCGTGAATCGAGTGATAATAAATTGGACGAGCACGCACCTGTCCGAGCTCGCGCGCTGCCATAGATGTGAGACGAAGCGTCTTGGCGTAGAGCGCCCCGGTGAGCGCCGAGCGGTAGAGCACAATGAAGGCGTTGATCTTGGTCACAAAATTTCATCAGAAAAGGGACAAGGAATAGAATCGACGAGGGGGAGAGACACACCTTTTCGGAGTAGACATAGTTCGATATCGCCAGCGAGACTGTTTCCACGTTAGTATGCCAATGAGCGACAGAGAGATGGAAGACCTACTGTAGACGCCAAAATAAGCCGTGATAATTGTGGTTCCGCGTTCTTTGGGAATGGACTTGTCGGACACGTACGAAACCGTCGCTTCCACGAGGCTGACTTGGGCTGTACGGGCATGAGCAAAACAGCGCAAGCATACCGCGGCTCGAAAGAAATAACATACCGAATGTGCCAGCCAGGGCGAGCAATCGCGGCAGAACTGGGCTCAGAAAGTGGCCGCCGAATGCACGGAACGTGCTCTACAGTAAATAATCAGGGTCAGGAAATTTGACAATAATTGGAGAATGGGAATCGAGTCGCACCTTGATGAGGTACCGATTGCTGGTCTTATCCTCGACCGCAAGCGCCGCGAGGAGCTTTGCGGTTGCGGGGTCGGACCGGAGGTAGAGTGGGATGTCGCGCAGCTCAGGAAGCGTGAGGCGGCGGCGCGCGCCGGTGAAGAGGATGGGCGCTATGTGGGGGAAGAAGGGCTTGACGAGGAAGGAGAGGGTCGATTCGTACGCGGGGGGCTAAGACGTCATTTGTTAGAGGGGAGTCCATGAAGAGAAGAAAGGACACACGGGATCCGTCGGTATCAACAGATGGCGCTTGCTCGTGCTCTCGAGGAAAATGAGCGCAAAGAGAGACCCGGCGACGACCGCGTTGGCGTAGAAGTACACCCCGAATGCGTATGTGTACAGAACGCGAAGCGGATACGCGTAGAACGCAGCGCCGAATATAGCGTAAAGGGTGGTGAGCGTACTCGGCGCGATAGAATGGTAGTGCTCAGATATGGAGGCGCCCACGAATGCAATCGCCGTCGCAACTGCCGCGCTGTATGCGATCACCGAGTCAGGACCCACCGAGTCACTTTTAACGAGCATGGTGACGCTTCCCGCGATGTAGCAGACGCCTAACAGGACTTTGGAGACTATGAGGATGTCGAGGCGGCTGGGAAGACATTTTGGGATCTTGCGGTTGGCTATGATGCGCAATAGGAGCACAAGGAGGACTGTAAGAAATGCCCCAGTGATGAGGATAGATTGTCGAGTGAAATCTGGGGGCGCGGGTAGTCTGTGGACGCGTCAGCGCCAAACGAAATCGGAGCGGGTGACGCGTACTCTGCAGTATGGCCGACTTGTTCCCGCAGGTAATGCGCCGGCAGCCAAGAGGTGTCCTGGGAGAGGAGCTCCATCATCGTCCAGTTCTAGACGAAAACGTCCAATTCGTAGTCTCCAAGGTGCTGGGACTCGCAGCTGGAGTGGGGAAAGGTAAGAGGCCAAGAATAGAAAAAGGGCAAAGGGCAATCAATTGTCGACCATCTGTTGATGGTGATGATGATGATGATCCGAGTCACCCAGCGGTCCCGAGATTAAAGAATTCAGCGCGATTTGTTCACGTAGTTCATTTTCCTGCTGCCGATTGTTTCCAGACTCGTAGTTGGAGGTCGAAGGTCAAGAGAAAACTCAAAGAAGCATGGGGGTAATCAATTATCAACGACTTGTTGATTGTGATCCGAGTTGCGGGAAATTACGTAGTCTAGATTTGACAGACAACTTGCTCGTACCTCGCTGTATAGAAATTGCGAAAGAAAAAAACAAAAGAAGTGGTGAGTTTTTTCTCCACCACGGGCACGCCCGTCGTTTCGACGTGAGTGTATTCGACTGCAATGCTGGATGTGGGCCGGACCGCCAAATTCACTTCAAGATATCGAAAAGATGGTTGTCCGCCACAAAGCCGCGGTTGTCACACAACTACGCTCAACTCAATTACTCTAGTCGGGAGAAGTCGAGATGTGGGAGCTCCCTAGACTTGGGTGTGAGACCCCACTGGTGCTGCGGCCACGCACGGAAGTTGCCTGAAAGCCGGGAGTGAATCTGTCCATTCTTTCGATACTTATCAGCTCTAGATTCAGGGTGCATTCAAGCCTTCACAAACCGAGTATATGTAAAACACGCGGCATTTGTACAAAAATAAATCACCAAACTCCGCAATAGAGTCTTTCAATGCGTTCCAAAACCCGGCATCGGAGCCATTGGTTGCCGACCGATCTCCAGTGGACTACGGTGGAACCCAATGGCAATCAGCTGCTGGCCTGACGTTCACTGGCATCCAGGGCTTTAAATAGAAAATCCGTGAAGGACGTTCGATCTTGATTTGGCGACACTTTTATTACACTTTCGTTGATGGAGCTTAGAAATCCGGCACTTTTATTAACCGACCTTGGATCACCGACACTTTATTGAACTGCCGAAAGTGTTTTGATGTCGGATGACTTAGATATACATTCTTGGATTAGATGACTAGGGTTGGGAGGCGGACAAGGGGCGGAGGAGAGGTTGAGGGCAAGGGTTAGTGCGAATGAGGATGGAGGGGGAGGGGTGTTTTTAGCCGGGCCGGCGAGGGGTGAAGGTAATTTATAGAGGAAGGACAGAGTAGATTGAGAGGAAGCGATGGGGACGCGGAGAGGGGAGAACCCTACTTACCCTTAATCTAGTTTTTGCTGTTAGGTGCTAGCTGTAGGTCAAGCTTCCGCCGCAACCACTTCTCTGCAACAATTGTATGTGCTGAGGCATCTCGGTACCTATTTAATAGCTTCCCAGCTACAACTATTGGGGTTCAGATCCATTTATTTTGCTGTGCTACCGTTGAAATCGCAAAAATTGCGACTTCATTCCCGTGGCCGAAATGCACAGCCACGCTGAGGTTCAATCAAGAAAGCAGGTTTGGCGGCCTCATCTTTCTGTTCTATTTTGCTCCGTTTTGCTCCGTGTCGTTTGCCTTTTTGCCTCGTATTCATTATCGTCAGCGCTGCGCCAATCAACCGCCAATCTATTGCAAAACCCGATCTATTTCATCTCGATTGGGATTAGAGAGAAATGTCACTCAATTTGAGTCAAAAACTTGATTTTTTCGACAGAGGAGGGCCGCCCCTGCCTCTCATTCCGCCTGGCTCACATGCGTACAGGCATCGATGGTGTCATCGGCGTTAGCTTGCGGACGCACGTCAAACCTCGAAACATGGTCGAAGCGCAGGTTCTGGAAGAGACTTGGGCTCGACCGATGCGCGTAGGAGAAGTAGAGATATTTTCTTTTGCTCCGCTCCTCGGACTCGTTAGCGCTCCTCGAATCATCTCCTTCATTTCTCACTCCCTTCCCGTTCCATTTTCTGAACATGAAAATCCCAGAACTTACCCATGTCCGTTGACGGATGCACACAACACTCTCTCTACTCTTCTTCTCCGCTCGCACGGTGGAGAGAGTATTACTTATTCGAAATACCCAATTCACTGATTTTATCGTCACGTGTGACGAGATTGACCAATGCTGACTGTTCGGATAACCCTTCCGCAGCCGGTGAAAGTATGGGTTATGGGATTACCGGGGAATGGACCGGAATCAAAACCGGCGGCAGCATCGGCATTAGGCGAATTTTGATGATGTCCACATTTGGATATCATCTTCTCGCTCTCTCCCTCTACATCCGCCCCACACGTCATGCAGCTGCAAGATTGTGCAAGGTGGCTCGCAAACAAGCATTAAGACTGGGCAAGACACCCCGTGGGCTTTTGAATGGCATGGACAAAGGGCTTTCCCTTGCAAAGATAAAGTGAGTACTCCTATTTTATCGGACCATTACTTCAACCTCCACATTTATTACTACCTGTATTCGTATTCTCCCCATGGAATGAGGCACCTTGTCAGTCCTGTCGACACGTTCAGTCACGTCACATCAAGAGCTCGATGTGACATGTCACAGATTCCTCCACACCGTCAACAACAAGTCAAAGACCAAATGCAACCATGAGACTATGTAACACTTAAATGTGCTGCATATGTGCTGATCTTGTAGCTGAAGTAGGCCAGCGGCCCCATGAGAGCAGCAACAGAAAGTAAGGAGCAGGTTGCCGTGATTGCCGATCTGATCAATCTGATCCCGGTGCTGATCCCGGTATTGATCCCGGTTTCATTCCCCAGTAATCCCAATTCCCATATGTTCTCCGCAGCCGTCGGATACTCTTCCGTCGGATATTGTCCCGAAACACGCAAATCATCAATAAGTGGCTGACGCAACGAGGGCTCTCGGACGTGCGAGACCCAATGCCGGGCCGCGTCACCATAGGGCCCAAGACGCCGTTTATCCGATGCGTCAACTACAAAGCCTGCTACTCAGGCGTTGAACCTTCAGCCCACATCCAACAGTACGTCCGAGTTCAATCGCTGCCAGGCATACATTGACCCGAGTTGACCTAGACCCACCATGTCCACCAGCACACGCAAGAATTACATCGAGAAAATCGCTATCGTAGGCGTAGGTTCAAATTTCCTAATTGAAAAAATCGTCCCTCACAGTGCTTCAGGCAGGGGGCCAGATGGGCACATTCATTACCGAGGCATTGCTCAAGACCGGCAAACATCACCTCACCGCCATAACCCGGGCTGACAGCACCACCAAGATTCCCGCCGGCGTCGAAGTCAAGAAGGTTGACTACGAGGATCCCGCATCCCTGATCGAGGCTCTTCGAGGCCAGGACGCCCTCATCATCACCATGAGCGTCATGTCACCCCCAGGCCAATCTGCCAAGCTCATCGAAGCTGCCGCCGCCGCCAATGTTCCCTGGGTCTTGCCCAACGAATATGGCGGCGATCTCACAGAGGAAAAGATGGGGGAGGATGCAATGATTGGCCCGGGCAAACGAGCGGACCGCGACCTCATCGAGAAGCTCGGGAAGAGCTCCTGGGTCGGCATTTGCTGCAGTTTCTGGTACGAATACAGTCTCAGCGCTGGACCCTTCGCGTACGGTTTCGACTTCGAGAATCGTTCTGTCACCTTCATCGACGACGGCACCACGAAAATCAACACCTCCACTTGGGCCCAGACCGCCCTCGCCGTCGCGCGTCTTCTGAGCCTCAAAGTGCTCCCCGACGATGCCAGCGACAAAAGCGCCACATTTTCTCAGTTCCGCAACAAGCCGGCGTACGTCTCGTCCTTTTTGCTCAGCCAGAAGGACATGCTCGAGTCGGTGTTGCGGGTCACTGGAACGAAGGAGAGTGATTGGAAGATTGAACATGACGCGCACGAGGCGCGCTTCGCTGCGGGAGTGGCACAGTTCAAAGCGGGGGAACGACTCGGGTTTATGAAACTGCTCTATACCAGAGCATTTTATCCGGACGGGTGCGCGAACTATGAAGCGAGACATGGATTGCACAACGATATTCTCGGGTTGCCAAAGGAGGATTTGGACGAGTTTACGAGAATCGCGGTGGACAGAGCGGCGCGTAAGTAGTGGTGTAAACGTCGGATAGATGTGTCGCAATGGTGGACGGAGATAGTGAATTTGATCTGTTGAACTTTATGTAAACCGCCGCAGCTCGGATCTTTCTGAACCCAGGGAACTGGTCTTTGAACGTACAGTGCAGTGTTAAATTACGACACGAGCCGTCTGGGAAGATATTGAGAAGTACGTTTATCGGCGAGCAGGGTGAGCACGTCGCAAACACGTCGCGTGAAGTGTTCTTATAATCTTGAAGGTTCCCTTTGGTCGGTCAGACTGAAACAAAGTATTCAAGAGGAAATCAACAAGAAGCGACATATTTCGATCAACTACGCAAACAGTCGCGAAAGGTGTTTCTGCGAAGTGAACCGCGATTCGAGATCGGGCGGGCATGCTTGTAGGGCCAAGCTAGATAACTTGTACTCGCACTGCTGCCCCGTGCATATGTCGACGGTAGGCAAAAGGCACTGGGTAAGGGCCGCGGGGAAGCGCTCCCTGGAAAACGATAACTTATAAGAACTTGGACTTGGATAGCGGAAGTGGGCTTACCCCTGGCTGTCCCTCAGTAATTCAGTAGTGAGGAGACGAAGCCCGTGCCTGCATAACGCGACAAGGCTGCCGGTCCTGTCGTAGATTGCCCAGGCTCGCGATACGAGGGCATAAACTAGGTCGGCTGAGCTATCGACGTCGCTCGAGGAATGTTCAGTAATGAGGACCTTGCCGGGTGTTAGAACGTGGATGGGTCAAGGATGAACGGCGCACCGTGTTCAAATCGGCGTTCAAAAGCCCTCTTAACCAGTGGTCAATCGCCTTTCGGGAGGGATTGTGTGCTTGGAGGGGAGGTTGAGATGCACAGACGTCGAGTGGCCCGCAATGCAACTTGATTTCGTCTGGCAAGTCGTAGCTGCAGGCCGGACAGCAGTCTTTCAATCTCCCGTCCACCACTGCGCCCCGCAATTCTTTAAAAATTCGATTGTGTGCTCCGTCCACGATTGAGAGATAGAGCTTATGGGAGATTGAGAACTTTGGGCCAAGAGTTGATACCTTCACCTCGTCCGCAAGATGGAGTTCGCAGAGCGCCTTGATAAACGGGGTAAATGGGAGCCCTGGACGCAGTATTCGCAAGCTCTGGAGCAGTTCCATTGTCCGAATGGTGACGCCGAAAGCGGGCGAGTACGGCGCCGACGGAATGACACCATGCCGCAGAAACGTGTGGGTTGTCCAGCCTTCGGAGGACCAGCGGTCTATGCGGCGCTCTTCCAGAGCTGGTGGAGTCTCGTCAGACTAGGTAGAGCTGCAGGGAGTATGGACAGACAGAAAATGTCCAGCACCGGTATATAGAACTCGTCCGCGTCCACCTCGGTTTCCGCGCTAGGAGGTGAAGGCGCCTTCGACGGGAAGGTTTTCTCCCATCGTTTCGGGTCTCCCCGCTGGTGGGCCTTCCACGAGATGAAGTTGGCGATCATGCCAGGCATACTAGCTTCGAAACCGTCGTCCCGGAGCTTTTGACGATTGGCGCGCGTTCGGGTCTCGCATCGAACGACAGCACCGACAACACATAGACTGGGCGTACTGAGACAGTGGTCGATGAACTGCCGAATTTGTTCATCTAGAAATCGCGTCAGTCTCGGAGTATTTTGGCATGTAACATCTTTAAGACACACTTTTCAGTTCCTGGATTTTGCCAGCAGGCAGATCCTGGCTCTCGATACGCTCCAAGATTTTGTGGTGCTCGCGACGGGCCTTGTTCCATGCCCTGAGATTGAACTCGGTGTTCCTCGGGCGTGGCTGGGTCACGACGGGTTTCGCGCGCGGCATTATTGCGATGCTTTGGAAATCGGAGGTGAACGAAAAGACGACGTGTGACAGTACGAAAATGATCACGCACCACGTGCCGGTGACGATGCGTGTGTCTGACATCATGATAAGCCTGCTTACGAGGTTACCCTTCTACTACACTATTTGGAGTCTATTTCGACGAAAGGTTCAAGGACAGGTGACACTCAGATTTTTTTTTATGTGTCCAATAATCGCGTTACATCTGTGGAGTAGGGCGCAGACCTTTCGAGAAGTAGTCTCGGAGATCTCGGAGATTTTCAGACATGAGGTCAACCAAGATGACACCATAGATTAGGTGCGAACTTGGGCGGCGTGAAGGGCGGGAGGCGGGCAGCGCGTTAGGTTTTCGAGCCGCCGCTCAACATCTTGTTTCGCTTCAGCCACCATTTGCGCGCCATTCCAGGAGCAGTAGGCTCCGCGTCGGAGCCGGAGGGACTGTAGTTGTGCGTGAATAGAAGCAGAGCATCGTTGTCTGGAATACGAAATCAGATGGGAATAGAAAGCGCGAACCGTCACATACTATAAGAATATTCTACGCGCCAAACGCGGAGGCCACCGAAATCTTCACGAGTAGCTCGCGAATTTAATGCTTGCTCCAACGCAAGCTTGTGGGGTTTTCGGATACCTGAAATTCCCTTATTGCTTGAGCACTCGGTCGGTAACGGGATGTTCGGCCCATTGGATAACCCGTAAGAACGACGTGTTGAGCAGACAATTTTGCGGGTAGAGTGGTCCAATGAAAGTTGGTCCGCCTCGAGAAGTGAAAACATCGAAGCTGATATCCTGGATTGAAGCCTGCGACATACGATCACGGAGGTAGTTGACTTCAGGCCGCTCATCGGCGAGCTCAGGCTCGGGGGGTTATTGATGCAGCAGCGGTGGAAGCACGACGAGCCGGTGCGGGTGGTGCATTTTGACGGGCTTCAACAACTTTCTTCTGTACAGTGTTTGTTACTGGTGGGCGAGATGAGCTATTTTCAGCAATCAATGGAGGCCTCCGTACTTACCATGCTGTTATTCTGCAGTGTTCAGTGAGATAACTTGTTTCAGCTCAACCTTGCGATTGCTCGGATCATTCGCACATTGTTCATAGATAATAAAAGGAATTTGCGCGCGCGTAGTGCTGCTAGACATAAATTCCATGAAATGGGACAGGATAACACTCTCGGAGTAACCGGAAGCCTTCGGTGGCTGAGGCGAAAGTCGAGGAGGGGCGCCCGATGAAGCCATCCATGACGTTGGAGGTGGAGGCCTCCGCATCACCGCCTTGGCCTTCCTCGAGCTGTTGTTTGTCTCCAGCAGAAGGGGGCTCATAGGTGCTACGAAATGACCCAGTCACTTTGGGGATTAGGGTGGGGGAGGGCCCGAGGGGTCCTCGAAAAAAGTCAAAAAGTCAAAATTGGAGGCGTTAGGATATCAAAAGTCTGCTCTGTTATTTACCGGAGGGATGAGGAGGACAACTTCCTGATAATCTTTGGTCGCGTTGTGCGATTGGTATTATTGAGAAAAGAAATGGTGTGCGAAGATTCTACCAGAAACAAAATCCGGATGCAAGAATTCTGGGGTGAAATGGTGTTGTTGAGCGAGTCCTTCCGAGAATGATTCGCTGCACCTTCATCTTGAATGAATGGCCAGGATGAGTGGAATATCCGCTTCCATGCAGTCAACAGAGGGCGACCACGTAAATTCACCCGAAAAAATATAACGTCATTGAGTTCGGAAATGGTCTGAATGTTTTCACCGATATCCGCTGACATCTGTCCTAACCTAACCACGATCCCATGCAAGCCGAGATCGGAGACGCTGAACCCAGTCATAAGAATGCCATTCAGAACGCTCTGCGAATATAAAACGAATCGGTGTGCGCGTGAACTCCCAAAGATACGCACCGTCTCCATATTCTCTCCGAGCTCCACAGGGAGCTCAGATGCAGCTGACTATGCGCATCACCGTATCGATTGCAGATGAAGAGCCCGCGCTCGTTGATGAAGAGCGCGTAGCATATGTTCCGCGCACTCTAAGGTCGTGAAGCGAAATGCCAGTAGCAGCGGATTGCGTGCAATTAAAACCTGATGGTCGGAGGATGATAAGCGGAAAAACTGATACGCACCCCGCCGTATATCCCGAGCTAGCGATCAATTCAGAGCCTTGAATTTTCTAGTCCCGACCGATCCATGGACCTGAATTGCGGCGGTTTAAAAGCGGAAGCTCGACGAGCCTTGAAGAACAGGCGGAGCAAGACTGAGGACTTGTTGGATGGCAGTCGAGGACGCCGCAGCCAAACAACGGCCGAGGCGGACAATAGTTTCGCTCCAGGAGCTGTGAGAGAATTCAGAAGATGCACTCCGCTGCGCTTTTCAACGTGGAATCGACTACGCACGGCCCCAAAGCGAACAATAACCTATTTCCGCGCAAGCTATAATTTAAATTGGTGTGTCTGCAACGCATATACCCTCTATTTGCTAGGGCAGCCTTTTTCGCATCGGCAACCTGCACTAATTTCCCCCACTCGCTAAACTTCTCTGGAAGTACCCCTTTGACAAATGTTGTCTTGACGCGCTGTGTGAGCTCGTCTTGAGTCTCTCGAAGGAGAAAAAGGAACGTCGCAAAGTGGAACGCCTGCAATGGGGAGGCAATATTGACAATATCGAGAAGGTCTGGATGGTACGTAGATTTGTGATGTAAGAAGGCGTCAATATAATTTGATGGTAGATCGAGCAGCCTGACCTCGTTTAGACGAATGCTATCCCATGACGACGGCGCTCAATGTACCCGAAGTCACCAAGCAGTAAAACCGAAAGTCGGTGATACCAAGGGCGAGTAGAACGAGATGACGGAGACGAGATACATCCGCACATGGTTTAATGCCTTCCCCTCGGCGTTGCCGGACTTCTTGTACTCCATCGTTGCGTGCGGCAGAAGGAGCCGATCTTTGCTAACCGGACAGGTGGCGGGGCCCAGTTGCCCGCTCGACGGGATGTTTGGCGGGAGACCTGAAGGACACCGCCAAAAATTTGTCCTGGAATACTATACAGAGCCTCCATAAGTATGAGCACACGGAGAAAAAGAGTACTAGAGAATTAGAGAAATTGCTGCGGCAGCATCAAGTGGTAACGGCCGCATCCCGCACGTGTGTGGGTGGAAGACCTGGGCGACGGCAGAAGCCGGTGCACGAAGGTGCCAAAGGGTGCGTTAGCGAGCATTAAGGTGTCACTGGAGATAGTACTTGCAAAATGGGAAAAATTGCGATGACCGCCTTAAGCGGTCAAGCCGAATGACATTGCAAGTCCGCGTTGGGGGAGCGGAATTGCCGACAAATCAAAGAAAAACATCGTGTGCGCGTATACGGCGATGCGGTTGACAAGCTTGAGCTCCAACGACTCCAGAGCGGGCGTCCGATGGATTCGAAGAAGCGGATGCATTTGTCGGGGGACCAAAGACTCGGAAAATCATTCAGGGTCAATGTTTTGATGGCGGGCGCGCAGGATATTAAAACCGAGCGTGCCGAGCGCCAAAACCCTGGGCAATCAGGGCCGTTTCCGGCAACATCCGGCCTCTGGACCGATTTTTCGTCTGCGCCACTGTAATGGGCGAATGATCGGCATCATGGCATGCATCGGCGGTTGGCATGAGGCCTCTTCTTTTCTCTCCACCGCCATGCCGGTCTCCAGCAATTCCTCTCTGGGAAGGTCGTAGGCTTGATTGAAAGTGCTGGAGATAAAGTGGTTGAACATGATCCCCCGGCCAACGACCTCTCCTTCTGCCATCCAGGTTTGGCGGTGTCATCGGTCTGGGACTAGAAGGTTCAACGGCATTAATCTTGATATATGGAGAAGCCGACCCCATGATTGTGGCGGACGGCGAACTCGAGGGTTTCAGAAGAACTTATGTTGCTTGGTCCCGTTTCCGCTATCATATTTTACTGCCCGCGTCGCTCTGTCTTCCCTCCTACCGCCATGTCGGACTCTGAAGAGCGCGTCCGCAGCTCTTTCGATGGCCATCTGAGGTACGCTAAATATCGTACTCGGCGGATTGGAGCCATTGGCGCACGCTCCAACTCTCTACAGGGATTTGCTCCTAGGGATCTTGATCCTTGGGATCGTCCTCTGCGCCGTGGTTCTTATGGCTTTTGCATACACCGCCTCGCAACGTCGCTCGCGGCCTCACTTGCACCGCGTAAGCTTCCGTCTGCTCGTATACGCCATGGTATCAAAGTGCGTGCCAGACGCATTTATTAATACCCCACTTATATTTCTCTCTCAATTCGCTGACTAAGCCTCATCCTTTCTGTCACCATGATTCCAATGGAAGCGCTCATGACTGGTCCCATCTCCCCCGCTGGATGTACTTTCGCTGGATTCGCTAGTGACGTACGTCCAACGACGACTAGAATTTGGCCGCTTTATCCTGATCTCCTGCAGGCTTCGCTCTTATTCTCTGCCTGCATGTACTGCTGTATGGCTCTAAATCTCCAGTAAGTCCGCTCTTTACAAAATTGCGCTCGAAGTAAGTTAACTGTCGCTAGATTGGTTCTGATCCACGGGGTCAACGGGCTCATGATGGAAAAATACTACGTGATCGGGTCTTCCCTTCTCGTCGCGGTGTGCAACTTCCCTTCGCTCGCAGGGGGGCAATTGGGTTTTTACGACAATCTCTGCTGGTTCAGCAATCCGGACCCTGTCGTGAGGTTTCGGTGGATCTTCGGCACGCAGACGTTCTGGATGGTCCTCATGGCGTCTTCGGAGCTCGTGTGTTTCGTCATTCTCATGTCGTACATGCTCCGCCGCCGGGTTCGTTTGTGGGACCGTGTCCAGAGTGTTTTCGAGACTGACGACGACGAACGCAGATGCACGTGAAGCGCATTCGTTCGGACATTTCCGCCGAAATGACCGCCTTGCAGCACGCCGCGTACAGCGCGGCGCCGATCCTGCAATTCCGGAGTATAATCCTGCGCATCAGTACGGTCTCTCGAGTTTACCCCTCCCATTTATCTGGGACTTAGCGCGTTGCCGATGCAGCGCTGTACCCGTTCCTTTCCTGTGTCCTCAACTTCTCCGGTTCTACTTTGGATTTGTATCTCGCGAAGCACCCAGAGAATGCCGAATTGGTATGTGCACTCAATGCCGTTCCATACCCTGCCGATCCCTTATTCTTGTGCGATTCCTTAATTCGCTGTCCTCTCGCAGAATACCCTGTTAAACGCCGTCGGTACGCGGTTTCCGGAATCCAGAGGATGAGCCGTCTCGCTGACTGGATCCCACAGATCAATGCATATTCTGCGCGCGTCCAATTCTGTACTCTGTGCTCGCCGCCACCGATCCGGTAAGCGCCGCTCAACATTCCAATACTTCCGATGACAAATTTAACCTTCAATAAATACCATGTAGTCCTTCCTACGAGCCATTGGCGCCCTCCGAAATATACCTCCGAGCGCAGGCTCCAATGGCTCCCAACAAAGTAGCATCGCGAAATCTCAGTCTCGAGGCTCACGCAGCACGATACTATTTTGGTACACACGAACTCTGGCCGACGGGAATAAATCTGGAGGCGAGAGCGCAGAGAGCATGGTGGGACAGTCCCTAGACGCGGCAGGACATCATCAACGGACAGAGGCAGATGTCCACCACACGCGTACGCATCGAGATTCAGAGGAGGGGATCGAGCGGCATTCCAACGTTGTTGAAGGCTGCAAAGACAGCATTGAGTTCCAAATTTAGATCTTAGTACCTTCGCTGCGGTGGTTTTAAAAGGGGACACTGAGTAGTTACGTTTCAAAATAACATATATCTAATATAACTTAGGATGTACTGTATCGGTCTAGGCTTATAATCAAATTTCAATGATGGGGACCAACCAACGGCGCCACTCTCAGGCTCAGACTCGCGTAGCGAGTCACGACACACTCACCAAAATCCTTCCAGACTGAATCGGACCGAGCGAGGTGTGACACTGTCGGCTATGTACACGCGATATCGCCGAGCGAGAGTTTTCGTCCGAATGTAGAACTTCAAGTTAGCTTGAATTGGCGCGTGCTCGTGGCTGGATGCGTTGTTATAAATTTTTTGAGAAGCCCTTTAACGGTCTTGTTATCCTGAGAACACTGACAGCAATTTTTATTACTTATACCAAGTACGACAAATGCTACCGCCTTCTAAGTCACGCCCCTTCGAACGATACGGATTGAGGACGCACAAAGATCAGGAAGACGCCGAAGTGAACCCAGCGCGCTCCCATTGACGGCCTTGCGAGTGGCTTTGCGTGATGAACACAGAGCAGAGAGCACTGGAAGCACCACTGCAATGCACGATGGGGTGCGGAAATGATGCTGTTGGTATGAGGGCAAGCCTGCCCGCCAATGCGGTGTGCAGTGGAGGGGCGCAGTCCTCTGTTTTCAACTCGCGCGTCAAACACGCTGAGGCGTATGCAAAAGGGAGATGTAAGAATGGTACTATCATGCAGCGGCTCTCACAGGGTAGTCATGCACCGTAAAATGACCGAAATACGAGAGTACCAAGCGCACCGGTGTGGAGGGATTTGGCAGAAGGAGACGATGCGGCGTCCCATGAAGGGCGCGCCACGAATCTGGCGCAGACCGCACAGGCTGTAGGATTTCAGTCTCACTGAAATCTGAACCTGGCCAAAAGAAGAAAAAAAATCCAGTCCGAGTGAAATTGAATCTTTAAGTTCACATTTAAGCCAAGCTGAAATTTAGCATGAAACATATAGTTTCGAGAGGACTGAAACTGATAAAAGTAGTTTTTAGTTTGCATTTCAACTCGCCTGGTTCCTGAACTGATATTCAGCACACATAAGTTTTGACCACAGAACGGAGCGGCAAGTGGCGTAGGCTCGAAGCTTTCCGAGCCTAAAGAAATTCCCACGCACCAGAAGATTTCTTCTTCGGGCAGAGAAGGGATGCCATGGTAAGGTGAGTATGTTTTGGTCCCTAAAGAAGTAACTGATCGTACTCGAGCTACCAGTTAGGCATAACGAAGGAAATCCAAAGCTCAGCTGTTGTCTTAATTTGGTCTTGATGTTGCAGATTTCAAGCTTAAGAACCTCATTCTGAATGATATCCGGGGTTGCGGTTGAATTTTGAGAACAATATGTGCAATTTTATGCATTTATTCCGGTGTTTGAGGTTCAGGTTCAGTTCAGGTTCGACGAAATCCTCCATCCTTCGAACTCCGAACTGAGCCTGGGTTCGGTTCGGTTCTCTGACACCCTCCGAACCTGAATTCAGGTGCGGTTTGGGTTCTTTTCAGGTTCGGCATCGGTTCTGAACCTAACCTCTAGACGATCAGCCCGGGCTCGTTGGAGGTTATTGTTATATAAGCGCTCTCGACAACCTCTGAACCACAAGCTTGATATTGGCTTCACACTGACCGCAAACCGAGTGCTGAACCCCCCCGGTACACCCCGCAATACCCTTCCTCACCCGACATTTCAAAGTCCTTGCGGCCCAAAGGTACTGTTTTTCCTCAGGCCACGCTGCAACATCAACTCTATTAATATACTCGGATTTCGATGCCGTCCCGTCGGTTTCACTGGGGACAAAAGATACATACCATACCAGGGTACCCTTCCCACAGATCCCAGGCCAAGCGCACAATTATTGAGGAAGGTACACCCTGAACTCCAATCAGATGCTGAAAACCACAATTGCCGCGGCCCATCGCCTACAGTTTTCCCCTACATAGGTTTCCCTTCCGCGCAAGAACGCAGATCGCGTCACCTACTTCTCCCCTCTACATATTTTTCTTGGCTTTTTGGTTAAGAACTGAAGGAGAGCACGCATCGACATGGCGAGCCTGTAATTCTGGATGAAGCCCCCACCACCCGTGGGAAACGGGCGCGCCGCTGATGCCCTATCAAAACTCCCCTGTTCCTCATGACATCACCTAGTCATTAAAACATAGTTATATGCCCTGCGCCAACGTCCATTCCGTCCTGTCGACCGCCGCCAACACCACCAACGGGCTACGCCTTCTCGGTGAATTTCGCCAGCGCGCCGACGCCGATTCCCACGCTTCGAAAGCAGGAGCGCCCGTGAGCAAGCACAGCGCCGCCCACACCCCGCTCCCTCTCAACAAACTGCGCCGCCAAGCACGTGCTGGGCCACCCATTCGCACATAAACCACGGCCCATCCGTGCCAATCCACACGGCCCGCCCTCGTACGGCACCCGTGCTACGAGCTCCTCAGTCCTACGCCGTTTCAACGCCGCACGCTCAATTCCACGCCAACCGCTGGTCGCCCGGAATCTCCCGAGCTACGTCAATCATGCCCGGGCGGCCATCATTCCCTTCGGCTCCGACACTCTACCCGCACCACCACCGCCGTCACACCGGCCGCCTCCTATGCCCGCTCGCGTAGTCCTCCTCCAACCGCTATGATCATCAGGAAAAAGCGAAATTGCTATGGGCTGCCACATAGACACCCATAGACACCACAGAGGCCATAGCGGCCATAGCAAGGTTGCTATGGCATCTATGAGTGTCTATGTGGGTCTATGTAACTGCCCATAGAACCCATAGCATTTGGGATTTTCCTGATGATTACGCCATTTACTACTAATGCTGGCCGCTGCCTGTGCTCTGCCTTCTCGCTCTCCTCTGTCCGCTCTCGCATACACTCTACTACTGGCTTCTTCCCTCTCGTTGTGTGTCCTCTCTCGTGCTGGATTACCGCCTGCCTTCTCTTCCACGTCCCCGAGCAGCACCCTCCTCCGTTCTGCGTGTCACCCTACATACGGCCGTTTTCCACTCCCTCCCACCACGGATGCAAGCACAGAGGATGAATACTGCCAAGCATCAAACATGGAGAAGAGAAAATGCTGTCTCATCTGATGCGTGTACGTTGTGCTAGCTCTGGCTTACCCCCCATCTCACTACCAGCGCCCCGCCCACTTCGGGCCTGTATGCGTCCTTGGCGTGGCCTCCAAGTCCTTCACGACTGTAACGCGCAGACTACGTGAATGGCGCCTCAGTCTTCTTCAGAGTACATTTCACTTCCAGCTTCCTAATGGCATACTTTTACACCGGTTAGTTGTAGATGGCCAATTCACCGGCGCTTAAATCAAGAGCCGACCGCCAGGAAAGGCAGGTGCGTAGTGATGAAAATTTGTTGCAGAGGTCGTCCAGTTTCTCTCTCTGGTACTTGCTCTGGAGTTCACAGGCAAGAGTGCGAGTAAAAAACGTTAAATTCGTGGCTCAAGCTTTAAAATGCAAAAAAGGAAAATGTGACGTATGGACAGAACCCCTTCCCTTGCACCTGTCCAGGACCTCTGATTATCCCTTCCGAGGCTAGGTCAAAAAAAATCCAAATCGGCAATTTTTGTCCGCGCAGGTTTTGGCTGGAGTTGGGTCGTTTTTGTCCGCGCCAGACCTAGCCGATGGTGCCGTAAATGCCCCAAAGAGGTAATTTCTTGCTCCCACGGCCACAAAAATCCTAATTTTTCGCTCAGATACCAATTTCGATGTTTTGAGCCCGATACGGCACTACAGACGAGGTTTGAAGGGAGTTTTCGGTAGAAAAGCAGCCATGTAATTTATTTTTGACTCTCAAAATCTACTGAACCAGGTCATTTTTGTCCGTGCCTGACCTGGCATTTTGAGTCAGAAGACCCCATTTTTGTCCGTGCTGGACCTAGCTTTCAGGGTCAAAATCGCAAATTTTTGTCCGCGCCCGGACCTAGGCTCGAAAGAGATAATCAGAGGTCCTACCTGTCCTCCAACGTGATATTTACTATTCCCACTAGGCGCAACCAGTGGGGCGGTCGGACAGGCACTCGGTCGTGCACACGCCGTTGAGGTTGGTATTGCGCGAGAGACCCGATTTGGTGTTTCCGCCGCAGTCGTTGAATATCTTCTGTGCCGCGTTAACGAGGTCGTTCTGGGTGAGGCCTGAGACTGGGTTGGCCCAGCTGACACAGCACTGGTTGCCATTTTGACTGATGCAGATGGAGCGGGGGGACGCTTTGGATGGTTGTCAGATATGGCAAGAACAGAGAGAAGAAGAGGCGGAGACGCAAGGAACCGGAAACGTACTTCCAACCCCTTGACCCGCGTGGTTTCTGAGCGACGAGATCAGCTGGCTGCACGAGTTGACGTCGGCCGCGTGGCTACCGCTGCACGTGATATCGTTTGTGCCACAACGCTTCTCGAGGGCGCCAACAGCGCGCTCGGAGGCCCCATCCGGGTAGCCCCAGAAGGTAATGGTCCCGTTGGCCGCCTCCTGCGTGCTGAGGAGGACGAGGTCCGAGGCGTCGGCCACAGGGGAGGCACGTGCCTGGAAGATGACCAGGGCCGAGAGGACGAGGGCGGCGGTGCTGAAGTTCAAGTTGAAGATCATGTTGAGATTCTGGGCCATTTCAGAGCTGGATAAATATTTGGGGACTGGTCAGGCGGGCTTTCTTACCTTCTTGTTTTCTGGCTGAATGCTTGAGTCCTGCTGTGATAGCTGGTTGGGCCGCAAATTGGGTTCGAACGAGAGCTGGATTTATAGACAGTCGAAGGTGACCACATGGGTATCCGGTTCTGATTTACTTCTTTACAAATGAAATAGACTAACGGCAGTCTGGCAGGGAGGTGCGCGGAGAGCGGGGCGACGTTTGGGGTTGCACCACATGTTCGAGTTCTCGGCATCTGTACTGGCAGGGAGAATGACAAGATCGATCTTCGTTCCTCTGCATTCTTTAACTTCCTGACTTGCTTTATAGCCACCATTTCGATCTAACCATTTACTCGTATCTTAAGCAGACGCCCTGATTTCGTGCGCACATGTTTATTAAAACTTAAACTTCCTTTCTTCCACTCTGCCCGAGAGCTCCCGTATATCCATCCCATTTCCGGTTTGATTTCTGGGCTTCGGCCTAAGGGTACGGAAACCCGCTTTTAAGCGAGTATTTCTATCATGCGGCGGGTGATGGCTGCGAAAAGACCCAGGTTCACCCCGATTTATCTGCGATGTCGGCGAGCTATGCCCGCACCTTGAGACTTCCTTATTTTAGTATATGCCGTGGGTCGGGGGGAGATGAACAAAAAATATTGGAACTGGGACTGCAATGACCGTCTACGGATCCGAGAACATGAGAAATCAGGCGGCAAGACGTGGCAAGGCACGGATCTTCAGCTTGACGGTAAGAAAGCAATTTAGAGAAGTCGAGCCTATGTCCAAAAGACAGACAAAACGGGACGAGAAGGGAATACAGCGTGATATTTGAGCAATACGTGGCAGTACACTAGTCTCTCTTCACTCGTAAGAGCAGTACGCGCGAGAGGTACAAAAACAATGAAGGGAAAAATGTGTGAAGAGGAATGGCGCGTTGTGCGAAATGTTCAGCGTCCATAGCTAAAGGAAGACGCACCTCACATCAGTCTTTCGGCATTTTGATTACGGTGTTTCACGTGTTTTTTTTTTTTTTTGCCGTTTGCGCGTTGCGCTTCGCGGAGGAGTAATACTAGTGCCCGGACGGTTCGGTTCAAACGGTTCGAGCCTGAACCGAACGTCCGTTCAGGCTCAAGGTTAACGTTGACCAACCCGAGGATTTTGCTGAACGTGTTCGAACGCGTCCGATTTTTTCGGCCGATGATTCAGCACAATTATGACAAAGTGGGTTCATAAAAAGAGCAAGTTCCGAACAGAAGCAGGAAAATTCCACTGATTTATCGTCGCCTTCTCTTAATGTGATTCATGCGCCTTACTGCCGACGCTCACCCAACAACTTCGGGAAGAAAATCGGTTCTGTCTTTCATCTCCACACTTCCCGACCACGCCATGGCCTTCCATTCGTTTTGCCTGACATCGACGCTCATTATGTGTCGTTACCTCCTTCTCATCCGCAAGAAACCCGCCTTTAATGCCCCGTTAGCGACCTATTCCCCGATTTCTACGCACGATGAGTAGCTTGGTCACGACGGACCACTAACCTGCTTTCCCTGTGACTGTTTTTTTCCCCGTCGCTTCTGCCAGCTGTATTAAAAGAGGGCCAAACCATCAAGCAGCTGCATCCTCCCCTCCCCTCTCCTCGTTCTCGCCGTTGTTCTCGCACCTCCCGTCCTTCCGCTCGCGATGGTTATACAAGTGCCCGGAGTATGTGTTAATTCTGCGAAAGGTATGTTGCTGCAAACTATTGTCCATTGCGGACGTTGGATACGACGCGGAGGCTGATCATTGTGACCCAGATGCATGATTTATGTGCTAGAGCTTTGTAGAGCTTTGTAGCGTCGATAATTAGACTAAATCCAATTTGGCACGAAAATGACGGTCGGTTCGGCGTTCGAACGCGTTGAATGCCGAACCGAACGCGTTGAACCTGAACGCCAGGTTCAGGTTCAGCGCTCAGAGCAAGGGGCTCTGTTCCTTAATAAGGTCGGTGGCCCAATGTCGTAGAGATCCAACTTACGAATGATAAATAAGCTGAATTGAATTGGGTAAGTGTCCGCAAATGCATTCGAGCGGTCGGCGCACTTTAAAAAAGTTTCGGGCGTCCGACGGATAGAAGGGATCAATTAGAAGGGCGCGGTCACCCCACCGCTTCGACTGGATGGGCGTGTTTCATGTAATGATACTGCCATCAGGAAGGTCAGCCGAGTTTTAAAGGGGGTGATTGACAAATGCGAAGAGTGTCTGATACAAATTGTGAGCTTTGTGCATCACAGTGCATGCTGTGGATATGTGGGATGCTAGCATTGATCTTAAAATGAAATGTACAAGGGCATGCACTGTGCCAACTGTACGATACTACTGGGGCATGAAAAAGTTGAGCCTTTTGTAATCAAGGTAGCCATTAATATCGTCCCTCTTAAAATCATCGAAAATCTTTCGTTTCTCCAAAAGGGATCCCGCGGCCCTTATCTGTGTTTGCTTTGCAACAAGACGGTCCCTGTATGTCTGAGTTCCCCAGTGTCATTGAATGAATCATGAGTAACCCATCTTGTCTTAACGCATTTGAATCACTCACTCCAATGTACTTGCAGGCCGCGGCCCATTCTTCACGGTCGGCATCCGTCACCGGCTTTTCCACCACAAACTCCTCGGTGATTGTCTTCTCCTCGGTGCTTGCCTTCTCCTCGGTGCTTGTCTTCGTTTTCTTGAACTTCTGCACCGGCAGGCGAACACAACTCCGAACGAATTGTGTAACATCCTCCACAAGCGCCTCCGTGGTCTGTTCCCCGACGTTTGAAATCCTTGCATAGATCTCAAACGGTCTGACGCCGTCGAGGTGGATATTGACGGCTGCTAGCGACTCTGAGAGAGCGAGAACAGCAGTACGATGGTTTCCATCCCCGAACAATTCTGTGAAGCAGAAATTTACGCCTGTACGCACGGGTCCAAACGAAGGGAACTTACGCAGTTCGGCAATCTTGAGGGACGATCTGACACATTCCTGAATGTAACTGCCTTGTTCCCCGCCAGAGAGGTTCGTATCGAGATAGAGCTGTGTCCGGACCCGAGACTGGGCCGAAGTATTGCTGTACGCGGCTGGTGCTCCGCTATTCTGTCGGCCATCAAGAAGGTACTGGTTGAGCGATAATAGACGGACTGGATCCGCCAGACTGGTATGCGTAGGAGCGGGGCGCAGAACGGTGCTGAATTTAACCGCAGTTTGGGTCGAAGAACTCATGGTTTTACGATGTTGTTGAAATAAAGGTAACCGCGGTCTTATTCTTGGGAGATAGCAGTGGACCCTCGCGAACGAGCTGGGGATTCATTCGACAACTATTATGTACTTATACACTATCTGGACAGGAACCGATATAGCTAAAGAGGGAGAGTTATACCAATTGGAGGGGATGTAAGGTACAAGGGGAGGAAATCTGACATTGTGACACCATGAATGTAAGGGAACAGGAACACGTTGTGTTGATATGCCACGCGGCTACGGAGGCGTTGACGGCCCTAATAGATATCCGTCACGGCGAGACGTCAGGACCGGTGATAGTATTAGTGATAGTGATAATATTATACACAGCATGGTCCAGCCTCTGAACACTGTGTTCCCAACTTCACACGGCGGACAATCAGCTGTCACTTGCGGACCGAGTTTCCGCTGTCATAGCACACGTACCTGCACACCTAAAACAGTCACACAGCAAAATATGAATATTCACCATAGCTAACAACGTTACCGAAACCAGTGGTTTAGGCTGCATGAAAAACTCGGCTGAAAACGTATCTGAAACTGAGTGATTCGGCAAGGTTGAATACATTACCGAAACTAGTGGATTAAATTGTAGTTTCGACTCTGCTGAATGCAATGGTTTCAGTTGCATTTTATTTCCAGCTGAAACTGTATCTGGAACACGTGGATTCAGCAGTGAATTCAGCTGGGCGACACCGGAATGGCAGCTGAAAGCAATGGTGTCAGCTGCAGTTCCGGCCCGGCCTAAACCAGTGGTTTAGGGAACGCCGGAACGGTCACTGAAGACAATAGTTTCAGCGGCGGTTCGGGTGTCAACGAAGTCACGGTTGAATCTTATTGTTTCGGTCGATGCCGAAACCGCGGCCGAAACTACCAGTTTCGGCCCGGCTGAAATTCATCTGCAGCTCATCGGCAGCTGAACTGCAGAGTTTATACCGCAGACAGATCTGCATCTCTGTCCATTTATAACTCGGGTGCCGATATTTCACTTTGATATGTTTCTACTTACTATTGGAATATAAATATTTGGGGTCTCTGCCAAACAAAGCTACAATTGTGGTCGACATCAAGCTTTTTCTCCAAATGGGTGGAATACTTATCAGCACCCAAGTTATAAATTGACGGGGGTACAGATTAACCTGCGGTATAAACCGCGGTTGAGCTGCAGATGAGCTGCAGATGAGTTTCAGCCGGGCCGAAACTGGTAGTTTCGGCCCCGGTTTCGGCACTACGGCATGCGCCAAGTGTCGCCAGCGGAAAACGGCTCTCCCATCACTGCGTCGTCGCTGCCATAATGCCGTTTTCCCCACGGCGTTACCTTCTTTACCTCGTTTTATGAAGTCGCGAGGTGGTCTTTGATTAACGTCTTTCCAGAAAAGACGACACCGCACGCTCAGACGAGGCGATGGAGCTGGACGTTGAAGGCGAAGGTGAATTGGATGTCGCCTGTGCGAATGCAGGTCAATTTTTCGTGTCGTTTTTCACACTTCCGGGCTGATTCACCTTTCTGTTGCAGCCATACGTCTCGTTCGCTCCCTCCGCACCCCCACCGCGTTTCCGTTCCCTACTTGCGCCCCCCATGTCCGAGGCGCCGTCGTGGTCGCGCAACATGGACTTGGCTGTGGGAAGGCTATGGATGATGTTATCGTCGCTGCGGACGCAGCTGTTACGCATACAATATATATGATTTACCTCTCTACGTATCTTGAAATAAGTCTTTTACTGCCGTTTGCATAAGTTTGTGAAACTCGCCAAAAGTTTTTCGCGCGTCACGTGCTCTCATGGGTTTTACGAATGCTCAAGTAACGCTCGAGCCCTTTGAATTCCAGGGGAGATCCCATGAGTCCTGTAGTAGACCGTTTCCGATCCTGCCTAGCCCTCTCTGGATCCTATACCTCCGTGGAGGTAGATATATGTTAACCATATCACATGCGAAAGCTCCCAGGCATTCCCAGGGAACTTAGTACACGCTCGCAGATCTCCTCTCTTGAGTTCCCCTAGCGCCTTCCTAATCGAGACGGTATCGTTTGTTTGCGCGCGCATCACATCCATTACGGCACTCCCGCTTGTTGATTGCCACCACCGCCAAGACGTCGCCTCATCGCTTCCGCCCCGCCCCATCCGACCGTTGCGTCCACGTCTTGCACCAGCCTTGATAATAAGCTCCCATGCTACGCTCAGCGTTTTGCCGACAAGCTCACCTAATCGCTCGCACTTGCGCTAGACTTCGCCATATGTCGACACCCACAGAGCCGACGAACCAGCATCTGTCGATCGATCCCGAAGGCAGGACTGTCGACTCGACCTTTGCTTCAGAAGCTTTAGGGATGTCAGCCGCAAAAGGCTACGGCTGGGCACAATTTGAATTTGGTGACTCTGTCGGAAATGACCAGCGGTACACGATCCTGCGGAAGCTGGGCTGGGGTATGCACTCTAGTACCTGGCTGGCTCGCGACGAAGTGTAAGCGCTGTCCATCGGCTTCATGAAAGGACGTTCGCTCAGTGTAAACAATAGCGGCAATGGATTCGTTGCAGTAAAGGCGCTGACTGGCCATATGACCGAGATGAATGAGAAGGGTGTATCTTGGGAAGCTGAGGCTCTCAAGTTCTTGTCTTCTGGCCCTCCGTCACCGCATTGCGTGCAACTCTTGGACGAGTTTACCATTCGCAGCCGCGGCTCGGCTGGCTCCCATCTCTGTTTAGTGTTGCCCATCTATGGGGGCGACGTGAAAGCTCTCAATAACTCCCGCAAAACCCCTTTTGACCTCCCGACGGCCAAGCGTATCATTCTCCATCTTCTACGTGGCATCGCTCACGCGCATAGCCGTGGCGTCGTGCACACCGATATTAAACACGACAACATTTTTTTTGCCACGGATCTGGAGACCACGGACATCGAACGCTGGATGAAAGAGGATCCATCGCGACGCCATCCACCGGAAATGTCGCAGGAAGGCATTGTACAAGCTGCTGTATCTCAGCCATTGCCCATGATCTCCGACGAACTCGCTTCCCGTGCCACTTATGTATTGTCTGATTTCGGCTGCGGTGAGCTGTTGCCTTACTTAGCCTGCTGGAAGTAACACTCATTTTCATCTTACGCAGCCTTACCTTCCCAACTTCATGATGATCGACCAATAACGACGCTACCGTTGCGAGCCCCAGAAGCATTTCTCGAGGGACAATGGGACACACCAGCGGACATCTGGTCGTTTGGATGTCTGGTTCGCCTCGCAATGTTGCAATGCCCTGATTATGCTGACGGTCTCTGCCAGGTCTTCGAACTAGCCGTGTCCCGTTCTCTCTTCAAGTACCGGATCAATGAAAAGTACAGCCTGACAGAGGTTGAAAACATGCTATATCAAATGATTTTATTAACCGGTGAAGAGAGTTTCCGAGCGGCACAGCTCAGTGTCTGCCCGCTGGCGGGCGAGTATTTCAACGCAGCATGTATGTTCTTGACTTGCAACCTTTCCCGGATGTTTTTTGATTGGCATCCATGTAGGTCAGCTGAAGAAAGAGCCCACCGTGTTCCAGTGGCCCCTGGAGGACATCATTGGCAGGAATGGCAAGGCTATACCGTACACTGATGTCTCCGCAATAGCAAAGCTCATACACCGATGCTTGCGCCTCAGTCCGGATGACCGGGCCACCGCCGAAGAGTTATTGCAGGACCCTTGGCTCCAAGGGTGCCAATGACTGAGGTGGGCGCACTTGCGGCTAAGTCAGTTGTCTTTGTATAGTTCCTCTACATTGAAATAAGAAGTCGGTTTAAGAAACACCAGGCTCTATTATGTGGTCCCCAATCTTTTACCTCTCACTCGTGGCTTTTCTGTCGTTCTGCTCAGGTAGGTAAGCATCGCAACCGCGAGTACATGGGACCGATGCCACATTTTTTATATTTGAGACGTGAGTAGACAAGACTCCCACAGCAGAGATCAGATAATTCTATTTGGCAGCCCCCCTTCTTTGGCAGCCCGGGGCTGCTGGAGAGGAGCTGCCAAATAGAATCGGGTAGCCCCACATTTGATAAGCAGATTAGATTGCATAGACCGCGCATATCTCAATTGTAAGAAGATATCGTCGATGATAAGATTCTGGGATAAGATCAGACTGATGAGATTTCTACACTGCTGGAGGTAAACGTGCTACACATGCCGCCTCTTCCTCGGGGACAAGGCGACGTCAACGACCGCCAAATCTCGATCAGCAGAGCGACATTTTTTCCCACTCTTTGCCTTCTCTTTCCCGCTGCTACTGTTCTCCTTGCCTGCAGGCCGGTCGATCTTTGCCGCCACCTGTGCAAGCTTTCTGTCCACTGCACTGACCGTGTTTGCATCTAATCCCTTCCTCTCCTCGCCCCGATACTTCAACTTTGCAGTTACTACAGCAAGTGCATGACGCCGGTGGTAAAAATCAGGAATTCATGGGTCGCCTTTGCAGTACGTGATGCTGTGAAATATATTAGTGAAGAGCAAAGACAAACCACTAGCAACTCACATGTCCGGTTCCCGCCCTTTTATAAGATGTGCGACTCCACAGTAATCAAGAGACCCCAGTTTAAAAGCAAGAGACAGTATGGCTCTGCATGGATCCACTGATCTTCATTCATCAGCGGCGTTTGGCGCGCAGGAGGTGTCCGACGAGAGTGATGAGATTAGCAGCGCCGGTTTGCCCGGTCCGGAAGATAAGGTCACATGGGGGGCTGCCAAATAGAACTTTTCTATTTGGCAGCCCCAAACATGCTGGGAAGGGAGCTGCCAAATAGAATTATCCGCAGAGATCTCCGATTAAACGGTAGACTATGATGAACTAGTAGAATTGAATATACACTACCGACAACCGCCGAATTGATGACGTCGCCAAATTGAGACTATATTCGGCAGAAATATTACTATTAGCGGGGACACCGCGTTCACTGAATAACTGCAGTAGCCCGCGCGCCTGCGGCAGAGCCCGCTATCAATGGCATTACCCTCTTTATAAAATTGCGCCAGTCCGTCTGTCTGAAGCTTTTTAAACTCCGACGCTTCTCTTGATGGTAGCTATGTGTCGAATTGATCCCCGGAGCCGGCTCTCAGTGCCGACCGCTTCGGTCATGAATCGGGAAGCATGCTGTTGCTCCGCACATTCAGCTCCATCACTTCTCTGTCAGATATATTCACAAATCTCTGCAGATTCTCCTTTTACCCAAACTCCACCCCACCCGCTCAAGGTTGGATACTTAACGTTAGTACTTTTGACTTGGTGCCTTGGTGCCAACTTGGTGCAGCAACTCGCTTGGCATCGGGTGAGTCCGGATAGAAGACGGCCTAACGCGGACATCACCATCAGATGATCGATGATTGACGACAAAATTGCTTTTGTCTTCTTCTCTCACTCAGTGGCTTTAGCTCTCACTCACTGGATCCACCATGTCATCCGCCGATTTACCGTCCTTTCACGATGGACCTGTCTCACACACGCATCAACAGTGCAACAACTGCTTTCGCGTCCAGCGCTCCCATGGACTTGAGTTGTCCCGCTGCTCCGCGTGTATGAGTGTCATGTACTGTGTGAGTGAATTAAAACAACATCACTACTCGAAATGTCTGATAATCAAGTTTCAATGTATCCGTAGTCCAGAGATTGCCAGCGAGCCGACTGGCCGAAGCACAAGGGGGACTGCAACGTGCTCCAGAAGGAGCGTCTGCTCATTGAGGAAAAGACACGACTGCCGTCTGCTATGTTGGATTTTCACGAGTGGGTGGCCTATTATAATATGCCACTCCAGAATTGCGCCATAGCTGCGATGGAGCTCCCTCAACGTCCTCACATGGAAGAGGACACGATATTCTGCATACGCATGCGACACAAGCGCGATCCCACCTTGCCGGTGTGGGACAAGTTCGAGGTCATTAACATCAGCCGCGAACCAGTCGAAGATATCCGTTATCGTGCTGGTGCGGAACTACCACTGGACGCGACACTATACGCGCAGGCCTGCGCGAAGGGGAGGGTCGAAATGGGCACCAATTTTTACGGCGTCATAAGATACGCGTTCTTGGTTCACTTCGAGGATCGGCGGGTCATACATGCCAGCAAACTGCGACATTTCGCCATCACCAAAGAAACCGCACGTGCACAGTCTCTGCGCGACGACTGGTGGGTTCTGCTTCGGGAGTACATCAGTACCGGGACGAAGATGCGCTTTGGTTGCGGACATGTGAAACTTCTGGGTTTCGAGGACATCTGTTGTTGCGGAGGTTGGGTCCACGATCCGGAGCAGCGCGTCCGTTATTCATTCTCTCGGGTTGGACATTGTCTGATTCTCCACACAGCAAGCGTTCTCCAACATCGGCGCATAATATACGGTAGCGCACACCCTAAGGGCTCAGCGTATGCTGCTACTAGGCTGCGTTCTATGCCGACCAATTCTACTCCATCTCCCCGTTTGTACTTATCCAGTTCAATTCAATCCGATCCGTTCGTTCCATCCCATTCCTTTGTGTGCGTGCAAGCACCCCTTCATGAGCTCTGTTCGCCGCTACACCTTTTCATTCATAACCGGTATTCTGATTCAAAGGAATCGAGAAATAGTTTCACTGTAGGACTCCCCGCGTCTGGGCGTAGCTTCGCGCGGCTGCGGGAGATCAGTTTCGTATCAAACGAGAGGGAGAGTTTCAGCGTAAAAGATTCCTGCCTATCTTCGAATCGGCGTTGCAAGAAAACTACCCGTTTGCTGTTTCTACAGTTCTACTTACCCGTGTCCAATGTCAACGAATTGTAATCATACTTGAATCATACTCTCGTTCGCCTCCAGCAATTCCCTCATCCATTCCGACCTCCTCCTCCAGAGCCAGCTCCGAGATGCTCGCCAGACCCATCTCGGCGTCGTCGTCCGCGCCAGGCCACGGTGGCGGCTTGTCTGCGATGGCGAAGGGCGTAGAGGTAACTGGGATTGGGGTCAGTACGAGAGCGGCCATGGCGCTCCCGTCGCGAGCCCGTCATTCCGCGAGTCCGAGGTGCTGTCGCGCCTGCCCGTGTAGACTGTCCCCGAAGCAGCCATCCGGCGCGAATAAAGAACTCCGGGGTGAGAGATCCTGCATGCGCGAGGCTCTGCACGTGTCCGGAGTCCAGGCTCGTCCTTCCCCCGTGCGCATTTGTAGCTTGGAAGGACTCTCATGCGGGTTCTGCAACAGGAAGGATGAGTACAAAGTCAGGACAGAAAAATGGATGGTGAGACGAGGATGGAAAGCAAAGCAGACAATCTCGGCGAGTGACGATTGTCAGACTACCAATGGTCCTACCGGCGTGCGCACCAAGCCGTCGTGGGACCGACTGTCGAGAACGAGCATCGCGTAGTCCGAGTCTTTCGCAAATCAGAAACCCTCAAAAGCGCTGCGAGTACCAAACGCCAGCGGGTGCGAGTACGCAGCCCCGCTCCCGCAAGAGATAAGCCGAAGCTGTGCCTGTCTTTAAGATCTCAAGCTCAAGTCTTGAGTCGGCGGTGCACTCCTCCATTCACCAAATTCAAAAGGTTCTAGGACCACCTAGCCACGGCGGATGGTAATGCCCACACCCGCCACACACCTCCTCCCGAAAGCGCTAAACCCACGCTTTGCCCAATCTCGAGAACACGAGTCGCTCGTTCCGGCGCCAGCGCCAAAATTCAGCATCCCCGAAAGCATCGCCGAACCGAACCGCCGCGGCCACGCGTGCGCACATTGCTCAAGTCCCATCTCCCAGAGCTGCTAAGCCCTTGTCTCATCCGTCGTCGCAGACGAACATGAAAAGTGGCAGCCGTTGCACAGCCACAGGCGGTGAGGACGAGAGGAAACAAGAGGACCAAACAGAGGATGATAGAGACGAAGTAAGGGGAAGAGACTCGGTCGAGGCATCCGCAAACAGGAAATGGCAGGATGTAACACAGCACACATGTGCGATGGCTATCCCGGCATTAGTGATAACGCGTGTCGTTGCGCACACTCCGAATGACGGAACAGGACGCAATACTTCGAAAATGAAGCCGCAACAAAAGGGAAAAAAAATCGTCCAAAAGAAACAATTCACTCACCCCCAACACGCCCTAAGGCCGCCGCCAACAAGCTCTGGCTCGTCCTCAGCACGCATGCCCAGCTCTTGGTTCCGGTGTTGCCCAGGGACCACCATTTTTCTTGGACGTCGGCCTATTCGCGATAAAATCAATATGAAAGCGTCCGCGAGCGAAGGGAGAGGCAAGAGAAAAGGAAGGGAGGAAGGTGGGGGACGGAGATGAGACTGAGACCGAGATGAGACTGAGACCGACATGGGAAGGGAGGAGGAGGAAAGAAGGATGTATAGCTCGCATACCTCCCACTACTCACGTATGACTTGCATGACCCCCCGCCTGTGAATGCGCCGTTGGACCGACATGGGAGAGGGAGACACTGATTGTAGCGGCAATTGACAAGTCAGACGTGCTTACGCCAACCGCCCGCTGAGTCGTGTAGCGAGCGCACCGCTCTAGGCGCCGAGGCGGGACGAGGGCGTGCGAGGCCTAGCCATGGCCGTTAGTCGAGGCGGGTATAGACACGGGCGGTGGAGACGCAGAGGAAAGGCGCTCCAACCTCCTACGCGGGCGCGCAGTCGCATACACGCTGGGCGGGCGCGGAGGAAAACTCGCCGGAAGCGGACGAGGTGGAGGTGGAAGTGGAATTAGGATGTATTTGAGGCGCGGAGGTAGTGCGACGCAGGTGATCCACCGAAAACGATTTGGAGCGGTCGCGGCTCAAAGGGAGACTAAAGGAAACGCGGGAGCTTGAAGCTCGTTGTAGAGGAGGTGGGAAGGGGGCTCGCGGCCCCGGGCGATGTAGGAGAAGCGTGCCTTAGGCGACTTGGGTGACAGTGGGGCGCGGACGGTGGCAGCTGTATGGCTGGAAACGGCCCGCGGCTTAGAAGGAACATACGAAGAGGACTGGACTGAGCGCGCAGATCAAGAGGAATTAATGATGGGCTGAGTGGTCGTGTTTGGCTTAGACGTCTATCGGATGTCGGCCCGCTTTCCTGTCTCTCACCACGACGACGACTTTCAAGGTCCACTGCTCCTGGTCTTGCGTGATGGACTCCATCTTTTTTTCAAACTCCTCGCTGTAGTGATGCCATAACCACCTCAAAACATGCTCTCACTTACCTCAAGCGCTTCTTTTAACTCGGTGTTTCCGCACCTGTTTCCCGCACCGCTCTGGGCGCTCTTGTATCGATCGAGTGGTATTCCAGAGACACGGCTGCTTCTCCTGGTGCTCATGGGTTCTCGGTGCTCCATTTTAAATATTCTGTCAGCTGTCAAAAGGCGCACTTACATGGAACCAGGAACGTCTCTGCGCTCGCACTCGGCTTGGTCGCTTCCAAGCAGGATCTGTCCGTCCGTCGGTGTTCAGGATGTCGACGATCCACGGGCATTCACATCCAGCTCCTTGAGCTCGGAAATTTTCTATCTACCCCTGCATCTCTTCACCGCAGCGTCTCCAACTGGACTATTGCTTTTCATACATCACCTGAATTTACAGAGGACGACGACGGTTCGTCTGTGCTATCTATTGCGTGGTCCCGGCGCTTCGATGGCTTCGCATGACTATCGCCAGATGGTGTGTCTTTCTTTCTGTACAATCAAATGTCAACGTCAATTAGGGGCCTGTACCAGAAAACCGGCCGTTAGCCTCGAAATTAACTCATTGCGGGAACGAGAGCCCTTTCACGACTATTAGCGTTAATTTTGTACTGCCGGTCTACTCGCTTCACCGTTAACTCACGCCTCATCTGTCCTTCCACAACGTAGAAGCGCCGCCGCGAACGCTTCCCGATCCCTTAACATTGATACTGATATGTTGCTGTCTACGGTGGTGAACCGCTAGCGTGCACATTCTCGCGTATTTCCCGCTCCACCACTAGCTCCTTCCCCTTCCAGCCCGCCACGTTCTCTGCACTCGCATCCCGCTGCTACCCAGCAAAGTGCATGCCCGACACATGCCGCCGCCCAGCAGCTCCAACGAATCTATTCGCGTGCTAATTCGAAGACCACAGCTCTCCTCGACTCGATTCCTGTGCGTACACCGTCTATCTTATGTGTGAAACGCGCGTCCGGGCCACTAATCATCCATCCTCATCCTCGCCAGACGACAAGAATCGCGCCAAGGACTATTTTTGTGATTGATGTGCATCCCCACTGTATCACTGCTCATTCGTTGCATTCATTGCTCCTCTTGTACTTATCTCTCCCATTCGTGTACACGTCGTCATCCGCCCCACCTCACACATCCGTGTCGCCGTCGTTCATCCCTCTCCCTGTCTTTGGGCGGCGTACTTCAGGAGCGAAAGAATCACCGCCGCCGAAAAAAGGGAAGCCCACACTACGCTTCTCCTTGTCCTTCTGGTCCTTCCCCTCGCGCTCCATCTCTGGGTCCAGCCCCCGCAATTCCCTTCAAGCCGGACTCGCAACTTCCCTCAAATTGGCGAGTCGACTCGACAGCTTCGACGTGAAGCTGTGCTAGCATGTGTAGACACGCCTCGGCGCCATGCCGCCTGTAAACGTACCGTCAGCAAGTATTCATTGAAGAAAAGGAGAAACAAGGCCCCCGTATGAAAGATGAAGGGTGCAGCACGCACCCAGGCTCTGACATTGCATGCGTAGTTGCCCAAGTTGCTGTTCGCAGCACTACTGCTGTGCGGCTGCGGCGATTAGCGTAGTCGAGTCGCTCCGTGCATGGCACGCTGCGGAGGTTTCAGTAATCGGGCCCTTCCACCCTGTGGGATCGTTCCGACGGCTGCGTACGGTACGGGGCACGCCTTGGTGTGCATGGTGAATGCAGAGCGAATGCAAGACTACGGCAGTATGAACCAAGTGTGCGGCGCTAGCGATTCTCAGCGGGGGATCCATTTCTGGGAGAGCGCTTCCTGACTACTTGGTTTTTTGTCTTTTCCGGTTTTGCGCCTTCCTGAAATGGCAGTAGTAGAGCGTACTTGGATGCGATGGATTCAGACACGCTGTGAAGGAAGATGAGCGTGAAGAGCGTATCGCGAGGCAGAAGACACACCTAAATGGTGACCATACTCCCGACGCAGACCGCGTTCCACGCCCCCCGCGAGTGATCAGACTTAGGTGTACATCGCATTTGAGATTCGACGGCCTCAGGCGCGTCGTGCTTCAGTAGGACGATGCATCGCTTCGGGCAGGCTTGACGCAAAGATTCGAAATAATTTGAAGACTTTCTCCGGCACGCGGCAGATGATGATTCTTGTTGGCTACAGAGGCCTGCTACTGTAGTCCCACTGTGATGGCGTATCAATTGAGCTGGCCGCATGAATATGCTAGGACTCTGGGGTTCGTCTGTCTCAACAATTTGGCATTTAAAATATGCAGTGGTCATCGAGAATGACCGAAAACCCATCGATCATTGATTTTGATCACTTATTTAGTGTACATTTTCGACTGAATAAAACTTTGAGATGATAGCTGTCCGTTCAACTCTTCCTCGCCTCGGTCTCCGTATATACTTAATGGCATCCGTGATCAAGTTCGATCCTTTTGAGCGCTGTAAAAGAGTAACTTTAGTCTGGTTTCCTTCAACATCAGCAACTTGACAATTTGTCTTTTGGGCTCTTTTTTGTCTTTTAAAAGAAAAAAAAGACATGAAAGAGCCAAAAGATAAAAAAGAACTTTCCTCTTTTTTTAGATAGGTCCGTTTGCTTTTAAAAGGGCAAAAAGACTCAAAAGGACGCGGAAAAGCAGCCATGAAAGCCTTGGTACAAGCTTCAATTCGAGGTACTTTCAGGCGCAGATTACGGGGAAACCGATATATATTCACATGCTACATACATCGAGTACATGTACGTATCACATTCACTCCTCAACACCGACAACGTTATCCGACTCACACCCCGCCGCGCGGGGAGCAACACACAAACGGGTAGGGGAAAGTGTATTTCGATTTGCCTGTTGTGTAGACGGCGATGTGCGCGATGCAAGATAAGATAGGAGAGCGAAGGGAGGAGAGAGATTGGGTGCGCACCACATGGCCGCTGTACATTGCGCAAACGTGTCATTCGCGTCTCCGGCGCAGCGCATTGGACTTGGTGGTCGTTCATGCCGTGGCAAGGTAGGTCACGCTGCTCTCGGGACCCCGCGCGGGCGCCGTAGCTCTCGGGAGTCGGGTGTGTAAATGGAAGCGCTCTAGGGAAAAAGTGTTAGCAGATGTCATGAATTCCAGCGCTAAGCAGACGCACCGGCCGCATTCCTTCCCATGGTACCTAAGTTTGTATCTCGTCGCTGCTGCAGGAAGGATTAGAACAACTATGGCCCCGGAGCGCGGCAGGAGGAAGACGGAGGGGACTAAGGTGATGACATGCAGAGGACAGCCCAATGGAAGATTTGATGTTCTTGAAATCTCACAGCAGGTCTTGAAGCAGGTCTTGTGTCTTGAGGCATCTTGATTCTTGAGGCTTGAGCAGTACGGAGAGCAACTACACTTGAGGAACGAGCAAAAGGGAGGGAGAGCCAGAGTAGGCAGGGGCAAATCCAGATGTTGAGCAGGAACTTGGATGCGGATGGGACAGGGAGGGAGGGTGAGGGGAAGTGGGCAGTGGGCAGTGGCCTCGTCGTGGTGGGAGAAAGGAGAGATCAACATGGGCGCCCATCACTTGACGCTGATTCGTTGATGATCAAGCAACGCACGTGCATCGGCAAATGACTTAGCGATTTCGACATCTTCTACGCGTTGCCGGCTTGACGCGTCCTAAACATTATCGCTCTTCCATTACACTCATCTTCCGTTCAAAGGATCTTCAAGTCCTTGGAATTGACCTCAGTTGCCAGTTTGCATCTTGGGGATCAATTAGGCGGAAGCTGCGAGACAGTGAAATTCAGTAGTAGTGAATTTCCCTGAATTCTGCCGTGGTCTGGCATCTCCACTGCTTAAAATTGGGGGCATTATCGTAGTGGAGTTTCTTGTAGCATAACAAGAGCTTCATGTTGGACAAGAAAAACTGTTCAAGAAAAGAGACAAAAGAATTGTAAGGGGAAAAAGCAGGGACTCTTCTTTCACTCCGACCACGTGGCACCCCGATCAGGACCCCGGATCGGCAGTGGCACCACGGGCTTGAGCGCGTCGCCCGACGCGCAGCTCAACACCGTTCGACTCACAACTCAGCACAGTAATAGCAATAGATAAGAACTACAAAAAAGTGAAAGAACAATGTCGGTTAATTCCAGGGGAACACCCCCAAGAACGACAATGCTGGACACCGTAGTCGCAAAAGACGTACAACTAAGAGTAGGAGCCCTCACGACGAGGCCACAACTAGTAGAAGCCAACGAGAAAGTAAAGTTTGGCAACAATGGTATAGTAAACACCGACACGGCGAGGGAGTATCTGGAAGGCAGCCAGTGGATCGCCGTTGGAGCGACATTCACCCGCACCGAGCTGTTCTCGGTGCTGATGAAGGTGGCACTATTGCCGCAGGCAACGCTGAAGTCGATGTCCCACACGTTGCGGGCACTCGCGTTCATGGGGGAGGAGATCGGCGACACACTGACAGACGAGATAGCAGGAGCGGTGGGGGAAGCAATATCGCCGCTGGTAGATGGAATGGTCGCAGGGCAGAACACCCTGCAGGCGACGATGATAGAACTAAAAAGTGAGTCGGCAGTTGCTATGAAAGCGGCGGAGGAGGCGAGAGAGGGGATGCGCAAGTTGGAGGCGCAGGTCCAGGAGTTGATGACAACGGTGGAGGAAGCGGGAGCTGCAGCGGCGAAAGCGGCGGCAGAGGTACAGGCAGCCGCGAAGGCGACCCCGGTGGGGCCTAGGTCGTACGCAGCGACGGCGGCGACAGCGGCACCCATGACGGCGGAGCAGGCGGGGATACTCTCGAGGGGCATCCGCATGCGACGCCAGATATTGGTCGACAAGGCCCGAGACGCGACGAACGATAGTCTGGGCGCACTAAGTGAGCTAGAGCTGAAGGAGAAGGCAGCTCTAGCGCTCACCATAATGGAGTCGAAGCTGGAGGGCGCGGCGATCGTAGGAGCGAAGAAGCTACCCAATGGGGGGGTAGTCTTCGACTGCATAGACGAGAAGACGGCGACGTGGGTGAAGGGCCACGAGGTCATGGCCCAATTCATCTCGGCGTTGGGGGGCACCTGCGTGTACCGACCGCGCCGTACGGAGCTCATTGCAGAGATGGTGCCGGTAGACGCAAGAATAGACGACAGGAGTGCGTGGCGGACGGTAGAGCGTGATGGAGGCTTTGCAGATGGTGCGATTGTAGGGGCGAAATGGGTGAAGGCAGTGGAGCGGAGGGCTGCGGGCCAGAGAGTGGCGCACCTCAGGGTGGAGTTTGCAGACGCTGACGCAGCGAACCACGCGATCGACCACGGATTCTATCTGCTGGGACGACACGTGAAAGTGCGGAAGTCGGAGGAGGAGGCGAGACGTTGTTTGAAGTGCCAGAGGTTCGATGGGCACCTGGCAAATGCCTGCAAGTCGGACGTTGACGTATGTGGACGATGTGCGAACACCCATCGCACCGCAGATTGCGATGTCACGGACTCTGGTACGTTCAAATGCGCCAACTGTCAAGTCGAAGGACATGGCGCAGCAAGCCGAGACTGCCCATGCTTCCAGCGAGAGCAGCAGAAACGACGGGCCAGAGATCCCACAGTGGCATACCGCTATATCCCGACCACTGACCCACGTACATGGGCTACAACGGCAGCGGCGGCTAACAGAGCAGAGGAGGGAGTGATGGCGGCGAGACAGAACGCAGGGACAGGACGCCTAGCGGGCGGTCATGCGGGACAAGGAGGGGGAACAGCAGCGGATGATGGCTGGGAGGGACGACGGCAGTATGCGGCAAAGGCGGGGGCAGACGCGAACGCGACCATGAATATGTGGGCGGCGGACGGAAGAGTTCAGCCGTCGATCCGAGATGCTTTCCAAAGGCAGACGCAAGGGCCACAAGGGCCCCAGCAAGGAATGGGAATCCTTGGACGAACAGGGACCGGAGCAGGGGGAAGTTCGATGGCGGAGCCAGTGAGAACGCAGAGTGGGGAGCTAGACTGGCAAGCGGACCCCCCAGGACTCCCGTCGTTAGGGGAGATCGGGACCACGCCGGGGCGGGGAGCACAGGGAACACAGGTATCTACGACGAACCAGGACCCGGCCGCAACCGAGGACGGCCCACAATAAGTTCGCAGGGGGGAGGAGACATGCCGCCACAGAAGTTGAAGCTGTGGCAGCAGAACCTGGACCGGGGTCTGGACAATCAGCATGAGCTGTTGCAGACAATGGGGAGAGATTACCACTTTGCGGCGCTGCAGGAGCCGTATGTGGGGCCGGGGAACGTGACAAGGGCAAACTCGCATTGGAGGGTGGTATATCCGTCAGGGCACGGGGAGAAGACGGCGAGACCGAGAGCAGTAACGCTAGTCAGCACAACAATGCCGACGGATACATGGTCCCAGATGCATTTTGCGTCGGCGGACGTCGTCGCCATAGAGTTCCGCGGCGCTTTCGGAACGATCAGACTCGTGAACATTTACAACGATGGTGATCACGATGAGACGTTGAAGGGACTACGGGACTTTATGCGCCAGACACGCACGCAACCGCCCCCGAGGGGACCGGTGTACTACGTCTGGCTAGGAGACTTCAACCGACACAGCCCGTTATGGGACGAGATACGCAACTCACATCTTTTCACACCAGGGGCGCAGGAAGCTGTGGCATTATTGCTGCAGTTACTAGGCGTATACAGGATGAAGATGCCCCTTCCGAGAGACATCCCGACACTACGCGCGAAGGGAACGGGAAATCTTACGCGACCGGACAACGTCTTCTGCAGCGAGAACTTCTTGAAATTCTTCATCTCCTGCAACGCATATCCCCCCCGCACCCCAGGCACCACTGACCACTTCCCAATCATCAGTGTGATAGATCTAGTACCGCCGGTGAAGGTAGTCGAGGAGCGGTGGAACTGGAGGGCGGCAGATTGGGAAGAGTTCAAGAAGATGCTCGCAGCAGAGCTGGCGGTGATAGAGATGGTGGAGGGATTCGCGAGCGAGGAGGAGGTGGAGGAGGTCATCGCGAAGTTGGACGAAGTGATCTGGCGTTGCGTCAGAAAACACGTCACGCTGAGCAAAATAAGTCCTCACTCGAAGAGGTGGTGGACCCCAGAGCTATCCGCCTTTCGCAAGGAGAAGGAGAAGCTCTCGCGGAAGTCATACCGCCAACGCGACGTCCCTGATAGCCCAGCGCATGAGAAGTATCGGGTCGCGCGCAACGCATTCTCTGCTCGCCTGCGAATGGCGAGAGACAGATGCTGGCTGGAGTGGCTTGGACAGATAGACGAGGCAGACGTGTGGACGGCGGGACAGATGATGAAGGGCGCGTCAACGGATGGAGGACGGACGAGAGTCCCCGATTTATGCCGAAAGGGAGTGAACGGAAGGGAGGAGGTGGCGACAACAAACAACGAGAAAAGTGAGTGGATGGTGAAGGAGTTCTACCCAGCGAGGGGAGTGGGGCCACCGACCCGCCGGACGACGCGGTGTACCCTGAGCCGATGTGGAGGTACGAACCCATTTCGGAGCTGCAGCTGCACCGTGTCATCAGGAAGATGAAACCCTGGAAGGCAACGCGGAAAGGGACTTTCCCCAACTGCGTTTACAAGTTTTGTGCCGCGCTACTAGTACCGAGGCTATACAGGATATATCGTGGGTTAGACATTTACCGACACGAGCCTGAAGATTGGAAACATACCGAGACCATCGTGGGACGCAAGCCAGGCAAACCCGACTATTCCGCGGTAGGCGCGCACCGGCCCCTCGTTCTCTCTCACGGACACGCGCGGCTACGGAACGCGGCAAAGAATTACCAGGCGGCGGTAAATGTCGAGCTATACAACATGCTGCCGGCGAACCATTGGGGAGGGAGGCCCGGAAGGACGGGGGTTGATATGGTGCAGGGGATTGTGAAGAAGATCAAAGACGCTTGGAGAGGAGGGAAGGTAGCGACGCTGCTGCTACGCGATGTGAAGGGGGCGTTTCCAAGCGCCATGATCTCGAGAGTGGTGCACAATATGAGGATGGCAGGAGTCCCACAAGAACACACCGATTGGATGGTACGCAGATTCACCGGCCGTACGACACGACTAGTCTTCGATGATTACGTCTCGGACCCCTTCGACATCCTCGACGGACTGGACCAGGGCGACCCCCAATCGGTAACATGCTACCAGTTCTACAACACACCATTAGCCCTCGTCGATGCAAACTCGGGGATCTACATCGATGATTACAACGTGCTGGCGATCGGCAAGACCCTGGCGGAGACAACAAATGCGGTGAAGGAGGTGGTGGAGAGAGAGGGAGGAGCGGACGAGTGGGGGGTAACGCACAACAGCATCTTCGGTGCAGCGAAGGACCAGGCGTGTCATTTTTCCCAGCGACGGATCTTACGAGAGCGCCCGTTCGGGCAGTCGAGTGTGTGGGTACCAGAACCCCGCCCGAACCTGGTGCTCAAGGGTGTAGTGGTGAAGCCGGAGAAAGCGGTGAAGTTGGTGGGCATATGGCTGGATGAAGGACTCAAATTCAAGGAGCAAGCCGCAGCCGCGCTGGCGAAAGGACAAGAGTGGCTGATCAATTTCCGTCGGCTCTCACGCGTATCGGGAGGAGTAGGCGCAACTTACGTCCGACAGCTGTACCTCGGCATCTGCATGCCCAGGATGTTCTACGGAGCCGAGGTCTGGCTAGCGCCGGTGCGACAGCGAGTACGAGGAGCCAACCGAGTGAAGGACGGGAGAGCGACCGTCAAGAAACTGGCGTCGATACAGCTACGGGCCGCAAGGATGATAGTGGGCGGCATGATATCTTCCCCGGGAGATATGCTAGACGCGCACGCAGACCTGCCCCCGATACACCTGGCGATCGACAAACACCTACAGAAGGCCGCATTAAGATATGCGACGCTTCCCCCGACACACCCGCTCTATGAGGCTGTTGCGAACGCCGAACGCTACGGGCACGTCAAAAAACATCCATCGCCGCTGCATTTCCTGATGAATGCATATCGGGACGTGAAACAAAAATTGGTGGAAAAGATCCCAGCGGTGAGAGTGAGTGCGAGGTGGGAGGCGCCGGTGGATGTGCGCGTAGCCTCCTCCAAGGAGGAGGCGAAGGAGTGGGCGTTGGCGGAGACCGCGAGGGTGACTCTGTTCTCGTACGGGTCACTCATCGACGGCATGGTGGGAGCAGCGGGGCTGTTGTGTGTGGACGGAGTGCTGAAAAGAGTGAAAGGGCTGAGGTTGGGCTCGGCGACACACTACGGCGTGTATGAAGCGGAAGGGGTTGGGCAAGTGTTGGCGCTGGATTGTTTGAGACAGGAGTTGGATGAACAGGTAGATGGGATCACACCTCTGGGGCTCGATAACACCTCCGCGATCACTGCGACGACGTGCCCGAAGGTCGGCGTGGGACGATACATCTGGGACATGTTCCATCGACGCCTCACGACGGTACGCCAGAAACACCGGGGGATGCGCCTGCGAGTAGACTGGACACCAGGACACGTGGATATACCGGGCAATGAAGCGGCGGATGTGGCGGCCAAGCGCGCGGCGCAGTCGGGGAGCTTCGGCGGGACTCCCAAGGTCCTGAAGGGGTTGCCCTTCAGCAAGAGCGCGCTGGCACTGACCCACACACGCCTACTTCAGACGGCGGCAAGGAAGAACTGGAAGCGGTCACGACGTTATGCACGGATCAAAAACATTGACGACAGCATGCCCTCAGCGAAGTTTCGCAAGCTGACTGCTACACTCCCGCGCAAACATACATCCCTCCTATTCCAACTACGTTCCCACCACGCACCACTAGCCAAACACCTCCACCGCCTGAAGAAATCCCCGTCCCCCACCTGCCCCTGCTGCGAGTTACACGAAGAAACAGTTGACCATTACCTCCACTTCTGCCCCGCACACGCCGCAGTCCGACGTCAACTCCGAGCCTCCAGCCGATTAGCATCTTTTACTAAATCCCTGCTCACCGACCCCAACTTACTCCCCGATCTCTACCTGTTCATCCAACGCACTGGTCGATTCCACTCCGTATTCGGCGATTTCCAGCCGCTTGAAAAACCCAAAGACAAGTAAAACTCCCCTCAGCTTATAATTATTTACTAGATCTCTCCCTATACCGGCGTCTCTCATGACACCTACCCACTATACCCGCGGAATCCTCCGCTTTGCAGCTATCTTGTCATAGCTGCCAAGTTTTCGAGTAGTACGATACAAAACAAGCACGATACGCAGTATAACCAGATAGTTTATTTCTAACATATGCCCTAGGCACAAAGGAAATAAAACAACGATTCAAAAAAAAAAAAAAAAAAGGGGAAAAAGCACCTGAAAAAAGCTGCTTAAAAAGATAAAAGAGTCAAAAGATTCAAAAAGCAACCCGAAAAGAACTTGTCAAGTTGCTGATGAAGTAGAAAGGACGGTTACGGTTGAAAAAGCGCGCTGTAATCCTGCGAGTTGCGTTGAGCACGCAGACTTTCCTCGAACTTGTCTGGTCTCGCGCCTGGAATCACCTCAAGATCGACCCCCTCAGCTTTTATATCGCGCACATCATCCTCGTACGCGCTCGTCGGCGGATGGGGCCCGATTGCCCAGAAGAAGCGAACGTAGCGCAGGCAACGCCACGGGTCATCATCGTCTGCGAGTGACTCGGTGCGAGACCTCGAGCGAACCATGTCAAAGAACACTTCCAGATCGTCCTCCTCCACCCTCAGACAGCGATACACAAAAGTCTTGAGGCTCGGGCAGCACACATTTATTTGACGTGCGGCCATGAGCCCGCGGAACAGACGAAGCTCCCTGGTCGGGGTGTATATACCGGGTTGAGGTTGCACCGGAAACGCGACGCTCTCAACGACGAGATGCTTGAGGGCTGTGAAATCTAACAAAATGCCCCAAAGCTCGTCGGGGGAGCCGGTGAAGCCGAGGAGGATGAGGCTGTGCAGGGAGGACAGTATGTCGCCACGCGCGCAAAATGAGTGCACGGCAAACGGCGCGGCGGCGGCACACGTCAGCTCGCACAGCGCCGGCGCTATAAACGAGGAGAGGCCTTCCGAGCTGTGGGCGTAGAGATGACGCAGCTGGGGGAGAGCCACCGTGGACGCATTGACCGCTGACGCATCATCGGGATCAATGTGCAGTGCCAAGTCAACGAGATTAACCGCCTCCTCGGCGATGTTAAGAAAGCCTTGGTGCGAGTTGTAGAAGGCGCGTAAGTGGGTTATTTGCTCCCAAGGAAGGGCGAATTCATGCGAGGGAAATTCAAAGTCTTTGTCTGTCAAGATGACTTCGTGGAGGCTGGCCGCATTGGAAAACTCATCAAGAGTTGATTCTAATTCCTCTCCGGCATAGATGAACTCCAATCTTCGCAGCATGGTGAGCTTCCCATCGGCCAGACCAAGATCATCAAAGGACGCATCTGGCTCAGGGCGCACTAGGAGCGTCTCCCAGCGACTGCAAGAGGCGAGAAACGCCGGGGAAGCTCGGAGAATCTCGAAGGGCTGAAATCCTGAAGGCGAAACGTCAAGCGTCTTCGAGCCAGATCTGTCTAGCTGATACTCCAGGCGAGCGAGTACCTCGGGGTCAGTGATGTCCGCACCGTCGAGGGTGAGATAGGTCCAGAGTTTGGGGGCCTCGAGCGCGCATTGCCGCCATGTTTGATTGATAAGTGCGAGCTCCCAGGGTACGTCGTAGGTCTCGCGCTCGTATCCACTGTCGGTACCCTTCGGCGCCACCGATGGTGCTGCTGCCACTGCTGCATGAGAGAGAATCTCGCGAATAACGTCGGGTGGCAGTCGGGGAGCATTGGTCATTTCTGTAGCAAATCGGCGTAAGAGGATAGTCGAATAAAGGATACTATGGACCTTAGACAATTCTGGCGCAGAGATGGTACTTGGATAAGGATAGGAAGCAACAAAGGAAGGAATCGAAAGGCGGCAGTGTTTGCTATCATCCGAGTCGTTGATGGCAAACTACCACAAACATCCATCCCGCGGGTTGGCAGCAACGACGAGGTCTCGCGCCTGTTTCGCTTACCATTGTGGAACGGCGCTCAAATCACCCTGCCCGTCCATCTCGGGTGCTTCTACGAGCTGCTGGCCTATGGCTAGGATTTTCCATTATACTTCAGATTCTCCTTCACCCATCAGCCATTTGACATTTTGGTTGCGCATTTTTTGACATTGCAAGCTTGTCGCAAGGTCACAAGCTCAAAAAGTGAAAAATCGAAAAAACACTCCCATTGAAACTTCATATCACGGCCAGATCAATACTCGAAAAAAAAGATTTTTTTTTTTTTTTTTGACCTTGTTGAATTTTGGACATAGGTCTGTGAGCTTGCGAGCTTGTGGCCTTTTCGGACCTTTTTCAGCCTTTTTCGGCCTTGTACAATGTCACAAGCTAATTGTCAAAAGTCTGATGCCGCCTCCAGTGATGTTCTTGGTTTGGTTTGGTTTTCCAACCATGGTTTTGGTTTGGTCTCATCTGGTTTTGGTTCCAGAATCCTCAAACCAAAACCAAAACCATGGAGGAGGGTTTGGTTTTGGTTTAAAGCATGGTTTTAGTGCCCCCAATTCAGCTCAAATAGATAATGTTCTCAGAGCCACAGAAATGGAAGAAGAGTTTCAACTAATGTTTTCAGCACCAATCTCAGCCTTGAAGCCAAGCCCGAATTCGGGTTGAACATGTTTTTGGCACAGTTTCGGGCGGTAAATAGCTGAATGCGGATGTGCCTGTGCTCGGCACATCACGGCATCTTGCCCCTTTTCGCAGCTCGACCATCACAACGCACCCGTCTACCACGCAGCAACGCAAGTTACCTGTATGTACACATCACCAATAAATTTGGGCCAAACCCAATATCATCGAGTAGTTTAGTTCAACGTTTACAGCTGAAGTCTCACAGGAACCGAAACCAGGGTTTCAACCATGGGTTTTGGTTTCATCGGCTTCAAACCAAAACCAAAACCGGCTCCAAACTATGAACTTGGTTTGGTTTTGGTTTGCTGGTTTCTTGGTTTGAAACCAAACCAAGCACATCACTAACCGCCTCGAGCGAGCTATTTTGTCAGGTCTTCAACCTCGTCATCAAGTCGTGTATTTTTTTGAAAAGCACTGGCTAATTTTTACTTTTACTAACTAGCGAGTCGCTGGTTTCCCCGCTGATTCGGGCCTCTCGATCTCTTGACCCAATTTCCATCTCATACGGTACCCTTCTCCTTGCATTCCGTTCTCCTTCGGGTTGGTATCACCTTCTCAAAGAGAATTTCTTGCGATCCTCCTCCGCCGTCTTCAGGTCTCATAGTTCAAATTAGTCTTCGGCAATAGCGATTGCATTGGCAGCTCGGGTTCTCTTTGCACCCTCATCTACTGGCGACGCCTCGAGAAATTCTTTGCCTTCACAATCACTCGCACCTACTGTAGGACACCCGCATTTGTGGATTTGCGGCTGCTCGTGGTCATTCCGTTGACACCGATTCTCTCCTTGTTGACTATGAGCTCCCATCTCATGTAGTATTCTACATCGCATCCATCTCACTTGTCGCTCTGCTCTGCGGGTCCTTGGGCCTGTCCTCCGTCGTTCGCCCTTGCGTGATTGACTGTGGATGCTGCAGTCAAAGAAAAAGAAAAATGTGGTGCGTGCGCGAAGCGGGTGAGGGCGATGCTGAGCCTCTAAAACACACCCATATAACACTACGTGGCCGAACTAGAATGATCACTGCGTGGAGTGAAGACAACCCAATAGTGGCCTCATGTCAAACCTCAAGCCCCAACTGCAACCGCTCTCCCTGTACCATACTCGCGTCTGCGTGCGCAGATAAGCGCGACTGCGAATGCCGAGTGCAAGTTTATTGCCAACCCCTCAATGACTGCTGTGCGGAATGGAACTAAGCAATACTGGTCTCATGTCAAGCCTCAAGTCTCTCTTTGCTGTGTGCTCACTTCTCACGATATCCCTCAAATGTGCTACAACCCTGAGAGTATTTCTCTTTCCGTGTGCTCAACGTCAAGATCTGTGCCAAGTTTCTTGAATCATTTTGTCTTGGCGTCCTTACCTCAAGCGGGATCATCTCTTCAAGCAAGTCTCTTTGAGGGCGCGTCCGGAGGGTTTATCATGATGATGATGATTTACGAAATTTTACCATCTTTACGACTGCGAATGATGTTTTTTTTTGATGTCCTATCTTTTGGCGGGGCGAATTTCAAGCAAATAAAAGGTTTGGCCTCCTGTAAATGCAGGATACTGAGGGCTATCGACTGCTATCGGGACTCTGTAGTGTTATGAGGCTACGGGGCTACTGGAGCTATGGACCACACGCTTGCGGCTATCACACCGGATTTAGCACATAGCCCGCAGCCGAGCTATAGACGGCTACATAAAGGGGGGCAGGCTACGGCGATATGACGTCTACTGCAGCTACCTAGGAGTATATACCCTAGGGATTTTTTCCTGATGTGATTGAGGAGCACGGGAAGCCCGATCCCATGAACGGGTTGAAAGCCAAAACTCAGGCTCCCGCCATCTTTCCCGCTCCTCTTGTGATACTTGTCACGATTTGATACTATCTAATTGTTCCAATGCCTTATGTAAACATGTGCCTATCTAATCTTTGGCGCTTATATAATATGAGCACTTATTAATATCCTCGGAACATTCTGGACAAACACACGACAAACACACCTTATACATGAGGATACAGGTCGCTTTGTAAGAACACATGGTGGAGGGACGGTTCACATGAGGAACACACATTTAATTAATAGGTCTTGACAGACCTCATGGACAATGCATGTACAACACATGGTTACAGACTATTGTAGTATATTTATGTTCTCGTTCACACGGCTCGATAAAACAGTATATATACAGTAGCTAGTCGTCTGTAGTAGTTAACCTTTTATTCCATTCTCTTTCGAGCTATACACATCGCACTCCCCAATCCTTTATCTTTGATATTGGACGTGATTCAGTCTTGACTGTGACATAATAAAAGGTTACCCTTCATACCCTCGTACCGCCATCCCCTACCAACCTCCTTTCCCTTTCTCCCCCACCACGCGCACTATTTGCGTCATCCTTACCTTTTTACTTGGACTCTCGTATTTGAAGATCCATTCTTACCCACCAACATACTACCTCGTCCACAGCGAGTCTAAACAATTGCAGCGCCAATCATTGGCGGTCCACTATAGTGAACAGACGCTTGGCCACGGGAAACTTTGAGTCCGTCCCCAGCCACAAAGCAGTCGTAGGAGCACTGGCCAGATCTTCGGAGAGGACCATCTCGCTATCGTCGGGGGTGTTGTAGAAGACCCGGGATAGTTTCACTCACAAAAGACCGCATTGACTTCACTCACCGCTTCGTGTGGAATTCGCCACAGTGTCCCGTTTGGCACCTCGTATACACACCAGTCCTGACTCCTCGGACGAATCCCATTCGTGCTCGCCACTATCCTCTTCACCCTCTCCCCAGACTCCCACATATCCGTCGTCACCACTATCCATTCCCTTCCACACCTTAAGCTTAGACATATCGTCTAAGGTTATCCTCGCCACCACCCCGCCGTTCTTTAACGGTGACAAGACCAAGTGGAATAACTTCCACGACTCCCTGTCCACTTACATCGCCGCATATGATGATGAGTTAAACACCAACAAGAAGAAAGTTTTCTTCACCGTGTCGTTCCTCCGAAATGCGGATGGAACAGATTGCACAGCTTTGGACTGGGTCCGAAACTGGAAAAAGAGGATGTTCGTCAATAGCGCCCTCCCGACCACCTACACGTTCAACCAGTTGATTGTCGAAATGGAAGCCGCGTTCAAGGATCAGAACCTTGCGCAGTTGGCCCACCTGAAGCTGACGACTACGTGTCAGGGAAAAATGTCGCTGGTGGAGTTTTTCCAGCATTTCGAGCTCTATGTGGAGCAGGCGGGGTATTCCCCGAACTCAACAACAACAGGTTACAATGCCTTTTTAGTTGAGCTGTTGGAGGATCTCGTTGGACATGAGATCATTTCTCAAATCTACCTGGGGGGGACGGCTTTGCCCACCACGTACAAGGATTTCAAAGCCCACTTGATGCAGATCGATGGCAATCTGCAGAGAGACAAGATCCGACAGGGACGAAGGAGACAGTTTTGGTCTCCCCGGGTGGAACAGACAGTACCGCCATGTTATCTATTATGAAGAAAAAATATATGTACCACGAAACGAAGAACTTTGCGATAAGATTATTGGACTACACCATGATTCGCCTCTGCTCGGACATCCTGGAGAAAACCGCACGCAGGAGATCATCGAACGTAATTATTGGTGGCCTAGATTAGGCAACCAAGTATCGAAATATATAAAGGAATGCGAAGCCTGCCAAAGCACGCGAGTGCACCGATATAAGCAGGGGAAGCTTAATCCACACAAGATTGCTGAGGGGCCTTGGCAAATCATATCTATGGACCTGATTGGACCATTACCAATCAGCAATGGGTTTAACGCCATTCAGGTTTGGGTGGACACACACACAAAAATGATCCACGCTGAACCAACAAATATGGAAGTTACCTCAGAAGGGGTGGCTCGGTTGACCCGAGATCGTGTGATTAGATATCACGGAGTTCCACGTAAAATTATATCAGATCGAGATACGAGATATGTCTCGATATTCATGAAAGAGTTAAACCGGTTGCTTGGCATAGAAATGAACCCGAGCACAGCCTATCACCCGATCACAGACGGCCAGAGTGAACGGATGAACCAGGAGATTGAAAAATATCTCCGTATTTATGTTAATTATCGGCAATCAGATTGGGCTGAATGGCTAGCAATGGCCGAGTTCACTCATAATGATAAAGTCAGCTCGTCGACGAGCATGTCGCCTTTTTATGCGAACACGGGATACCACCCCTGGAAGGGGATAGAAAATAGAGTTGAGTCGTGCAATGAGGCTGCGAACAATTTTGCAGAAAAAATGAAAAAGATTCGTGAGGAGGTGGAAGGCTGCCGTATTGTGGAGGCAGTCAACACTAGAGAGGTCGGCCAGACAGAACTAAGAGGAGCCAAGAATGACAGAACAATAGTGTGGTCATTCAAGAGCAGCCACTAGGAAAGGTACATGGTGGTCAAGACCAAGAAGAGAAGATACTGTAAGTAATCTACGTCACAATCAATGTGCGATCAGATATGTAACAGAACAGATGTAACATAAGATATAAATCAGAATGTAAGATAAGAACTCAACAACGGCAATACAAAAGGTAGAATATCGAAGAGTGGTATAGGTGATCATTGAGGAGGGATATAGGCGAGTCAATGATAAGGAATATCTGAAGGTCCAATGAGGATAAGTCAAAAGACAATGAGATTGAGGCCAATGATGATCAGTCAATGGTAGCGGTGAAGGTACAATGCAGGATTGCAAGGAGCAATGAGGACTGAGGCGCTGGTGTGCTAAATCAGGGCTGAAGGGGATAATGCAGACAGCAAAGGCTGGACCAGTCCTGGAAGGGAGAAGATGGACAGTGCAGAGAAAAGTAGTAAGGTTGGAGCAGCAGCCTTACACGAGGCGGTGGCAGCAATGGAAAAAGCACAGAAAACAATGAAAAAATACTACAATGCAAAGCATAAAGATGCACTGGAGTTCAAAATCGGTGATAAAGTGTGGTTAGAAGGAACAGACATAACCACTGATCAACCGTCGGAGAAGTTAGAGAAGCTGAGGCTAGGGCCTTATGAAATTCTGGAAAAAGTCGGAGCTTCCTCTTGGAGACTTAGATTGCCTGAAACGGACCTGTCACATCCAGTATTCAATGAATCGAAGTTAACACCATATGTGGAACCCCCGGAGCATAGAAGGGAAAAACGGCCACCGCCTCAGATTATCAGTGGACAGAAGGAGTACGAGGTGGAGGAGATTTTAAAGCACAGAAAACGCGGCAGTGGTTATCAATGGCTGATAAGATGGAAAGATTATCCGCTTGGAGAACGGACTTGGGAACCAAAAAGGAACTTGACGCACGTAAAAAAGCTTCTGAACGAATATAATAAGAAGCACGGCATCAAGATTCGGGAGTTACCGATTCTTCCGGCAGGATTTTGGGACAAAACCATACGCCGATACAAAACAAAGGAGGAGTCCTTACCATACTCGACAAAGAAATTATTTATCCCAGAGACTGGTGTTTTTGTCTCTGTTGACGAGGACGTCGACCCTAGAGGGGGGGTAATGTCACGATTTGATACTATCTAATCGTTCCAATGCCTTATGTAAACATGTGCCTACTGTAACGATCTGTATGACTGAAACGTAACGCGTAACGGTGGCCCGTTTCTGCTTACAAATCACCCTTTTATGGCAACTCACTTACCATAAAAGGGTGATTTATAAGCCGTTTCAGTTGTTTCAGCCTGTAACGGCCCAAAAAGTGTTTCAGTCATACAGATCGCTACAGTATCTAATCTTTGGCGCTTATATAATATGAGCACTTATTAATATCCTCGGAACGTTCTGGACAAACACACGACAAACACACCTTATACATGAGGATACAGGTCGCTTTGTAAGAACACATGGTGGAGGGATGGTTCACATGAGGAACACACATTTAATTAATAGGTCTTGACAGACCTTATGGACAATGCATGTACAACACATGGTTACAGACTATTGTAGTATATTTATGTTCTCGTTCACACGGCTCGATAAAACAGTATATATACAGTAGCTAGTCGTCTGTAGTAGTTAACCTTTTATTCCATCCTCTTTCGAGCTATACACATCGCACTCTCCAATCCTTTATCTTTGATATTGGACGCGATTTAGTCTTAACTGTGACATACTCCCTGTACGCAGTGAGTCCACCGATCTCGAGAAATCCGAGGGGACATTAGACGAAAACAGAATGGTTAACCATGAGATGATTCTTGGACCGGGCTAGGCGCCCCAATTCAATTTGGACCGAGCTCCTCACTCTGAGCGCTGGAAACCTCGTACAATTGCGCAACCGCGGACAGTGTACAACTAGCTGAATCCACATTCCGCTCCCCCCAGAGGTCTGAATCCATGTAATAAATAAAAACCCTCCGCACTTATGCCTTTGCGCACGCTTGCGCAACGCTCAGTGTCTCGTTCACTTCATCATCGAGCAAGCGGTCTTCGAAAGACTCGAGCCCATCCCCTTCCAGCGGCCCGATGAAATCATTTATTGCATCGGCAGCCGCTTGCAGGCTGGAGGCGACAGTGACAAAGTCACCTGCGGTGTTGGCGGTGTTGGCGGCGTTCAGCCCCGACAGCACGGTCGCCAAAGTGGCGCCGTCCTGGTCAAAGGTGAGTCTTAAAGAGAAGATCAGCCCTGGGTGAGATCCTTAGCAGAGAATAACTGAAAGTTCGCGCACTGATCGTCGTCGGCGCTCTGGATACCCGTCGCAGACTGCAACATTTCTGCGAGGTTTTTGGTGATGAGATCCTTGTCGCAGGTCGTCGGAGAATCATTGTCGAAAAGGCCGGGAACTGGAACTGTGAGGCCCGCGTGAGATAATTCGGTTCTCAGGAGCAATCTGCACTGACCTGCAAGGACGCTGGAAGCAAAGAAGGCGAGGAAGAGGAGGGTGGCTTTGTTGAACATGGTTTCCGAAATAATCGGTGTTGGAAAAAGCGACGGTGGAGCGAAGAAGAAGGAGAACGCTAGGAGGAAATGAAAGGACACCAGGTAAAGAAACGACGTCCCCACCAGGTCCCTTTATATTGTCCCCCTACGCTTACGCACAAGCATCATGCAGCATGGTGACAGATGAGGATGGCCTTCCCGATGTTTGAACTTGCCCACAAAAGCAAACAGTTCCGAGTTCTAAAAATTTATTTTTAGACTCGGTTTTATACTCCGATTTACCGCCAGAGTAAGAGGTTTTGTGTCGATGACGTAGAGGATTCGTGTTGGAAACTTTCCCATTAAAGGTAATTTCTTTGTGTTTCACTTCCCTAAGGAGGTGTCCTTAGTCAAAACACCCTACGGAATTTTGATGCTGACGCTGAGACTTTCTCGCAAACGAAATCAGCGGCCGAAAGTCGGGAAGACTTTTTCCACCTCGGGGTTTCGAATTCACTGCCAAAAACCGGGTAAGATCAGCTGTTCTTGGGGTTCTCAACAGTAAAAAATCATTGTAGGATAAGACTACTTATTAACCATGTACATTAAAAGGCAGCGAATAACTGAAGGGAATGAGTTTCCTCAAAACCTAGACCATATCTGATGCTTCCACTTTAATTATGACACGACCAGGATGCGGGGCGGCTTTGATCCGTGCACACCCGCGCCTGCGGCGGGGTCTGCATCCAGCATACCATCCGAGAAGGGTGGTGCTGTCATCATGATGGAAGCGGTATAGGGCGGTATCTACGATAAGCGCGCAACTTTCACGTGAAATTCACAGCTTTGCGCCAGGTCCCGCATCGACCTCTGGTACCTCGTCAGCACCCACGGAGTGTCACGCGTCGTCGTGTCCCGCCGTTTGTGGAGGCGGTGACTTCGCAGTGAAGCACAGACCCTCGGCAGCACGCGAGAAGCTGTCTTGATAACCCAGACAGTATGGTGCCCTAGTGGCGCACTCCTTCCCGGACCGCATGCTGCGCATCACGACATTGACAGTTCGGCTAAAAAAGATGTGAGTGCGGCTCTCGGTAGAATGTGACTCGCTTGATGCGCCCGTATCAGTGACTATCTAATGTGTTATCTATCTGACTCGCATCTGCCCTTTCACAATTCATGGAGCCCCTCATTCTTCAATGAGAATCTCGAGTATTCAGAGCCTGACTCAGAAAACTCCGATTTGGCCTTGATGTGGTCTCCGAGGATGAGCGCGAACCTGACAATATCAATATTCCGAGCGCCGGCAGCGGGTTTGCACAAACAGGAAACCTCCGCCAATGGGGCCTCGAGGCCGGATAATGCTGGAGATTCCGAAGGACATGCACAAAAGTTGTCACTGTCGCCGACCTTTTGGATGCCATTAGCTGGGGAGATCAAAACTGTACCTTGAATGACACCATTCGCGCCCATCGCATGAGGTTCTTGAATATCTCGGAGCTCCCAAATATTTTACGGTGCTGGTGGAAACCGCCACGGTCTCATTTGGGAAATAAAGCCTAGCCCCATGCAGGTCGAACTGTGATGGAGGATTTTGCCTTCGAATGTGCGCAGCAAGTGCTAACGGGCGAACTTGGAAAAACTCGAGCGTACATTCAAACCCCCAGCCGGCGAGGACATATTGACTTCGATCTCATTCCCGAGCTGATCTCCGAGGTCAAAGCACTTGCACCAAACCTTTGGGCAGTGTTATTTCGCTTGGCACGGACCGAGAGTCAGCAAAAGCATAATCTCAAGAAAAATCCTGCCACTGTGAGTCCTTTTGTAATTTCAATTTTTTCTTCTTGATTCAAACGTCGCTTCAGATCATACCTGTTACTTGTTATAATCTCCATCTTCTCGTACACCCGTTCGCATCACCGTGGTCGACTGTAGAAGCTCTTCGCAATTTATTTCAGGTTCCGAGGGTTATCAGCAAAAGGTTTGGATAACTTGCATGCCCTCGGACTCTCGATGAGCGGCAAATGGACGAGTGATGCAGTCGGCAGAATTTCAGCCGAGTCCATGGCCACAATGAAGCGCTTAATGGACTTGTTCCCATGGCTCATGTCCTACGACAATCATCTTCCGTGTTTTTGCGCAGCGGGTTGATAGGAAGACAACACGTGGAAATGGTACAGCCAGCATCGTCTACCTTAAGCGGAGCGCAAAACCTCTTCCCTCGACCATCAGCAGGGCCGTGAAGGAAATGCGCCGTGCGGGGATGGCCAATCCCCTCAAGGCCCTCGACATCTTTGACATTGCACTTGCTGCCAATACTCGCCGTTTATCTGGTCCTGAAAATCCACTTCGACGCCCCTGACTTCAACTGCTCAACCTATTAATATCGCGATCACCCTTTACTGCAATGTCCAGCACCTATTTGCCAACTCCTATGTGGCAAAGAACACATTGTGCTTCAATATTTATCGAGAACAGTTGATATTCCCGAGGCCAGTTACGACAATAATGCCAGACTCCTTGATGAATGGGTTCGACAACTTGGTTTAAACACCCCCGAAATGCAGAAAAAAATCGGTTTGGAGCGGGTTCGGAGATCAGCTGACTGTTGACCGACTTCGCAATCTGTTCAGGTTTCGTGCGGAGGACGCCAACTCGTTTGATCGACTGTAGTGGCTCGTCGTACCGCCTGGATGGCTACATATCCAGATGGCATTCGCGAGTTCCTTCATAACAGCACCTGGAGACAGCGAAAGGGCATGTGCGCAGTGCCGCCTTTGATGTGCTATCACGCAAATGTTTGCAGACCTCTCAAACCGAAGTTATATTTTCCACGATCTCAGCGAAGTCCTGCGTGTTCTTGCAGAGGCTTGAGTCCGTGAGCTCTGGCTTCAGGTTGGTAAGGTCAAATCGCTAGCAAACAGGCCCCCGGAATCGCTCTTCGCAATGGCCAAAAAAATCATTGCGCGGCATGTATCTAATGAGGCCCTGGCTCATCTCAAATCCAAATCACCCCCAATTGTCAATGAACTCAGGACTCAATCAATAATATTCCTACACAATGTTTCCCCTTTATTCTTTTGCGATCCGCAGTACGCAGCGGCGACGTTGGCATCATGGAGGCATGATTCCATTGATGCTTTATCGATTTTTGGGGGGAAAAATTCAAATTATGCTGGGGAAATGCTCGAGTCACTCCAAGGTCTTAATCGTGAATGTACTCCAGAACTTTCGTAAGTGAAATTCACATACAGAGCACCATCACAATTTATCATGCTTTGCAGCGACTTCATACGGGAAAATTGTTGGGTGATAAATAATACCGGCATACCGACTAGTTTTATGGCGGCGAATGAAGCACAGGAAATGAACATAAAGGACATCAAGGGACGCAAAAACTGTACGCAATTGGGGGAGCCGTTAATTTATTTTACAGGTTACATACCGTTCGGAAGGTCCAAACATCGACTGACAATTTATTCAAAAGGTCCACCCCGCCATCCATGTTATACGTACTGTCAATGAAAACATTGAGATTGAGACACAGTTCAAGACGCGTGTACGAGGCAGTAGACATACTATCCCCAAGAAGGAGCTCGATGTTCAAGAAATGCAGAAATACTATTCCACTTGCGATGTCCATGTCTTGAAGCCCGGGCGCGTTATCAAAAGGGGTGCAAATAGGACGTCTCTGGACGTTCCAAAAAACGTCATGGCCAAGGGATTCACTGCGGCTCAACTCGGACAGACGCTGCCAAACTGCATTGAGACTCGGACAATTGAACGGTCCACAACAGAAGATTGGGATGTCAGTGTTCCGAATTCGGACGAAGAAGAGGAGAACAGTCTAAATAAATTTGTTATGCTCAGTATCTATAGGTGTGTATTGTACGAGTATTTACTATTCATCTCGATTTACAACAGGATGACTGTAAGGCACGGTGAGAGAAGAAAAATTGGAGAAGCATGTGGTTTGGATTGGGGTGTAGGAGGGAAAGCTGAAGAATCTGGCGTGTAGTATTGTTGCACCATCTCTCGATGCTTATAAACATATCCATCATGCGCTCATGTGCCGTAGCATGATATGGTGTGCATGGGATTGGGGAAGGAGGGAGAGGTGTATAAATGTGGTTGTAATGGAGTTGTGGGTAAGCGCGGTGAGGCGGTGGGTACATGGATGGGTGGTGTGGGGGACGAGTTTGAAGACTGAACATGGCCCTGAGCTTGTTGGGGGTAGACCCCTGAGGTGGACTGAACCTGTTACTTGTGGGCATATGGGTTGTGGCTGTCCATATGCTCAGGATAGCCTTCTCTCTGCTTTCTCCTCACTACAATGAAACTGTCAGAGACTCCCACTTCTTGAAGGCTCCTCTGACCGTGCCAAAACATACTGGATGGCGATAATCATTGCCGTCATTGGCCTGGAAACTTATCAAGTCTAGCAAAGCTATTATACAGAGGAGAAATGGCAACGGTGGGATAGAAAAGGTAGCAATAACCTGTAGTCTTAGAGGATCTATGACGTGGGATTAGGCCTCTTCGAGGCGGGTGCTGAACCTTTAGGTTCAGTTGGACTTCGCACTTTCTAATTGTATACCGGCAACTTCAGCATTTGACATTGATCACACCACAGTGGAGCTAGAAACAAATTTTGCCGGGTCAGAAACTGGGGGCTGCTATTGGCTCTGTATGAACTCCCTTTATTCAATTTATCTCACTGCACCAGTATAAAATATGACGAAGTTTCGAGCTCTACGAGCCTCTCTGTACTCAAATAGATACTGTATTACCACTGTAAGACCAGAGGACATGGAGGGCAAAAGCAAAAAAGTGCAGATGTGGCAGCGGATCGAAGCTAGGCTTGAACTTATGAGTAGAGCGCAGTAGGAACTGCCTCTATTCGTGGGTTTTAACGTGTCTGAGATGCCCGAATGGTGAAATTCAGTAAGGTGGGAAGATCTTTCCTTAACCAACAGAAAACTGTAATAATCTTGAAAAAAATGGAATTGTACAAAAGGAACAAACTCGGTTATGCCATGCGCATGCAATGGCCCTCAAGCCCAAGTTCCGTTAGATTCTGAGTCGGGTAACGACTGAATGAAGAGCTAAAGAGGGGCAGGCGCGCGGCACTGGTAGCGACTGACGAGAGACTTCGAATCCAGCAATTCCCGGCATCAGAGAACTCCGGAAGCACCATTTCTACGGTAACCCGCAAACGAGCGCGCGAAGAAGTTTGTCCGCGCAAAGCGGGTTGTTCTGCCAAAAAAGGCAACTTCGTGAAAGTATTGTACTACGCCGTTGCTCAAGATATGGGAAGACCACAGACGGCGATGTCCCTTTCCCACACCTCACTTACGACCGGCAACGCAGACCTATCTCTTTTCTCTGGAGGCTGGGGGCCCGCCCAATATGAAAATTGAACGTATAGATCTTGGTGAGGAAATGATATCTTTGTACTGTATAGGTGCTACCAACAGTAACAGTTAACTCGGTAGGGCTTTTTATCACAACCTAGCCTATTGGTTTAAGCATTACAAGATGGGAGGGCAAGGCCGGAAAGGCGGTGTAGCATGAGAATGTGCCTTTTTTGGAAGGTGCTGCAGCGCGGGAACGGCAGGGTATGAGACCAAGATTTTTGGTAGGGGGTTAGAGAGTCCGAAAAGAGCAAAAGATTGTCTATGTTAAGGAACTTGTTTGGAAACATGATGGCAATGTACTGTAGCATAGGTAGCAACGAAGGCCCAATTTTTGGAGGAAACTTTAATGCTAACAGTCCGCAAAATTTTTCTCCAGTAGGTAGGCAGCCATCGGCCTGTCTTCTCGCGGCATGCCCTCATCATGGATGACGATATTCAATAATTGCGCTTGCCACATTCTTATCCGACGGGTCGATTCACCGGTGATGAAGCGTGAGCAGTCTTTACCGTAGGTTATCATATCAAGCTTAAGTTTTGCCCACAAGTTCTGAATGTTGTTTTTTGGGTCGCGTTCCAAGCGCGAGCCATTGAGGTCCTTCAGAAGTTGAACAGCAAGGGTCTGAACATGATTCATGAAATTTCGAGTATTTAATAGATATAACGGCATTGATCAGGACGGTGTTGTTCATCAGGTTTACATGTGAATCAGTTGAGTCAATACCAGTCGGTGGTCGCTTTTTACCAGGCAATGTTTGATTTCCCAGTCTCCGATTTTTTTGAACTTCTGGCTGTCAACCGAGATTCGATCGAGGCGCGAGTACGGGCTGTGGATTTCGTTCGTATGTCTGTCTGTCAGTTCTCGGTTAAACACCAGTGTAATCAGTGAATGTTAAGCACCACTCATGAAAGCACGGCCTGGGATTAGTTCATACTCAAGGATGTTTTCTGTGTCCAAGAATTTCGCGGGCTTCACGGTGTTGTCGTAGCAATCAAGAGGGAGCGATATTGGCTTTGATCATTTTTTTCTCGCTTTGTCGCACTATATACAGGGTATGTACAAGTAACAACAGTGCAGGGGAGGAGAGTAGACTATAAACGGAGCGAAGAGAACATTTGAGGAAGCGGTAAGTTTCAGGCGTTAGTTGGACATGGGGGCTGAGAGTATACATTTTAGCCCGATTAATCCATTCGCGCGTTTGTATTTATGTTCGGCACCTAAAATCGCAGGAATGAATAAATGACTGCGGCGGGAATCGAAGACAGGGAGATAGCGCACCCCGGAGATTAATTACTCCTCCATCATCGTGAGGTCGCCTTCGTTGGCGCTGTTGAGGGTGAGGTTAGCAGTGCCTTCGGTGATGGCGGCGCGCTCCCCCTCCGTCGCCTGTCCCGTACCACTTGTCCACCAGCGCCTTGGCGCGGTCGCGTAACTTGAATTCGTCGTCGCGCGGGCTTCAGAAGGTGGATGTGGCACAGGAGCTTGCCTCATCTTGGAGAACTGCGCGGGGACGCTAAGAGCATGGCCAAAACAGGACGCAGAAGCGCCGACGTATCGCGGCGTGCTCCGCTCCCCATGCATCGGCCTAAGGAGGTCGGCACCAGTATTAGGCGGGACAACGAGACGAATGAGAAACGAAAGGTCAGTCAGTCGCCACGACGTCCACCAGCGCGGAGGCAAACTGCAGCTCACTACAGGAATGGCCGTGTCTGTACCCGCCCATAGGCACCCGCGATCGCACATGACCGCCGCGGCCGCCGCAGGACATACGCCCACACACATCCGCCGCATCACTTGGGTGTTGCGCACAAGGATCGCACGCCATTGCCGGGCGTATGCAGGAGAGACCCGCGCTTACACTTCCGCGAGCACTGTCCGGATCTTGCGCCCGCCCAAGGGCAAGGATCGCGCCCCATCGCGGGGCGTATGCACGGGGGGGACGCGCGCGCCTACACACCCGCGAGCGTCCTGCGCGCGCTAAGGGCAAAGATCGCGCCCTATCGCGGGGCGTATGCACGGGCAGACGCGCGTGCCTACACATCCGCGAGCGTCCTACGCGCACCCAACTGTAAAGATCGCACACCGTCGCCAACCCTCCACGCATCCGCCCACCTGCGCTCCTGCCGCTCCCAGTGGGCCGCGCACATACATCCACCCGCGCCCCCTCAGCTCCCGACGCCGCGTGGCACCTCCACTCCGCCTCCCCTGCTTCGTCGGCCCGAAACTCGCAAGATGGCGCGTCAGCGCTGGCCATGCAGGCGGAGACGCGTGCGCCTACAGTCCCACAAATACCGGCGCGCGCATAAATAGGACGCCTGCGCCCACCGAAGATCGCGCGGCATCGCCAGGCCTTCACACATCCGCTGCACCACCCGTCCCGTGCGCCCCCCCACAGATCGGCGTCATCGCCATCGCCAAGAGGGGACCTCTATTCCGCCTCCCCTGCTTCGCCGCCCTGAAACCCGCGAGATCGCGCGCACAAAAAACGAGCAAACGCCAGACGTCCGCTCCTAGCTCGTAAGCAGAAAGACCTTCCCAAGGTAACGAATGGCCGTGCTCCGCTCCCCAGCTCCCCGCTGGCAGATGCAAATATCGCCGCCCAAGCACAAGCACACGGACGCACACGACCGCCGGGGGCGCAGACACACATCCGCGAACACCACCCAGGTCTTACGCGCAAAGGTCGCGCGCCATCGCCGGGCGTATACAAGCCGAGACGCTTGCGTCAATAGACGCCCCGCCCCGCCCCGCGGCCAACGGCAAAGATCGCCGCTCAAGCACAAGCACGCGGACGCACACGACCGCCGGCCGCACACACACATCCGCAAGCACCACCCGGGTCTTGCGCGCGCGCCCAAGGGCAAGGATCGCACACCATTGCCCGGCGTACGCAGGCGGAGCCGCGTGCGCCTATGAGCGCACAACTAGACGTCCTGCGCCCCATCGCTGCCATCGCCACCGCACACATTCGCCGGACCACCACCCGCGCTCCCCCCTCGCAGATCGGCGCCATCGCCATCGCCGTGTGGCACCTCCATGCCTCCCATGCGTCCGCGAAACCCACAAGATCGCGCAAGATCGCGCAACCAGCGAAACGGGCAAGGCCCCGAACCCCAGCGCGCAAGACAAGCCGAGCACAAAAACACCAGCCCAAAGCACGGAGACTACAAAAACGCAAAACATACCATCGGATACACCCTCCATCAAATCCTCCGCCTTTGCGCCCGCGACGTACGCGTTGATCTGCGGCGGGTGTGAGAAGCGAGAGCTCTTTCGGGGGGAGCCAGGCGCTACAGACGGGGAAGAATGAGTCAGCGGGCGTCCGGCGACCGGGTGGAGGGAGGAGGAAGGGGGCAGAGGGAGAAGAGAGAGGAGCGGGGAGGAGGGGAGAGCGAAAAACAAAGAGGAAAGAAAGAAAGAGACAGAGAAAAGTCAGATACAGATATGCACTAACCCCAGCATGGAAGAAGCTAATCGCGTACACCACGCTCTTCTTGCTGGCGAGGGATTCCTTGATGACGGCCTTGGGGACCGTCGCGGGGTTCACGTCCTGTATGTGCGAAAAATAGGTAAGCAACGGGATCGAGCGGGGGTCGAGAGGAGAGAAAAAAAGAAAGAGAAAAGGGGGAAATGGGGAAGGGAGGGTGCAGGTGCGGGAAAGGAGTACGGGAGGGTAGGAAGAGTCAAGGAGGCGAAGATGAGAAAAGGGATGTGAATGCGCAAAAATGGCGAGAAAAAGATTTATCGGCGACAAAGGAGCGACAAAGGAGCGGAGGGAGGTCGCACGGGGGGTGACCGATGATGTGGAGGAGTCTAGTGAAGGGAGCGAGGACCGTATGGAGAGAGAATAGGAGGGTGGTATACCACTCGCAAACATCGAAGCCGCGCATGTTGCGATGGTGTGATAAGATTGCAGTGGGCTCGGTCCCGTTCGAGGAAGGACGACGCTGTTGGACGGATTGGACCATCTAGGAGATCATCAGCCAAGGTAAAGCAAATGCACAGGGCACGCACAATTCTCGCTGTCCGGATGCAAAGCGCAGGTTCCAAGTCGCACCTGCGACGAGATGCGGATTCGCATCGGCGCAGAACAGGTGCGACTAGGCGCTCGAAGACCGAGTTCCTGCTCAGGAGCGCGAGGGATGCTGCTGCACGACATCGAGGTGGCGCTCAATGCGCGCATCGAGCGCGCTAGGACAGCCGGTGAGATCCACGACGCGCGAGTGGCCAGGATGGTGGTGAGAGACAGAGCAGCCTTGGAGCAGTCAAACAAGTGATTGCATCAGATGCCAAGTGTTGGCCGTTCACTCCTAAGAATGACTCAGAATGAGCTGCACAAATTATGTGTATGTTCCCAAAAGAAACCGTCTTTCTTCTACTCAAATAGTCAACACACCTGACCGCTTCTTCCGCTTTTCTCCAGAGTGACCGAAATAATTCTACCTACCAAGAGCGTGAGAGGGGCGGAGGGGTCCTGGATTTTGCTGGAAAAAAAAATCGAGGTAGGGCGTTGATTTCGCAGATCGGGATCCCCTTGCACGTCACTTACTCTTGCTATTTGGTCAGGCAGACAACCGGCAGGCATAAAGAACCTGAAACTATTTTCAGATACTAGTAAATTATGTATGCGAAAATTAACCCGGGCCATCAGCTTGAAGCATAGCTACATGAAGTTTTGGGTGAAGGTGGATATTTTTTTGCGAGTGCTTTACTCCGAAAGTGATATTTAAGCCGGAGAATTGTGGTTCAACGAACTCAAATGTGATTCCGAGTAAGCACTGAAGAGCATGAGTGTAACTGGCATCTTGAAAGTTGCTAGCATTGACCTACATCAGAAAGAAAAAAAAAGATTGCACTCGGGCAGGAAGGACAGGTACTGATAAACATTTGAATGATATAATTAGATTCTCACTCCATGCTGTGCATTGCCACCCAGTATTCAGGACATTGGAAATGCAGAATATCTTGCTCACATACCATTACTAAATAGTTACAGGTTCGAACAGATTTCAGAGAGGTTCAGCAATTTCTGAAATATTGAGGCTCTCCGCAGAAACGCGGTACAACTGGAACGTGAGACGGCAAAGGACACCATCGTGGTGCCGATGGAGGAATGGAGGAATTATTGGGATAACCAAAGTAAATATTTGAGCCACTCGGATCTCAGGTCGTGCGCCTCAAAATGATTTAGTTGAATCGAATTGGGGTCATGGTTTCAAAAGGCGTAATATTTGATTAATACAATAATACCAGTACAGCTGAATTAGGCTGAATAGACTCTAGTCAAGTATACGGCGTACACCGTATGGCTATCAAGAACCTGACAAGCTCAAACAGAGTAATCTCTGTTAAACCTTTGGTTTTATGATCCCCGATACCAAAACGCCCATAGTTCGGATAAAAGACCTTGACTAGGATTCCCTATTGTTTTTCGGTGTATCCTCGGTTTCTCCTGCTTCGCAGTCTGTTGTTATTTCCGTCTGGTGTTTTGGACATGCGAAGTGTAACGAGTGGGTTTGGGCACCCAATTCAACTTCCATATTTTGTGCGAGGTCGCCACGGTGGGTGGTGGAAAACAGGAACGATTGCTGCGCAAGGTCCAGTCGTGTGTGTCGGTACACACGACACGCCATCATGTTTGTCAACATCACGTTGGGGACGACTAGGAAGCTGCGGTACGCAGGTCCAAGAACGGAAAAGCACAGCAGGATGAAGGCCGCGATATTGGTGACCACAGTAATCCTGAAAATGAACAGGTTCAGTGAATGCATAACCACCAATGGAGGGCTGACATATAATAGAGTTGGCCTTCTATGAAGAGGGACTTGGAGAAGGACGGAAGGTACGCCCCAGTGAAGAATGCGCGTGCTTTTTGTCTCCAAGAACGATACTCGACATGAGTATTTCCGACGAGCCTGTACGAGATGGCGAGAAAAACTGCTGTGTCGAACAATCCTGGATTGAGACCGATGGTCTCGGCATACGGTGCCAGGTCGCCCAGACTACAGTAAGGGGTGAGTCCGATGTTGACGCCGCGGGTCGCAATCGGAATAATGAGGCTCGTTCCGAGTACGGCGAGCCACATGAGGCCAAAGACGATAGTCACTGTCCGTGCACAGCAGTATACAGCACGTACGCGGAAGAAAAAAAGGAGCGATGTCAAAGGGATGGCGATGGGAAAAAGGAGTGCGATCCCAAGATGAAAGGCCCGACAGTCTCCCACAGGATAGGCTGCGTAAACATAAGGAGAGTGTTTTTGGCTGGACGCTACCCACGTACTCAGGAAAACCATACATCCAAGCACAGCAGCGGCGCAAGTGATTCTGCGCGATCTTAATATGACTGTCGAAGCAGGAGGCCTATAATCACCTCGACAGAAAATACGCCGCCACTGGCCACCCCAACCTGTGTTTAAGTTTGAAAAGTAGCATGTAGTCCCCTTTCAGATTGCTCAGAATGTCCCACATGAATACCTGATCAGAGATAGATGAGAAAATGCCGGAAGACGACGACATGTGGCGCACCGCCGAAGTTCCCGCCCACACGTATCGGGTGAGTAGGAGCTGTGTGGCGAGTTCGGGAGGGAGCTGCGACAGCGCTTGGTCGCTCAGCACCGCAGGGTCCGTATCTGGCAACGCCATTATGCGGACGGAGTGAATGGATGGGGACGGACGGACGACAAAGGAACATCAATACATACCTCTTAGTTATAACATAGCGTGTCATATCGATCTAGCAGGATTTTCCGCGACTGAGCACCGGGTAGGGGCTGTGCTATCCACAAGAGTTTTCGCCTCATAAGCGCTGCCGGAGATGCAGTGGACAATGACCAATCATCCGGACGGAGGTGGAACATCTGGTGGCTTACATAGCACAGGCGCGAAGAACGGAACTATCAAGAAGATTCGAGGCGCCAAGTCTTCTCCTATGCTCTCGCCGTTGGACGGCACGACTTGTATGGTGGTTCGGGCCGCCCGGCCTATCCTGACGTCCGCTCATCGCGCATCTATAACGCAAGAATAGAGCAATAATACTCAGTGTATGACGGAGCTTACCGAGGGCGGGCTCTGACCTCCCAAGCACAACCGACTTGGTATTGCTGCTGGTGAAGAGGTTCTCTCGAGAATGCGACGAGGTGCACACGCGTAAATACGTGAGAGGCCATATCCCCAGCGAGGCGTATTCGTAGATTTATTTGGTGACGGCAGCGGGACGGATTTAGACATCGAACGGCAGAACGCAAGAGGTTTCGAACCTCGTTTCAGAGGCGATTATCAAAGGGACATAGTGCGAGTCGATTCCACGATTTGCGCGGAAGGAATGTGAGAAAAATCCTCAGGCACATAGGCAGAGGAGGCACAACGAAGAGAGCATAACCCGGGGGCGGTACCTTGAGCTGGTCACAGAGATGGGTTGTACGCAAAAGGTTCGACTCGGAGGAAGAAATTGAGCGAGGCCATTTTGAATCTCGCGAACACACCGCATACGCCGTGGCCGACATTGAATCTCGACGCCTGCATGGCATAGTGCTCCATTTTCGATGTGCAGGTACTGACTCATGCATGCCGGCGGTATCAGCGGAAGAACGGGGCAAAAATGACGAATGTCAAACTCGATCAAAATTCGGTCCCCCAAACGGGCAGCCGGTCCATGTCATTGCCGTCCCGTCACGATTTCTTGCTACACATCCGCCACTCCATCCTTTCATCCGGCTTTGTGAGGCCGCATTCTTTTGGTGTTCCACTGCCCCCGAAAAATGCCCTTTCAATTTTCTGGCCAACTGGGCTTCTCGCAGCTAAATATATTCCCCTTTCAAAGATAACTCGCAGTGATCTGTGCTTCGCCACGGAAGTAACAGCACCATCATCCATCAGCCATGCTTCCACCTAATAACGGAAGCCGGTTTTTTATGTTCCATTCTGCTGAACAGAAAATTCAACAGCCTCTCGGGCAAATCTGGCAACTGGTCGATGACACTCCTGGTAGCTCACTTTAAATAGGAAAGGAAGACTTGATTGATTACATCCAGTCCAGTTTCTATTCAGTGTCAGGAATATACATCCTTTATGCCTGTGCTTCGTTAACGGCAAGCTCGATTACAAATCCAGGCAGGGGCCGACATCATTCCTCGTTGAATGTTGAGATAATTCATGTCAACATCGTGAGCACCGTCATTATGACTGGTCCCTAGAACTTGAAGCATTACATCCCTGACGCATCAACGTCATGTCTCAGTGGGTGAATCACATGTGTCGGGTACAATCTCTGTTCGACATGACGACCAAATTCTAGGTATACCTTCGATTAAATTTATTCTGCTCTGATTCTGCCGGACATGATGTTCAGCGGTGGCTCGGGCATCTCGGGCGAGTCGAAATCCGCGCAGAATTTATACTTCGGCAGCTCTTTATTTTAAACTGTGGTCCCCTCGTTGTCCTCTTGTTTTTGGCTGGACAAATATTCAACTAGGCTTTGTTGACTTCAGAAGCCAGGAGCTGAATTAGAGAACCGTGGGCCGCATGGACCTGGCTGAGGGCTCCACCAGGTTCCTAGTCACAGAATGTTGCCGCCCAGGGTCGTTTGCAAGGCGCTGTCAAACTCCGCCGGCAATAAGTAACATCTTGACAACATTTTGGAGTCGGATACAAGAACCCGACATCGCGACCTCATTTATAAATATTATTAGAGAACCTTTCGACATCTGCCGACATTGTGTATCTCGTTCATGAGCAACAATGCAATTGTGTTGAGCGGAATTTCGAGAGTTGTATGGCCTCTCATCACTACGTAAAAAAGGAAACCGCAAATGATTGCGCCGCAACTGTACATATCCCGTTTCCATCCCATTATTTCATCGCCCTATACACACATTTCATATATTCTGTTTCAACTCCCCTTGTCTCCTTGAGCACCACACCACACTTTATTTCATATTCCTGTTTACATATTTACATGGATGTAGATAAGCTGCAGGTACCAGTGATCTCCTTAAGGGTTAAGCCTTAAGATGAGTTAAGCCTTTTAAGTGTTAAGGCCTTCTTAAGATGAGTTAAGCCTTAATAAGGCCTTAACACTTAAGGCTTAACAACAGCGAAAATTTTCTGAAGCCTTAATTAAGGCTTATGATGGCATCAAATCCTGCATCAGAAGATTTCGTGACAACCAAAACACCTGTGGTTAAAACAGAAAGCCAATACTCACTCTGTCAAGTAGAGAACAAAATGTGGTCCCAGTACAAGTTGTACTGTGCCAGTTGTAGAAAATTGGACGCAACAGCGGCAGGAATCTATTCGCTCCCCAATTTGCCACTTCAAGTGAGCAACTGAAGCAGACATCAGAAAGAACTCAGGATGCATGCTTCAAGACTGGCAGTACGCTATTTTTGATCTATTTTAGTTCAGAAAATATCCAGAAAAAATCGGCCTAAGGCCAACTTAGGGCCTTAATTTTGAGCCCTTAATTAAGGCTTATTAAGGGTTTAAGGGCTTAACCAAAAACTCGACCCTTAATAAGGCCTTAAGGGAGAACACTGGCAGGTACTAGTTGAATATACTCACCTCTCTCTTCCCTTACAAAATGTCTGTCCCAGTATTCCAGACCCAGACCATCCTGAGAAGTGAATCTAGTGTATTATCGTACAAAGGCTTTGGCCGAAGCGCCCCTGCGCGCTGGGTAGACGCTGGTGATGCGCTGCAGAATATGCGCCCGGCGGATGTATGATGCCCGCGGGTACGAGGCGTCTGCGAGAGACGCGACCTATACTGCAGCATTGTGAGTTGCGCTTCTCTTGCGTTTTGTGGTAGTCATGTGCTGACGATGAGGGGGGACGATTTCGGTATCTGGTTATGGTGAAGACTAAGAAGAAGGTGTAGCGGAAGGGAAAAGGAAGCGATGTGGATATCATACTGAGTTAGCACGTGCGTGAGAAATTGGGAAGAGTTTGAATTGTTGACATGCGATGAGGCGCTTCACCAGGTTCCACAGTCTGTTCTCTGTGGCGCGTTCGCGCCGAGATATTAAATATGGTTTGCCAAATTCAGCCCGCCGAGTTTCTCTCCGAGTCTCTTCTCTCCTGCTACTAGTTAGCATATTGTCGCCTCCGATTTGTACCCAGCCTCGCTGCGGGCAGCCAACGCTAGTGTCTTCCGTGTAGTTCGCAATCCAAATCCAAACCGGTCCTGTGAGGGTCACGGCACGGGTTACGAATCTGCAGTGAAGGAAACGGGAAGTGATGTTCTGTATCGGCATGACAAGGTTCAGGCTAGCAGTCATAATGACGACAGAGTCCACGGATTGGTCCAGATGTCCATGAGGTCTGCTTGAATTCTCCGTTGACGTCGTAAGTCATCACATGCTCTCGTGTACAGCAGCTGTTTAAGGACTAGACCCAAGACTGTGCTTTAAACGGCCGCGCGGTTTGCCGCGCGAGCTTCGAAAGCCAGAAAGGTCCATGTTATGAGCACATAAATTATCCAACCTTCCATGTGACAGACGTGGAATCCCGGGCCTACCGACAGAATTATGGCAGTGGTACAAAGAAGCTGAAGGAATTGAAAAGACTGCAAAGGTGACTCAGATTTCGATTTTGGCCAATTGAACTTGAAGTCCGCTTTCGGATGAAAACAAAATCCATCTCCTCCCTGTATTTAAAACCCACTGACCATCTGGAACAGGCTCGCTTAGCACCGGTGGCAGTCTTCCGCCGAGTGCACGCTTTTGGTTCCTTCTCTTGGATATCGACTCTCTGGTCTAAAGGAAATACTAAATCTCCACATCTCAACCCTCAACTTGCCGCCTTGAAAATAGCATCATTGTCGCCCACGTTTAACACCAAGGCGGTCAAACTTGGTCTAAAATCCTGGAAGCAAACAAGTTTAGAGAAGGATAGGCGCGCCGTGCCAGTTGGCGACTCTTGAATCTGAAAATGACAGGCAGTATCCTGTTCAAGAGCGGTAACGAATCTATTGTTTTCATGCGCATATGCTTTTGCTGAACTGGGAAAGTAAACTAGTCCTCATACCCTATGGTATTAGAGGGTGCTGCGCTGATGCTAGCCCACAGGACCTGCACAGTCGCAAGCGGTGGACGCCTCTTGGCTCTCCTGACGCACTGAATGAGCGCCCACTATGATGTGGGACAGTTCACACGGAAGAAGCACTGACCAAAGATGAAAAAGAATATCGGTGGTTCTAGATCCTTTAGTGTCAAGGATCCAATGGGAACTTGGAAACATAAGATTCGATGTCGAACGCATGAAAGTCATCTCTGGTTGCCGCGGCGCAGAGCGAACTCTGGAAACTTCTCCTAGTGTTTAGCTGCCGCCCGCGTGCAATTGCTCGACATTGGGAATGCTCAATCATGTTGGGTAGCGTTAACATCTCAAGCGCATTCCCAGTGCCAAGATATGGACTTCTGGAATACTCTGAATGATGATTCCTCCACCGCTTCAATCGGAGAAAAAGGATTCCTGCATCCATTCAAGCCGCTTATTTTTCTGATGGCGCAGCAATCTGCCATCTTCAACATTCACTAACCTTCATTCATTATGTCAATACCAACTACAACCTCTCGAACCAATAACTGAACCCCAGCCAATGACGATTAAGACCGTCCAAATATTTCATGAGGTATAAAAGGGGAGCCGAGCTCCTTGCTAACTTCAGGTCCCTGAAGCTAACTAGTCCAATGTTCAACTCCAAGGCTCTTCTCGCTAGCACTCTCGTAATGCTCCTCCCCTTCGTGTCGGCCATCTCGACCAAGCCAGGCACCGTACAGCCCTCCTCTCCACGTTCGTTACCGTATCTCTCATTTACAGAATTCAATGCAGGATGCTGCGGCCGCCGTTCAGCCCACCCCTAATATTGGCACCACTTTTGCCGTCTATCCCGGTTGGGACATGAACAACGGAGAAATAGCGAGAATCATGAATCAAACTGAACTGCAATGCTTGCAGGCATGCAGCGCTAGTGGGTTTTCTCGGCCTCTCATCCAAGCGGCGTGCGACTCAGACATCTCCTCGCAGATCCAAGCTGTCTCGCCTATGCTTACACTCCTTACACGGACGCATCCCCGGTTCAACCTGTCTGCTTCATCAAGAATGCAATTGACTTAACCACCATCACACTTCAGTCCGTGGATGTCAGTGTGGGACTCATTGGGGCCTGCGGAACGTCAGTTTTCACTTATATGCTGACGGCCAGGCTTGAACTGATCACATCTTTCTCTCATAGCTTCAACCCGGGTAAGCACATGAAACAGCCTCATATACGGGGGCTATTGACTAATCTATTAACTTATTTCTTAGTTGGGCCCACCAACTGCTTCACTGTCACTGTCCCAACGTAAAGTAAGCCGCCGCGCAAAGACCGGGAGCACTGTAGTACTGTTGTTATTTCGGGTTAATTTGTCTGTGCTTACCACTTCAATGTTCAACACATTGATATCGCAAATTCTTTCAATGACTCTAAACGCTTGGGTAAAGTTTTCCAAGTGTGAGACAAGGGGAAGGCAACTCAGGGTGCGATGATTCAAAAAAGCCGATCCTGCCGGGAGAGCTGCAAGTGAGGACTACAGAATGAATGAATAGGTATAAGAAAGAACATTCAGACCACACATTTCAAGGAAATCGTGGTCCATGGTGCCACTCTGTGCGGCAAATGACGGGATCGATGGAATGATTATGAGGGCCGTCAAGGGCGGAGTCCGCGAATACACTACAATTCCAACCGATTGGGGCACGGGTGGAGACACGGACCGCGCAAAGGACGTCTAAGTTTGGTCCAAGTCGCATCGTATTTCAATCATTCATCCTCTCGGGAGCGCGCCGGCATTGATCGAGCTTCTTTGAAAGTTCCGATGTCATTGGGAATTCTATAATGGCAAAACCTCGTAGGCGGAGGAAATCAAGCGTCTCAGGCTCTACGTGGAGTCGCTTCCGGACGAACTACCACCTGAGCAGCCAGAGGACAGAATCAAGAACCTCTTGGATTTCGCGCTCGAGAAAAGCTGGGTCGATAGTATCGGCGAATAGGCCACAGTAAACCGCGAACTCCAAAACGCCCTATGGGAGTTTACTGACGGGAAGCGCAACGATGGGACTTTCAATATCCCAACTCGCGGGCCAGCAATTGAGAAGCTGTCGGATATTCTGGAGTAGCTGCAGAGGTACCGAGACACGTTCCCGCTCCACAACTGGCTAAACGGCGCGACCCAGTGTCTTGCGTACCAAGATCGCGTGCCATCGCGACCGCAGACGGAGTCTGCACACATCTGGCGCACCACCCGTGCTTCCCCAGGTCCTGCTCACAGATCGCCGCCATCGTCATCCCAAAACAGAATCCATGTTTGGTGTCCAAAAACTGATAACTTTTTACATTCATGCTCAAGCCATAAACATGCCTCATGTTTTTCTCCCAAAAGCAAGTGGAAAAATTACAAGTGTTCTGCTTTTGTTTGTGGCTACAACATCCCAGATGTTTGGTGCCATTTATGAATCAAAAATGACCACAAAACCCATCATTTTTGCCGTCATGTTTCGTTGGCTGGGAAAAATTGGCCAAAACAGGAGGACCTGTTTGGACCCCATGTTTACCACCCAAAAATTCATTGATCCCAGCAGTGATGTTGAATTTTGGTCGCGGTCAGGCGTCACGCAGGCGTTCGTAGAATGTCCCGAGCGTGACTGAGGTCCCAAAATCGCCCCGAGGATGCAAAAAAGGCAAAATTTTCGAAATTTTGCGTCGCAAGAGTCGAAAATTTTGAGGTGTCACGCAAAATCATTCTTGGTTCTGTCGAATTGTCGAATTGGTTGAGAAAGTCACGCGTCACATCCCCTGTCGATCTGAACGAAATGGTACGGTACTCATATTTTTAGCCAGCCTTATTTCCAACATCGGGTTGGATTCGGGAGATACACAAAGTATCAAATGCCTTGACATTTACCAATGATCTGATTGCCAACTCCCTCACTGCAGTGCCATTCAAATCTCAAGCGATGGGACATGTCACAAATTGACAAACATCAGCTGGATAAGAATCTTTGCCCATAAAGATATATGGCTACCGTACAGTCTTTAAAACTAACGGGAGGTCTTGACTCTAGCCTCACCTCTTGATAACCGCCACAGCCTCAAGACGATCCGAGACGATCCACCTGGGACAGACATAATCGCAGCATGACCTTCCTAGTCCTCCTACTGTACCTCACAGGTGCGCAATTTTGAGTCCGACGCCAGGAGGACTGCAGCCGCGAGAATGAGCTCACCAGACGTCTTAGGGGCGCTTGCATCTTCGACGGCTCTCTTTGGACGGGACGATGATCCTAAAGCAGCAATTGAGGCTGCTGTGAGAGGTGTGACGGGTACGTTGGCTGGTCCGGCTAGGAAAGCGAGCTCACAGGCCCGCGGACGTACCAGACTCGCCAACTTCGAGATGTCTAGACACTTGTCAGTTTGTGGGTGCGGAGAAGACTATCAAGGTTCGTTTTCGGAGAAAAGTCTCGCTAGAGAGCGAATGCCAACCCAAGCACTACATGCAGAGCTGCGAAGACAATAATCCGCTCTTCGACATCCTCGTTACTGATTGCTTGTGCAACAGCATTCTCTACAAGCTCAACGATTGCGCTGTTTGTAAGGCCTTGGACACTAAACCCTTCTCTGTATGTGCTGAACCACCGGCTGCGCTTCACAGGCATGCAAGCTAATGCTTCAGTTGTGGCTGCCTACGAAAGTAAGAAGCTCCGGAATAACATAAAAGTGCTAATTCATGTTGATTAGGCTTTGCTAGCATCTGCTTCAACTACGGGTTCACTTCAAAGAACGGAACAGCACTGGTCGATGAGCCTGACTTCCCGTATGCCTGGTCCATTGATGCTAATAATGCTACATGCTAAAATTTTCCGCTGAAAATCAAGTCATGTACGTATTCTTTTGCTTCTGAAAGCTAACGGCTCACCTTCCAGAGGAATAGCCGAAGATTGTGCTACTTTCTCCTCTCACTATTACTCAGTGCGAGCACGCCTTTTACATTTGGGCGACACCATACTTTTCCACGACTTCCTTTGATCTCACCTTCACGCCATTCAATCCCGCAAACAAATCTCTTCCGGTCGAGATAACGGGTGCGGGCTCGGGATTCGAAGTCGCGGTCACCAACTATACCTTCCTTGTGGACTATCCAGTCAACACACAGATCACTCTTAACGTAACTGTGAGTTGAGTGTGAGATTTTGCTACTTGTTTACTCAGATGACTTGCTGTGATCAAGGGGGGTTACTCGAGTGCCATTTCGACGACCTTGACGGTCCTCAACAGCTCCGATACTTCTTGGTAAGGCTGGCACGACTCCTCTGAAGTGCGACTGTAAGCTGATGAACTCTAATGCAGTATTCCCTTGGAGCACACTCTCACGGGGTGAGCATCTAGTCGCAGTACGAAAACTTCCCTCCGCTAACACTCGATGGCCAGGACCAACGCCACCACCGGCGGCACCCCAGCATTAAGGAGTCAATGGACGCTTATGACAATAATTTTGACTCTGGGGATAGGAGTAACAATGTCATAAGCCAAAGCCTTGCGAATTTGCGGTCCTGGGTTTACGACCATTGCGACTTTGAGCTTCCCGTGTCCGGTTCCGGATCACACACCGGAAAGGTGGCAATGTTTTCTTTCAGCTTTCTTTCATTTTTTAGACACAGAATCTTTCATGCATGCTAGCATCCGTTAAGATGCGACCTAGCCATGGTTTGATCAAGCTAGCTCGCCGAATATGGTTCAGGATTGGGATTACGAGGACATTACAGCCGTTCCGGAAAATGTTGGCACTGTACTAGTATACTGTACAGTTTCATTCAATTCTACTGAGCTGTGACCTGTGTCGAATTAGCGAGTTGGCTGCCTGTAGACAGACAAAGGTGGGTAGGTCGTCCGGAAATGGGTGCACAGGTGAACTAGAAAGTCGATGGGGTGGTCCCGAGAAGTCGTAGAAGCGTAGAGTAGAAAATGGGAAAAAATAGGGGAAGCGCCGTGTGGGCGTGAAGTATGGGTGTGGCTCGCACTGGCGGCGTACTCACGTTGGAGTACCTCAGTCACTGGCCGCGTTGATGCTCGTGGTTCAGGTGTAAGGGGTAATTATTTGGCCATATGTACGTCAAAACAAATAATCAATCCGAAGATCGATGTATCGTAAGTTACGTGACAAATAGTGGAAAGAAAGAAAGGCAATGAGCGGGTCATCCATCCCTTCCACACCTGTGACCGAACCAACTTGGAAGTTCGAAAATCGGTCGGGGCAGGTGGGACTATCGTGTTCCGAATGTTGTAAAACTCAAAACAGGTTTTTACTTTTCTTTTGGCAATTTTTTTTTTTTGCTCGGGTCCCAAAATCCATCCATACTGCATCAGTACATACTATATGAGTGTAATAACAGTTCTACAAGGTCTAAGGACCTATCATTGCGTCGTGGGATAGATTTGTGGCCAAATTTGAGTGGCATCAACCAACTTTGATAGCTCGGAATATTCTGGTGTCGTTGTCCAAGGTTTTTTATGTTGTAAACAAGCTCAACAGCATATGTGGAATGAATGGAATAGAGATGTCGTGTTTGGTCAAACAGTACAAGATGATCATAGAGTTTAAAAAAAGTTTGAGCAACTCAAAAAATTCTGAATCTCCATGAAAGTCCAAACTTCACCAATTTCTGAAGTTGTGAGCTTTAGGCTTGAAAAATCTGACCATCCATTTGAAAGGAGGCTCACAGAGCAATGTCATCAGAAACCAAGATTGTAACCATGTTTGACTCTGACAGCATATCCCGAGCCATCAAACTCTGCTGATGGCACTCGAATTTGGCTACAAATTCATCCTACGACGCGATGATAGGCCCTTAGACCTTGTAGAACTGTGATTACACTCATGTAGTATGTACTGATGCAGTATGGATGGATTTTGGGACCCGAGCAAAAAAAAAACTTTCTGACAGAAAAAAAAAACTTGTTTTCAGTTTTGTAACATCCGGATCACGATATGGGACACCCATTTTTTTTTTCTTCTTTTTTTTTTGAAAATCGATCAGAACTTGGCGGATCGGCCTCTCAGACCTTTCTAATGAAGTGCTACACAGCCAAAAAAGGCACTATGCAAGAAAAACCAGCCAAAACCAAGCCAAAACGGGATACAATCAATATCGGACTGATTGGTGACATAAGAAATACTTTTTCGTCGATTCCATCGCATATCGCTGTAATAAGCGGCCTTCCCGACAGCCTCAAGATTCCGGATGGGCCGGAAAAGCTGTTGTTACCCTCCTCCAACCTTATCGTGTTCCGGATGTTGCAAAACCAAATTTGGGAAAAAACTTTAGGTTAGGAAAACTTTTTTTTTGGTCAAATCCTAGAATGACTCTGTACTGTATCCCTACATAACAGAGGCCTCCAGGGTACTTATTCTCAAAGGAATAGGGCTTCCGTGCCATGCTGTATAAAGAGTAAAGGGGGATCAGTGATTTTGATGGTACTCGGAATATTCTGGCCAAGTGATTCTTGGTATTATAAGTACTTGAAAGGATGATGTATGCAGAAGACTTAACATTGGCGTCAAGGAAGACTCCAAGATTTTACAGTGTCGCGCAGCTCGGGAAGACCCGCCTGTCACGTGCCAACCGCGAGGAGAGAATAAATTATCTAGAGTTTTTTTTTTTTTTTTTTTTTTTTCGATGTAACCCAACGTGGATACAACCAAAAGAGGGTGCCATAACCCACTTTTAACCCAGTAAATATAGCCCAGTCAGAGCCAAGCTTGAGGTATTGCCAGTACCAGAATATTCCGAGTACCATCAAATCACTGATCCCCCTTTACTCTTCATACAGCATGGCATGGGAGCTCTATTCCTTTGTTAACAAGTACCCTGGAAGCCGCTACTATGTATAGATACAGTCTAGAGAAATTCCAGGATTTGACCCAAAAAAAAAGTTTTCCTAACCTAAAGTTTTTTCCCAAATCCGGTTTTGCAACATCCGGAACACGATACAACCTCCCTGTCTCCAGCCTCATCAAGTTCCCGCTGCCGCTGCAGCGTAAATCCACTGTCTTCGCGGATCCCAGCGACTACTAGTATCTCTCCGACCTCTTCCCGACCACCACACCACTTTCAATATGACAAAAATACTAGTCCCACCATCGGTCGTTGTCAAGGCCCTCGGCCGCACGATTCTTCTGGACCCCGAGGCCAAATCCATCGTGCTTGCGCATTCACCGTCACATCGCGGAAAAAAAGATCGCTACCCGCTGTGACTGGCTACAATCTGGTCGTCAACGGAACGCATACGCGAGGCGAAAAAATTGTGATGTACCGCGCTGAATTCAGTACACAAAACCCTCGAGAAATCCACAACCAGCGAAGCTTTCGCTGTGGTTCAACACAGAGTGGTTAAATACTGACCACGAGGACCAGATGCTCGACCTTCTTGCTTCTGATCTCGGAATCAGCGAAAGAAGCACCAGTTGTATTGGGGGGAGGTACTTTGTGCATGCACTCGCTCAAGCCTATGCCAAGCCCGAGACTTATTAAACAGCTCATCGATTTGGATGGCTTTGGCGCCTTGGGGCATCGTTTGCAATGAAAAATCGCATCTGTCTAGGCTCAATTGTGAACAAGAACGAGACTCACCAGGTTACGCTTGGGATCGACTGCGAGAAGGTTGTTGGCTATGGGGATGGATTTCGTGCCACGCCGCCGGGAAGTTTGGGTAAATATTTTGATTGGTGTATTAGGAAAAGTTTTTTTTCGTATTTTTTTTGGGATGGGTAATTTTGGTTGAATATCCTCCCCTACCTCCATTACCCTGCTAGCAAGGTTGTAATCTAGTTACCTCCAATTTGGAGAAAAATTACCTGTGAATTGCTTTTGTTTGAGATGGGTTACCATGCCCCCGTTCACGCTGCCCAATATACAGCTACTCCAAATAAGTGACCGGTCATCCATCCGGCCCCACCTGACGTATCACGAGCACTTTCTGGAACCCGCACTCCTGCCATTCTTCTCAGAGATGCAGGAGAGGGTGCCCAGTCTCTTGTTTCGGCAAGGCTGGCAGTGCATCTGCTCATCGCGCCAAGGCCACGTCTGAATGGTTGATGGCTCACAACATTCTAACTTTTCCCCATCCCCCGTCCTCTCCAAATGTCAGCCCCATCGATCCGGTCTGCTTAGTGCTCAAGAAGCACATCCATGCCTGTCCCATCCAGCCTGCAAATTATGTAGAGCTGCCGCAGGCAATATTCAAGGCATGGGATGCAATTCCATCAGTAGACACGGGCCAGCTCATGGGTCCAATTCTAGTGAAGGTATTTGTCCTGAGTTTTGATTCCTGCCAACATCCAAACACGGTCGCTGACTGATGCGGTGCAGCTCATTATAAAACTTGCAAGGATGAGGGCGGCGGCATGGGAGACAAGCGGGGATCTCCCGTTCATCGGGAAGCGTGTGGATGTGGTGTTTTTGTCCTGCTGCTGAGTGTCTCTCCGAACCAGGTGTCTTTATTTTGTTTCGTTACGTTGTACAACTCGGTTGTATCACTCACCGCCCCGTTCAATAGTTCCACAGGAGTATGGTCACAGGCGTCGCCGCCCACCCGATATATATATATATATTGCTGTTTCCTTAGCATGCTGGTGAGAAATCATCCATCCGCATGCGAATCTCACGACTGAGAAGTACGTTAGCGTGGACAGTATAGACTGCCCCGCTTCAAGGTGCATTTTCTTGTTTGTAACTGAAGATTTTGAATGACGACCACAGTCACCATCTACTTCCTCATCCTGCTAACCCAGATGCGTGCTATTAATTTTGCTGCCAATCCTCTATTACATTCACGTAGTTGACTGACTGAGCTCCCGTAGTTGGGACCATCCGCACTGGCTGGGTTCTCCCTCTTCGTATTCATCGTCCCGGTCCAGGAATGTATCATGGCGAAACAGTTCAAGACGAATGGCAAGTCGATGAAGTTTATGTTCCTGCGTGTAAAGATTTTGCTCGGGGTTTCGGGTGCGTGTTCCAATTTATTTTTCTAAGCAAAGAACGTGGACATGGCCGAAATGAGAGCGTTTCTTTCAGGCTCCATGCGCGTCATGAAAGACTTCTGCTATGAGATGTCCTTCTTGAAACGTACATCACTTGTTTTATGACTCCTTCTGTTGTTTAGTCGACACACGCCCAGAAATTTACGACATTCGCATCAACAAAGTGGGCGGAATCCGCAATATTCAACACGTGCAGTCTGCCAAGTGAGCTTTGCAAGGCTCTAATTACAGCTAATTGCAGTACCGAAGGCGCGGATCGGAAAAATTTCGTGTTTCGGGACATTTTCAAAGGATTCCCTGTATCTCAGTGGGTTCTTCACCGATTGACTTGAAAACTGGATAGATCTACTCAGATAATTCATCTGCAATTAGTGATAGACAGGAATGTGTGAAATTATTATGTATTGCACATTTTCTGGATTTCGGGCTGTTTTTGCACCGACAGTCATCTAGCATGCCGAAGGCATGTCCCAGCAACTTATTATTTTGAGTTGGACAACTTAATGGGCTTAGGAAACACTTGATAAAGTCAGAAACACAGATAAAATACTTCCAGTCGCTCCAGCCCCCGTGAATGCATTTGCCCATTTTGGTATCAAGAGATATTGTCCAGATTACATTTCTCCACAAATTCCATAGCATTCTGGCTATATCAAATGTTTCCTAGGCACATTAAGTTGTCCAAACCAAAATATTACGCTGCTGGGACATGCCCTCGGCATGCTAGACGGCTGTCAGTGCGAAAACAGCCCAAAATCCAGAAAACATGTAAGGTAGGGCTCATGGACTATACGCATACATCACATGATGTGATGCCAGCCAAAATCACTACCATCAATTGGTTTTCGTTCCAACGGTGAGCTTAATAGCAGTCAGAATTGGGACCAAATCAAAAATCTGGCCGCAAGGAAATATTCCCAGAGATCTTCCCTACATTTCTGTGGTACTACTTTTTCCAATTTTGGGCAGAACACAAGGGCATTGAGATTTTTGTCCCGAAGTTTGGTAAAACACGTGACATATGCCTGTAGTCCATGAGCCCTACCTTCATAACTAATATCTTCACACACTCCTGTCAAGCACTAATTGCGGATGAGTTAGCTGAGTAGATATGTCTAGTTTTTAAGTCAATCAGTGGAGCACCTGCTGAGATACGGAGAATTCTTTGAAAAATGTCCCAAAATGCGAAAATTTTGATCCGCGCCTTCGGTACTGCAATTAGCTGTAATTCTAATTGCATTCGACTTCGCTATAATTTTCTCATCCTACAGTCTCTTTGATGCAGGGACTGATCGGGGAGATGCGCCGCATCGGGGGCGAGCTGTCGTTTGGCGGAGGCGTCGCACATTGCGTGCAGACGGCGTGGATTCAGAACGCGACTATGGTGAGTTTTACTGGTTCGCAACTACATAGGGCATTTCATTCAGTCACGCATTTATCCATTTCTGTAGCACGACGATGTGCTCTTCGGGAGCCGTTCGAATCGGAGCGCTACTAGCGAATCATAGAGGCTGCGTGTTTGTTGCTTGATCCTCAACTTTTATCTCTCGTACAAGGATCAAGCAGATGAGGTACCTACTGCGATGTTAGAAAACAAGCATGGGTTGGGCCGCAAGATGATCGAGTCGCCGGATGTCCTAATAGACCTCAATCGGAAGTGCAATGCGAGCGCCATAGCTCCTAGACCTGTGTTACGAAATTCGATTTCGTTCCAGAAAGATTTTTGACCCGATGCATCACATGCCAACGCTAAGTATGTATTCCAAGCTTGCGGGAACACCGCAATAATGCAGCGACGAGGCAACACTGACGGTAAACAGCCAACTCGTTCTCCTCGTCGCCGTCCTCGCCCTTCTTCTTGCTCTTGCGCTTCGTAGCAGCGGGTGGGTTCGCGGCGTGCTCCGCTTCCAATGCATCGGGGTCGAGGGCTTAAGAATGGAGGTCAATACCGGTATGTATACGACAGGTGCCGGCAATGAAGCAAAAGGGGAAAGAGAGATCGCGGAGCATCGCTGTAAGCCACAGTCGCGCAGCCCTCCCACTGGCATCGCCGCCGTCGGTGGACATCCACGTTCATGCCCCACCACGGCCTGCATCTCCTGCAAATCGGCACCATCACAGCGTGAATGGATGTCCTCCGCGTGCCACGATCCCCAATCGACCATACCACCTCGGCGATCGTCGCTCGTCCTCTTCCATACCGTCCCCGAAGCTAAACGCGTAAGCAGTCCACGAATGCCTACAGCACAGAATAAACCCTTTGCGTCCAACACCTGTGTACATCGAGCCCCTCCGCGCATAGACACCAGATTGCACGAGCTCGCCCGCGCATACACATCCCCGAGCGCCATCTGGGTCTTGGACACGCCGAAGGGCAAAGATCGCGCGCCATCGCGACCGCAGACGGAGCCCTCCACGTATCTGCCACACCACTCGTACTCCCCCAGCTCCCAGCATCAGGAAAAACCTCCCGAGATTATTTGAGATAAATTTTGTCGAATTATTTTGCCCAGATTTAAATTGACAACATCTTGCGAAATTGTCGATAATTTCTCGATAATTTGATGACATTTGGGAACATCCAGCAAACAAGTTGAGAAAAGGTGCGCGAACTGGGTAGGGCATGCCTACACTAGGTACACACTACTTGATATGTGCCAAACATGTAATCATGTTAAGCACGCCTTGGGAATGCCCACTAACTTTAGGTAGTGGGTCCTGTACCGCCCTAATAGTACAGTGCCCGCCAAATTTGAGTAAAGTTGTTACATGCTTGGTTTGCTTGTGTAATCAATCCCATGGTGCTCTTGGTTCGAATCTCGCAGGTGCATTTATTACCATTCACTCTGTTCCCATGTTTTTATATTGTCTTCTTCTTCTCTGCATTCTGTTTATTCTGTTTATTTTAGCTGAGTATCTGTTGGGTCCTGGTCAATTTAATGGGTCTACTGAAATATTTTGTAGCACATGGCCTCCTTGGCTGCAGACTTATCCAGTTTGCTGATTAATTGACCTGGCCAGCACTCAATGTGCTGATATTTTCAATAAACTTCCATGGAGTTGACTAGTTTTTTGCTTCTGAACTCTCTAGCTGATATTTGGCACTATGAGAACACAGAAATTGAAGCTGTGTTGCAGTTGAGTACGAGTAGCTCCTTTTCCCGTCATTAATTTTGGCCGCAGGAGTGTTTGCAGATTCAAGTCGATATGAATTCCATCAATCCATATAATCCCTTTACCAAATCAAGACAATGACATGCAAGAGCACACAATGATTTACTCCACAAGATACTTCTAAGTGTGATTGGATGGTTTAATAGCTCAGTCAGTGAAAGAAATTACTGGGACTTTGAATGCAGGATCTGTCATTCAGCCAGTATCATTCAGGTTTAATGCTCAGGTTGTTGCCTGGGTGGCTGTGTTGTTTTCCTATAAACTCAGCAACATTACATTCATAATTCAATCAATCTCAGATGTGTTGCAACTAAGTGACTTGTCCTAGCCAATAATTATCTTGCTTCTCCTCAACTGAATCTCTTGCGGTTGATTCACATTATAAGTTCAAATGATGGCATTTTTATTTGAACCGCAATCACAAGTAACTTTGTGATTGGTATTACTACACCCCCGTTTGTGACGGATGCTAGTAAGATGTTGCGGGGTGACATTCTCTCAATGTTCAAAAAACATTTCACGGAGGTTGCTACAATGTTACGTGAACCTTTGACTTCAAAAACCTCTCCCGGAGGTCGGCCAGTTGTTGTAGCAACCTTTTGATGAGGCTTGTTAAACGCGACATTTGAAAATGGTCATGGGATATGATTATTTTTATTTTCAAAATGTAAATAATCATCAAGGTTGACCAAACATTGGTTACGAATGGTGGTGTATGCGGAGTAAAGGAACCCTGACAAAGTCGTGGTTTTGTGTGCCCAATGCGAGCTGGTGAACATGTTGACCGAGCGAGGTTTGGGCACACCTGTATGTGACCAGTTTCTGTGCATTAGGCCCTATGAAAATGAACCTGTCCAGTCACTTAGAGTTTGCCTTTACCTCACTTGTCCAACTCACAGCCAAGTACCATCCATCCTGCTAACAAATCCCTATGTTGTGATCTGCCGGAGCTCACAAAGAAGTATGGAGATTGCGAATGCTATTTCCTCCCATTGCTTCAAAATCCAGCAGGGATGAAACCACATCTCCCAGTCATTGACACCAATTTCTGCCAAGGGTCCTTCTGCAATACATGCTTGCCAGGTACAAAAAGGTATCAACACACTATCACTGAAGTCTGACAGCGAAAGGTACAATGGCAGCTGCTTGGGCACTTGATACCAAAGGAAATTGTCTACTTAAAGTTAAACTTCACCAGGATGTCACCTGAATATGAAGTTGTAATTAGAGAACATGCGGTGGAGCCACCCGGCGCCACCTAGTGGCTCATCAGGCAAGCGGTACCGGGTGGCTACATCAGTTGGTGGCTATTCAAGTTGCATGGGGAGAACTCATTATCGACCTTCTATAAGCACTATGCATATGCCGGTATGTACCTGTATAGACACAAGTGCTGAAAACAACTAATATGAGTCATATCATTGATAATTTTTTTCCTAATTCACAAGTGATTCTTATAGAAAGGCAGTAAAGTCAAGGTGGGACTCAAGAATGGTCTTTCTGCATAGGTAGAGCAAGTAGTATGTGAGTGACACTCATTCACGCCATAAGAAGTAGTCACCTGAACTGCCACCGAATGACGTAGCCACCCGGTCCACATGCCTGATGAGCCACTGGGTGGCGCCGGGTGGCTCCACCGCATGTTCTCTATTGTTCTTGAGAAGCTAGACAGGAGTTAGTGGGCTTTGCCGCTACAGCGCGCTATAACTGTTATACGAAAAAGTTTCATGCTAAAAATACAGAATTTACTTGAAGTCATTCAAACTCCGGTGATGCCCAAACAAAGATACACATGTTGACAGATTTTGATGCCACGTCGACACTTCTTTCTTCCTTTCCCCCACCATCGCCCACCATCCACCGTCTCTTTTCATCATCCCCAACCCAACTTTCAAGACCTCAATTGTTTCTTCTGACGACAATATCTCCCTCCCTTCAAATGTCAATGCTACAATCCTTTGCAGGCCCATTGCTTGGCCGGACCACCGACAATCCGTGACACGGCCATTTAATTCTCCAATTTCAAAACCAGTGCTATGTACCACATCTGAAGACCGGTCGTGATTTATTTGTTGTTGCCGTATCAAGTGCTGGAAGACCCGTCTGAAGCTTGTGTCGTCTTCGTATGTGCATCTACTCTGCTCCCTCTCAAGTACCTTCCTCCTTGACCAATACATTCGTTTGGAACCTCGCAACACTGCTGCCTCCCCACTGCCACTTTCCACACTTCAACCGAGCCTAGCATCACTAACCCTCAACATTGTTCACTGCAATCTTCAAACGGAGCCATTGTCCTCAAGCTTCAGCTTTCAAGTGACTTCAATAGGTTCACAAGTGTGCTCACGACCACCTTCATGTTGCAACCTCACCCCTAGCTCAACCATTCCGTCGGATCCGCACCTCATTTGTCAAGCGTAGCGTCATCTATGACTTTTTTTCCGGTTCTGTAGTGGTTCTGATATCTATATATACCGTACTTGTATTTAGATAGTCCGTAATGTGATGCTTGTTTCTGACTTCTGTTGTGTGTGCAAGAGGAATACAACAATAATAACAGATATATCATGCAATACCGCTCCAATACTGCTCGATAATTTGAGTGAAATAAGCTCAAATCTGTTTTGGGTAACATTATTTCACCAAATTTGACATACCGTTGCTAATCGAGATTATTTGAGAGAATTTCGTCGAAAGTATCTCAAATAATCAGGGGGGGTTTTCCCTGATGAGCTCGCAGATCGGCGCCATCGCCATCGTGATTGGCGTGTAGCACCTCCATTCCGCCTCACGAAACCCGCAAGGTCGCGCAATTGCTCGAGCTCGCAAAAGACGAGCAAATGACTAAGTCAAGGACGACGCCCGTCCCCAGCGTGCCAGACAAGCAAAAACACAAGACGAAGGAAGGTACGAAGACTCGAAGCACGCACCTTCCGATACCCATCCCCCAAATCCCCCGCCTTACGCGCCTGCCGCGCGTCCGAGACGTACGTGTTGATCAGTGCGGTGGTGAGTCGCGAGAGGTCTTCTGGGGGGAGCCAGGCGCTGTGGAGAAAGGTTAGCCGGCGGCCGATGAACGAGTGTAAGGAGGAGCGGGGCGTCGAGGAGGGCGAGGAGTAGGTGGGGCGAAGAGGGACGAGAAGGGGAGAGAAGTGCTGGGGTCGAGGAAAGAAAGAGACGAAGAAAATCGGATACTCACTAATATCCAGCAGGGAAGAACTAATCGCATACACGCCGCTCCTCTTGCTCGCCGGGCGCTCCTTAATCACGGCCTTGGATACCGTCGCGGGGTCCACGGCCTGTAGATACGAAAAATAGGTCAGCGATGGGGTCGGGAGTCGGAAGACGTGAAAAGAAGGCAAGAGCGGGGTGCAGGTGCGAGGAAGGATACGGGAGGGTAGGAACCGTCAGGAGGAGGAGAGAGAAGGAAAGACGTGAATGCGCGAAAATAACGAGAAAAAGATGTATCGGCGACAAGGAAACGACAAGAGAAGTGGAGGGAGGGGGGTCGTGCGGGGGTTGCTGACGAGGAGTGTGGTGAAGGATGTGAGGACCGGAGAGGGAAGGGTAAAAGGGTCGGGAGGGAAGAAAAAAAATCATCGATAAGGGAAAGCCGAGGGGAGGACAAACGTGCAGAGCGTGCGGGAGAAGATGCGGGAAATACTGGGGGGTTCTTGAATGGACTACCATGGGCGATACAAGTACATCGCGAATCGCGATTCCCGATCGCGTTTTCGAAAATAAAAACACATACCATGGATGCAGGAAAAAAGCACACAGAAAGCGCAAGAAGGCTCGGGACAAGCTGTCATTGCGAAGGAGGCATGAAGAAGAAAGACCCGCTAGCCATCTATGATCTAGATCAAGAGCAAAACTAGAACAGAATGAGATCGACGTCAAGAAAGAGACGTGTGTGATGGGAGCCAAACAACCGCCACACAACAGTGACGTCAAGCTCTGAGTCTTTTAATCCCCCTCTCTTCCTCGAGCTCCAGCTTCCTTGTACTCCCTTTTTGTCCAGTCCATAACTGCCCTCGGCAGCAACACTCCTCGAATCACGTATTATCTCCTCGGGTGCCTCCTCGCTCGGTTCAATAAATGTCTCTGGTTCGGCAACACGCTCTGTCGGCTCCTCGTCAGTGGAATTCTCTTCGGGCTGAAGATGCTGGGCATCCGCCTCAATTGGCGCGGTCCATGGCGTATCCCGAGGGACCTTCATTTCTTCGCCCGCAGAGTCTGAGAAGTCACGGAAGAGTGCTTGGTGGTATGCCTCCTGCGATGCGTAGCGACACAGTAGTGTTCGTGCATTTTCCCACAATGACCAGATCCGATAGGTTAAAGCGGGATTTTCCAAATACGTGAGGATATTATCGCTGGCCCCGAAAGGAATGCTAATAGTATTGCGCCAGGTAGACATTGTTTTTGGCCGATAAAATCAGACGTACCGCCAGCAATCGAGTACTCGAGCTTCAAAGAGCAGTATCATACTGCGCGAGGTTGGCCAGAAGTTGACTTTTTTCAAATCACTTGGCCGTTTTGCACCGGCTGCGGTTGCATTCTCTGATACTACAGAGGGATCCGTCGCAGCCGCTGGGCCATAGGAATTAGCCGAGATTGCATTGAGCTCTGTCCACCGTGTACACGAGATTTCAAGGCTTGCCGGGACGCGTTGGAGTGGGCTGGGTAGGCCGACTGATATTTTTTTATCCGCCACACGACAGCAATGGAGGGACCATTATCGCGAGGTGCAATGATAAGTCCTTCCATCACTTTCTCGCCCGCTTCTCAATCGAGCAGAGCGCAGATCATGCCAGACATCTCCGTTTCCCATTCACCATTGGGGAATCCCAAGTGGGTGAGCCACAACCCTACGGTCACGCCGGATTCGACGTTTGGTCATTCTCTCAGAATTTGAAGCATCATCTACGGCCTTTCAAACTCAGAAATGCGTGTAAAGCTTCTATCCATTTGTGATGCCGTTGTATCCTCCACGACCGAGACTAGGATATTCGGGCTTCAAGTTCTTGTTGCGGGCGACGAGTTCACATCAAACAAAATAATTCCGACTCGGGCTACGATCCTGTCTCACTCCCTCAAAGATTTGAAGATCTCTTGGTGATTCGCCAACACGGCTCCGATTCTCGCTCAATCATTCCTTTGCCAGATATCTCAGACTGAGGTACTTGCCCATTGTGTTCGTCTGCAGATTTCATTTATTCAAACCTCCAGCTTCCACCGAAACAATGGTATTTATCTTTCTGCGAGACTCGGACCCGGCCTTTCTTGAGTATTTCCACCATGGATGATCTTTTGCTCCTTTTGCTTCGGAGCGAGGTAATATTCCGTTCACCTCACTTAATTTCTGCCAGCATGGCTTCGCTAATTCTCGACTAGCAGTCCTTCAACAACGGTTTCATTTGTTAAAGTGTATGTCCAGGGGAGGCTAGGTTCGTCCAGCTTTAACTCCGGTAATCTATATTCATTCGCATCGTTGTCGATTATCTCCTTGAAATTGCATCGATTCATCCTACCACCTCCGACCCGAGGCAAGCCTCCGCCCCATGCCCCCTGCTTTCTCAGTCAGCTTGCATCTCGACGCTGCTCTGATGTTTCCGCGCGATGTCTGCGCGGCCCGGGCTTTGTTCTCGTATAAAATATTCCGGGCTCGAGCCCTAATTCCGGGGTTCTCTTTTCAACGTATCCAGACCACGGCTTTCTCTCCTCGCCCAATTCGGAAACGGAAAACGCATTCGTTCTCAATCTCCACTTCCATGAGACGGATAAGCCAACAGCCTGCGTTCACTGCTGGCTCTGGCGCAAACAAAACGCGCATTGTCGTCAACAGCTGTGAGCCCCGCTCATCGAGGCGATTTCAAATGAAAGAATACCGGTGCATATTCTGTCCTTCCACAGATATCGCATTTAACCTGTGTACGGAGCAACGTGCATGCAGTGAGTTATCTTCCTGCGTTCAGTTTCCCTTTCGATTTTTTTTTTTTTTTTTTGCGCTCCCCATCCAATTATATTTCTTTCAACTGGGCTGTGGTCTCTGTCTCTACAGTACCATTTATTCCCTCGTTTCCTTCGTTTTGGTTTTGTCACGTCATTTTTCTGATCTTCCTCAGCAACTCATTGAAGATAACTCGCCCGACTCTCACAGCATCCGCCTACCCTGATCCACGCCCAACACCCTCGCGCCCCCAACCCTGCGGTATCACCCTCTGCCTCTGTGCCTCCTCAGTGTTTCGGTACTGCCATCAGAATTCGCGGCGTGCGATTGGCTGCCGAGTCCCGACTTTCAAGTGCGCGAAAATTGATTCGGGTAATCTTCGGATTTATCGGCCGATGCACCGACGCTTCAATTGCTGAAAGGACGCCGCACGAAAGAATTATATCGAACACTATGTACACAAGATCAATACATACTCATGCTTCAATGCGAAAGTATTACAGAAAGCTGTGATAAACGAAAAACGGCAAAAGAAATGCAGGATGCGTCAGAACAAGCACTTCCCCAATAGGTAACCCTTCTCCCCTCACCCGCCCGCGCTTGCGGTGGGTCGGCATTCCCGTTGCCTTTCGGGAATACCGGGCTCCCGCGCGCTCGGAGAGGGAGCACAGGGGGATTCTGGTTCCTGTGCACAGCGTAGCTGCTGCGCGAGCGGCGGCTGCTCGTCGTCGCCGTGCGTCCATGCATTTCGCGGGCGTGTCGTAGCGCTAAGGATCGACGCCCGTCAGCGCATGCGGCGCCGCGGGCTCGTTATCTTCGTGCCATATACAGGAGGCGCGGGTGTCGGGCAGTGGGACCGCCGAAAGGAACAGCGCGGTGGTCGGATGCGCTGGGCGCAGATGGGGAATGTGCGCTACGCACCGAGGTAAGTAGGTGCAGGGGAGTCGAGCGGTGAGGGCGGATCTACGCTCAAGATGGTGGATGCGCGCGGGGCCGGGACGAAAGTGGCGTGGGTGATGGGGAACAGCCGTAACGTGAGCAGCGTACGTGCGCGTCATAATCGCAGTGCGCGACAGGACCTGGCTTTGAGCAGACAGTGGGGCGCCGCTGAAGCCGGTCGCAGCGCATGGGTAGGCGACGTGCATGGCGTGCACGTCGTGTTCGTGGTGTGTGCCAGGGGCAGGTTCTGAGCGGAGCGTTGGGACGGCGCTGAAGATGGTCAGGACGCGCGGGGAGGCGATGAACGCGGCGTGCTCGGTGAGGAGTGACTGCTGCAGGTGCTCGGGACGTAGGCATCGGTGCCGTGTTGGGGATAATCCCAGCCGCGCGCGTCGAACGGTGAGGACAGTGGATGGTGGTGGCGTATGAGAAGGCGACGAAGACGACGCCGACGATGAGGAACGACTGTGACGCGTGCTGCGGACGCGGGACGCGTTGCGGGTGATACTGAAGAACGCTGCAGGCGCAGGCGTCGAGCTACACTGGTCAAGAGGGTTGTGCAGCGCGGGAACGCGATGGAGGCGGCATGGGGGACGACGAACGCGAGCGTCACGCACTGCCCGTGCGGCTGGTGGTGTGGGTCGGGACTGTGGTGTGCGCTGGCGTGTCGACCGTGTCGGCGTTGTACGGCGTCGGGGGCGCTATAGCACGCATGAGGTGACGTCGCAGTTGCGCAGTACATCGCGCGCAGCATGCAGCGGGTTCATAGTCGCGTGGGATATCGCGGGCGGGGCGGTGGTGCTGTCTAACCCTGTGACGGCAGGCGCCGCTGGTAGTCGCGGTGGATGGCGCACGCCACGCTCCAGCGAGGCGGTGACTGACGAGGCGGAAGAAAGGTCGTGGGAGGTGCCGCACGGCGACGTGCGGGTAGCGGAGGGACGTCGCGGATGCGCGACAATAACTTCTTGGTGCTTTTGGCGCGGACGGCATCAAGCGCTGCGCGTCCCAGTGCGCGCAGGCAGGGCGTCAGGCGTGTGGGGGTGCTCCTGCGTCGATGGTAGCCCGGGGGAACGGAGGAGCGACGCATCAATTGTCGTAGTGCACAGGCAGCAGGGAGCGCGGGGCCGGTGATGAGGAGCAGCTACTACGAGCGCCGCGCACGCGGGTAGTAGTGCAGAGGGTAGTTGGGGCTGCGGCGGGAGCCGAGGCAAGCGGTGTATGCGATATAGGCGAATGGACGCATGGGACGCTGTGCACGCGGTGGGCGCGAGGAAGTGCGCGCTGAGAACGCTGAAGGGATGACTCCGCCGAAGATCGTCGCTGCGCCCTCGGATTCACGACGGCAGCGCGCGCGTCGAGGAATAGCAGCGCCTACTGCATGTCGTGTTGAGGGTGTGGGCGTGGCACGGCGTCGGGGTGAGGTCGCGAGCGCAAGGCGCGTCAAGCAGGCGGCTAGTGGCTTCGTGGTCGCTGAGTGCATCGCGTTCGATGTCGTGCTGCTGCAGAAGGCCGGAGCGGGCGGCCGGCAGTGCTGGTGGTCGTGGTGCATGTCGTACACGAGGCTCCCGCGTGGCGGGAAAGAGGGACGGGCGCTACAGAAGGGTGCGCGCGCGTCGGCCGGCTGGGGACGACGTGAGTATATACATCAAAAAGAAGGAATAAGAGAATAGGGAGGGCGAGGAGAAAAGAAGGATGAAGCAAGGGAGGGAAAGGAGAAGGAAGGAGGAACGCACCTATATCCCGTTCACAAGCGTCGAATCCGCACATGCTGCGATACAAAAGACAAGACAGAGTGGTCGGCTCGGTCTAGGTCGTTCGACTTGGGACGACACTGGTTGACGGATTGGAGTGCAGCCCGGGTTCCAAGTCGCACGGTGGACGAGATGCGAATTCGCATCTGCGCAGCACAGGTGCGGCTTTGGTGCCCCAAGACCAAGTCTTTGGTCAGGAGCACGAGGGGTGGACGTCCAAATGACAATGCGTCGAGGACTGATATGAACTGGGAGGGAAAAAGCCGTTGAGATTAGGAGAAGGAGAGAAGGATTGATAATAGGCGACGCACCGTGGACACGACTGACGCTGACTGCCCTTCACTCTCGATTTTTCAGAATGCGAGCTACGTGCGCTTGTATGCGGGAAGGGACCGCTAGATCAGCGAATGTCTGAACAAGCCAGGGAAGGAAGAATGAATGCGCATGAAGCAAAAAAAAATCCATGGAAAAAGCAAACGCACCTTGGATCGAGCCAGTTCATGAAAGTCCGGGGCTCGAAACGATGCGCGCGGGGATGGCGTACAGTGCGTTAGATATACCGCAGCCGTCGAACTTGAGGGGATTTTGGAGCGTGGAAGTCGACACCGCGCGAGTCGTGTCGAGCATGGAGGCAATGGTTTCAGCGTGAGATTTGAAGGCTGAATGGGAGCCAGAGGCGACAGGCAGGCGAGCAGAAGGGCAGGGAGCTTCGGCCAAGGGAGAGGAAGGATTCAATGTTGCTTCGAGTGGCTCAGCTGGGATGAGAGCGGCTCAACACGAGCAATCACGCGCATACTTACGGTAGTGTGGCTGTGTCCACCACGTTGTCTTCGCATGTGCCCTTCACCCTTGCCTTCACCACGCTGACTTCTCCCTCCACTACGTCTTCCTCATCCTTTTTCCTCGGTCAGTGCTGGCTCTTGTGGAAACCTCAGCAATTGACAGATAGACCTCTACCACACTCTCCATCTCGAACAATCTTCTAGCAACAACTTGACGGTATCATGCTTTCCCAAGATGATTCTCAGGCACTGTACATCATCGGTGAGACAGCAAAAATATGCTACTCGGCTGAAATAATTATTCATTTTGAGTAGGTGGCCAAGGTGGTGCTGGGGGTCACGCACATAGTACTGGTGGCCACGGTGGGCCTGGGTTTGGTCCAACCGTGCATATTACTGCACAAAATCTGCACGCCATGTTTGCTTCAGAGCAAGCATTTCAGCTTAGGAACATCCAAGCATCTCAAATAGTCAACCATTGTCCTCCCCCGTCAAGAATATTTCAGGGCAGGAGGAATATCCTTGACAAAATGCATCATTTTTTCACTTCTAGTGTGGGAATCCAACACATTTATGTCCTGCATGGACTTGGAGGTGCCGGAAAAACACAGATTGCTCTGAAATTCATAAAAGAGTCATCATCTTGGTGAGCTTGATCATCCGACTGGGAAATATCTGTTGATCTAGTTTTATGTTGTAGCTTCTCAGACATCTTTTTCATTGACACCGGCACTATTGCAACAATTGATACAGGTCTCAAGAACATAGCTGTTATGAAAAACTCTGGGGACTCCCGACAAGATGGCTTACGATGGCTAACCAGCAAAGTTGAAGAATGGATTCTTTTCTTTGATAATGCAGATGATCCAGACTTGGATCTGAATGATTTCATTCCTCAGTGCGATCATGGAAATATTGTTATCACCTCACGGAATCCTGGACTGCGTGTGCTTGCTGGGTCACATTCTCTTGTGTCAGATATGGAAGAGAAAGATGCAGTGACATTGCTACTCAAGAGTGCTGCACAAGAAACCACAATTGGCTCTGAGCAAATTGCAGCAGAAATAGTAAAGGTCAGATAATTGAGCCTGGGCATCCATTAAATTTTGATGGTAATACTTCCTTAGGCATTGTACCATCTACCTCTTGCAGTTGTTCAGGCTGGTGCATTCATCTCAAAGTCTCAGGATCTTGATGGCTATTTGCCTCTTTATACAAAGAATCGAGCAAAGCTACTTGGTCAAAAGCCTGCTCAGTCTCATGATCATTACGCCTGGACAGTGTACACAACATGGCGAATGAGCTTTGACAGGCTCAAGCCACCAGCGGCCATGTTCTTGCAGCTTTGTTCATTGCTCCATTATAATGGAATCTCAGAGCATATCTTCAGCTATGCATCCAAGTACACATTTCCATCTAATGGTCCATCTAAGGAAGAATTACAGCAGCCTCTGGAATTCCTCTCACATTTTCTGGGGCCAACTGGTGAATGGGACTCTTTGCAGTTTTTGGATGTCACGAATGAGGTCCAAGCCTATTCATTGATTAGCTTTGATGCAGAGAAAAAACTGTTTGCTATCCATCCATTAGTACATGCTTGGAGTCAAGCAACAGTCTGCAATCTGGAAAGGTACATGTGCACTATGGGATCTATACTTGGTATGGCTATTTCAGAACGCCCTAGTCAGAATATTCAATTGGGAAGTTTGGTATTATGTCCACATGTGGAACTGGCTGTGCAGATGGATGCAGAAGTAGCTCTGGCTTTCCGGAATAAATATGGACTGATATTTTCGGAAGCTGGAAAATACCAACAGGCTAAGAAGCTGCAAGAAGAAGTGCTGGAGAAACAGAAACAGTTTCTGGCTGATGATCATCCAAACACTCTGCTAGCCATGGGCAATCTGGCCAGCACATACTCAGCCCTGGGAGAGCCTCAAAAGGCCAAAGAGCTTGGGGCTATTGTGCTGCAGAAACGGAAACAGCTTCTGGGTGACAATCATCCAGACACTCTGGTTGCCATGGGCAATCTGGCCAGCACATACTCAGCCCTGGGAGAGCATCAAAAGGCCAAAGAGCTTGAGGCTATTGTGCTGCAAAAACGGAAACAGCTTCTGGGTGACAATCATCCAAGCACTCTGGTTGCCATGGGCAATCTGGCCAGCACATACTCAGACCTGGGAGAGCATCAAAAGGCCAAAGAGCTTAAGGCTATTGTGCTGCGGAAACGGAAACAGCTTCTAGGTGACCATCATCCAAGCACTCTGGGCACCATGGGCAATCTGGCCAGGACATACTCAGCCCTGGGAGAGCCTCAAAAGGCCAAAGAGCTTGAGGCTATTGTGCTGGAGAAACAGAAACAGCTTCTAGGTGACAATCATCCAAACACTCTGGGCACCATGGGCAATCTGGCCAGCACATACTCAGACCTGGGAGAGCATGAAAAGGCCAAAGAGCTTAAGGCTATTGTGCTGGAGAAACAGAAACAGCTTCTGGGTGACAATCATCCACACACTCTGGGCACCATGAGGAATCTGGCCAGCACATACTCAGACCTGGGAGAGCCTCAAAAGGCCAAAGAGCTTGAGGCTATTGTGCTGGAGAAACAGAAACAGCTTCTGGGTGACAATCATCCAAGCACTCTGGGCACCATGGGCAATCTGGCCAGCACATACTCAGCCCTGGGAGAGCATCAAAAGGCCAAAGAGCTTGGGGCTATTGTGCTGCAGAAACGGAAACAGCTTCTGGGTGACAATCATCCAGACACTCTGGTTGCCATGGGGAATTTGGCCAGCACATACTCAGACCTGGGAGAGCCTCAAAAGGCCAAAGAGCTTGAGGCTATTGTGCTGGAGAAACGGAAACAGCTTCTAGGTGACAATCATCCAAGCACTCTGGTTGCCATGGGCAATCTGGCCAGGACCTACTCAGCCCTGGGAGAGCATCAAAAAGCCAAAGAGCTTAAGGCTATTGTGCTGGAGAAACGGAAACAGCTTCTGGGTGACAGTCATCCAGACACTCTGCGAGCCATGGACAATCTTGCCAGGACATACTCAGACCTGGGAGAGCATCAAAAAGCCAAAGAGCTTAAGGCTATTGTGCTGGAGAAATGGAAACAGTTTCTGGGTGACAATCATCCACACACTCTGCTTGCCATGGGCAATCTGGCCAGCACATACTCAGACCTTGGAGAGCATCAAAAGGCCAAAGAGCTTGAGGCCATTGTGCTGGAGAAACGAAAACAGCTTCTGGGTGATAATCATCCAGACACTCTGCTTGCCATGGGCAATCTGGCCAGCACATACTCAGACCTGGGAGAGCATCAAAAAGCCAAAGAGCTTGAGGCTATTGTGCTGGAGAAGCAGAAAGAGCTTCTGGGTGAAAATCATCCACACACTTTGGTCACCATAGGCAATCTGGCCAGCACATACTCAGCCCTGGGAGAGCATCCAAAGGCCAAAGAGCTTGAGGCTATTGTGCTGGAGAAGCGGAAACAGCTTCTGGGTGACAATAATCCAGACACTCTGCGAGCCATGGGCAATCTGGCCAGGACATACTCAGACCTGGGAGAGCATCAAAAGGCCAAAGAGCTTGAGGCTATTGTGCTGGAGAAACGGAAACAGCTTCTGGGTGACAATCATCCACACACTCTGCGAGCCATGGGCAATCTGGCCAGCACATACTCAGACTTGGGAGAGCATCAAAAAGCCAAAGAGCTTGAGGCTATTGTGATGGAGAAGCGGAAACTACTTCTGGGTGACAATCATCCAGACACTCTGCGAGCCATGGGCAATCTGGCGAGCACATACTCAGCCCTAGGAGAGCATCAAAAGGCCAAAGAGCTTGAGGCTGTTGTGCTGGAGAAGCGGAAACAGCTTCTGGGTGACAGTCATCCAGACACTCTGCGAGCCATGGACAATCTTGCCAGGACATACTCAGACCTGGGAGAGCATCAAAAGGCCAAAGAGCTTGAGGCTATTGTGATGGAGAAACAGAAACAGCTTCAGGGTGACAATCATCCAGACACTCTGCGAGCCATGGGCAATCTGGCCACCACATACTCAGACCTGGGAGAGCATCAAAAAGCCAAAGAGCTTGAGGCTATTGTGCTGGAGAAACGGAAACAGCTTCTGGGTGACAGTCATCCAGACACTCTGCGAGCCATGGACAATCTTGCCAGGACATACTCAGACCTGGGAGAGCATCAAAAGGCCAAAGAGCTTGAGGCTATTGTGATGGAGAAACAGAAACAGCTTCAGGGTGACAATCATCCAGACACTCTGCAAGCCATGGGCAATCTGGCCACCACATACTCAGACCTGGGAGAGCATCAAAAAGCCAAAGAGCTTGAGGCTATTGTGCTGGAGAAACGGAAACAGCTTCTGGGTGACAATCATCCACACACTCTGCGAGCCATGGGCAGTCTGGCCAGGACATACTCAGACCTGGGAGAGCATCAAAAGGCCAAAGAGCTTGAGGCTATTGTGATGGAGAAACAGAAACAGCTTCAGGGTGACAATCATCCAGACACTCTGCGAGCCATGGGCAATCTGGCCACCACATACTCAGACCTGGGAGAGCATCAAAAAGCCAAAGAGCTTAAGGCTATTGTGCTGGAGAAACGGAAACAGCTTCTGGGTGACAATCATCCACACACTCTGCGAGCCATGGGCAGTCTGGCCAGGACATACTCAGCCCTGGGAGAGCATCAAAAGGCCAAAGAGCTTAAGGCTATTGTGCTGGAGAAACAGAAACAGCTTCTGGGTGACAATCATCCAGACACTCTGCGAGCCATGGGCAATCTGGCCAGGACATACTCAGCCCTGGGAGAGCATCAAAAGGCCAAAGAGCTTGAGGCTATTGTGCTGGAGAAACAGAAACAGCTTCTGGGTGACAATCATCCCTTTATCTTGACACTCATAGCTAGGATGCAGCATACAACTGTGGATAAGACAGAGTCTGAAGTTGATTAGATACAGCACATTCCCAAGCAACATGGCACAGATATGGCATGGAGCATTCTGGAACACATAGTACACAGTGTTTGCCCCGCTATTCACATGGTTTGGATATAGGTATACAAGATATGCCGGAGCTACGCTCCGGCTGGTTAGTACAATGGGTAGTAATAATGCCTAAGAGTGAGAGGCTCTGAATTCAACTTGCGCGACAGTGCGCCAGTTGGCAAAGTATTGACCGGGCGAACATAACAGCCATATCTACTCTAGGACACTCGTCAGGGTAGATTTTTAACCAACAGATTCAACTTTGCAATGGCTGCTACTGAACTGCTGTTAGTTCTGAATTAGACTACGACAGAACGTAATTTTCGCACTCAGTGGCAGGTTAAAAATGTCAAATAACAGCCTGCTCCTGTAAGCGAGGTGCGAGCTCATCATAACATCTATTGGTAGGTTACTTTTGGTCTTCACACTCAATCTTCAAGAAGGTGTATGTCAACCTTCTGTCGATTCATTTGCATCCAATTTGAAGTTATTTCGAACTCGGGTATTGGTTGATAGAAGAAGTTAAATCGTTGAAAGCTACTACAGTATTCTATACTATGAGGCGGCCATGTACTCATGTGGACCCATAAAAAGCCATACAACATCAACAACCAAGAGAAATACCATTATCAGTGAATTGGATCATACAAAGAACGCTCCGCGCGCGTCACGATACTGTGGAGCCAACCAACGGGATCCCGCGCATGCTGAAGCAGTGCTCATATACATCTGCGACACATCAGGCTCGGTGAAAACAAAAGAGCAGCAGCGGACGCACCTTTTCTTTGGCGCTCGCGAGTTGGCGCAGATAAGCATGCTGTAGAGCGCTAGCCACCGAGATGGGGAAGTTCGACAAACCTTGCCACCCTGACATGTATTCTACGCAGAGATGATGTGTGAGCGGACACCATGGGAGCGCGGTGATCAAGGCATACATACGGGCGCATTTTTTCATGGTGATCCAACTGCGGATGGCCCGAGCTTGCTGCGCAAAAACCTCAGCTCTTGCACGTTGCTGCCAGGTACGCACACACCTGTTCTCACCCAATCCGTGGCCAACCGCTCCCATCGAGCCTCTGGATGCCGTACGTGCCGCTGCAAGCCATCGTTCGTATGGCAGCTCGGGATCACCGCATGCCAACGCAGCTTCTTTGCTGGACGCCCATACAAGCGACGATCCACGAGAAGCGGGAGGGGGGGGGGGATGCGGTAGTTGGCAAGTTCTGAATTAGTATTGGGATGCGGGCATTCAATACACGTAGACATATCTTTTAGGTGCTGATAGGAAGCCGAGCTGAACGGGTGCGGCGCAGGACACGTGTGGAGCGGCGAGCGAGCGAACCTCCGTGAGGCCAAGATGATACAAAAAAGCATCTTCATCTCGGTGTACCAAACAGAAAGCTTGACAAGGTCAGCGGGCTACTGGCTGCAAAGAAACGTGTACCACATACCTATTTCGGTTCAGGGCCGATTACCGCTGGAGGTACGCTGGCGGGAACGGGGGCAGTACATACGTTCAGGTGCTGTAGGGCTAGCTAGCGTTGAGTGCTAGTTGAATTGGATGAATGTCGTGAAAAATCCTGGACGGGGCGAGCGCTGTGGGCGTCGATGACTGTGTAGGTAGAACTGAGCGAAAGAGCTCCATAGACGTTGAACAACGTGAAGAATCCAGGTTCATTTGAAGGCTTGAAATGTTGCAGGATCTCATTGCGGCACTTGTTCGTCTTGACACGTAACGACCAGTTGGCTTGAGCACCTTGAGCTGTCACCCAACATTTTGGAGTCCAGAACACTTGCGAGGTCTTGTGGTGGCTTGACTCGGGCAGAAAATCAGGTTGAACGACGTATCGGAGAGAGAGAGGGAAGGATTGCGGGAGGGGGAGATGATGGGGGAAAGAACGCAAGAAGGCTTTCGGACGGCCTTCCCTTATCAACGGATTTTAGAGAACAGGCCGCGTGATTTCTCGGAATTGAGCGGTAGGGAGCTAGGCGAAGGTGGATGGTGATCGGCGAAGTCCAAAATAAATAAGCGCCTTGATAATGATCTTTGTGTGAGAGGACCTTGGAAAATAAAAGGAACTGAATTGTCGATATGAGACATAATCGCAGTTTCAAGGACATGAGCATTGGACGGAACAGTACGGCTGCAGGACGCTTGAGACCAAGTGTAACGTCGAATTGGTATGATGATTGCAGCATAGAAGAAGCTGGACCAATGGAGCGCACAACGAGCTGATCGGGTGAGATTAACCAAGCGCCGAGGCGTCTAAGCTACTTTGGGATGGAACGGTCAGCTGAAGCAACAAATGCGGTATTTTCGGGAGAACAAACATGTACATTCTGATTCGAGGCATCTGCTTAATATATGAGGTATGAGTAGTGTGGTTACATCCTTGTACTTTAGTTCTTCTTTAAAAAACCAGTATTCACCGCCTAGTCTCTTATACTTACCAAGGGACAAGATGATTTGGACATAGCACATTACTCATTTTTTAAGCAGATGCCTTGAATCAGAGTGCATATGTTTGCCCATCACATTCAGCCGCTTTCTCTCATGGACGACAAGTTCAAAAATGTAACCTCTGCTTTGGCCTGATAACCATCTTTTTCTCCCATGTGCCCAGCATAGACAGACCCACACGAGCCGCTCCAGCCCCACTCAAAAGGAAGACCACCACTTAAACCTGTCGCCTGCTCCTCCTTCCGCTCCCTCATCATTTGCCACTCTCTCAACACTCACTGCAGTCCTCAGTGTTTTCAAGATATTTGTGTCCCCCCATGAATTGTGGTTTGGTTCTCAACTGTCACTTTGTCTTAAACTTGGCTCTGGTTCTAATGACGCAACAAAGGAGCCACAAGTTCACGCAATTCTGGGGGTAAATGAAATTCTCATCAATCAACTCAACTCTGCTCATCCCGGCCAGGATCTGCAAGTTCCACAAGATGGTCAGCTGAAGCTCATGCTGCTTTTCTCAGCAATTCTGCAAGACATCAACCCCCTGTGTTTTTTTGTTCTTCTGGCACAGCATACACTGGCCAAGCAATCTTCACTCCTTTCTGCATTGCCAGCAACACACACATATCTGGACATTGAAGCCTAGCATTCAATTTGAGCACTGGTACCGCAATGCTGTGGATTGGGGGTTGTACTTTTGACATTGAAACGGTGCACTTGAGGTAGGCCTAGGAAACCTGCTAAATGTGTGCAAAACACACACTCAACAAATCACACACACACACACTACCCTCAACTATAATGTGCTCCTCGGTTGAATTCGGGTCCGGTCCGTAGTATGCAGACAGCTGGAATGGAACTTTCACTTCTTAAACACTGAGCAATCTCTCTGCTGAAGCCTCAATAGAGTCTTATAGGAGCTTCAGTAGCCAAAACTGACTGAAATACGTCTCCAAGGACCTAGTGAACTAGGGTTTATGGGTTTTATAGATATAGAATTGGAGGTTTTTATAGATCCGAGGACCGCACACTAGCCTCAGAAATGACACAACTTTGTTACGCCTGGTGCTTAGATCGCTACTATAGGACAGATGGACGGTCACAAACTCACTAGCAATGAAAGCACCTTCGTAAAAAGCCTAAAGCTAACCACCTTCCGATGCCAAAGACAGATGTATTGCTTAAGTCTAATAGACAGATGAACCAATTGTCCAAAAGCTAATAGCACTTTTTAACACCAAACACTAGGGCCAACGTTTAACACTTAGATTTTATACGTGGACACCTGCCTCCGCAGACGAACAACTCGAAACTTAATTCCTTATTTCTCACACTCGAGCTTTCTAGAACCAACTTCTTTATATATTCAGTTACAGAACAATCACAAACAGAGACTATACAAGCGGTCGACGGCACTTCGCGCCGTCTCCCACTTTTAAGTGTGTACTATTTCCGCTACTATTGGAACCGGCGCTTAAATTAGCGCCTCGGAAGCTTCAACAGTGAGTGAAAAGCAGAGTTTGGCGTTGTGTACAATTTTATAGGCACGCGCGCTTAAAGTTGATCATGGGGCCAAAAGCCCCGAGGAAGCGCCGTTCATTGAGCGCTTCCAAAGGTCTGGCCCAGCGCTTCCAAGGCCTCGGGCCTGGTCCCCCAAAAGCGGAGCTTGAAAAGGCTTCAGACGGACATGCTTAATTTTATAAAGAGGTAGATGTTTTTATATCTCTGCGAGACTGACCCAAACACACCAACACCAAACAGAGATTAGCTGTGAGGCTGAATCCGTGGGGATGTGATGAGCTGGGGCATTGCAGGGTCTTTCTACTCCTTTTATGCTACTTGAACAAAACTGATGATGTAAAACTGATATGATAAATAGTCCGATATCTGAGTCATTGTCTGCCAAGGAAATGACGGCTGAGATGTTTGTCATGATGGATTGCTGTGAAAGTCAGCTTGTATGACCCCCAAGAACCCTTATTTGGGTATAATGATGTCAGTCAAGGTCGACGAAACCTGCTGGCCTGGTTGATAATCCAGTCCTCTCAGGTAATTCTGCTCTCACATGTCCGTTCTACAGTGGGCCACCATGCCGCGTCAACACCCATGCGTCGGCACTTCCCAAAACGGTCCCGATCCATCCTCAGTCCCTGGCACATATGCATACCTCCCACCCTCTGTCCCTCCCCTTCCTCTCCAGACACAAACTGAGTCTGCATGCCCTATCACTCCTCCCTCATGTACCAACCAATGTTAATTCACACCAAGATTACACGCAAAATACTACTTCATCGCGGCAAAGTGATGGGAAACTGCAACAAGCTGCTCAATGTGCTTCCAGACCTTTTGGCATGGAAGAAGATCACTGGGGAGGACTTACCAACACTGGTGAAATATTAAGTCTTGTGCTGTTGAGTACTGTGCTCCGGTAGCCAAATGCCTATGAAAATTGGTTGTTCTCGTTTCTGTTGAAGACATGGGTGCTCCGACTAGAGCAACATCCTGTGTTCTGGAGCAGATTGCATAGCTCGGAGATGCATTTCTACGTTTCTGTCAAAGACACGGGTGCTCTGACTATGAAAATTGGTCCCACGAGCAACATCCTGTGTTCTGGAGCAGATTGCATGACTTGGAGATGCATTTCTACTTTTCTGTCGAAGACATGGGTGCTCTGACTATGAAAATTGGTCCCACGAGCAACATCCTGTGTTCTTGAGCAGATTGCGTAGCTCAAAGATGCATTTCTACATTTCTGCCGAAGCCATGGATGCTGCGACTATGAAGATTGGTCCTGCAAGCAACATCCTGTGTTCTGGAGCAGATTGTGTAGCACTTTGGGCAGGGTACCCTCTAGGGATATATACCAATTGGAGAATAAATAGCCCAAGAGGGTCCCAGGTTGTAGGGGGTGGCCATGGGCACCCAGACAATAATGTCACTTGTCACACTGGTATTCAGGGTCCTGGTCTGATATTTTGGGCCTGGCCCCGGCTGCATTCAAAAAAAGGTGGGCTATGGTTTCCGGTAGGTCCAGCCCCGCGCAGGGGAAGAAAAATTTGATGGTTTTAGCTTGTCTAAGTCCTGCTACTGCTCCTCTTTGACCACTCTGTCCTAAATTGTTTGGCCTTCCTATTGGCTCTCCTGCACCCTCAGGCCTACGCAGCAGAAGAAAAATTTGGTCAATCTAAGTTTTCCATCTATCCAATACTACCTCTATGTAGTGCATGTAGCCTACACAGATTTTTTTCCCTTTAAATTATCACTGCACTATCTGTCCCAGGGCTAATCACTTCTAAACATGACCCCCACATTACATCTTATATCATATTACAAATGGACAAAACTACTTTACAGCTAATGTCAGTACCGATGGTGCGGATTGAAAATTTCTGTTTTGGGCAGTTTTCGATCTTCTGCAAAGAATTGACCATATCTCACTCAGCTCTGCACCTTTTGCCTTGAAACCTAGCTAGAACTTCCAGAATAATTCAAGCGCAATTAGTGATAGAGTTAGATTTGTAATAATATCCTATTTTTGAATGCACCCAAAGTCCTGCTCCTCTGGCAAAATTTCCACCTACCGGGCTCAAATCAGGTCCAATGGGTCTAGATTATTGTAAGGACCAAATCATAGTGATTTAAAAGGCTGTCATAGAGGCAGAATGCGTACACTGTCTGTGTGGAGATCTATATTCAAATCTAGAGACATTTTGAACAACAAATAAGGTTAGAGGTGTTTTCAGCAAGGGATATAACAAAATTAGATCTATGATATCCTTCTAAACTACTCAAAATGGACCCTTACAAAAATATAGATCCATTGGACCTGATTTGAGCCCAGTAGGTGGAAATTTTGCCAGAGGAGCAGGACTTTGGGTGCATTCAAAAATAGGATATTATTACAAATCTAACTCTATCACTAAATGTGCTTGAATTATTCTGAAAGTTCTAGCTAGGTTTCAGGTTGAAAGGTGCAGAACTGAGCGAGATATGGACAACTCTTTGCAGAAGATCGAAAACTGCCCAAAATGGAAATTTTCAATCCGCGCCCTCAATACTGACGTTAGCTGTAAATTTAAGTTGCAGGTTCTACACTATCATACAGAATAAACCTTTTAACTTTATTTCTACTCAACATCTTTAGAAATGTTTTATATTACAGTTCATGCATTAAATCATTCAATGCTCCTACAAACTAACCAATACCCATTCTATGACCACTTATTGGTACCTGTGTTGGCAAGCCTGCACCACCTGTGGGCATGCCCACTCAAGCCTTGGGCATGCCCACAGGTGTTCTTGGGCGGGCCCACAATAGATCTGGGCACGCCCACAGGTGTTCATGGGTGTGCCCACAACAGCTTTGGGAGTGCCCAAAAGCATCCATGTGCATGCCCACAACAGCTCTGGGCACGCCCAAGATTCCTAATATCATTTTTAATAAATCACCCAAGTAATTTTATATATATTTTATTTCCTAATGCCATTACCACTTGGCTGTCCTAAGTATCTTAAAAATATATTAAATCCTTCAAACTTATACTACCAACCATTCTGGGCATACTAGTCCTCTCAACCCAATTCGGAAGTTCTTCCACGTCAGATGGCATTTCCCGTTTGGGACCACTATCACCTGCGTCCAAATCTGGCAGGTCCGAGATTAGATTAATGTGATCTAAGATTGATTTTATCTGCTTTAATCACTGGGATCAAAAAACTTGAAGGCCTTGCCAGCAAACCCAGGACTATATGCTTATGTCATCCATGAGACACAAAACTTATGCCGTTACACAGCCAGACGTTCAGATACGATATGGTTATTTGGAAAGAGAATGGGCTATGTTTGATTGCATAATATGTGCAAGGGACATTTCTTCCAAATAATTAACCCAAAGTTGATCCCATGTTGACCCTGGGGCAATTATATGCACATGTCCCGGAATTAACCTGCTTGTTTTTCGCCCATGCATGCCAGAGTCTGAACCCCAGGTGAAAAACAAGCAGGTGATCTTTGGGTTAATAGAATTTCCTTCCTGTGTACCCACTTGGCTACAAGACCGTTAAGGAACAGCAAAAAAGTATAAATCATACAAAAACTCACGAATTGTTAGCACTTAGTACGAAATTGAACAACATCTACTACAAATTTTGCCCCAAAAATTGAACAAGGTAATTTATTCATCGTGTTTACATACAAAAAATCTACCACAAAGGACACCACGGTACAAAAGGAGAGCGCTGTGAGGTGCCACTTTGTGTTGCCTCTGCCCACAGATGGAGGGTGTACCCACCACACTAGTGGGTATGGGCAACCTCGGTTCGGAAATTGTTAGCTTACTAAGCAGATCAAAGCCGAAAATCATCCACTTTGTTCAACCACGCGCTCTGAGCCTGTAAAGATAATGTATAAGAGTCTAAGGTACTGCTAATTAATATTTTACATGAATAGGGGAGATTATAAACACTAGAATGCCGAATTATGAAGAGTAGGGGCTGATGGGCCAGTGATGGCTCAGCGGAAGTCTACATTAAGCCCCGCCCTCGTACCATTCCTCCTCAGAGCCATACAGTTCATCATCCACATCATCCTCGTTGTTGCCGAGAGCCTCCGTAATGGCTGCGGTCTCATCCTCTGGCTCGTTCTCATCAACATCCGCAGGTGCGATCTTGGCAGCGCGGTCTGCCTTGCTGCTCCGTTTAAAGTTTTTTGGACCCGTAGAGGTAGCGTTGTGGTAGATCTGGGGGTTTAGGCATTCTAGCGGCGCTGCGGCGCGTCCAGCACACACCGGTGTGTTCGGGTCAGTCTCGCAGAGATATAAAAACATATAGTCTCTGTTTGTGATTGTTCTGTAACTGAATATATAAAGAAGTTGGTTCTAGAAAGCTTGAGTGTGAGAAATAAGGAATTAAGTTTCGAGTTGTTCGTCCGCGGAGGCAGGTGTCCACGTATAAAATCTAAGTGTTAAATGTTGGCCCTAGCGTTTGGTGTTGAAAAGTGCTATTAGCTTTTGGACAATTGGTTCATCTGTCTATTAGACTTAAGCAATACATCTGTCTTTGGCATTGGAAGGTGGTTAGGTTTAGGCTTCTGACCAAGGTGCTTTCATTGCTAGTGCTCCTCGGAGTAGCTGAGTGAGTTTGTGACCGTCCATCTGTCCTATATTAACAATCTAAGCACCAGGCGTAACAAATTTGTGTCATTTCTGAGGCTAGTGTGCGGTCCTCGAATCTATAAAACCTCCAATTCTATATCTATAAAATCCAAAAACCCTAGTTCACTAGGTCCTCGGAGACGACTACTGAAGTCCCTATAAGACTCTATTGAGGCTTCCGTGGAGAGATTGCTCCGTGTTTAAGAAGTGAAAGTTCCATTCCAGCTGTCCGCATACTACGGACCGGACCCGAATTCAATCGAGGAGCGCATTATAAGTTGAGGGTAGTGTGTGTGTGTGTATGATTTGTTGAGTGTGTGTTTTGCACACATTTAGCAGGTTTCCTAGACCTACCTCAAGCGCACCGTTTCACCGACATGGAGTGCACGGGTGCGAGAGTGTGGAGACGCAGACATTGCACCGCAACGGTGAATGCCTGGTGGTTGTCCCCACAGTCCTCAGGCATGACCACTGCAAAGCGCATACATTTTATTTGCTTCAGAATCTTGATGTAGCCCGTTGAATTCGTTGCAGATTTGCTGCATGAGTGCGTCAGTCAAATCCTCATTGTCCATTGCTGAGGCAAGTCAGCATCGGAATATTGTATATAAGGCGCTAACTCACCCACATCACTGTCGACGTCCTGGGCGGCCTCTTTAGCGGTATTGTCAAGGAAAGAATTGGACATCTGTATGTAGGTCAGTGATTGGTTTTGCAGCCCATCGATGTGTGTGCGACGTCTATCATCACTCATCACCGTTGCCGATGGCAGTCACACACAATTTTTTTTCCCCAATTATTTACGGTTGACTAGACCAGGCTGACATTGCCCAAGCATATTTTCATTTTAATTTACCACTAACTACTAATCCCTACCTCGACTTACCACTTGGATGGACTTGGTGGTGGTGGTTCGGGCAAAGAAGCAAAATAGGTGCCCAGTCAACACAGCCCCTTAGTTGTGTTTCACTCTGACGGCACTGAGCGGCCTGGCGGATAGCGGGTGCCGAGGGGTCCATCTGAGCGAAAATCAATGCTGTGCTGTGCTTGTATGGGCGCTTCTTTCCGCTTTTGGCCCTGACCACCATGGTCAAGATGGGTTGCGGTGGGACAGCGGTGGGCACCAGGCACTGTGGGCAGACTTAATGTTACTTGAGCGCTCCTACTCCCACTTCCTCCTTCACAGTATGGGTTTCCACCCTAAACTCCCAAAAACTCCCCGCTGAAACGCTGACTATGTGGCTGCTTGTGAAATGCGAAATGAATATGGCTCTAGTGTGAATACCAAAACCACACCAAAACACACTAACAACACTACAATCTATGTGTGAGGTTCGGGGTTTCAACCACAGTATATGGCTGCTGCAATTTAACTTGTTTCTTTGAAGCGGACTTTATAGCTAAAAGACCGTTGATAATTGTCTGAACTGTCTTAGTCGCTTTACGCGTTCTGAGAGGCTCAAAAAGTGTTTTTAACACAAGATTGTATTGTTTTGGATACTCCTAGGTCGCTAACGCGATATACTACCAAGTTCTGTTTCGCTTTTCCAGTCACAACACGTTTTAGCTAATAGTATGACTTCTTGTCAAAACTATGTCCCCGAATGGCCGTGCCCAAAATCTGTATATCCACGTGTTCCATATATGATCCTCTTATAGTTCACGCGTTGAAATTCCAAACTTTAGCCAACCAAACATTTGTATTGTAACCGGAACAACAAAAGAAACTAATAGCTTCTAGAGGTGCTCCTAATGAATACCAGTCTTTCTAAGGCGACACCAAGCAATAGCCTATGGTGCGCTTCACTTAGTGGCCACTAATTTGTTACAACTGTTACAACTGTTACTAGTCACGCAAAAAAATGACTATTTCTTATCCCTCTCACAAAAGAATGAGAGGAAAATTTTGGCTAGAGGGATTTCTATTCCACTCAAAATTGAGGGAGTTATTCTTTCTGGGTTTGGTCAAATTGGGACTGTACACTCAACTGCCTTCTGTACCACCTAGACAACCTTCCTAGGCGTTATACAGGGGTGTATTCCGTGCCAAGGGTAAGATTATGATTCTAATATACAGAACTCTGACTCTGTGACCCTCCGAATCTGGTTGAAATTTACAGGAAATATATGAACATTTACTAAACAAAATGCTGGAAAGTGATAAATTGCGTAGATCTGGGATACAGTCGTATAAAGGGGAGCCAGGAGCGCTGAAGTCGATGCTCTGGCTGCTCCAGAGGGGTATATAGAAAAAAAATTGGCCTCCGGCGGATTTGGGACTAGTCAAATTTAGGTGGTGGCTAAGTGATGTGCACCATAGGTCTAGTAGAGAAAAGGTAGGGGTCCACTCTACAGTACCACACGAAACCTACATCCTTATATATGTTTTCAAGAACCCTAATAAGGAAATATGAACATAAATATACTGTTAGTCAAACGGATAAACGGAAGTCAGTGATTAATAAGCCCCGACATGATTCATACAAATGGAGACAAAAGAGACAATAAGGAGAGGGTACAGGGTATATTTTGTGAAGAGATCAAGAAATTTGCATCCGTTGATGGAGATGAAACCCTCGATAAGAGTAAAATTAGAAAACCCCCTGCCCAGCCGTACTCCCCAATCTCTGGTCCCAAACTACCACACCACTGACAGAACGACTTGAGGATCCGACCCCTCGTTTATCTCAGCGATGGGCGAGCCCTGGCACAGAGCGTCCTACCACCCCTTCCCTGACAAGCAGTGTTTGCAGGGGATTGACCTCAAGACAGAATGCCTCAACCACGTGCTGGGGCTGACAACACTTCCGCCACCAGCGACAGCCCTCGTGATTTCGGCCCCATCTATTTCAACAACAGAGACCCCACTGAAACATTGCAAGACAGCCGCCATGTGCGTATGCACCAAAACCAGACAACGTGATGGCTGCAGACCATCATCCCGCTCCTCCTGCCAATTTATGTGCAGCTCATCGCCAAAACAGATCTGTAAGATAGATGCTGTCTTCGAGCAGGAATTGCCCTCATGTACCTGCAACGATGTAGGGCTTTTCCGAGGGAAGGTCAAGCATTTAAAGGTGAATCTGCTACATTGGAATCGTACGTGGCACTCTCTATCGTTTTATTCACATTTTTAACTTCACATGTAGGATTACACCAAATTTCTATACACCTTTGCCCATGTTTGCTTGCAGCACCGCAGCTGCTTTGGTGAGGTTTCTTTCCTTGCACGCCCATGGAACCCAGTCTCACCATCGAGGTCCGAGTCTCAGAGTTTGTGATGGGGCTGTTCCTGAATATGCCACCAAACAATACCGTGCTCACGAGGACACTGAAAGGTTATTTAGATGGAATGGGATACAAGGTGGATAATTGGGTAGGTTTTATTGTCACCGCACATGCAGACTTGCATTGATTCCTTGCACGCAGGACACCCTATGCCACCGCTTCGGAAACGCGCTCGAGTGGTACACAAGCATGCAGCACACAACAATGGCGAAGATAGACAGGATCATCTCGCAGGTGTGGGATTTGCTGCCAAAGAACTCCCCGCAGATGCCACCAGATGACATCTCCCCTGTTCCGCAGACGTCTCCGACATGCTCAGTGCCTCTGCCCTCAACACCGTCCACCCCACTGCCATTGTCTCCTTTGAAGCAAAGATGATCCTCACCCGCTCCACCCCCCAACTCATCTCCGCACTCATCTCCAAGCGCCTGCGCGCTGTGAAGGGCCCCTTTGTGTCACCTCCCCCACTATGGGCATAGCGGAGACAGTGTCTTTCGGAGTCTCAGATTCGCGGAGCTGGCACAAAAAATACGAATACAGTTCCAGTGGCCAAAGCTCCTGTCTCTATTCGAACGAGCGACTACAGGAAGACAATTACAAAACCCCAGATAAACTAGGTCGAAGTGCCCGCTGCACCACAGAGCTTCCAGGACCAGTTCAAAACTGAATGCCCCAACCTCGAGTCGAACGAGTGACCTCGTACAACTCTGTTGCCTTGCGCCCCACAGATGGAGGCTGTGCCCACTGCGCTATTGGAGCTAGATCCCTAAGAATCTATCATTCGGAAGAGCTAATGTCAACTGCCTCGGATTGTCCTCTGTCTTGTCACTGCCCGAAAACCTATCCTAGCAGGAGTGAAATTCGTCAGAGACACATCTCTGGGATACGCAATCTGCTCCAGAACACAGGATATTGCTTGCAGGTCCGAATTTCATAGGCAGAGCACCGAAAATATACGAGACGCATCTCCGCGCTACTCAATCTGCTCCAGAACGCAGGATATTGCTTGCAGGACCAAATGTCATAGGCGGAGCCCATGTATCCTTGACAGAAATATATGAGATGCACCTCTGGGCTACGCAATCCGCTCCAGAATGCAGGAAATCGCTTGCAGGACTGAATGACATAGGTGGAACCCCCATATCTTCGACAGAATTATACGAGATGCACCTTCAGGCTGCACAATCTGCTCCAGAATGCAGGATATTGCTTGCAGGACCGAACAACATAGGCGGAGCCATTGTATCTTCAACAGAAATGGAGGAGTCAGAAGGAACAGGAAAAGGAGGAGGAAAATAACCATAACATCATCTTGTATCTCCCCACCTAAAAATCTAAGGCGCTCATTGAGCCTGACAATTCTGCGAAAACCCACACACTACTTCAATTGACGCAGTTCAACGAATAAAAAGAGTACAAGACCCAGTATCACTCCCGGAGGAAGGAGACATATCGGCAGGATAGACTGGGGCGTAGGATATCCAGACAAGAAGTCTTAGTTCGACGGGTGGAAAAGACATCTCAACAGCCAGCTAGCAGTGTGGGCTGCTAATTTGTGTGTAACTGTTGCAATAGGTCGGGTAACTATTGTCCGGAGACACTCGCTCCACGATCGAGACAAGAGAGGGCCGGAGAGGTTGGAGATGAGGGGCTCTTGACATGGTTCACCAAAAAGACAGTTAGATCGAACTCCGTAAAGCTCCTCGTTGGTACCACATCTGCAAGATAATACTTTCCTTGCAGCACCATCAAATCATTCAAACGGGCATCAAGGTACAGTGCTGCATCTGACACCGACCCTTCCCAGCCACTGAGAATGTATTGAAACAGCATGTCATGGATACACCACCCTTTCTGTTCCGAGAAGCGTGGCGATCTGTGCAGATGAACATGAATTGATATGAGTGCCGTCCATGGAACCCCCCACATCCTTGAAGAATGGGAAGAACTTCGGATTGTTCCGGATGGGTTCAGGAACTGGTTCATCAGCAGACAGGAGGACATGAAAGCCATAAAAGCTGGGGGATACAATGGCCAATAAAACTCGACAAAAGTACCTATTGCAACAATTACTTTGTCAATGAAATTGAAGGGAATTGCTGATGAATGAATACTTGGATATGGTTTCATTTGAGTGCTGGAATCGCTTACCCACATGTCGAATCGAAAGCCCCTTAACGCAGGTGTATAGGAAAATACCCACTTGCTCCTCCGCTGTAATATGCCGTGAGTCCGTCAAGCCACCAAGAAGTCGGAGCTGGGCAACGAGGGCAAGGAAGACATGCACTCGCATCCTAGACTCTGTCTTGATTCGATCTGGATGGCCGACAATTAATTCATCTAGCCAGGCTTTTCTGCTCAAGACCGATGTATGGTAGTCTTGCTTCCAGTACAGCGGCAAAGCATACACAGCCGGCAAGTGCCATGACTGCGGCTTCATGGTATTTGACCGGCGTGGAATCGACACTGGCCATGGCATTGGCCAAGCGTTGGCTGGGCGTTGGTGAATTTCTTTGTTCTTTTGTCACCGTGAGAATTTTCTTTGTCTTCTCCGGCTTGGTATCGGCTCGTCATTTTGAACATCTCATCTTCAGCGGTTCTTGCTCTCGCAGGATGCTTTCCTCCAGAAAAAAATGTTTTATACTTGCAGGAAGCTTATTTCATCAACCTAGTTTCATGTTCTTAAATTTCCTTGCTCATTATCGAGAACCGGGTGTGATAATGAATTTCCGGTAGGCACCTAGGCTCAAATCGGATGCAGAACCAATCAACTGTAGAGCACAGGTTGGAGGGACAAAAATCAAGGAATAATGCTGTATGTGCTCTCTTGAAATTTCTGCAACCTTACCCGATATTGGGCAGAGTCAGCTTACGGCCACAGAGGGACAAGGGCAAGAAACTCCATTTGTACTTTGTGAACGGCTAAGGCTTCCCATGCTGACAAAAGAACAAAGAAATTCACCAACACCCAGCCAACGCCTAGCCAACGCCATGGCCAGTGTCGGTCCCAAGCCGGTCAAATGCCATGAAGCCGCGGCCATGGCACTTGCCGGCTGTGTTATAAAAGCACCGCAAGATGTACCATGTGATAGAAAAAGGCTGCAGCAAGAAACAGCCGCATTTGCACATTCCATAGGTGCATAGGAGGCATGGCTGAGTACTGGCGACACGTCACAACGGTCGAAAATGGCTGTCACACTCAATCACACGCCATTGATTTGCATCTTCCCACGACTACTAAATAATGCAATTAGATCCAGATGCTGGATCTGCATCTGGCGGCCGAACGAGCCCTTACACACGTGGTGGGTGCGTAGATGATGAATGTGTGGTGCTGCGAGCAGGCAGGACGAATGGAAGCACAGTGAGCCCGACTGTATCTTGTCAAAGCGGTGTGATTGCTCAATCGGGGTTCCACGGGTCAAACATGCCGTTGTTTTGCCAGGATGTGACGCCATCGGCCACTGGCTCGCTCGTTCTCAGCAAAAATGACTTACGTGCGCCAAACAAAACCTTACAGCAGTTTGCGAAAGTAATGACACTCTTCTAAAAATAGTTGAAAGAAAGCAATTTAAACAGCCCGGATTTCCTTGCTCTGTTCTCACTCATTTCTCAACGGATTTTCTTGAGTATAGACGCGTTCGGAAGCAGTGAAGCGGGGCTTTCAGACCATACCCTACTCGCTGGGTAGCTTACATAATTTGTATGTCCCAAAATTCGGGCTGCCTGGTTTGAACCAGATGCGGCAACGGCCATATCTTCGCCATCTGTGGATGGAGTTGGGTGATTCTTGGTGATTCCCAAAGTTAGGATCGAGGCAAAGCTCTGGAATATGATACATTTTGGTCTGACCCCAAGGCAACCTACCAGGAATGGATATTCAGTCCAGATCCGTAAATCCATTCTTACGCGTGGGAATCATGCGTGTTTGATTTGGGGAATGCGCACCAATGTTTGCCTTTGTTCTAGCCTTCAGAATCACCAAGAATCACCCAAATCCATCCACAGATGGCGAGGATATGGCCGTTGCCGCATCTGGTTCAAACCAGGCAGCCTGAATTTTGGGACATACAGTATGGTCTGAAAGCCCCGCTTCGCCGCTTTCGAACGCATCTATACTCAAGAAAATTTGTTGATAAATGAGTGAGAACAGAGCAAGGAAATCCGGGCTGTTTAAATTGCTTTCTTTCAACTATTTTTAGAAGAGTGTCATTACTTTCGCAAACTGCTGTAAACTGTACCATAGCAGTGTGAAAACAATGCTGTGGATGGAATACATTTACTTGGAATTTATCTATCCCTTTGTTACCAATTCACAAAGACCATTTTTAAATTGTCACACCAGATGCGGAACATATGCATCATGGATGTGTCAACGGCATGTGGATTCACATGTGTCGCTCTGTTTACCTCACCAGCTATTTCTAGTCTCTTTCTCAACTACCACACAATCAATGTTGCCCCACTAGCCCTCTTAGCCTATCTACACCCCCCATACATAATCCAACTGTCCTTTTGCTGAATAGTCTACTGAAAGCTTCTGGTGATTACCTTTGGCCTTTAGATTTACTTTGAGCCTGGTGGCATCCTCTTTGGAGCCCTCCTAGCTCTGTAATTTGATCCTCCCAGGCTCCAGGTCCAATACACCGTACTCATAATGCATCCATTACCCCTACTTTTGTATATTTGTGATTTCTCGGTGTATGATTCTGTTTGCCACCCAATTGTCACCCTGTGCGGAGAGAGCCAGCCAGTGCGAGTACAACAGGGGAAGTCAAAGCGGTCTGGTAGAACGATTCACGAGCTGATCCAGATGTCGATTCAGATGTCAGAATCGGCTTCAGAATTGATCAAAAGTTTTGAATCGGTCTGAATCCTGCTTCTCCTCTGGAGGAACAGCAGACTGAAAATCGGCTTCACAATCGTGATTCGTGTTCACTCCCACCCGTTCACTTATCGACCCAGAGGACACCTCATGTTGATGGATAATATTTCGACGTTGGACGGGCATTCCATGGCCGTTAGGAGTTCAGCGGAGTCAAGCCAGCACGTGCAAAGTGTTGCGCCAATTGTCTTTTGTAGAGATCTTTCATGCGGGTGAGATGGTTCTCGAAAAAAGGTTTTGAGCACGTCGCCTGCGCGACACTGGCACGCTAAGAGGTGGGGAATAAGTGCGACGCAATGGGGAGCTTAGGTGTCGAGCACAAAATTTGAGACTATGTTACATATTTTTCTGCCGTCTCAAATATACAGGTGTGTATTTTCAAAAATATAAGTGTCTTGAATCGCTGCAGAATCAAGCTCCGAATCGAGTTCAGAACTGGGTGATCAAAGTTAGGCCCAATTCATGATAGATTCAGTTGGTGAATCGAATCAGAATCGGCTCATGAATCGGTCTCTCCCGACCGCTTTGACTTCCCCTAATGTGATACACTCTCTTGAAAATAAACAGTTATATGAACGAAGAGAATTCCCGAGAGAAAAACGGGCACAATGACTCCGCAATAACTTGTTTTTGTACTTGGATTCGACGCGACGCGTTGTGGCACGTGCGTTCATCTCACGTGTTCTGCATTTCGATTGTAGATAACACGGGAAAATATGGACAGTGCAGCGGGAGGAAGGTGGACTATAAACAGAGCGAACAGCGTCGAAAGGAAAAGACAACATGTTAAAGAGAACATTTGAGGAAGCAGTAAGTTTCAGGTACTAGCCAGACGTCGGGGCAGAGGGTATATACATTTGGTCCGATTAATTCCTTCGCGCGTTTGTATTTACGTTCGGCACCTACAATCGCAGGAATGAATCAATGAGTGTGGCGGGAATTGAAGACAGGGAGATAGCGCACCCTGTAGATTAACTACTCCTCCATCATCGTGAGGTCCCCTTCGTTGGCGCCTTTGAGTGTGAGGTTAGCAGCGCCCTCGGTGATGGCGGCGCTCTCCCCCTCCGTCGCCTTTCCCGTGCCACTTGTCCACCAGCGCCTTGGCGCGGTCACAGAACTTGAAATCGTCGTCGCGCGGGCTTCAGAAGGTGGATGTGGCACATGAGCTTTCCTATCTGGGAGACCTGCGCGGGGACGCTAAGAGCATGGGCAAAATAAGACGCAGAAGCGCCGACGTATCGCGGCGTGCTCCGCTTCCACATGCATCGGGGTCGAGGGCCTAAGGAGGTCGGTATCAGTATTAGGCGGGACAACGAGACGAATGAGAAACGGAAGGCCAGTCAGTCGCCAATCGCACACCACCGCCGCCGCCGCTGCATCACTTGGGTCTTGCGCACAAGGATCCCACGCCATTGCCCGGCGAGACGCGCGCGCCTACACCTCCGCGAGCACTATCCGGGTCTTGTGCCCGCCCAAGGGCAAAGATTGTGCCCCATCGTGGGACGTATGCAGAGGCAGACGCGCGTGACTACACATCCACGAGCGTGCTGCCCAGGGCCAAAGATCGCACACCATTGCCGGGCGTATGCAGCGGCAGATGCGCGCGCCCACACACCTGCGAGCATCCTGCGCGCGCCCAAGGGCAAAGATCGCGCCCCATCGCCGGAGGTGCAGACGCGCACGCCTACATATCCTCGAGCGTCCTGCGCACGCCCAATTGCAAAGATCGCACACCATCGCCAGTACGCATCCGACCACCTGCGCTCCTGCAGTTCCCAGTGGGCAAGATTGCGCGCACATACATCTTCGCGAGCACCACCCGTGCGCCATCTGCTCCCAACGCCGTGTGGCACCCCAACTCCGCCTCCCCGCACATCGCTGCCATCGCCACCCACACATCCGCACCCGCGCTCCCCCCTCGCAGATCGGCGCCATCGCGATCGCCGTGTGGCACCTCCATCCCGCCTCGCATGCGTCCACGAAACCCACAAGATCGCGGAAGATCGCACAACGAGCTAAACGAGCATAGCACCCACCCCCGGAGCGCAAGACAAGCCGAGCAGAAAAACACCAGCCCAAAGCACGGAGACTCGAAAAACGCAAAACGCACCATGGGATACACCCTCCATCCAATCCCCCGCCTTGGCTTGCGCCCGCGACGTACGCGTTGATTTGCGCGGGTCTGAGACGTGAGAGCTCTTTCGGGGGAGCCGGGCGCTATAGACGAGGCAGAACGAGTTAGCACGCCTCCAGCGACGGGGTTGGAAGGAGGAGGAAGGGGGCGGAGGGGGAGAGGGAGGAGCGGGTACCAGGGAAGAGGAAGTGGTGCGGGGGACGAAAAACGAAGAGGAAAGAAAGAAAGAGACAGAAAAATCGGATACGGGTACGCACTAATCCCCGGCAGAGAAATCCTAATCGCGTACACCACGCTCTTCTTGCTCGCGGGGCGTTCCTTGATGACGGCGACCTCTATGTGCGAGAACGATACATGTAGGTCAGCGATGGGGTCGGGGGTCGAGAGGAGAAAAAGGGAAAGAGAAAAGGGGGCAACGGGGAAAGAAGGTGAGCGGGACGCAGGTGCGGGGAAGGATTAGGGAGGGTAGCAATAGTCAAGGAGGCGAAGAGGAAGAACAGGATGGGAATGCGCGAGAAAGATATGTATCGGCAACAAGAGCAGCGGAGGGAGGGAGGTCGTGTAGGGTGATGTGGACGAGGGGTAGAAAAAAATTGGGAAAGTAACGGCGGAGAGGGCACGAAACGGAAGGGCAGATGGGTGTGGATAGACGGAGAATAAAGTGCGAAATTGGGTGCTAGTGCAGGCCAGAGCTGCAGCATCGCGCCAAGCACCTATCCCGCAAGCGTCGAATCCGCGCATGCTGCGATGCTGGCGGTCGGCTTGGTCTGGCTCCTTCGACTCGGGACGATGTCAGACGCATTGTACTATCTAGGAGCGGTAATCAGCCAAGGTAAAGGAAAGGCACAGATCACGCACGATACTCGCAGTCTGGGTACACAGCGTAGCCGTTCCAAGTCGCACCCGCGACGAGATGCGGATTCGCATCGACGCAGAACAGGTGCGACTAGGGTTAGTTGTTGCTCAGGAGGGCAAGGAATTCCGCCGCACGACATCCAAGTGACGCTGCGATGTAGGGACACGCGCATCGGGCGCGCATTGAGACTGGGAAGAGAAAAGGCCGATGACGCTCCGTGGATCGGTGAGTGGCGAGTGCTGGTGAGAGAGACGCGTGTGATGGGAGCCAAACAATCGCCACACAGCCGTGACGTCAGCCTGATCTCTCTCTGAGTCTCGTTCAATCCCCCTCTCTTCCTCGAGCTCTAGCTTCCTTGTGCCCAGTCTATAACTGGCCTCGGCAGCAACACTCCTCGAATCACCACCACCGGCGATCTAGGCCGTCAGGTACACGTGCAGCTATCGCCCACCAGCCCATATCCTGTAGAAACACGCATTCATGATCATTTGTGGGTGTGCGATTACCGGAAAATTCAGGGGCCTTCGTATGAGCCGTGGGATTTTTTTTTCTCGATTTCCTATTCCCTGTCTCCTCAGAGTCTGAAACACTCTTCGGCAACACGCTCTATCGGGTCCTTGTCAGCGGAATCCTCTTCGGGCTGACAGTTCTGTGCATTCGCGTCCATTGGCGCGGTCCATGACGTACCCGAGTGATCATTTCTTCGCTCGCAGAGTCCGAAAAAATCACGGGAGAGAGCTTCGCGGTATGCCTCCTGCGATGCGTGACGACGAACTAGTGTTTGTGCTACGTGTCCATATCCGATACCGTTAAAGCAGGATTTTCGAAATACGTGAGCATATTATCGCTGGCCCCGAAAGAAATGCTAACAGTATTGCGCCAGTCAGACATTGTTTTGGCCGATAAAATCGGACATACCGCCCGCAGTCAAGTACTCGAGCTTCAAAGAACGGTATCATACTGTGCGAGGTAGGTCATAAGTCGACTTTTTTTTTCAATCACTTGGCCGTTTTGCACCAGCTGCGGTGGCACTATTCCGTCTCAGTCGCCGGGCCATAGGAATTGCCCGAGATTCCATTGAGCTTTGTTCACCGTGTATGCCAGATTTCTGGGCCGGCCGAGACGCGATTGCGGAAAGCCTTGTAGTGGTTTGGATGAGCCGACAGATATATTTTTATCCACCACATGACAGCAATGGAGGGACCATCGCCGCCAGGTGCAATGATGAGTGCTTCCATCACTTTCTCGTCCGCTTCTCGAAATCGACCATAGCGCGCATCATCTCAGGCGTCTCGTTTCCCATTTGCCATTGGTCCAAAGTGACTGAGCCACAGCCCTACGGTCACGCCCGAGTCGACGTTTGGTCATCCTCTCGGAATTCAAGGCATTTTCTAGCCTTTCGAACTCAGGAATGCGTGTATAGCTTCTATCCACTTGGGATGCCCGCTGCACCCACCACAACAGAGACTAGGATATTCGGGCTTCAACCTCTTGTTGCGGGCGACGTGTTCACATCAAACAAAATAATTCCAACTCGGGCCACGATCCTGTCTCACTTCCTCAAAAATATGAAGATCTCTTGGTGATTCCCCAACACGGCTCTGATGTCTCGCTCAATCGTTCCTTTGCCAGATATCTCAGACTGAGGTACTGGCTCATTGTGTTCGTCTGCAGATTTCATATACTCAAACCTCCAGCTTCCACCGAAACAATGGTATTTATCTTTCTGCAAGACTCGAACCCGCCCTTTCTTGGCTTTAATTCCGGTAATACCTCGTGTATTAAGCAGATGCCTCGTATCACGATGCACATGTTTGCCCATCTGATTGACCTCAATTTGGTTTTTCTTTCCCAACCACGTTCCCGGACCCTCGCTTTATTTGTAACTTCTAGCCCCGGCTCGCTCCGTGATGCTTCATTCCGACAACGACTACTTTCGCACGCCTTGGCTCCAAACGGCTAGACTAGGACTGTCCTATGGGCGCCCCTTTTCCTTTAATTTTTGAGTTCATCGGCTGATCCCGGTTAACCGCAGATTAGCTTTGAGAACCGGCGCGCGGTTCATTTTTAACATCGCCGATTAGCCGCTCAACAACCTCTCAAAAGGCGGGCACTTTTCTGCTATCTTTCTTCGACAGCGCTACATCCATTATTCACCTTTGTAAACACTTCGACCCATTGCTATCTAGCCATGAAAGATACAAACAGGTGAATCCGATTCAAAGCATCTGCTTAATACATGAGGTATATTAAGTAGATCCCCTAAATCTGTTTGCACCCTTCTAATTTTCTCACTCTCCGCCCGGCGCCCCCCGTCTGTCCATGCCATTTCCCATTTTATTTCTGGGGTCTGCACGCTCACTGGGCATCGGAAAATAGCTTCGGTACAGAGATCCGGACGCTCCACAACGTTATTTTTGACCTCCCCGATCAGCCGCTCAACTTCCGTTCAAAAGGGACGTTCTCCTTCGCACCCTTCTTTCCCTCTCCAATCATCTCCCCACTGTATCAAATTGCGCTGTTCCTCCCGTTTGACCTCCGGCTCGCTCTGTAATCAACGCTAACCACCAATATATGTGCGATCATGCAAGCCGACACCCAGCTATACCTGAGATGTCAGCGCGGCCGGTGTGGGTAAGCGTCACGAATATTGTGAATTTCAGTCTGCATACCTCTTCACCCCGACGGGGTAGGTTTTCCTCTTCGATTTCGCACGCTACTTTACACCGACTTCTAAGCAATATGGGCGGATGGCAGCTCAATTTCTGGTGCTCCCTGTGAGTCCGCTGAATTTGGGTTGGTTGATGTTGACCTTTTGACTGCCAGGCTTTTGTCGAGCTGTCTCAAGATTGGTACATCATCGCAAGCCCTACAGGTATGTGATTCTCTCCCGTGCATTTCTCGCATCCCAACTTAGGTCGGCTTTCGCCGCATCTCGACTAAAGCAATGACCTTCCGCTCAACGTCGCATCGTCATATACAATTTTCACGTCCGCACGGGCAACCCAACGCAGTTTTGGTGGTGGTGAGTTGTCTCTTATCGCTTCTCTAGAACAGCAGTCCCATTTCCTGACCCAGCGCATTGCGAAGTTCAGTTTCATTTTATGTGGAACTCAGCACCATGCATACCGACGGCGCCATACGACAGCTCCAGAGTATTGTTTGAGTTCCTGGACTGCGATGCAATGCGGTGAGAAGTTTTTCATTCCGATGATCTTCGTTCTGTGATACAGCTGACTCAGACCTTCCAGGTGTGGCGCATGAGCATCGCCATCGATATGAGGTTCGGCTGTCGATCGTGTCGCGCCACATCGTTGTTGGACGCGTCCTCACTGTGTGCGCTCAATCGAATTTATTTGTATCTCAGCCTCTCCTGCGAGCAAGCTGAGGCACGACGGACACATTTCTGCCATCTGGTGAGCACGCTTACCAGGCATTATCGTGTTGGCCATCGTCGAGTTTGATTAATTGTTACTCACCGTCCCCCTGTCCCGCGGTCCGAATGCGTCCCCGATGAATGCCAACATTATGGACGCAGTCTTGGACATTCTACCATAGATGGCATGTACCAAAGGTACGATATCTCCTATGTCATTTCTCCTGGATGGATATTCTTCTTATTGTTCGCAGTCCGGACGCATTCCTTTCATTGAGCTCGGCGTGCCCATATGCAGTCTCTCCGGCTACTTACCCAGGTGAGTATTGATTGAATTCGCAATGTACTTGCTTTCAATACTAACGTCCAAGTGAGCTACTAGCGTTGTAGGGCCTCACCCACAATTCACGCTGCTGTCTGGTATGAGACATGTCTCCCACGGGTTGATATTCTGACACTTTCCGATGTCTATCAAACCTTCAGTCCGTCATTTCGCTGGCCCCTCAGTCTTTGCCAGCCATTAGTTAGCGTGCTGCGTAGCCTGCAACCGCGGCCGAGAAAAGTGGGAAATTCGCGCATGGACTGTAACCTATAACTATATCTCTTACGAAACCTGATGCCGTCCTTACGCCCATGGCTACCATATATCGTACCCTTGCAATGTAAATGATGATTGCTTGCCTTCGCTGCGCCGGAGCGAAGCGAAGACACGTCTTGTCTATGTATATTCATTTACATCCTTGTCGAGTACCCCTTGAAATCGCATTGATTCATTCTACCACCTCCGACCCGAGGTAAGTTTCCGTCTTTGAATTCTTATGTTTTCCGTATTCTCAGTCAACTTGCATCTTGATGCTGCTATGATGTTTCTGCGCGATCTCTGCGCGGCTTTGTCCTCGTATAAAATATTCCGGGCACGAGCCCAAATTCCGGCGTCAAATCGTCGGTTAGAAGTTCAAGTGGTGTGATGGGTATAGGGGTCGGCGGGTATGGTTGTAAACTTGCCTGGGAGTAAGTTCGCTAACCCGCGTTGGGCATAGCTAGTTTATCCTTGTCCTCCAGACCTTCAAGTCTAATTCGAGTAAGCTTCGGATTTATCGGCCGATGTACCGACGCTCCAATGCTGAAAGGACGCCGCAGGAAAGAATTATATCAATACATACTCATACTTCAATGCAAAAGTATTACATAAAGTTGTGATAAATGAAAAACGGCAAAGGAAATGCAAGAGGCGTCAGAACCAGCACTCTCACCCGCCCGCGCTTGCGGTGGGTCGGCGTTCCGCTGCTTTTCGGGAACGCCGAGCTCCCGCGCGCAAGGAGAGGGAGCACAGTGGGATCCTGATTCCGGTGCACAGTGTAGCTGCTGCTCGAACGGCAGCTGCGCGTCGTCCCCGTGCGCCCGTGCACTCTTCGCGGGCATGTCGTAGCGCTAAGAATCGACGCCCGTCAGCGCATGCGGCACCACGGGTAGGTGCTGCCGTTGTCTTCGTGCCGCATACAGGAGGCGCGGGTGTCGGGCAGTGGGACCGCTGAAAGGATCGGCGTGGTGGTGGGATGCGATGGACGCCGCGCAGACGGCGGGGAATGTCCGCGGCGCACGCTGCGCACCGAGGTATGTGCAGGCAGGGGAGTCGAGCGGTGAGGGCGGATCTACGCTCCAGATGGTGGGTGCACGCGGGGACGGAACGAAAGTGGCGTATTTTTCGGACAATTGTCGAACAATTGTCGCCAATTGTTCAACAATTGTCAACGAATGGCTGCCAATTGACGCCAATTTCAAGCTCTTAAGAAAGAAATGGAGCAGAACTCATTGCATTGCAAGCTACATTACATTACATAGAAGACTAATGAAGTAAATCATCGACTGTAAGCTAACACCACCACCGAGACACAAACTCATTGGACCACAATTCCAATTCCGCCCAGCGTTGCCATTGTAGGCCGCATTAGGTAGGGAGGGAGGCTTGAGCCTGTAGAACTGTCATTATTTCATCAACATAGCAAGGCATATATACTCACCAAAAGGCATACATGGCGTAACACAGGGACATTTGATGCAGCATATGAAAAAATGATGACCGAGGAAAAGAAATTGGCTTACTGTAATGACACGGTCATTCAAATAGTGAATGCTACCAGGACTCAGGAGGTTATCAGTATACAACACAATAAAAGAGGGACGCAAGCATACCTGATCAGCGAAGGGTGATGGCCAAATAAAATTCGGAATAGCAGTACATACCATGTACAGTAGACATGTCATGTCCCCGCAAATCTTGACATGTGCACAGAGAGCGAATTAGTTAGCGAGTTCATTCAACAATAAACAGAACAACCCACTTGAATGCGCTGGCAGTTCGAGAATGCCGTTGATGAATTTCGGTTGACAGACAGGTGCCTGACAGTTTGCTGGCAGTGTGCAGCATCAGCTATAGCCGAGATGACGTGAAACAGCACCGAGCGTACCGAATACTCGATGGCCACAAGCCCGTCAAGGCACTTGAGTGTGTGCAATGCTACAAACACGGTGGTCGGCAGGATACCTCTTGAATAAACACAATAACTCACTGTTTTTGGTGTGGCAGGATCTCTGGGGGGTAGAGTATCGGAAGACATCTAAAATTTCGATTGAGAAAACTGAGCGTCAGCGTCAATAGAAGAGGGCAGCGCAGCAAGAGCTTACTCTGGTATAATGGAGGCTGGAGAAGTGCGGAGACAATGAGCATTGAGCAGCAGTATTGAGTGGGGAGGACAAGAAAACTTACACGACATTCTCAAGTGTTCTTGAGATGATGGGCCGGCGTGAGGGAGTGAGGAGATGGGGGGAAAGGAAGAAAGATGTTTGATGCTGTTGTGGCAGCATCAAAACTAACCATCCTCACGCATACGTGCCCGTGCAGGCTGTCTGCCGTAGGTGCCGTACTCCTTGCCGTAGAGTTTAGGGTGGGCGCTGTCACGTCTTGTCTCATGTCATGCACATCGAATATGTACATTCATTGATACAACACAGGCGTGGTTATGCGAACGGGCATGAAAGTTGAACTTCACATTTGTTTCAAACTCTACCACAGTTGTTTCAGCACTGCTCAGGTAGTCAGTAACAGACTATTCACTCTGGCGCTTCTTAGACTATCAGGAATGGGTACTGCAATGATTAGACCAGTAGAACTTAACGATGGGTTTTCCTGGTCTCTACCAAGTCTGTGCAATGAAAAGGCTTCTTCAACCCAAAATCCTTGGCGCGTGTTAAAGCTTGCTTCTGGGGTTGAATTCTTGAAATTGGGAATCCCTTGTGTGCCCACGCATGTCGTTTGAGCACGCCATGGCGTGACGACTCAACTTAGACCAAGAAACAGCAATCAGTCCGAGCCTCACAGCCACCAATCACAACATTTGTACAACAATGTTCAACTTTCTTTGACATTTGTAGACAATTGCCCTCATTGTGGGATTGTTGAAAAATGTCGAAAATTTGCTGACAATTGCTAATGGGGGTTTTCCCTGATGTACACTGGTCAAGACGGTTGCGCAGCGGGGGAACGCGGAGGCGGCATGGGGGACGACGAACGCGAGCGTCACGCACTGCCCGTGCAGCTGGTGGTGTGGGTCGGGACTGGGGTGTGCGCTGGTGTGTCGACTGTGTCGGCGTGGTACGGCGTCGGGGGCGCTATAGCGCGCATGAGGTAACGTCGCAGTCGCGCAGTACATCGTGCGCAGCATGGAACGGGTTCGTAGTCGGTGGGATATCGCGCGCGGGGTAAACGGTCCCCTGTGACAGCAGGCGTCGCTGGTAGTCGCGGTGGATGGCGCACGCCACGCTCCAGCGAGGCGGGGACTGACGAGGCGGAAGAAAGGCCGTGAGAGGTGCCGCACGGCGACATGCGGGTAGCTGCGCCGCGGAGGGACGCCGCGGATGTGCGAGAATAACTTCTTTAGACGCGGATGGCATCAAGCGCTGCGCGTCTGGCTCCTAGTGCGCGCAGGCAGGGCGTCAGGCGTGTGGGGGTGGTCCCGTGTCGATGGTAGCCCGGGGAAGCGGAGGAGCGACACATCAATGGTCGTAGTACGCAGGCAGCAGGGAGTGCGGGCTGGCGATGAAGAGCAGCGACAGCGAGCGCCGCCGCCACGTGGGTGTGGTGCAGAGGGTAGTTGGGACTGCGGCGGGAGCCGAGGAAAGCGGTGTATGCGATAGGCGAATGGCCGCATGGGGCGCTGTGCACGGAGCAAGTGCGCGCCGAGAACGCTGAGGGGATGGCTCCGCCGAAGATCGTGGCTGCGCCCTCGGATTAACGGCAGCACGGGCGTCGAGGAACAGCAGCGCTTACTGCATGTCGTATCTAGCTGTGCGGGGGCCGGGTGTTGAGGGTGTGGGCGTGGTATGGCGTTGGGGGTGAGGTCGTAAGCGCGGGACGCGTCAAGCAGGCGGCTAGTGGCTTCGTGGTCGCTGAGTGCATCGCGTTTAAGGCTCCAACTGTTTTCGTTTAGTTTTGGTTTTAAACCAATAAAACCGTTTTTATTTTGATTTAGTTTACGAGGGGCTGTAAACAGTAAACAAATCAAAAGTAAACCCTTAAACCATTTTTATATTTGAAATAATTCGCGGCAGGCCACACATGTGAATTGTGTGCACAGTGCGACTACTGATCTGCCGAACTTCGGCCGGGCTGTGATGAGCTGCAATTGAAGGTCGGCAACCCTGCCGAAAATCAGTGATATGAAACTGGTATCATCACATTAGGAAAGAGTCCCCAATATCTACCTCTCTTTTGCTCAATATGCTCTCCCAAGAGTCCGAAAGGCCATTAATTGATGTTTAAATTGTACCTAAGCTTAAACCAGCTTGTATAAGTCCTGAACTTTGTACACTGATTTTTTATGGATAATCTTACTGTTTATAAACAGTTTAAATGGTTTCAAAACCTTTTATTAAGGTTTTGGTTTAGTTTACGGCCAGCCTTAAACCAAAACTAAACAGTTGGAGCCTTAATCGCGTTCGATGTCGTGCTGCTGTAGAAGGCCGGAGCGGGCGGCCGACAGTGCTGGTGGTCGTGGTGCATGTCGTACACGACGCTCCCGCGAGGCGGCGAAGAGCGACGGGCGTTACAGAAGGGTGCGCGCGCGTAGGACGGCTGGGGACGACGTGAGTATATACACCAAAAATAAGGAATACGTGAGTAGGGAGGGCGAGGAGAAAAGAAGGATGAGGCAAGGGAGGGAGAGGATAAGGAAGGAGGAACACACCTATATCCCGTTCACAAGCGTCGAATCTGCACATGCTGCGATACAAGAGTGGTCGGCTCGGTCTAGGTCGTTCGACTTGGGACGACGCTAGTTGACGGATTGAAGTGCAGCCCGGGTTCCAAGTCGCACGCGCGACGAGATGCGGATTCGCATCTGCGCAGAACAGGTGCGGCTTTGGTGCCCCAAGACCAAGTCTTTGGTCAGGAGCGCGAGAGATGAACGTCGATGTGCCGAGGACCGATAAGAACTGGGAGGAAAAAGCCGTTGAGATCAGGAGAAGGAGGATTGATAATTGGCGATGCACCGTTGACACGACTGACGCTGACTGCCCTTCTCTCCCGATCCTTTCAGAATCCAGCTGCGTGCGAGGTACATGCGCTTGTATGCGGGAAGGAACCGTTAGATCAGCGGATGTCTGAACAAGCCAGGGAAGGAAGAGTGAATGCGAATGAAGCAAAAAAAAGTTAATGGAGAAGCGAACGCACCGTGGATCGAGCCGGTTCACGCAAGTCGGGGACTCGAAACGATGCGCGTGGGGTCGACGTCGCACAGTGCGTTAGATATACCGCGGTCGTCGAACTTGAAGGGATTTTGAGGCGTGGAAGTCGACACCGCGCGAGTCGTGTCGAGGATGGCGGCAATGGTTTCAACATGAGACTTGAAAGCTAAATGGGAGCCGGTGGAGACGGGGAGACGGGGAGACGGGGAGACGGGGAGACGGGGAGACGGGGAGACGGGGAGACGGGGAGACGGGGAGACGAGGAGACGGGGAGACGGGGAGACGGGGAGACGGGGAGACGGGAGACGGGGAGACGGGGAGACGGGGAGACGGGGAGACGGGGAGACGGGGAGACGGGGAGACGGGGAGACGGGGAGACGGGGAGACGGGGAGACGGGGAGACGGGGAGACGGGGAGACGGGGAGACGGGGAGACGGGGAGACGGGGAGACGGGGAGACGGGGAGACGGGGAGACGGGGAGACGGGGAGACGGGGAGACGGGGAGACGGGGAGACGGAGAGACGGGGAGACGAGCAGAAGGGCAGACGAGCAGAAGGGCAGGGAAGAGCTTCGGCCAAGGGAGGAGAGGATTCAATGTTGCTTCGAGTGGCTGGGATGAGAGCGGCCAACAGGAGCAATCACGCGCATACTTACAATAGTGTGGCTGTGTCCACCACGTTGTCTTCGCATGTGCCCTTCACCCTTGCCTTCACCACGTTGACCTCTCCCTCCACTACGTCTTCCTCATCCTTTTCTCTCGGTCAGTGCTGGCTCTTGTGGAAACCTCAGCAAGTGACTGATAGATCTCTACCACACTCTCTATCTCCAAAAATCTTCTAGCAACAACTTGACGGTATCATGCTTTCCCAAGATGATTCTCAGGCACTATACATCATCGGTGAGAGAGAGAAAACATTTGCTACTCTGCTGAGATAATCATTCATTTTGAGTAGGTGGTCAAGGTGGTGCTGGGGGTCATGCACATGGTACTGGTGGCCACGGTGGGCCTGGGTTGGGTCCCACCGTGCATATTACTGCACAAAACCTGCATGCCATGTTCGCTTCAGAGCAAGCATTTCAGCTTAGGAACATCCAAGCATCTCAAATTGTCAACCATTGTCCTCCCCCGTCAAGAATATTTCAGGGCAGGAGGAATATCCTTGACAAAATGCATCATTTTTTCACTTCTAGTGTGGGAATCCAACACATATATGTCCTGCATGGACTTGGAGGTGCCGGAAAAACACAGATTGCTCTGAAATTCATAAAAGAGTCATCATCTTGGTGAGCTTGATCATCTAACTGAGAAACATTTATTGATCCAGTTTTATGTTCTAGCTTCTCAGACATCTTTTTCATTGACACCAGCACTATTGCGACAATTGATACAGGTCTCAAGAACATAGCTGTTATGAAAAATTCTGGGGACTCCCAACAAGATGGCTTACTATGGCTGACCAGTAAAGTTGAAGAATGGCTTCTTTTCTTTGATAATGCAGATGATCCAGACTTGGATCTGAATGATTTCATTCCTCAGTGTGATCATGAAAATATTGTTATCACCTCACGGAATCCTGGACTGCGTGTGCTTGCTGGGTCACATTCTCTTGTGTCAGATATGGAAGAGGAAGATGCAGTGACATTGCTACTCAAGAGTGCTGCACAAGGAACCACAATTGGCTCTGAGCAAATTGCAGCAGAAATAGTAAAGGTCAGACAATTGAGCCTGGGCATTCATTAAATGTTGATGGCAATACTTCCTTAGGCATTGTACTATCTACCTCTTGCAGTTGTTCAGGCTGGGGCATTCATCTCAAAGTCTCAAGATCTTGGCAGCTATTTGGCTCTTTATACAAAGAATCAAGCAAAGCTACTTAGTCAAAAGCCTGCTCAGTCTCATGATCGTTATGCGTGGACAGTGTACACAACATGGCGAATGAGCTTTGACAGGCTCAAGCCACCAGCAGCCATGTTCTTGCAGCTTTGTTCATTCCTCCATTATAATGGAATCTCAGAGCATATTTTCATCTATGCATCCAAGTACAGATTTCCATCTGATGGTCTGTCTAAGGAAGAATTACAGCAGCCTCTGGAATTCCTCTCGCATTTTCTAGGGCCAACTGGTGAATGGGACTCTCTGCAGTTTTTGGATGTGACAAATGAGGTCCAAGCCTATTCATTGATTAGCTTTGATGCAGAGAAAAAACTCTTCGCTATCCATCCATTAGTACATGCTTGGAGTCAAGCAACAGTGTGCAATCTGGAAAGATACATGTCTGCCATGGGATCTATACTTGGAATGGCCATTTCAGATCGCCCAGGGCACAACATCGAACTAAGTGGTCTGGTATTATGCCCACATGTGGAGTTGGCTGTACAAATGGATGCCAAGGTAGCTCTGGTTTTCAGGCACCGATATGCGTTGCTATTTTTGGAAGCTGGAAAATACCAACAGGCTGAGAAGCTGCAGGAAGAAGTGCTGGAGAAACGGAAACAGCTTCTGGGTGACAATCATCCAGACACTCTGCTCGCCATGGGCAATCTGGCCAGCACATACTCAGCCCTGGGAGAGCATCAAAAGGCCAAAGAGCTTAATGCTATTGTGCTGGAGAAATGGAAACAGCTTCTGGGTGACAATCATCCACACACTCTGCGAGCCATGGGCAATCTGGCCAGGACATACTCAGACTTGGGAGAGCATTCAAAAGCCAAAGAGCTTGAGGTTATTGTGCTGGAGAAACGAAAACAGCTTCTGGGTGACAATCATCCAGACACTCTGCGAGCCATGGGCAATCTGGCGAGCACATACTCAGCCCTAGGAGAGCATCAAAGGGCCAAAGAGCTTGAGGCTATTGTGCTGGAGAAGCGGAAACAGCTTCTGGGTGACAATCATCCACACACTCTGCGAGCCATGGGCAATCTGGCCAGGACATACTCAGACTTGGGAGAGCATCAAAAAGCCAAAGAGCTTGAGGTTATTGTGCTGGAGAAACGGAAACAGCTTCTGGGTGACAATCATCCAGACACTCTGCGAGCCATGGGCAATCTGACGAGCACATACTCAGCCCTAGGAGAGCATCAAAAGGCCAAAGAGCTTGAGGCTATTGTGCTGGAGAAGCGGAAACAGCTTCTGGGTGACAGTCATCCAGACACTCTGCGAGCCATGGGCAATCTGGCCAGGACATACTCAGACCTGGGAGAGCATCAAAAGGCCAAAGAGCTTGAGGCTATTGTGCTGGAGAAGCGGAAACAGCTTCCGGGTGACAATCATCCACACACTCTGCGAGCCATGGGCAGTCTGGCCAGCACATACTCAGACCTGGGAGAGCATCAAAAGGCCAAAGAGCTTGAGGCTATTGTGCTGGAGAAGCGGAAACAGCTTCTGGGTGACAATCATCGACACACTCTGCGAGCCATGGGCAGTCTGGCCAGCACATACTCAGCCCTGGGAGAGCATCAAAAGGCCAAAGAGCTTAATGCTATTGTGCTGGAGAAATGGAAACAGCTTCTGGGTGACAATCATCCACACACTCTGCGAGCCATGGGCAATCTGGCCAGGACATACTCAGACTTGGGAGAGCATTCAAAAGCCAAAGAGCTTGAGGTTATTGTGCTGGAGAAACGAAAACAGCTTCTGGGTGACAATCATCCAGACACTCTGCGAGCCATGGGCAATCTGGCGAGCACATACTCAGCCCTAGGAGAGCATCAAAGGGCCAAAGAGCTTGAGGCTATTGTGCTGGAGAAGCGGAAACAGCTTCTGGGTGACAATCATCCACACACTCTGCGAGCCATGGGCAATCTGGCCAGGACATACTCAGACTTGGGAGAGCATCAAAAAGCCAAAGAGCTTGAGGTTATTGTGCTGGAGAAACGGAAACAGCTTCTGGGTGACAATCATCCAGACACTCTGCGAGCCATGGGCAATCTGACGAGCACATACTCAGCCCTAGGAGAGCATCAAAAGGCCAAAGAGCTTGAGGCTATTGTGCTGGAGAAGCGGAAACAGCTTCTGGGTGACAGTCATCCAGACACTCTGCGAGCCATGGGCAATCTGGCCAGGACATACTCAGACCTGGGAGAGCATCAAAAGGCCAAAGAGCTTGAGGCTATTGTGCTGGAGAAGCGGAAACAGCTTCCGGGTGACAATCATCCACACACTCTGCGAGCCATGGGCAGTCTGGCCAGCACATACTCAGACCTGGGAGAGCATCAAAAGGCCAAAGAGCTTGAGGCTATTGTGCTGGAGAAGCGGAAACAGCTTCTGGGTGACAATCATCGACACACTCTGCGAGCCATGGGCAGTCTGGCCAGCACATACTCAGCCCTGGGAGAGCATCAAAAGGCCAAAGAGCTTAAGGCTATTGTGCTGGAGAAGCGGAAACAGCTTCTGGGTGACAATCATCCACACACTCTGCGAGCCATGGGCAGTCTGGCCAGCACATACTCAGCCCTGGGAGAGCATCAAAAGGCCAAAGAGCTTAAGGCTATTGTGTTGGAGAAACAGAAACAGCTTCTGGGTGACAATCATCCAGACACTCTGCGAGCCATGGGCAATCTGGCCAGGACATACTCAGCCCTGGGAGAGCATCAAAAGGCCAAAGAGCTTGAGGCTATTGTGCTGGAGAAACAGAAAAAGCTTCTGGGTGACAATCATCCCTTTATCTTGACACTCATAGCTAGGATGCAGCATACAACTGTGGATAAGACAGAGTCTGAAGTTGATTAGATACAGCACATTCCCAAGCAACATGGGAAAGATATGGCATGGAACATTCTGGAACACACATAGTACACAGTGTTTGTCCCACTATTCACATGGTTTGGATATAGGTATATGAGTAATGTAGTTACATCCTTGTACTTTAGTTCTTCTTTAAAAAACCAGCATTCACCACCCAGTCTCTTATACTTACCAAGGGACAAGATGATTTGGACATAGCACATTACTCATTTTTTAAGCAGTTGCCTTGAATCAGAGTGCATATGTTTGCCCATCACATTCAGCTGCTTTCTCTCATGGACGACAAGTTCAAAAATGTAACCTCTGCTTTGGCCGGATAACTATTTTTTTCTCCCATGTGCCCAGCATAAACAGACCCACACGAGCCGCTCCAGCCCCACTCAAAAGAAAGACCACCACTTAAACCTGTTGCCTGCTCCTCCTTCCGCTCCCTCATCATTTGCCACTCCCTCAACACTCACTGCAGTCCTCAGTGTTTTCAAGATATTTGTGTCCCCCCATGAATTGTGGTTTGGTTCTCAACTGTCACTTTGTCTTAAACTTGGCTCTGGTTCTAATGACGCAAAAAAGGAGCCACAAGTTCACGCAATTCTGGGGGCAAATGAAATTCTCATCAATCAACTCAACTCTGCTCATCCCGGCCAGGATCTGCAAGTTCCACAAGATGGTCACCTGAAGCTCATGCTGCTTTTCTCAGCAATTCTGCAAGACATCAACCCCCTGTGTTTTTTTGTTCTTCTGGCACAGCATACACTGGCCAAGCAATCTTCACTCTTTTCTGCATTGCCAGCAACACACACATATCTGGACGTTGAAGCCTAGCATTCAATTTGAGCACTGGCTACCGCAATGCTGTGGATTGGGGGTTGTACTTTTGATGTTGAAACGGTGCACTTGAGGTAGGCCTAGGAAACCTGTTGAATGCGTGCAAAACACACACTCAACAAATCACACACACACACACACTACCCTCAACTATAATGTGCTCCTCGGTTGAATTCGGGTTTGGTCTGTAGTATGCGGACAGCTGGAATGGAACTTTAACTTCTTAAACACTGAGCAATCTCTCCGCTGAAGCCTCAATAGAGTCTTATAGGGACTTCAGTAGCCAAAACTGACTGAAATACGTCTCCGAGGACCTAGGGAACTAGGGTTTATGGGTTTTATAGATATAGAATTGGACTATATGCTTATGTCATCCATGAGACACAAAACTTATGTCGATACACAGCCAGACGTTCAGATACAATATGGTTATCTGGACAGAGAATAGGCTATGTTTGATTGCATAATATGCGCAAGGGACATTTCTTCCAAATAAATAACCCAAAGTTGATCCCATGTTGACCCTGGGGCAATTATATGCACATGTCCCGGAATTAACCGGCTTGTTTTTCACCCATGCATGCCAGAGTCTGAACCCCAGGTGAAAAACAAGCAGGTGATCTTTAGGTTAATAGAATTTCCTTCCTGTGTACCCACTTGGCTACAAGACCGTTAAGGAACAGCAAAAAAGTATAAATAAAACAAAACCTCACGAATCGTTAGCACTTAGTACAAAATTGAACATCTACTACAAATTTTGCCCCAAAAATTGAACAAGGTAATTTATTCATCGTGTTTGCATACAAAAAATCTACCACAAAGGACACCACGGTACAAAAGGAGAGCGCTGTAAGGTGCCACTTTGTGTTGCCTCTGCCCACAGATGGAGGGTGTACCCACCGCACTAGGTATATCATCGACAGGAACCTACGAAATGCGTCTCAAAGCCACGTGATCCACTCCAGAACACAGGACACTGCTTGCAGGACCAAATTTCATAAATGGAGCTCCTGTATCGTCGACAGAAACCTACAAAATGCGTCTCCGAGCCATACAATTTGCTCCAGAACACAGGATGTCGCTTGCAGGACCGAACTTCATGGACAGAGCACCCGTATCGTCAACAGAAACATACGAAATGTGTCTCTGAGCTACATAATCCGCTCCAGAAATGCAGAACATTGCTCGCAGGATCGGTTTTCATGGGCGGAGCACTCGTATATTCAACAGAAAATATACGGAGCACACCTCCGGGCTACACAATCTTTCCAGAACACAGGACTTGGCAGAGGGAATGCTTTGCATGGCAGAGCTCTCTTGCCTGACAGCCTGGAGCATATCATCGACAACGGAGGAGGATTTTGCAGTAAGGGAGGGGAGCAGGAGGAAGGCGGAGCTGTAGGAGCTGGTAGGAGATGAGAAGCTCTGGGGCCAAATGGGGATTCCTGGGTAACCTTTTAGGGAACATTCCTAGTAGACAGAAGGGGAAAGAATGGGAAGGAATGGAGGAGTCAGAGGGAACAGAAGGGGAAAAGAGCCCAGGGGGAGGTATAAAAGGAGGAGGAAAATAACCGTAACAGCATCTTGTATCTCCCCACCTAAAAATCCAAGGTGCTCATTTAGCCTGAAAATTCTGCAAAAGCCCACACACTTCTTTACTTGACGCAGTTCAAAGAGTATGAGACCTGGTATCACGCCCGGAGGAAGGAGGTATATCGGCAGGATAGACTGGGGCGCAAGATATCCAGACAAGAAGTCTTAGTTCGGCGGGTGGAACAGACATCCCAGCAGCCAGCTGACAGTGTGGGCTGTTAATTTGTGTGTAACTGTTGCAATAGGGCAGGTAACTATTGTCTGGAGACACTCGCACCATGATAGAGACGAGAGAGGGCCAGAGGGATCAAAGGAGAGGGGCTCTCGACACGGTTCACCAAAAGGAAGTTAAATCGAACTTCAGAAAGCTCCTCCTCAAGACCACAACCTGATACGTCGATTGGAGGACAACGGGATCACATACAAGAAATGAAAACAAACCATCCTTGATATGCTCATTGACCCCTTTGCGTTGTGATGTGGACTGCGGTTCCTTCACTGCCAGACCACTTTGTAGTGTCTATAACAGTACGTTGGAGATGTTACGTCCTCTAAGGGGAAATTTGTGGTGGCTGAATCGGTGTGTGTTATGGAAGTGTTCCTCCGTGGGTAAGGTGTGGGATGTTAATTTATTACAAGTGTTCAGTCCGCCGCACTGAATGTTATTCCGCTACAACTACTCCGTGGATTTCCTCCGGGGTAGATAGCCTTCTCGATTTCTCTGGCAAATCCACGTATGTAGTGCGGGAGGGAACGCAGGGGAGTCGATGAATATGTCGAGGGGATGGGTTATTTTATTTCTCGTATGTGATTTGTCGTCCTCCAAGTGATGAATCAAGCTGTGGTCCTGACGAGGAGCTTTCCGGGGGCTTGTCTGACTTCTCTTTTGGTGAACTGTGTCGAAAGTCCCTCTCCTTTCTGGATATCCTACGCCCCAATCTATCCTGCCGATATGTCTCCTTCCTCCGGGAGCGGCACTGGGTCTCGTACTCTTTTTATTTGTTGAACTGCGTCAAGTGAAGGGGTGTGTGGGTTTTCGCAGAATTGTCCGGCTTGTTGAACACCTTTAGATTTTAGGTGGGGAGATACAAGATGCTTTTACGGTTCTTTCCTACTCCTTTTATACCCTCAAAGAGGCCCTTTCCCCTTCTGTACTCCCTCTGACTCCTCCATTCTTTCTCGTTCTTTCCCCTTCTGTCAACTAAGAATGTTCCCAAAACGGATACTCAAGAGTCCCCTTTCGGTCGCGGAATTTCCCATCTCCTACCTGCCCCCGCTGCTCCGCTTCTCTCCCTCCGCCTATCCTCGCTCCTACTTCCTCTTCTGCCACTGCTGGTATTACCCAGGTCAATGCGCGATGCATTTCTGTGCCTTGCACCGATCCTCCGGTGGAATATTGAGTCATACCCCATCAAGTAGTGTGCTCCAGCGGCCAAACAGTGCTCTGACTGTGTTGTTCCAGGCCATAGAACACCCTTTGGCCCTTTTTCTGTGAATGTCGAGTGCCTCCGTTCATTCCGTGGCAAGTTTGCACTTCTCCGATCGAGTCCCTGCGTTTTTGAAGCCAGTTGTGAGGCCAGGAGCCGTGTTCTGACTATGTCGCGAAGCCCGGAGCTGTGTTTTGCTCGTCTCTTGAGGATATTGGTGCTCTGCCCACAACATTTTGGTCGTGCGAGCCATATCCTGAGTTCTGGAGCAGATTGTATGGCCCGGAGACGCATCTCGTATATTTCTGTCGAAGTTAAGAGTGCTCTGCCTGTGAAATTTGGTCCATGCAAGCGAGATGCGTCTCGTATAATCTGTCGATGTAATGAGTGCTTCGTCTGTGGAATTTGGTCCTTGCAAGCGATATCTTGTGTTCAGGAACAGATTGCATAGCCCGGAGATGCGTCTCGTATAATCTGTCGATGTAACGAGTGCTTCGTCTGTGGAATTTGGTCCATGCAAGCAATATCTTTGTGTTTTGGAAAGGATTGCGTAGCCCGGAGATGCGTCTCGTACAATCTGCCCGGAGATCGTTCGCGACTAAACTTGGGATAGGTTTTCGGGCAGGGATGAGACCGGGAATCGAGGTAGGGGCATTCTTTTTGACTGGCCCAGGATGCTCTGTGGTGCAGCGGGCACTTCGACCAGTTTTCCCGTGGTCGCTCATTCGATTCGAGACTGGAGCCTTGCCACTGGAACCATATTCTTTTTTGTGTCGGCCCCAGAGAAGTTCGCGAGCGCTGTTAAACCTCTGTGTCTCCGCTATGCCCATAGTGGGGGAGGTGACGCGAAGCAGCACCTCACAGCGTCCTCTTCCACACTATACTCCCAGATTTGCTGAAGATAATTGAGAAGGCTACCTACGCTGGAGGCAATCTACAGAATGGAATAGTTTTCAGCGCAGAGGGCTGAAACAACTATAATAAATTGACACGCCACACCCCCATCCTTGTGAATGAGTGCAAGAAGGTACATGCAGTAGCAGCATAGCAGCCACAGGATCAGCCACAGCCACTTCTTACCGCATGCCTGATCAGCCACCAGGTGGCTTCCGGTGGCTGCCGCAAAGCCTCTAAGGACTTGTTACCACTCTTAGCTACGGACAAGGCTTGTTCTGTGTTTCATCAGTACTCAATGTGAGTGCAAACAGTGCCAACACTTACCGAGATCCAGACGAAAACACTCCGCAAATGGACAGCATACGTATTCGCGCTCTGCCTCACCAGGCCGCTATCTCAACTCCGCGTGTATGGGTATAGTTAACGCCGCTCCCGCACCTCGCTGCTCAATCCCTAAAACACTGTTGTGTCCTGTCAGGTCTCGGCTGCCGTAAGAATGCAAGTTTCACTTACTGAAACATCCCTTCGTAATACTTCAACTGGGCCGTGATGCTGGTCAGGTACTGGTCTCGCAAATCAGCGTAAGCTGTTGTCCCGCCCCACTTCATGCTCGATGTCCCGTCGTCGTGTGTCTGAGGTGTTCTCGAATGGGAACTGGATTACTATCGGACGGCTTTGTTTTGGGTCCCATTTGTGCATACCATGTCTGAAACATGTTCCACAATGTCTTTTTCCTCGACATTCAAGTTGCATCCCCAACCAATTCCAAGATCGTGCGAAGTGGATGATTGTACCTTGTAGCAATTTCAAGCAAGGTGGACTAGTACAACTCGTTCGCCGCCATCGCATTCTCCTTGCATGCCTCTCCAGATCCAAACCGCTGCCATCGCGGGCGTCCAACTCCACGCCATTCTCCCCTGCCTTCTGTTTCCTGCTTGACTTTGCCATAGTCGTCACCTTCCAGCGCTTGGCCCCGTTTGCCCTCCTCTTCGACTGCTTCCCACCCTTGTTGCTGCTTGTCACCGCTGTCTGTTCAAACTCTTCCTCGTCGTCCCTATCTGCCTCCTCCTCTGTTTGAAGATGTGGCGAGTACTTTTTCTTCTTCTTTATCTCCCGTTCCTGCTCGCGAGCAGCGTGAGACCAATTGTAGCTATCCTCTCTGCTGCCACTGTCGTTGTCGCGAGACAAATTCTTAGCAACATCCTGCGTGTCAATCGGGACGATGTGTCCTTGATGGTCGACGACGAGACCTGGCGGCCAAACACATTTGTTTGCCACTCTTGTTTGCCTGAGCTCGACCTCTCGCTCGACCTAAGTGAGTCTCACGCATGCAGGTGGAGGTGGCACCACGTAGGGGTCGTGCGCCGGCATTTTCAGCCCTTCGTATGCAGGGCTGCGGGAGCGTCGAGGAAGAATCACGCGTGGAGGCAACGGGGGAGACAGAGAAGAAGGGAGGAGGGAAGACGTCTGATTTTGTTCAGCATTGAGGTCTTTCAAATGGTCTTCGCCCATCTGGTCAGCCACATCTAGGATCAGGTCGTCCGTGTCGCTGGCATCTAGCATCAGGTTGCCCACGTCGCTGGGGTCAGCAATGCGCTCGGGGGTGGGTGGCAGCTGTGAGTGGAGTAGCCCATCGCGGGTGGGCAGAAGCTAGATTCCGAGTTCGTTGTTTGGGTGTTGCTGGTCGTTGGTCTCACGCTGCTCGTTTGTGCTGGAGTGATTGTTGTCTGCTGCACCGTTCTTGCGCTTCCACACTACAGCCAGATTTGGCACTGCCATCCCCTCTGCTTTTTCATCAAATGAGCATGCATCTTCCGCGGCCTTTAATGCGGTTTTTGAGTAGCCAGAGGGCTGACTGAGCACAGCACTCTCCTGCTCCACACAATACCCGTGGGCTTTGCCATCAATAGCGGCAAACTTGAGATCAAAGGTGGGGACGCACAAACATTCAGTTTCTTTGATGCTCAGAACTCTGAACATTTACCGAGTATTGTTCGGCCAAGTAGGTGCAATCCTGGATCTGATACTCATGAACCAGCAAAGCAAAGGTCAGTATGCGAGCGGATGCAAAGACCTACAAACACACCGACTTGGGGGACGGATCCACCGAGTGGGTGGGAGCCTCAGTTTCTCGAAGTTTGCCCGTCTTGATCAATATCATCTTTGGAATCATACACTATGTGGATGTCAGCTCTGGAACGAAAAATATGAGACCTTTGACTAACCGGATAAAAATCAACCAAGCCCCCCTCGTTGACCGCCATGATGAAACCAACAGTGCCCTTCTTCTCGCCATAAACTACCTCAACGACATCAAAAAATCGGAAGCTGACGCGTACGTGGCACATCTCAACCTCCATCACTGGGACGTCTTTGACAGACAGTTTGGACAGCGGCATGAAGCTGACCAGACCATCATCCCTAATGGTTTCCACCTGCCCAGATGAGACTTGGGCTGAACTGCCCACAACGACAACTCAATCACCGACCGACATGGAGTGCACGGGGGCGAGAGTGTGGAGACGCAGACATTGCACCGCAACGGTGAATGCCTCGCGGTTGTCCCCGCAGTCCTCAGGCATGACCGCTGCGAAGCGCATACATTTTATTTGCTTCAGAATCTTGATGTAGCCCGTTTCCCGGGCTTGCTCCCTGGCGACCACGATGATACGGTCCCCTTCCTGCAGCATGCAGTATTGTCCCAAAAACGGAGCTTCAAGTGAGGGATGTGCGCTTTTGGCAAACAGCTCACGCTCCTCATCCGTTGGAATGGAGTATTCAATGGTCTCAACAAAAACGGTGCCGCTTCCATGTCCATGTGAGAAGACGCTGCAGATCCGGTTGAAGGTCATCAAATACACCACCAGCACCAAATCTGACTTTGGGGGAACGGAGAATCGGTACATTGCGGGGTCGGCAGGGTGAGGAAGGATCGCAATGAGGGCATGTGGGGAGGAGGGATCATGGTCAATGAGTTCGGATGGTCAAGCCATACATGCCGTCTTTGTAGCGGTGGGTACGTTGATCTTCGGTGTGCGCGTGGCTTGCTATGCCTCACGCAGCTGCCGTTGGTGCAACTGCTCGGGGTCGTGGATTGGCTTGTCCTCGTCATTGATGAACTCGGCCATGTCCTTCACAGGGTCGTCATCTTTGTCATCCTCGGTGTTGTCCTCCTGCACTTTGGATTCAACGAAACACTTACCATGGGCAAGGATGAGATCAGAAGACTGAGCTGAAGGTCAGTATTGTTGCAAAAGTGGGGATACGCACAGGCCACATCTCAAGGCAGCAACATTTTGCGGAGGGGGGGGCAGGTGAGCGCAGACATGGGCGCTCTGGACGGGGGCACGCAGCCGTGGTGTGTGGTGCAGTCGTTCGGGATATCCTCCTTAATTTCTGTCAATTTCTTGCAGGGAAAACCCAACATCTGACATACCTCGGTACGGTGACATTTGGTACCGCTTGTGGTGCGTGTTGAAGGGGATGGGCTGCTGCACAAAGGCTCCTGAATTACTGATTAGGGTCTCGTCGACAGCAGAAAAATAAAAAATACATACAGGATCAGCCTCGTCATCGCTCATTGGGAGGAACAGAGGTTCGGACTCAATGATGCCTGGGGTCGGGGCATACGAGCCCACCACAGGCAGAGCTTTGTATGGAGCCAATGGAGTTGGTAGGAAAGAATTGGACATCTGTATGTAGGTCAGTGATTGGTTTTGCAGCCCATCGATGTGTGTGCGACGTCTATCATCACTCATCACCGTTGCCGACGGCAGTCACACGCAATTCTTCGCGTTTTTTTTTTTTTTTTTCCCCACTTATTTATGGTTGACTAGACCAGGCTGACATTGCCCAAGCATATTTTCATTCTAATTTACCACTAACTACTACTCCCTACCTTGACTTACCACTTGGATGGACTTGGTGGTGGTGGTTCGGGCAAAGAAGCAAAATAGGCGCCCAGTCAACACAGCCCCTCAGTTGTGTTTCACTCCGACGGCACTGAGCGGCCCGGCGGATAGCGGGTGCCGAGCGGTCCATCTGAGCGAAAATCAATGCTGTGCTGTGTTTGTATGGGGGCTTCTTTCCGCTCTTGGCCCTGACCACCATGGTCAAGATGGGTTGCGGTGGGACAGCGGTGGGCACCGGGCGCTGTGGGCAGACTTAATGTAGATGGTAACTAAATTATAAAACAAATATTTGTGAGCGTTGAAGAAGCAAAAATGGGCCGAAATTAATCAAAGAGAGCGAGACCAGTAAGAGCGGGCATGCCAGTTTGGGAGCAGGTGAGCAGTACATGCCAGATTCCAGGTTGACAATACTGAGCACACCCACAGGATTATTATACTTGTAGCCAGCATTTTGAATAATAAATAATAAAAATAAAAAACACAGTGTGATGGTGAATTGAGTGGTGTGGCCAGGCGCAAGTCAGGTCAGGGAGGGTGGGAATACTGATGGTGAGGTGCATTGCTTCAATACTGAAGAATTGATACAGAAAAATGGCTTGCAGGATCAATAAAGTCTTGCCTGTGTAGGCCAGGGATTGCAGGTTTGCAGGGACGTCGGGGTTGTGATTCATCCAGGGAGTATATGCACTTTGACTCGTGGCTCAGCGCCTCTGTCTGTCTGCATCGCGGGTAGATGGTCGGTCAATCTTGTGTCGGTGACAACACATGACATAGCTAGGACCTGGCAGGCAGACAGGACTTGGGGGAGAGAGTGAGGAGAGAGTGGCATGTTGTGTACATCCACTCAACACTTTTGCATTGCGCTTTGACGCTGACATTGTCCTCCAGATGTTACCAAATTCAGACTTAGGTCACATCTTCAACAACGGGTGAGCGTCCAAAGCACTGTAATGTTCTTGACTTACCGAAAAGAAACGGCCGTGAAGGCGTGAGTTAGCCATATTATTACTCGAGCACTCCTACTCCCACTTCCTCCTTCACAGTATGGGTCTCCACCCTAAACTCCCAAAAACTCCCCGCTGAAACGCTGACTATGTGACTGCTTGTGAAATGCAAAATGAATATGGCTCTAGTGCAAATACCAAAACCACACCAAAACACACTAACAACACTACAATCTATGTGTGAGGTTCAGGGTTTCAACCACAGTATATGGCTGCTGCAATTTAACTTGTTTCTTTGAAGCGGACTTTATAGCTAAAAGACCGTTGATAATTGTCTGAACTGTCTTAGTCGCTTTACGCGTTCTGAGAGGCTCAAAAAGTGTTTTTAACACAAGATTGTATTGTTTTGGATACTCCTAGGTCGTTAACGCGATATACTACCAAGTTCTGTTTCGCTTTTCCAGTCACAACACGTTTTAGCTAATAGTATGACTTCTTGTCAAAACTATGTCCTCGAATGGCCGTGCCCAAAATCTGTATATCCATGTGTTCCGTATATGATCCTCTTATAGTTCACACGTCGAAATTCCAAACTTTAGCCAACCAAACTTTTGTATTGTAACCGGGACAACAAAAGAAACTAATAGCTTCTAGAGGTGCTCCTAATGAATACCAGTCTTTCTAAGGCGACACCAAGCAATAGCCTAGGTCTAGTAGAGAAAGGGTAGGGGTCCACTCTATAGTACCACACGAAACCTACATCCTTATATACGTTTTCAAGAACCCTAATAAGGAAATACGAACATAAATATACTGTTAGTCAAACGGATAAACAGAAGTTGGCGGTTAATAAGCCCCGACATGATTCATACAAGTGGAGACAAAAGAGACGATAAGGAGAGGGTACGGGGTATATTTTGTGAAGAGATCAAGAAATTTGCCTCCGTTGATGGACCTCGATAAGAGTAAAATTAGAAAACCCCCTGCCCAGCCGTACTCCCCAATCTCTGGTCCCGAACTACCACACCACTGACAGAACAACTTGAGGATCCGACCCTCGTTTGTCTCAGCGATGGGCGAACCCTGGCACAGAGTGTCCTACCACCCCTTCCCTGACAAGCGGTGTTTGCAGGGGATTGACCTCAAGACAGAATGCCTCAACCACGTGCTGGGGCTGACAACACTTCTGGCACCAGCGACAGCCCTCGTGATTTCGGCCCCATCTATTTCAACAACAGAGACCCCGCTGAAACATTGCAAGACAGCCGCCATGCACGTATGCACCAAAACCAGACAACGTGATGGCTGCAGACCATCATCCCTAATTTATGTGCAGCTCATCGCAAAAACAGATCTGTAAGATAGACGCTGTCTTCGAGCAAGAATCGCCCTCATGTACCTGCAACGATGTAGGGCTTTTCCAAGGGAAGGTCAAGCATTTAAAGGTGACTCTGCTACGTTGGAATTGTACGTGGCACTCTCTATCGTTTTATTCACATTTTTAACTTCACATGTAGGATTAGACCAAATTTCTATACACCTTTGCCCATGTTTGCTTGCAGCACCGCAGCTGCTTTGGTGGGGTTTCTTCCCTTGCACGCCCATGGAACCCAGTCTCACCATCGAGGTCCGAGTCTCGGAGTTTGTGATGGGGCTGTTCCTGAATATGCCACCAAACAATACCGTGCTCACGAGGACACTGAAAGGTTATTTAGATGGAATGGGATACAAGGTGGATAATTGGGTAGGTTTTATTGTCACCACACATGCAGACTTGCGTTGATTCCTTGCACACAGGACACCCTATGCCACCGCTTCGGAAACGTGCTTGAGTGGTACACAAGCATGCAGCACACGACAATGGTGAAGATAGACAGGATCATCTCGCAGACGCGGGATTTGCTGCCTAAGAACTCCCCGCAGATGCCTCCGACATGCTCAGTGCCTCTGCCCTCAACACTGTCCACCCCACCACCATTGTCTCCTTTGAAGCGAAGATGATCCTCACCTGCTCCACCCCCCAACTGGTCTCCGCACTCATCTCCAAGCGCCTGCGCGCTGTGAAGGGCCACTTTGTGTCACCTCCCCCACTATGGGCATAGCGGAGACAGTGTCTTTCGGAGTCTCAGATTCGCAGAGCTGGCACAAAAAATATGAATACAGTTCCAGTGGCCAAAGCTCCTGTCTCTATTTGAACGAGCAACTACGGGAAGACAATTATGAGACCCCAGATAAACTAGGTCAAAGTGCCCGCTGCACCACAGAGCTTCCAGGACCAGTTCAAAACTGAATGCCCCAACCTCGAGTCGAACAAGTGACCTCATACAACTCTGTTGCCTTGCGCCCCACAGATGGAGGCTGTGCCCACCGCGCTATTGGAGCTAGATCCCTAAGAATCTATCATTGGGAAGAGCTAATGTCAACTGCCTCGGATTGTCCTCTGTCTTGTCACTGCCCAAAAATCTATCCCAGCAGGAGTGAAATTTGTCAGAGACACATCTCCGGGATACACAATCTGCTCCAGAACACAGGATATTGCTTGCAGGTCCAAATTTCATAGGCAGAGCACTGAAAATATACGAGACACATCTCCGCGCTACTCAATCTGCTCCAGAACGCAGGATATTGCTTGCAGGACCAAATGTCATAGGCGGAGCCCATGTATCCTTGACAGAAATATATGAGATGCACCTCCAGGCTACGCAATCCGCTCCAGAATGCAGGAAATCGCTTGGAGGACCAAACGACATAGGTGGAACCCCCATATCTTCGACAGAATTATACAAGATGCACCTCCAGGCTGCACAATCTGCTCCAGAATGCAAAAAGAGTACAAGACCCAGTATCACTCCTGGAGGAAGGAGACATATTGGCAGGATAGACTGGGGCGTAGGATATCCAGACAAGAAGTCTTAGTTCGACGGGTGGAAAAGACATCTCAACAGCCAGCTAGCAGTGTGGGCTGCTAATTTGCGTGTAACTGTTGCAATAGGTCGGGTAACTATCGTCTGGAGACACTTGCTCCACGATAGAGACAAGAGAGGGCCGGAGAGGTTGAAGATGAGGGACTCTTGACACGGTTCACCAAAAAGACAGTTAGATCGAACTCCGGAAAGCTCCTCGTTGGTAACACAATTTGATATGTCGATTGGAGGATGACAATATCGCATACGAGAAATAAAATAACCCATCCTCGAAATGCTCATCGACCCCTTTGCGTCCTCTTCTACACTACGCTTCCGGATTTGCTGAAGAAAATTGAGAAGGCTACCTATGCCAGAGGAAATCTATGGAATAGAAGTAGCGGAATAGTTTTCAGTGCAGAGGACTGAAACAACTATAATACATTAAACACACCACACCCCATCCTCGGAGAAACACTCTGATAACACACACCAGATTCAGCCACCACAAATTTCCCCTTAGAGGACCTAACATGTCCGACATACTGTTATAGGCACAACAAAGTGGTCTGGCAGTGAAGGGACCGCTGTCCACATCACACTGATGCATGGCGTAAATTAAACAGTTCTTCCTTGTTTTCTGGCCTGTGGAAATTCTCAACGATTGTCAAGCAGCAAATGATAGAACCACACCGAACATTGGCTTGGCCACATTGAGCCAAATGGTAGTGATGGCCACGGTAAGGACCAAGAGTGGCATTACAGCTGCCGAGCCCAGCATCTGCAAGATAATACTTTCCTTGCAGCACCATCAAATCATTCAAACGGGCATCAAGGTACAGTGCTGCATCTGACACCGACCCTTCCCAGCCACTGAGAATGTATTGAAACAGTATGTCATGGATACACCACCCTTTCTGTTCCGAGAAGCGTGGTGATCTGTGCAGATAGACACGAATTGATATGAGTGCCGTCCATGGAGCCCCCCACATCCTTGAAGAATGGGAAGAACTTCGGATTGTTCCGGATGGGTTCAGGAACTGGATCATCAGCAGACAGGAGGACATGAAAGCCATAAAAGCTGGGGGATACAATGGCCAATAAAACTCGACAAAAGTACCTATTGCAACAATTACTTTGTCAATGCAATTGAAGGGAATTGCTGATGAATGAATACTTGGATATGGTTTCATTTGAGTGCTGGAATCGCTTACCCACATGTCAAATCGAAAGCCCCTTAACGCAGGTGTATAGTAAAATACCCACTTGCTCCTCCGCTGTAATATGCCGTGAGTCCGTCAAGCCACCAAGAAGTCGGAGCTGGGCAACGAGGGCAAGGAAGACATGCACTCGCATCCTAGACTCTGTCTTGATTCGATCTGGATGGCCGACAATTAATTCATCCAGCCAGGCTTTTCCGCTCAAGACCGATGTATGGTAGTCTTGCTTCCAGTACAGCGGCAAAGCATACACAGCCAGCAAGTGCCATGACCGCAGCTTCATGGCATTGGATCGGCGTGGACCTGACACTGGCCATGGCATTGGCCAAGCGTTGGCTGGGTATTGGTGAATTTCTTCAGTGTGAAAACAATGCTGTGGATGGAATAGATTTACTTGGAATTTATCTATCCCTTTGTTACCAATTCACAAAGACCATTTTTTGAATTGTCACACCAGATACGGAACATATGCATCATGGATGTGTCAACGGCATGTGGATTCACATGTGTCGCTCTGTTTACCTCACCAGCTATTTCTAGTCTCTTTCTCAACTACCACACAATCAATGTTGCCCCACTAGCCCTCTTAGCCTATCTACACCCCCCATTCATAATCCAACTGTCCTTTTGCTGAACAGTCTACTGAAAGCTTCTGGTGATTACCTTTGGCCTTTAGATTTACTTTGAGCTGGTGGCATCCTCTTTGGAGCCCTCCTAGCTCTGTAATTTGATCCTCCCAGGCTCCAGGTCCAATACACCATACTCAAAATGCATCCATTACCCCTACTTTTGTATATTTGTGATTTCTCGGTGTATGATTCTGTTTGCCACCCAATTGCCACCCTGTGCGGAGAGAGCCAGCCAGTGGGAGTACAATAGATGAAGTCAAAGCGGTCTGGTAGAACGATTCACGAGCCGATCCAGATGTCGATTCAGATGTCAGAATCGGCTTCAGAATTGATCAAAAGTTTTGAATCAGTCTGAATCCTGCTTCTCCTCTGGAGGAGCAGCAGACTGAAAATCGGCTCCAGAATCGCGATTCGCGTTCACTCCCACCAGTTCACTTATCGACCCAGAGGACACCTCATGTTGATGGATAATATTTCGACGTTGGACGGGCATTCCATGGCCGTTAGGAGTTCAGCGGAGTCAAGCCAGCACGTGCAAAGTGTTGCGCCAATTGTCTTTTGTAGAGATCTTTCATGCGGGTGAGATGGTTCTCGAAAAAGGTTTTGAGCACGTCGCCTGCGCGACACTGGCACGCTGAGAGGCGGGGAATAAGTGCGACACAATGGGGAGCTTAGGTGTCGAGCACAAAATTTGAGACTATGTTACATATTTTTCTGCCGTCTCAAATATACAGGTGTGTATTTCAAAAATATAAGTGTCGTGAATCGCTGCAGAATCGAGCTCCGAATCGAGTTCAGAACTGGGTGGTCAAAGTTAGGCCCAATTCATGATGGATTCAGTTGGTGAATCGAATCAGAATCGGCTCATGAATCGGTCTCTCCCGACCTCTTTGACTTCCCCTAATGTGATACACTCTCTTGAAAATAAACAGTTATATGAACGAAGAGAATTCCTGAGAGAAAAACGGGCACAATGACTCCGCAATAACTTGCTTTTTGTACTTGGATTCGACGCGACGCGTCGTGGCACGTGCGTTCATCTCACGTGTTCTGCATTTCGATTGTAGATAACACGGGAGGATATGGACAGTGCAGCGGGAGGAAGGTGGACTATAAACAGAGCGAACAGCGTCGAAAGGAAAAGACAACATGTTAAAGAGAACATTTGAGGAAGCAGTAAGTTTCAGGTACGTCGGGGCAGAGAGTATATACATTTGGTCCGATAAATTCCTTCGCGCGTTTGTATTTACGTTCGGCACCTACAATCGCAGGAATGAATCAATGACCGCGGCGAGAATTGAAGACAGGGAGATAGCGCACCCTGTAGATTAATTACTCCTCCCTCCATCATCGTCAGGTCCCCTTTGTTGGCGCCGTTGAGGGTGAGGTTAGCAGCGCCCTCGGTGATGCGCCTTGGCGCGGTCGCGGAACTTGAATTCGTCGTCGCGCGAGCTCCAAAAGGTGGGTGTGGCACATGACCTTGCCCATCTTGGAGAATTGCGCGGGGACGCTAAGAGCGTGGCCAAAACAGGACGCAGAAGCGCCGACGTATCGCGGCATGCTCCGCTTCCCCATGCATGGCCTGAAGAGGTCGATATCAATATTAGGCGGGACAGCGAGACGAATGAGAAATGAAAGGTTAGTCAGTCGCCACGACGCCCACCAGTGCGGAGGTAAAGCGCAGCTCGCTACGGGAGCACACCCGCCCTTAGGCATCCGCGATCGCACACGACCGCCGCTGCCGCCGCCGAGCATACGCCCACACACATCCGCCGCATCACTTGGGTCTTGCGCACAAGGATCGCACGCCATTGCCGGGCGTATGCAGGGAGACGTGCGCCTACACCTCCGCGAGCACTATCCGCGTCTTGCGCCCGGCCAAGGGCAAGAATCACACCCCATCGCGGGGCATATACACGGGCACACGCGCGCGCCTACACATTCGCGAGGGTCCTGCGTGCGCCGAAGGGCAAAGATCGCGCCCCATTGTCGGGCGTATGCAGGGGCAGAAGCGCGTGCCTCATCCACGAGCGCACTGCACGCGCCGAAGGGCAAAGATCGCACACGATCGCCAACCCTGCACGCATCCGACCACCTGCGCTCCTGCCGCTCCCAGTGGGTAAAGAGTGCGCGCACATACATCTTCGCGAGCACCACCCGTGCTCCCGCAGCTACCAACGGCATGTGGCACCTCCACTCCGCCGATGGCGCGCCAGCGCTGGCCATGCATGCGAAGAAGCGTGCGCCTACAGCCACACAAATACCGGCGCGCGCATAAAGAGGACGCCCGCGCCGAAGATCGCGCGGCATCGCCAGGCCTTCAAACGTCCACTGCAGCACCCGTCCACTGCAGCACCCGTCCATGCAGCACCCGTCCCGTGCTCCTTCACACAGATCGACACCATCGCCAGGGGGACCTCCATTCCGCCTCCCCGGCTTCGCCGCCGCGAAACCCGCAAGATCGCGCGCGCAAAAACGAGCAAACGCTAAGACGTTCGCAGGGGGGTCGAAAAACAACTAGGAAAGAAAGAGACTACTCACGAATCCACAGCGGTCGCATACGCCACCCTCTTCTTGCTCGCAGCGTTCCTTCATCACGGCCTAGAGGGCCGTCGCGGGGTCCACGACCTGAATATATGAAAAACAATGTACGGAGGTCGGCGATGGGTGGGAGGAGAGAGAACAGAAGAAGAAAAGATAACATTACGGAGAATGAGGGAGGGAAGAGCGCAGGAAGTTGAGCGGGACGCAGGTGCGGGGAAGGGTAGCAACAGTCGAGGAGGTGAACAGAAGGGAAAGGATGTGAATGCACAAAAATGGCGAGAAAAGGATGTATCGGCGACAAGAGCAGCGGAGGTAGGGAGGTCGCGCAGGGATGATGCGGACGAGGGGGAGAAAAAAATTGGGAAGGAACGACGAAATGGAGGGGCTGAGGGGGCGGACAGACGGAGAATGAAGTGCGAAATTGGGCACTAGTGTAGGCCAGAGCTGCCGCATCGCGCCAAGCACCTATCCCGCTCGCAAACGTCGAATCCGCGCAGGCTGCGATGCTGGCGGTCGGCTTGGTCTAGCTCCTTCGACTCAGGACGATGTTAGACGCATTGTACTATCTAGGAGGTACTGTACCATTTCGACCGAAGGTTCAGGTGACGGTGACACCCGAGATTGTTTGATGGATGCGAAAATCGCCTTTAATCGAAAGAAAATTTATCGGTCATCTCGGACATCCAAAAATCCAAAAATTGTGAACCTTTGGTCGAAATGGTACAGTACCAGCAATCAGCCAAGGTAAAGGAAAGGCACAGGGCACGCACGATATTCGCGGTCTGGATGCATAGCACAGATTCCAAGTCGCGCCCGCGACGAGATGCGGATTTCCGATTCGCATCGGCGCAGAACAGGTGCGACTAGGCGCTCGAAGACCCAGTTGTTGCTCAGGAGGGCAAGGAATGCCGCTACATGACATCCAAGTGACACTGCGATGTAGGGGCCCGCGCATCGGGCGCGCATTGAGACTGAGAAGAGAAAAAGCCGGTGGCGAGGATGGACTTGGAGGTGACACAAATGATTGGATCAGATGCCGAGTGTTGGCCGCTCACTCCCAAAAGCGGACCTAAGTATGAACTGCACAGAGTACGTGTATGTTCCCAAAATAAGACGGCTTTCCTCCCAAGTCATCTACACACCTCCCTCTTCTCTCCAGAGTGACCTAAATAATTGTGGAATGGTTTTTGGCGACATTTTCGGGTGATACAAAAGAGAGACAGACATGTAATGGCGACCGTTGACAGACCCTAACCGGGGGGAAATATGATAAGCCCTCCCATGCCTCCACAAACGTTCGGATACTTGATTCACCGTTGTGTTTTTGCCATGCCCGAGATTGCCGAGAGACCACGAACAACGCGTCGAGTCACAAATACCGCGAACAAACACTGCTCCTCTGGTCTTCGTACGATTCCAGTACATTTTCATCTCAAACTGTCCTTCTGAAATCTCCTCGGCTTCGATAACGTAGGAGTGTCAAGAACTTCTAGAAGGCGAAGCTTCGATAACAACGCCGGAAAGATCGTGTCCAGCTTTCGGTAGTTTCATGTCTTGTCTTTGAGGTTTCTATGTTGTGGATACAGCTGGGAATATGATCCCGCATTCAGTGAGCTAAAGTTGAAACATTCAACAATTAGTACACAACTTTTGACGAGCAAGGCCGTCTATGGTTTTCGCCTTGAACAAAGCGGGAATTACACAGAGGATACTATTATAACCCAGTCCAGGACGTTCCACGCACCGCCATTTGTCAACTCCATCGTTGTAAATCCGAGAGCATTTGCCTCCTGTGCTCAGACGTTCGGCCGAGGGACCCATAGATATCGGTCAAAGCGCGGGACTCCGACGAAGGGCACTCGGAAGAACAAGAAACTTGGGATAACGTCGACGTGGTTGAACTCGTAACATATGCTGAATGAACAAGACTAACAGAAAATAAATGCTACTGTTTTTTTTTTCATTTGGGAAACATCCTAAACACACCGTAATATAATCCTTCTAACCGGAGCCTATGTCGAAGAGGCTTGGCTTGTGAGAGCCAGCACGAGACGAAATCCAGCGCGACAGGGCCTATATGCGATGGCGGTACAACCGCGCTGCGCATTGCACACGCTGTCGATAAGCATATTGTCCACAAATAGTCCTAATTATTGTTTGAGAAGCTATGCAGCGCCCATGAAGAATTAAATAAACTGTTTTTACCTTTACCATTGTATATATAGGAAGATAAATACTGAAGTATGAGGGTTTCTTTGTACAAAAAATTGTGAAAGATGTTTACGCCGCGCGAAAGAGTTTTACCCTGCGCGAAAGAGGCTCGGCTAATTTAGATGACCTCATATCCCGACCACACGTCCTGCTCTCCCATCAAATCTCGTTGGCGTCGCCGTCAAAGATCGGCGACAACGTCACCATGCGCCTTTCCGCACCTTCCCATCACCGCCATCAATTCTCCCGCCTTCCTGTCGAAAATGCCCGCAAAATCACAAGAAAATCCAATTGATCACGTTAGAGGGCGCGCCACCCGATCATTGACCCCTTGACAATCCGATCAACAGTCCGCCGACTGCCATCAAATGTTGTCATTGGCTTCTGCCCTTTCCAGCCTCATAAATCATTGTAAAAAGTTCAAAATAACTCTGCCACATTCCCTTAGTCACTGAAAGGCTGAGGAATATTTGGGTTTAGAAGCATTGATTAGATACAAAAATGATTAATGTGCAGGAAGGGCGGGACGATTGATGACGGTGATGCGAAAGTGCGGAAGGGCGCATGACGACGTTGCCGCCGATCTTTGATGGCGACGCCAACGAGATTTGATGGGAGAGCAGGCCGGGATATGAATCTGACATCACATAGATCACCTAAATTAGCCGAGCCTCTTTCGCGCGCGGAAAAAACTCTCTCGCGCGCGCCAATCTATTTTTTATACAAAAGAACCATCATAATATTGGCAGTTTCTCGTTATGGTATCAACATTAGCCTGCCGTTTTTCAGGGATTTATTCGCGCACAAGTCAGTTCCAGGTGCCGGTGAGATTTGGAGCCTAGCAGAATGGTCAGGGGATGGCTCAGCGGAAGGCCAGAAGGCCAAGAGCACTGCGGGAAAAAAATTTTGGATTGGGAGGCGGAAAAACTAAAATTTTATGTTTCATAGCCGGCGGTTTATAAACATGTTTATAAACAGCCCGTTTATAAACGAGAATTAAAAACCGGTTTATAACTCCCGGGGAATAATATACAAGACCCTAATATGGTGGTGATAGCTGCACATGCTGTTACCTGTACCTGACGACCTCAGAGTCGTCGACCTACATCACCAAAACCAGAAAATCAATGCATAGCCATATATAGCCATACAAGGCATGGCAGGACCGGAAGCGCTGGAAGGTTTCACCTGGCCTTGGAGGGAAACCACAGCGGTTTGGAAGGGTCACCTGGCCAGGTGACCTTGGTGCCCTTGCGTGCCTTCCAAGGCAATATATGGCCAACCGAGATGCCCTTGTATTACCCACACCTACCGAAACCATCCATTATTCACCCGGATTCATACATGAAAAAAGAAAACAGATATATTGTCAACAATCTAGAAAGGCCAGAGGTACCTCTACTTTGAGACACATTTCCGAATCTCAATGTCGTCAAATGCATGGGACACGGGCGACAGCAAACGCGTCGGCGATACGGTCCGGAGCACAGACGACAACACGTAGACAGTGCGATGCCGCGCCGGGTCTGTTGCGAGGGGCTTGATGGGGACAGCTACGGTGCCGACCGAGTTCCGGGCAACAGATATTGAGAGCCATTGAGTTGTCGAGTGAGTTCTTGCAAGTATTCGTCACTTGAAGATCTTGAGGAATGACTGAATTTTGATGATCTTGGCCCAAGTCAATCAGGTAGAAGGGACTTGCAAGGACTTGAAGAGGTATGGATCGGATTTGAGGGGCCGAGGAGGTCTTTGAGACGGAAGGGACTTGGTCATGCAAGGCTTTGGTGGGCGACGTGGTCTTGTCGTTGCTCGGGTTCTTTGGCTCTTGAACTTGAAAAGACACATCTGGGGGCATCACGGCACACAAGAGAGGAAGGGGAGGGCGAACAGATGGCATCGTCGAGACATTAACGGGAGAAGATGGGGGGAAAGAGCAAGGAGCGACGACACTCCCATCAAATTGATCTATCATCAACCATGGATCACGCCCACCGCACGGACCATCAAACTTGATCAACAACGCGGTAACCGCGTCGTTACCGCGTCGGCCGGCGTTGCGCACTAAAGCCTTCAGCTATTTAGTGCTGAACTAGTCGCCTGTGATGACAATAATGTCGACCAACATTATTCTGGCATTATTCTCTCTGTAACGCCACTTGTGCCTGCCTTCACCTTGATAGTAGCATGCGCGACCCCGATTTTGCCGCGATAAGTGCAGGTCCTCGTTTTTTCGGCAGCTGAAGCTAGGATGGCTGTCTTCACAATGGCACACTGGATTATTGGGTGAACGAAGAGGTGGTGAGTCAGGTTCTATAATACCAGACTTGGACTTGAAAGGTTTGGGAAGCCAAAGCTGCGTTACAAAGATCTGGCAAGGCCATTCCATGCCAGTCGTCGCCATGGAAGGGATTACCTGGCCAGGTATCGGCATGCAAAGCAACGGCGGGCCAGGCGGCCCGCATCCAAGGCCTTGGCAACGGCACCCGGCACGACTTCCTAAATCAGGTCATGCCAGGTATTTTCAGTTTTGGTGATGTAGATCGTCGGCGGTGGTACTGTGTAATAGCTGATTCGAGGAGTGTTGCTGCCGAGGCTAGCTATGGACCAGTACAAGGAATCGAGGATTCGGAGGAAGAGGATTGAAAGAGACGGGATCGGGCTGACGTCACGGTTGTGTGGTGATTTGGTTCCCATCACACATGTCACTCTCTTTCTTGACGTCCATCCCATTCTGTCTTGTTTTGCTGTTGATCCAGATGGCTAGCGGGTCCCTTGCTCATGTTTCGTTTGCCATGACCGCTTGTCCCGAGCCTCGCTTTCTATGTGCTTTTCTCCTGCATCCATGGTATGCGTTTTGATTTTCGAAAACGCGATCGCGATTCGCGTTGTACTCGTATCGCCCATGCTAGTCCACCAAGAAACTCTCAGTGTTTCCCGCATCTTCTCCCGCACGCTCTGCACGCTTGCCCTCCCCTCGGCTTTCCCTTATCGATGTTTTTTTTCTTCTTCTTCTTCCCTCCCGACCCTTTTACCCTTCCCTTTCTGGTCCTCACATCCTTCACCACACTCCTCGTCATCAACCCCCGCACGACCTCCCTCCCTCCACTGCTCTTGTCATTCCCTTGTTGCCGATGCATCTTTTTCTCGTCTTTTTTGCGCATTCACGTCTTTCCTTCGCTCTTCTCATCCCTGACGTTTCCGACCCTCCCGTATCCTTCCTCGCGCCTGCGCCCCGCTCATCCTCCCGTTCCCCTCAATATTCTCTTCCCTTTTTTTTCTCTCGACCCCTGCTCGATCCCGTTGCTGACTTCTTTTTTGTATCTACAGGTCGTGGACCCCGCGACAGTACCCAAGGCCGTGATTAAGGAGCGCCCCACGAGCAAGAAGAGCGTGGTGTATGCGATTAGGTCTTCCCTGCTGGAGATTAGTGAGTATCCGATTTTCTCCGTCTCTTTCTTTCCTCCACCCTGGCACCACTTCTCTCCCCTTCTCGTCCCTCTTCGGCCCACTTGCTCCTCGCTCTCCTCGACCCCCCGCTCCTCCTCCCCTTCCTCCTTCCTTCTTACATCCACTCGTCGGACGCCTGCTAACCCATCCTTCTTTCTCCACAGCGCCTGGCGACCCCCAAAAGCCCACAGATCAACGCGTAAGTCTCGGACGCGCGGCAGGCGCGTAAGGCGGGGGATTTGGGGGATGGGTATCAGAAGGTGCGTGCTTCGAGTCTTCGTGCCTTCCTTCGTCTTGTGTTTTGCTTGTCTTGCAAGCTGGGGACGGGCGTCGTTCTTGGCTTAGTCGTTTGCTCGTCTTTTGCGAGCTCGAGGATCTTGCGGGTTTCGTGAGACGGTATGGAGGTGCTATACGCTGATCGCGATGGCGATGGCGCCGATCTGCGAGCTGGGAGCTGGGGTAGCACGAGTGGTGCGGCGGATACGTGGAGGGCTACATCTGCGGTCGCGATTGCGCACGATCTTTGTCTTTAGGCGCGCCCAAGACCCAGATGGTGCTCGGGGATGTGTATGCGCGGCCGAGCTCGTGCGATCTGGCGTCTAAGCGCGGATGAGCTCGATGTACACGGGCGTGGGTGCAAAGCGTTTATTCTGAGGAATGAGGAGCGTGTGTGGGCATGGGCGCGCGCGTCCTGGGACGGCGGCGATCGCGTGCGATCATTTGTTTGGCGGCGGGGCGCGGGGGTTAGGCGTTCGTGGATTGCCTACGCGTTTAGCTTCGGCGACGGTATGGACGAGGATGAGCGACGACCGCCGAGGTGAGATGGTCGATTCGGCGCGTCGCAGCGCGCGGAGGACATCCATTCACGCTGTGATGCTGCCGATAGATGCGCGGCGATGCAGGCCGTGGTGGGACATGAGCGTGCACGTCCATCGACGATGCCAGTGGGAGGGCTGCGCGACTGTGGCTTACAGCGATACTCCGCCATCTCTCTTTCCCCTTTTGCTTCACTGCCGCCACCTGTCGTATACATACCGGTATTGACCTCCCTTCTTAGGCCCTCGACCCCGATGCATGGGAAGCGGAGCACGCCGCGAACCCATCCGCCGAGCGCAAGAGCGAGAAGAAGGGTGAGGACGGCGAACTTGCGTACTTTCCGCCAAAACGTGACTTCCGAATTTGGGAATTTTGATCGCGGCCTCATTCTCGGCAAAGACAAACAAAGGAACAAGTCAACAAGTACTCACAGACGCAAAAAAAGTCAAAAAACAGAGCTCATTGTGGGGAAAGGAAGATTAAGAGCAATATATTAACATATCTACATGGTTATACATTAGTCCCTCATGTGTGCGAAGAGAACCGACAATTCGCGGCCCTCCCCTCCCTCGCTGCGCTCGGGGGGTCCCCCAAGCCGGGCTGCTCAGGTCGGCACGCTAAAGCCTCGTTCACGCGTTTTTACTCTGTTCCGCTCCCCCCACCCCCCGACTGCGCTTGCCCTAACTACCTCGAAAGCGGGGTGCAGGCGTCACCAACGACAGGCTGGATCCTACGTTGGCGGTGGCGGTTTGAGCGAGGGGCAGGCAGGTTGGTATTGGCAAGCGTCGTGGGCGGGCGTGGTGGTGAAAGGAAAGGAGCAGATGGCTGATGTGGGGGCGGTGCCCGCATCATTGTTTGCTCGTTGTGCCGAAGCACAGCCACGATCAAAATCCCTAATTCGGAGGTCACGTTTTGGCGGAAAGTCAGGAGTGGGACGGCGACGAGGAGAACGAGTTGGCTGTTTATGGTCAGTGTTGCCTCGTCGCTACATGTGGACGATGCCATGATTGCTGGAATACATACTTAGCGTTGGAATGTGATGCGTCGGGTCAAAAATCAATTTAGAGACTAACACCAAACTAACACGCCAACTTTGGTCAAATAAGTATGCCCATTGGCCGACATTGAGCTGGGGTTTGATTTAGCTGGGATTTGATTTTAGGATGCAATCCTGTAAAGTTTGCACCAGTCTAAGGCAAAGGGGTCAACATCCCACAGAAGGGAGACTAGCTCCCATTCACGTCTCTGCTGCATGGCATGCAATATGGAACCTCCGTGTAAACCGAACAGGATACGTGATTATTAGAGCGGATCGCTTGAATCAGAGTTTCTTGTGCTTACTGACGCAGCGCCATTGAAGATTGATTGACACGGCATGACTAGAATCGTGTCGTACGGAGTTGAGTACTATCCAAAGCTTTCTTTAAAGCCCGCAATCTCCGCCTGCCCATCATGGCCCTGCCGACTTGCCGAGCTTGCCATTCTTCTCTTTACAAACCTCAGAGAGCTCAGGTAGGTTCAGGAAAACTCAGTTCAGATCTTTTTAGGGGAAGGGGCCCAGCATAAAGATTGCCTCGCATTTATGCACATTATCTGCAGCATGAAGCAAGAAATGCCGAATGCAGCCGTTGATATCATCTTGCCCTCGGACTGATGCTGTGTTGAATCCACCACCAATTTCACAAAAGAGGATGCAAGACTGCGAAGTGGCCAAGCAACCGCTTGTTATATCTCAAATGCCTGTGCCTGCACATTATACAGCTCGGAATATTCTCCCCTCCGTGCCATCAGTTGTTGGTGAGTGCCAGTTTCTGCTATCACGCCGTCCTTCATGGGAATTAGCAAGAAAGCTGGATGAAGGCGGGAATAGGTGCGGATCTTACATCACGAGATCCGCATGTTTAGTCAAGTGCCCAAACCGATGGGTCACAAAAATTAGTGTCTTCCCCTCTCGGGCTTCCCTGAGGCGTTGAAATAGTTGATGTTCGGCTTTAGGATCCAGCGCAGAGCTCGGTTCATCGGCTGCAGCGAACCGTATGTTGCCCGATAAGAAGCGCATGAAGGTGCGCGCTCTGAACACTAAGTTGTCAACACGATGGACAGACTGGTAAGTTGAGCACTCACGCTACGAGGCGCTGCTTCTCCCCGCCTTTCAGAGTGCTATGAATTGAGTTGAAGAGAAATCATGTACTGCACGCTTACCAGAGACATCAGCTTTTTTTTTCCAAACCCTCTAGGATCGCCTGCAGTTTCCTGTGCTTATTCCTGTCCAAACGGTGCCCCTGAGCGGTCTGAACTGGGGACAGTTCCGTCTGCAGGCCATCACTCAGTTTTTTTATCACCTCGGACGCTCCACCAGATTCAGCCGCCTGCAAAATCATTTCCATATCGTTGATTCGATCCGGATTCCCAAGTCCAATATTTTCTGCCAGGGTTTAATGGGTAGAGTGCATGATCTTGGGCCAGTAGCGACTGCGCCTTGCGAAGATGTGCGAGACGATAGTTCTTGATGGGCAAGCCATCGACAAGAATTTCCCCCAAGTCCACATCGTATAAGCGATTCAACAACTTGATTAATGTTGTTTTTCCACTGCCGTTGGCTCCAACTATGACGACCAGGTGACCGGCGGGAATTTTGAGGGAGATGTTCTTGAGGGCATTATCATTTGACTTTGCCCCAGGGTAGGCAAATGAGACATTCCTAAGATTGGAGATTGAAGTATGAGTAGATGCCAAGTATCGTTCAACTGCGTACTTGAATTCAAATGACATTCCCATTTCACTGCTCACAGTAGAGTTGGGATATGCTTCCGCACCATCTATTATTTTGTTCTTCACCTCCCCAAGCTTGTATAATAACTCCCTGAGATCAGAGACACACATCGATAACATGGAAAACTGATGAATCAACATTTGGATGGTGAACCGCAACGCTTGAGCATGCTGTTGGAGAATCGCAAAGGATGTAATGCTGAAATTTCCGGGTTGGGCAATAACACTCGCTGCCCACCAAAGCTACAAAGCTTTAGTTCCTTTGTTTCTCGCATGAATAAGTAAATCATTCCACACCGTTGGCAGGTCTCCACTCAAACGTGTCAGCATATCAGTCGACAGTGTCGGCTCAGATGACAGTGTATCTTTGTGATAGCCGAGCCGCTTTTTTGCCTTTTCATATTCTGGACACTTGTGTGAATGAAACCTCATTGTCACCCATGCATATGCGACGCACCGGCTAATATCCAAGCCCTGATATCTGCAGAAATAGTCTCCTCACGGTATCTCTCGTTTGCCAACCGCCACAGAGCGTTAACACGGATATAGTCAAAGTTGTTGGAGTATATGACATACGCTATGGTACCAACCTCAAATATTAAGTATTTGCCTGAGAAAACATTGACAAGATGTTGTTCACCGTGGTTCCAGATATCTTGACTAAGCTTTGAGGCCAAAAGTGGGCTCACAAGAGAGAGAAAGGTGAGTGTGAGACCACCACTTGGTTGGCGCAATGTGAAAATAATTTGAGCCAATAACTGGGAACTTTGCTGAAACATTTCGGCCAAAGATTCTAGGCGGTACCCGGCGCGGCTGGCCGACACGTTGACTTCATTGTTTTTATCTGGAATAGATCAGCGGAATCTCCTTTAACTTCAGAATCGAAGCGTACCTGTGCTTGTCGGCAGATCAAAACGAAGTTGCTCTGGAATAATTCTTCAGAATATCTGTTTTTTTTTTGATGACGCAGGTGACGAACCTTGCAGGATATATCGCTGAAAATGATCGGTAACTCTTTGTCGCAGGATTGGTGTCGTACGATTCCTGGTAAAGAGAGCTCAACACATGCCGTGGTCGACAATCCAGTATCAACTGACCTCGCCCAGCTCACTATCGATGTGAGCACGGTAATGATCACCCTTATTAGCACTGCCTGGAGGATGGCAGCAGTGTTGGGGCATCCCTCAGCCAAGCCAGTTTCCACCTGAGATGAGACGTCAGACGGAACAGATTGTGAGACTTGATAGTATTTGCGTACAGCTCGTAGTAACCTACTTGAGGCGTAAAGCAGCAATGTGGATTCGACAGAGTTGGCCAATCTCAACATGAGGACCAGGAAAATAACTCCCGGGGCCAAGGTGTATATATCCCCAATGAATCGCCAGATGACGGGAAGATCAGAATTAATTTCAAATAATTTCCTCCACCACAAGGAGAATCCACGGAACAAGTGATTGCCGGAGGGTGAGTCATTGTGAAGCAACACACGCCAGACCCCCACCTCGAGTGTGGTGTATGAATAGTCGTCCAGCTTCGGAGAGCTTTCACCTTCAGAGGGCAATTTCTCCATGACGATTCAGACACACAAGCAGTGACAGGTCTTTTATAACCTCTCAATGCGCGCACGGATGACGCAGTGGCCTATGATGGTACCTTTGGATAAAAAATAAATTTCCGCGCGCGAAAGAGGAGTTTTTTGCGCGCGAAAGAGGGATGTCATTATGTAATACAGTGATGATAACGACATACAAAAAAGGAAAATGGGTCTCGTATTAAGGTAGGCGACATACGCATCCATCGAGTCACGTGGATGTGACTGATGCGTGACAGTAACGTGGGAAAGCGCGAAATTTCGGTCTGAAAAAATAAAAACTCCCTTTTCCGAGCTCTGGATGGTGAAGAAAATTTCTCTGTACTATTGAAAAATCTCTGTGGTGCTAAACCATTCATGTATGGAGTACAAACCTCCATATGGCTCAAATATATTCTACCAAGTCTCTCTCTTTATAAAATTACGGGTGTCTGTCTGAAGCCTTTAGCGCCCTACATATGGTCTTTCTGACCCAAGTCTGTGGATTCTCTCACAACAGGCGCTAAGCACCAATTTTTTTCGCAGCGCTTCGGGCCTCAATCAGCGCTAATCTGTCTCTTGCCGCCCTAAATAAATTCCCACGTCATTGTTCAATAATGCGGCGATCTTTCAATTAGTCTCGAGCCCCACAGATCCAGTGCCTTGAAGTACCCGCGGCAAGCTATTTTCCAAATCTGCTTATACCCCAAATTTTCCGCCGTGATAAGAGAGACATCTCCCTCTTTATAAAATTATCCAGGTCTGTCTGAAGCCTTTCGGACTCCGCTTTTGGCTCATCGGGCCCAACTCTTTGGAAGATCAACATTAAACTTGGGCGACGGCGCCGACGCAAGCGTCAATGCGCCCACAATTATCTGGAACCTTTTAACACCGACCCTTCGTTTTCCTTAGCCGCTCACTGATTCTAGAAGGCCTGTTGAGGCGCCGACTTTACACGCCGACCTTTTTGGAGCCACAACGCGGGCTGCTGTTCCCTCCAATCGCCGTCCTTCATTCCTCTGTCTAACAGGCTCACGACTCTCCGTAGATTCACCGGTGAACGAGTAACTAAATATGTACCGGTCAATTCAACTCCACTCCACTGAAGTCGGCCACACAAGAAATCCTAACCAGTTGAAGACAGATGGGAAACAGCCTCACAAAAGAGGGTGGGAGGCCGCGAAGCGGCCGACCAGCCCCTTGTTGCAGTTTAAAAATAATGTGAGGAGAGAAATACATAGCAGAGATGTTGAAACTCCACAAACTCCTCTGACATTCATGCAGCAACAATGAGGACACCTTCAGATGTCCAACAACACTAATGATATAGGTACTCAAGCAAAAACAAAAGAAAGATTTATTGGCTTGGATTTGGCAGGTGGTTTCATCAAAGACATAGCCAAAATGTTCTAGCTTTCAATGACAGCTCCTCTACACTTCCTTGAAGCATATCATGCATGAAACTGAGGTTCAAAATCAATACTGACACGAAGAATGTCACGGAAACAATATGTGATCAGCAAGCACGTGACCGTGGAATTTCCTTATATGGAAACGCGAAATTATGGAAGAAAAAATACAAAGCTGTCCCACCAGGATGCAAATGATGTTTCCAGCACTTTTTGAAAAAACAGTGTAAGACATTTTATTGGGACCAGATATCAAAAATCCGAAACCACAGGATTGTTCCCAGAGTGAAACTGAAGCTTTCTGTGGTTTTGGTTTGTGTCTGTACCCTGATGCTCCCGACTAGTAAGGGCGGGAAGGCGCTGTCACACTGTTAATCACGTGACTCGATGGATGCGTATGTCGCCTACCTTAGCTGAAAAGGACATGCATACAACCTGAATTATCAGAATACGGGTTGCCCATGTACGCCTCCGGCTGCCGGTACTCCTGGGGGGAAGCAGGAGCATAATTCTCCTCAGCTGGCGGCAACGGCGATGGGCTCCCGCTGCTCCGACGTGGGCTCGGAGACAGTTTTGTCAACCGGAGGCTCGTGAATGGTGACGGAGTCCGGCAGCGGCTTATGGCGACCAATCTGCCCTCAGGGTCGGTACCCTTCATGCTATAGAACACCTGTTGTGAATCATCGAGCCCGATATGGGGGACGGCGAGTTGACTCACGTTTTGACCTTGATAGCGAGCACCCCCTGCCGGACAAGGGGCTACCGAATCCCGAAAAATGTACCGGGACCCCATATTTTTTTTTCAGAGAGGTCGGTGGCCCCCTCCCCCCTACGTAATGACAGATTCCCTTATTGGGAAAGACCCATTTGGTGTTAGTTCCGAAAGCACTTCAAAAGTATTGCAGATGACTGTATTCAAGCTGTAGTCTGTTGCAGGGTATCCTATAACTTTTCTCGTGAGTTTGGGACCACAACTGGTTCAAAACAACTTTCCTTCAATGCGGCCACACGTGATGGGTTACTGTGTTCGGAGCGGCTGTGCCGTGTACGTATACCACCCCCCCTCCCATATATAGGAATAATCTTATGGCTTATAACTCAACAACCACTGCACTGCTCGCATCAGGACCCATATTTTCGTCATCAGGGAGTAAAACTGCACCCAACTGGGGTTCTCTCAGATATTCTTGACTTGGTAGCCCCTTGCTGCCGGAGCAGAACACGACGGACAGCAAAGTCCATAAAGTCAACGTCGGGCTGACCGGAGTGGAACATGAAGTTGTCTGTGAATTTCATGGACTTGGCACGCACGGCGCGGAGCTTGCCAGAGACGACAACCTCGCAATACTTGGCGCCCGACTCCATGACGAAACGGAGGACACCATAGTATGCACTGCAGATGGTAAATAAAGGAACCGCCGTAGGGGAAGTACGGGACAACGAACCGACGGACGGCAAGACCACCGAGCAGCTTGTATCTCAAGCTCTCGCACTGGGCAATAGCAGAGAGACCACGGTACTGAACCTTCTCGACATAGAGCTCGAGAGAGTTCTTAGGGAACTTGAAACGTTTTTCGGACGAGAGCGGTGAGTTCGCAGATGCGGCGACCCTTTTCGCCCAGGACTTCTTGGGTGTGGGTTGCACGGATGATGGTCTATCGCGTCGCTGAGGACAGGAAAAAAGTGGGTAAGATGGGAAGGAGGTACCTCAGTGCGAGCGTGGGTGAAACGAACGTCGCAGCCAGAGTAACCTTCCACAGTAAGTTCACGGGTGAAAAAATCGTTGAGTTCGGCGCGGAAGACACCGTTGGCGACAACTTGTGCTCGGCTCGCCATTTGGAAGTTGAAGTTGAACTGATTTGACGGCTGCAGGAAGGACGATGTCGGTAAGAAGAGAGAGTGTTGTGCAGCCACATCAAGCCAAACAAAGGAATGCAGAACGTATCTATTGCACGACAATCTATGCAGCTTTAGACGACAACCGCAATTAACGAAGATCAAGAAATACTAGTCAAGTTTCTTTTCCATCCACGCCTTCAGCTCGGCCGAGGCCTGGGTCACAATTCCCTCGTCATCATTGAACGGGTTCTCCTCCCAGATTGATGCCAATGTATTCGTGAGGCAATGGGGACCCATGTGGGCTACGATCCCCTTTGAACGGTCCATGGAGTCCAGGATCATGAAGCGGTCTTTCACGTTCTCCGGATGCAGGAGCTGCTTCGCATACCCCATCCACCATGCTGTCTCCCACAATCTCGTGCAAACGTTCTCGTCGAGACATCCGGGTGAGTGGAACACTGTCGGCGGATTGAAAGCCAAGCCGAGGTCCAGTTCCTCGACCGCACAGTGGACCTGTACAAGCTTGTGGTACGCAACCACTCCCATATTTTCTGCGTCTGCCTGCGTGATGCTTGTCAAACGGCGGCAAACCAAGCTGCGAAATCCGGGATCCGCCCAATGAGGGATTGAGTACTGGCGAGCGAGGCGCAGCTGAATAGCAGGGGTAAATCAACGATGGGTTGGAAGATTTGCAATGGCGTATCTAATGCCGGATGCGATCGTGTACTTGCGCGACATGTGGAGAATTGAGATGTAATATTCCAAGGATGGGTTCTCGATCTCGTCTCTGCATAATTGATATCAGTATCAGCCATCCAGGAAACACAACCACTCACTGGTCATAAAGGAACTCAAGCAGATGTTGGAAATCTATGTTGCTATCGGGTAGAAGGACCGGATGTTGATCGTCGAGCCCTTCTTGAAGGTTGCTTTGAGGAATTTCAAACATGTGCTCAAAAAATTCGGATTTCTTTGCAAGACGGCTCTTGTGGAGTCTATAAAGCACTCCTTCGCACTGGATTTTCTTTTTTATAGCGGATAGTTCAGCAACTTTGAAGTGGGCGTACCATAAAAACAATTCCTCCGTCGTTGAAATAATAGCGTGGGTGACGAACAGCAGGGACCATGGAGTCAGGGGATGGGGCCTGCTGCTCGTTGTTCTCTATCATGGTGGAGGCAAGTCGGAGAGTCCACGTACGCATTTGTTTGTTTGATCAGACATCACTTTTTTCTTCGACATGAACACCCCGCTGCCTGAGGAATTCCCTGCTCTCCCCCCACACTTCGACAGCAATGTGTGGCCTCCTAATGTTGTTGAGGCACATTCTATCCTCAATAGTACCTACCAATACGCGTTGGAGGCACTCTATGCAAGTGACAATGACGGGCATCGTCTTCAGCTCCATTCCGAGAAGATCCAGACGAGACTCCTTCCAATCCTGGAGGCTATGGAGCCAGAGGTCTTGAATCCAGAGTGGCTGAAAGCATCTGCTGAAGCGCTTGCGGGCTTGGTTCTCGAGCTTGAGGTTGCCGCCAGTCAAGGGGGAATCAACTACCGAAAATCGGATATACAGTCGAAAAGTTTTTTTAACCAAGATCTGGACCCCCCCCCCCCCCCCACCCTACCCCCTATATGAGGAAATTAGTTCCCACGACACACACACGGCAATCAGTTGTATGCTGCTATTGCTCTCGGGGGTTGCTCGCTTGACTCCGACCACCCACCGACGCGACACGCTGGCCATCCTCGCGGCTCCTCAGCTTCGATGAGTTCTCCCTCAAGACCTAATTTCTCAGCCGGGCCTGCCGGTGCTTGTGGCTGGGTTTTGGCTTGAGTGAAACCAAGCCAATTAACAAAAAAAACTGATCATACCTGCAGCTTCTTGAAGAACTTCTTCTTCTTAGCCATGATGAAGTGTATGGGATCAGCGCTGCGCGGTGACATGAGAAGTGCGCGAGCGAGCGAGGTAACCACAACATTAGCAAAATTTACGTGGATTTACGATCAGCTATGCACGTGTCGTGATCGAAACCCAATTGGGAAAGACCATCAATTGGGAGGTCTTCAACTCTCCGAGTCGTTAAAATGCCTTCTAGGTGTGTTTATATGCATTTCTAAACATATTCAGGGATTATTTGAAATGTAGGTCGAAAAGTTTTTTTAAGCCTTCTGGGGGGGGACCCCCCCCCAACCCGGTGTCGGCAATTCGGCTGTTGATTCCCCCTTGCCGCCAGTGCCATTGAAAAAGTGTAAGATCTTTGTTGTGAACCAAGCATAGATAACCAAGCCTTCCACAGTGATGTCCCGAAGATGAAGAAGCCCGAGCTGGTGAAAATTGAACGCACGGGCAAACGTGGTAGGCCATGCAAAGTTCTGTCTGCCGAGTGGTTGGCAGCTGCGGTGGCACCCGGCCGTCGAATCACGCTCACCAAACTGGCCGAACTTGCGGGAGTTCACCGTCACACGCTTAGGGCATACTTGATCAAGTACGGTGTCTACGAGCGATCTTGTAACATTCCGGACCACGACCTGGACATACTCATTCGGACTTTCAAGGCCAGTAAACCGAGCTCGGGACTGAGCTATATTGTTGGATTTCTGCGGCGATATGGTTTGAAGATCCAACGACGGCGTGTACGGGGAGCAATGAAGCGTATTGATAATCTTGGCAGTGTTCTGCGCCGTCACCAGACTGTGGATCGCCAAAAATACTCGGTTCCGCACTCGAATTATCTCTGGCATCTGGACGGGCATCACAAGCTGACTAGATGGGGCATTGTTATACACGGGATCATAGATGGGTACTGCCGAACGGTAAGCGCACCGTAAAACCAGCATTGTTGATCTGACGCTCTCAAGGTTATTGGGCTCCATGCAAGCACCAACAATAGCGCCAGTACCGTGCTGAATCTATTTCTGGATGCCATTCACAAATTTGGTGTCCCATCCCGAATGCGTGGAGACCGAGGCGGCGAGAACATTGAGCTCGCTGTGTGGATGATCAAGCATAGGGGGGCCAAGCGTGCTTCTTTTATGTGGGGATCGTAAGTCCTATCAGCTCGCTTGGTGTATGGGGTTGACATAATTTGTGGCAGATCTACGCAAAATACCTGTATTGAGCGGCTATGGGTCGAGGTTGGAACTCAATTCGCTCGGCCTTGGCGTGCCTTCTTCACGAGACTTGAACGCTTGCATGGTCTTGACCATGACTCGCCTCAACATCTTTGGCTATTGCATCACCTGTTTCTCAACGAGATCAACCGCGACTGTCAGAGCTTTCGAGAGGAGTGGAATTTACATCCGCTTTCTGGTAACCAGAATATGGGCCAATCTCCATCGGTAAGCTCTTAGTGACTCCATCTCCATTTATTCTGACATTGTAAGTAGGATATTCGCTTCATTAGCCAGACTCAGCATGGCGTCCATGAAGATCAGCCTGGTGTTCATCCAGCAATCCTGGAGGAATTCTATGGTGTTCAAGAGGATGTCGAGGGCGAGTGGAGTGACATCGACGAGATGATCGCAGATGATCAAGCGGCCGATGTGCGACACGCTGCCGTTGAAGTTCCCGCACACTGCTCACCGTTCAGTTCTGAAATGGAGGCTGTGTTTGTTGAAGCACTGCAAGCGTTCAAGGATCAAGAAGTTCTTCCGGAAGGATACGGGCTTATTCCGGAGGAACTGGATGGTGCGGACTATCCAGCTCGCGAAACCATTAACCTCGGCCGTGGGGGGAAGAAGACTTCGATAGTTTTGCCTTTGGACTTGTGGTGGCCGCGCGCACTTCTGTGGGCTCAAGGGCTTGAGTTGTTGACACGCTTTCTTATTGAAATAGAAGAATAAATTCTTGTATAGTACACCCATTTTCTTCGTAGTTGTTAGATACACAAAATTGGAAATGTTTCAAATGCGGTTGGAGCTAACGACCCTGGACGAAAGTGCGAATCAGCCATTCGGCTATAAAATGCGAGGAATCACCCCATTTACCTTCTCCTCTCCCATTTCCTGACGCTATGTGCCAGCATAGTGATATTGTCCTTGCCCCCGCTATATACCACAGGAAAACCCTGCCCAGGACCACGCCTCTGTCGGGACTGCGAGCATTGGGAGAGCTTGCACCCAGTTCAGGATGTACCCAAGGCCTCGGCGATAATGTTGCCGCGACTTCCGACTTCAAGCCATTTGAAGTCGAAGTCGCAGCCGACTTAAGTCGAGTCAAGCCAAGTCGGTGCTGCGACTCGGGTTGACTTCCAAGTCGACTCGAGTGACTTCAAGTCGACTTGATGCTCTGAATTCCCCCAAGGTGTCCTGAGTCGTTTACAGCACAAAATCAGCAATTTCTTGAATTTTGATGGACCGTGACCTGAGCGCGTGACACCCGGGTGACATCTGTCACGTCTCCGTTATTTTTCGCGAAATTGCTGCAAATGAAGCTAGAACCCCAAAAATACCTTGCTGTAAAAAATATGCTCTGGAGTCGACTTGAGTCGACTTAAGTTGACTTGGACCTACCAAGTCAAGTTGAGTTGAGTCAAATCCACGTTCAAGTCGACTTTCGAAGTTGCGACTCGACTTTTCGAGTCGCGGCAACATTACTCGGCGACGTCAGAGATCTTTTCCCGCCACCTGCCCAAGATCCAAAAGCTTCGCGAGGGGTCCCCAGATGATGAAGCACGCCGTGAGGCAAACAGTGGTTTGAAGAAGGCCACCGAGGGTCATGGTCGTGGAGGCCATACAAAATTCACCAAGGTTAATCTTGCCTTAGTCCGTCTATCTGCATTGCTGAATTGGGCCCAGAAACCTAACAGTCGTAAGAGCATGTCCACTGCAGCCAAGACCGCAGCACCGGTCAAAGATGTGGCCATACCGGTTGGCCGTATCATCTTTTTACCAAACCCTCAGTGGGTGAGTTTTCTTTGTCCTAGTATCCTCACTGTTGCTGATAGTACTAGCCCACCGAGGAAGACACCAACTCGGATGATCATCAAGAAATTGGCGTCGCGTCGGTTCCTACCGTTACCCGATACCAGGCATTGCGGAGTGGAAAGCTCGCAGTTGAAACAGATAGTTATGCGGATGGCATCAGCTTCAAAGAAAAGTGGGGGGCTGAACGAATCGATAAATGGATGTGTTTCTACTTCTCAGAAGCCTTGGAATATTCCGAGGACAATCATTTCGAGCTTGGGGAGGGTGAATACCATTGGGTCCCGTTGTCTGCAGACCGTAGGAAGCTCGTGGAGTATAAGAAGGACGACGAGTTGACTGGTCGGGACTTGATGAGGCTCAAGACGGGTAAGGGAAGGACGTTGCATGAACAAACTCTTTATTTTGGTTCGTTATTTCTACGTGTTCCTGATCTCGACTCTCATTCGCACAGCTCTCCGTTTCCCCGTTCCCGAAAAATTCTGGCACAAGGACAATTGGGTCACGATTCCTGGGTCGGACGGTGAATGGCTTGAAACATCCAACGGAAGGGCAAGGCCGCATCAAAGGGTGACGTGACGACTCGGAAATCCGCCCGAAAACCTGTCTCAAAGCCCGCCGACCAAGACAACGGCCAGTCGGATGGCAGTGTAGTTGAGGTAGAGGGTGGGTTGTTCTTTGCACTGTCAGTGCACTGTTCTGATCGTCCATAGGCCCGTTTTCTCGTACTTCCACATCAGCCATGAAAATCAAGATCGAGGAGCCAAGGGAGACGACACCTCTCGGTCCCATCAAGCCTGGGGGCCAGCGCCGTCACCGCAGTCCTGAACGAATTGAGTACTCGTCCGAGCACGCTGACATAGCAAGTAAGTTACTTCGAGTGCTGTTCGTGCATCTTCTAACGCTTGGTGCACTCTAGACTCCAGCCATCTCTTCATTGACGGCTCAGATTCTGAGTCGGAGTCGGATTTCCCGCTCACTCTGTCGGACGTCAAACCGCTCGCTGCAGTTGGAGGGGCTGGACCGCTGTCGCATGGATCTGGTGCTGGTCCCTCTACGAGTAGCGCTATCTCAGCGCCCGCTCCTAGCGCTATTCCACCGCCCACTACCACCACTCCCCCTGCTGCGACAGACGTTATTCCAGCTGCTATGCTGTCTGCCGTCCCCCCTTCCACTAACACCATCCCGGGACTTACCACCCCACCGACTCCTGATATGCCTTTTGGTCCCACCACCATCCAAAATACTATCTTCGGGGCCATCCCCACCTTCAGGTCTGCGGGCGGCCTTCCTGCACATGCCTCCTCCGGTCATACCGCGCCTTCCACATCTGCGGCACGCACCTCATCTTCGACTCATCCTTCTGAATCATGCGTCCTCAACCGCCGCTCTCGAGAGTTTCAATGAGTTCGGAAACTATCGTGAGCGTACCCCACCGAAGCGTCCCCTCGAAGCCACGATCGGCAGTGGCTTCCCTTCCCCTGATCGTCCCGCTAACAACCCTTAGAAGCGGCGCAAGTCCGATAATTGAAGCAATATTGTGGTTCTAAATACTTACATTTGTCGGTTCATTGTTTCTACTCCCCCATCTGTCTTCCCCTGCCCTCCGTCCTTGTGCCCCAGATTCTCTTAATGTTTTGTTCATTTACCAATGCGTATCCTTCCCTACGCCGTTACTTACTTACGAATTTCTTTACTAATACTAATGCGTATCCTTCCATACGCCGTTAATTACTTACAAATTTCCTTACTAATGCCTACAGGCGCCGCTACTTACCCATACACAGTTAACTTGCCAATACAATACTTGTGGCACCTCCAACAACGATCTGCGTCGTTCCTGTACAAACAAGTGACTTTGTAACGAATTTCCAAAATCGGACTCCGTTGCGTCCTCTTTCGCGCGTGCTCTGGTTTTCTTTCGCGCGCGCCGGGCTTCTTTCGCGATTTTTTATACAAAGGAACCCTCATAAATATCGTCTCAGAACGGCCGCTTTCAGCATCCCTACTTGATTTCGTCGTCGTAATAGGTCACCCCAAGCCAGACATGAGCGACGTGCACGGAAGAAAAATTTCTGTCGCCGTCGCGGACGACACTGATTGGCGGCTCGGTGTTAATTAAAAACGGACCATTTGGCCCAGACAGTTAAAAACCTGTTTTTAAACGGCTGTTTATAAACCAGTTTATAAACAGTCTTAATATACAAGACCCTACACCATATCCTGTACGAATAGGCATTCATTTGTGAGTGTACGATCACCCGAAAAGTCTGGGGCCTCCGTATCCGCCGTGGACTTTGTTCTCGATTTCTTCTTCCCTGTTTCCTCCGAGTCTGAAACGATCTCCTCGGGTGCCTCTTCGCCCAATTCAATAATTATCCCTAGTTCGGCAACATGCTCTATCGGCTCCTCGTCAGTGGGATTCTCTTCGGGCAGACGATCCTGTGCGTTCGCGTCAGTTGGCGCGCTCCATGGCGTACCCCGAGAGATCTTCATTTCTTGGCTCGCAGAGTCTGAGAAATCACGGGAGAGAGCTTGACGCGTAGCGACAAACTAGTGTTGGTGCATATGTCCACAACGTGTCCAGATCCGATACGTTAGAGCGGGATTTTCAAAATACGTGAGGATATTATCGCTGGCCTCGAAAGAAATGCTAACAATATTGCGCCAGTCAGACATTGTTTTTGGCCGATACAATCAGATGTACAGCCAGTAATAGAGTACTCGAGCTTCTGTCATACTGCGGGGCTGAGGTAGGTCAGAAGACGACTTTTTTAAAATCACTTGCCAGCTGCGGTTGCACTCTTTGATAATGCAGATGGATACCGTCGCAGTCGCCGGGCCATAGGAATTGGCCGAGATTGCATTGACCTTTCTCCACCATGTATGCGAGATTTCAGGGCTTGCCGGGACGCGTTGGAGTGGTTTGGATGAGCCGACAGATTTTTTTAAATCCGCCACATGGCAGCAATGGAGGGACCATGGTCGCGAGGTACAATGAATGAGTCCTTCCATCACTTTCTCGTCCGCTTCTCGAAATCGAGCATAGCACGCATCATCTCAGGCGTCTCCCGTTCCCATTCGCCACTGGTCTCAATTAGCTGAGCCACAGCCCTACGGTCACGCCGGATTCAACATTTGGTCATTCTCTCGAAATTCAAGGCATCTTCTACGGCCGTTGAAACTTAGAAATGCTTGTATAGCTTCTATCCACTTGTAATGCCCGTTGTATCCTCCACGACCGAGACTAGGATTCTCGGGCTTCAACCTCTTGTTGCGGGCGAGGTGTTAACATCAAATAAAATAATTCCGACTCGGGCCACGATCCTGTCTCACTCCCTCGAAGATTTGAAGATCTCTTGGTGATTCCTCAACATGGCTCTAATTTCTCGCTCAATCGTTCCTTTGCCAGATATCTCAAACTGAGGTACTGGCTCATTGTGTTCGTCTGCGGATTTCATTTACTCAAACCTCCAGCCCCCACCGACACAATGGTTTTATCTTTCTGCGGGACTCGGACCCGACCTTTCTTGAGTATTTCCACCATGGATGATCTTTTGCTCCTTTTGCTTCGGAGCGAGGTAATATTCCGTTCACCTCACTTGATTTCTGCCAGCATGGCTTCCCTAATCCTCGACGAGTAGTCCTTCAAAAACTACGGTTTCATCTGTTAAAGTGTATGTCCGGGGGAGGCTAGGTCCGTCCTGATTTAATCCCGGTAATCTATATTCATTTACATCCTTGTCGATTACCCCTTGGAATCGCATTGATTCCTCCTACTACCTCCGACCCGAGGTAAGTTTCCGTCTTTGAATTCTTATGTTTTCTGCGTTCTCAGTCAACTTGCATCTTGACGCTGCTCTGATGTTTCCGCGCGATCTCTGCGCGGCTTTGTCCTCGTATGAAATATTCCGGGCTCGAGCCCTAATTCCGATGTCCTCTCCTCAACGTCTTCAGACCACGGTTGAGGGATACGGTAGTGGGCCCACTCGAGCTCTGTTACTGTCGCTGGCAAGTCTTGTACCCTTGCTTAAACATCGGCTGAGACTAGTCCTTCAACAGTAGTCTCATCGCCCCAGAATTCCCAGGTGAAATCGTTCGTTAGAGGTTGGAGTGGTGTCACACTGCCGGTGTGATGGGTATACATAGGGGTCGGTCGGCTATGGTTGAAGAGTTTCCTGGGAGTAAGTTCGCTTACCTGCGTTAGGCATAGCTAATTTATCCTTGTCATCCAGACCTTCGAACTAATTCGGGGAAGCTTCGGATTTATCGGCCGATATACCGACGCTCCAATTGCTGAAAGGACGCCGCAGGAAATAATTATATCGAACACTACACAATATCAATACATACTCATACTTCAATGCAAAGGTATTACATAAAGCTTTGATAAACGAAAAACGGCAAAAGAAATGCAAGATGCGTCAGAACCAGCACTTCGCCAGCAACGCAGTAAGTAACCTTTCCCCCCCACCCGCGCGCCCACCCGCGCGCTCGTAGCTGCTGCTCGAGCGGCGGCTGCGCGTCGTCCGTGCACTCGTCGCGGACATGTCGTAGCGCTAAGGATCGACGCCCATCAGCGCATGCGGCGCCGCGGGCGGGGCAGGTGCTGCCGTCGTGTTCGTGCCGCATACAGGAGGCGTGGGTCTCGGGCAGTGGGACCGCTGAAAGGATCGGCGCGGTGGCCGGATGCGCTGGGCGCAGGACAGACGATGGGGAATTTGCGCTGCGCACCGAGGTATGTGCAGGCAGGGGAGTCGAGCGGTGAGGGCGGATGTACGGTCCAGACGGTGGGTGCGCGCGGGGACGGGACGAAAGTGGCGTGGGTGATGGGAAAACAGCTGTAGCGTGTGCTGCGTCATACTCGCACTACGCGACAGGACCTGGCTTTGAGCGGACGGGGCGCCACTGAAGACGGTCGCAGTGCATGGCGTCCACGTCGTGTTCGTGGTGCGTGCCAGGGGCAGGTTCTGAGCGGAGCGTTGGGACGGCGCTGAAGATGGTCAGGACGCGCGGGGAGGCGACGAACGCGGCGTGCTCGGTGGAGAGCGGCTGCCGCAGGTGCTGGGGACGTCGGCGTCGGTGTCGTGTTGGGGATGAGCCCAGCTGGGCGCGTAGAGCGGTGAGGACAGTGGATGGTGGTGGCGTAGGCGACGAAGATGGCGCCGGCGATGAGGAACGATCGTGACGCGCGCTGCGGACGCGGGACGCGTTGCGGGTGATACTAGAACAGGTGCGGCTTTGGTGCCCCAAAACCAGGTCTTTGGTCAGGAGCGCGAGGAATGGACGTCCAAGTGACGATGCGCCGAGGACCGATAAGCACTGGGAGGAAAAAGCCAGGATTGATAATTGGCGATGCACCGTGGACACGACTGACGCTGGCTGCCCTTCTATCCCGATCCTTTCAGAATCCAGCTGCGTGAGAGGTACATGCGGGAGGGAACCGCTAGATCAGTGGATGTCTGAGCAAGCCAGGGAAGGAAGAGTGAATGCGAATGAAGCAAAAAAAAGTTAATGGAAAAGCGAACGCACCTTGGAGCGTAGAAGTCGACACCGCTCGAGTCGTGTCGAGCATGGCGGCAATGGTTTTAACGTGAGACTTGAAGGCTGAATGGGAGCCGAAGGCGACGGGCAGACCAGCAGACGGGCAGGGAAGAGCTTCGGCCAAGGGAGGATTCAATGTGGCTTCGATTGGCCAGAATGGTGGTGAGAGTCAGTCTGAGCGAGAGAGAGCGGCTTGACGGCAGTGTGGCTGTGTCTGCCACGTCTGTTCTTCTCCGTACACCACATTGATCGTCCTGATTATTTTCCTTGGTCAGTGCTGGTTCTTGTGGAAACCTCAGCAAGTGACTGATAGACTTCTACCACATTCTCCATCTCCAACAATCTTCTAGCAACAACTTGACGGTATCATGCTTTCCCAAGATGATTCACGGGCACTGTACATCATTGGTGAGAGAGAAAAAATATGCTACTCTGCTGAAATAATTATTCATTTTGAGTAGGTGGCCAAGGTGGTGCTGGTGGTCAGGCACATAGTACTGGTGGCCATGGTGGGCCTGGGTTAGGTCCCACTGTGCATATTACTGCACAAAATCTGCATGCCACATTGACTTCAGAGCAAGCATTTCAGCTCAGGAACGTCCCAGCATCTCAAATTGTCAACCATTGTCCTCCCCCATCAAGAATATTTCAGGGCAGGAGGAATATCCTTGACAAAATGCATCATTTTTTCACTTCTAGTGTGGGAATCCAACACATTTATGTCCTGCATGGACTTGGAGGTGCCGGAAAGACACAGATTGCTCTGAAATTCATAAATGAGTCATTGTCTCGGTGAGCTTGGTCACCCAACTGGGAAATATTTGTTGATCCAGTTTTATGTTCTAGCTTCTCAGACATATTTTTCATCGACACCAGCACCATTGCGACAATTGATACAGGTCTCAAAAACATAGCTGTTATGAAAAATTCTGGGGATTCAAAAGAAGATGGCTTACTATGGCTGACCAGCAAAGTTGAAGAATGGCTTCTTTTCTTTGATAATGCAGATAATCCAGACTTGGATCTGAATGATTTCATTCCTCAGTGCAATCACGGGAATATTGTTATCACCTCACGGAATCCCGGACTGTGTGTGCTTGCTGGGTCACATTCTCTTGTGTCAGATATGGAAGAGGAAGATGCAGTGGCATTGCTACTCAAGAGTGCTGCACAAGAAACCACAATTGGCTCTGAGCAAATTGCAGCAGAAATAGTAAAGGTCAGACAATTGAGCCTGGGCATTCATTAAATTTTGATGGTAATACTTCCTTAGGCATTGTACCATCTACCTCTTGCAGTTGTTCAGGCTGGTGCATTCATCTCAAAGTCTCAGGATCTTGATGGGTATTTGCCTCTTTTTACAAAGAATCAAGCAAAGCTACTGAGTCAAAAGCCTGCTCAGTCTCATGACCATTATGCTTGGACAGTGTACACAACATGGCAAATGAGCTTTGATAGGCTCAAGCCACCAGCGGCCATGTTCTTGCAGCTTTGTTCATTCCTCCATTATAATGGAATAACAGAGCAAATCTTCAGCTATGCATCCAAGTACACATTTCCATCTGATGGTCCATCTAAGGAGAAACTACAGGAGCCTCTGGAATTCCTCTCACATTTCCTAGGGCCAACTAGTGAATGGGACCCTCTGCAGTTTTTGGAGGTCACAAATGAGATCCAAGCCTATTCATTGATTAGCTTTGATGCAGAGAAGAAGCTGTTTTCTATCCATCCATTAGTACATGCTTGGAGTCAAGCAACAGTCTGCAATCCAGAAAGATACATGTCCACCATGGGATCTATACTTGGCATGGCTATTTCAGAACGCTCAGAGTGGAATATTAAGCTGACAAGTCTGGTATTATGTCCACATGTGGAATTGGCTGTGCACAAGAATGCAGAAGTAGCTCTGTTTTTCATGAATGAATATCAATTGATACTCAGTGAAGCTGGAAAATACAAACAAGCTGAGAAGCTGGGCAAAAAAGTCCTAGGGAAATGGGAACAGCTTCTGGGTGACAATCATCCATACACCCTGCTTGCCAAGCGCAATCTGGCTATCACATACTCAGACCTGGGAGAGGACCAAAAAGCCAAAGAACTCAATGTTATTGTGCTGAAGAAACAACAGCAGCTTCTGGGTGACAATCATTCAGACACCCTAATCACCATGGGTAATCTGGCTAGGACATACTCAGCCCTGGGAGAGTATCGAAATGCTGAAGAACTTGAGACTATTGTGCTGGAGAAACAGAAGCAGTTTCTAGGTGACCATCATCTAGATACACTAATCACTATGGGTAATCTGGCCAGCACATACTCAGACCTGGGAGAGTATCAAAAGGCCCAAGAACTTGAGGTTTTTGTGCAGGAGAAACGGAAACAGCTTCTGGGTGACAATCATCCACACACTCTGCTCACCATGGCTAATCTGGCCAGCACACACTCAGACCTGGGAGAGCATCAAAAGGCAAAAGAACTCACTGTTATGGTGTTAGAGAAACGAAAGCAGCTTCTGGGTGATAATCATCCAGGCACTCTCATCACTATGGCTAACCTGGCCAGGACATATTCAGACCTAGGAGAGTATCAAAAGGCCCAAGAACTCGAGGTTTTTGTACTGCAGAAACGGAAACAGCTTCTAGGTGACAATCACCCAGACACTCTGCTTGCCATTGGTGATCTGGCCAGCACATACTCAGACCTGGGAGAGTATCAAAAGGCCCAGGAACTCAAGGTTTTTGTGTTGGAGAAACGGAAACAGCTTCTGGGTGACAATCATCCACACACTTTATTTGCCATGGGTAATCTGGCCAGCACATATTCAGCCCAGGGAGAACATCAAAAGGCTGAAAAACTCCAGGTTTTTGTGCTGGAGAAACGGAAACAGCTTCTGGGTGACAATCATCCAGACACTCTACTTGCCATGGGTAATCTGGCCAAGACATACTCAGACCTCAGAGAGTATCAAAAGGCCAAAGAACTTGAGAGTTTTGTGCTGGAGAAACGGAAACAGCTTCTGGGTGACAATCATCCAGACACTCTACTTGCCATGGCTAATCTGGCCAGGACATACTCAGACCTCAGAGAGTATCAAAAGGCCAAAGAACTTGAGATTTTTGTGCTGGAGAAACGGAAACAGCTTCTGGGTGGCAATCATCCAGACACCCTACTTGCCATGGGTAATCTGGCAAGTACATATTCATGCCTGGGAGAGCATCAAGTGGTTAAAGAACTTGAGGTTTTTGTGCTGGAGAAACAGAAACACCTCCTAGGTGACAATTATCCTGACAGCCTGGATACTATGGGTAATATGGCTACTATACAGAGCCAAAGAGACTTTTCAGACTCTGACAACCCAATTCAGCCCAGCAGCATTCTAGTGCCTGATCAACCCTTTATCTTAACACTCATAGCTAAGATGCAGCATACAATTGCGGATAAGACAGAGTCTGAAGTTGATTAGATACAGCACATCCCAAGCAACATGGCATGAAACATCCTGGAACACACATATAGTACATAGTGTTTGCACCACTATTCACATGGTTTGGATATAGGTATATAAGTAGTGTAGTTACACCCTTGTACTTTAGTTCTTCCTTAAAAAACCAGCATTCATCACCCAATCTCTTATTCATACCAAGGGACAAGATGTGCTGAGCTGATTAAGGCATAGCACATAGTACAGAGTCAAACCCAGATCCAAAAAAAAATAAAGTCTTTGCGTATTTTTCAATGGAAATAGGAGATCATTTAATTGTGAATGAGTGGGTAGGATACTATTACCCATTACCAAATCTCCAGATATTTTTAGAATTTTTGAGAGGGGTGCTGTGGAGCAGGAACTCATTCTTTTTGAGGCCATGTTTTGGTGGAGGACCTTGATCCAAAAAATCAAGCCATATGCAAGTGCTAATCACACCCTGCTGCCAACCTGCTGCTTCTACGAGATAGAGGGACTTCTGAAACCCCCCAAATATACAATCTTGAGTCTGGAAATTGTTGCACATACTCACAGCAACAACTCTCTTCTGTTGACTTCCTGCACAGCCACAGACCTCCGGTTTTGGCAAGTTTTTGATTTTTTTTTTCCCAGCGCATGATTGGTCCAGGGATTTTTGCGAAGGTGAGATTCTCTACAAGTGCTATAGGAGTACCAGAAAAAAAAATGGGGGTCTCCTCCGTCAGAGCAGAGCCAGTAGTTCGCGATTTTTTTGGATCAGGGTCTTTTTTGGATCTGGGTTTTGGCTCTGTATGGTATTCAGCTCACAGGTGCACCTGTTGAGACAGTTGCCTATCCATCCAATATATGCACTTGATGAATTGACTATGACACAGATGACAGTGAGTTGATGTTTTCCATCATTCCTTCAATTCTAACCCCATCATCTCTACCTCCTTCTTCCCCTGTGCACTTGCGTCTTTGCCTCACTGTTGAGCACCAGCGATGCAGCATCAAGCGTCACTCTGAATCTGTCATATTTTTCCAACCATCCTTTTATTTTTTATGAGCTTGAACAGATTCAGATTTGATTATCTCATAGTCATTTTCGGTGGCCCCTAAATCACAAATTAGCTTTAACTGCCGTTATATCTTATGGGTCCCAGTATATGCTAATCCCATTTACAGAAATCTCGCCTGTTCTCTCTGTTTCTCCCCAATTGTCAAGTATTTTAATTGTTTCTCAGGTATTCTGAGTCAATTAAAGCTCAACACTTCTATTATGTGTATGATCGAGGATAGTAGGCTCAATCAAATTGTCCCTGGTGGGTTTTATATGAAACTTTCCATGGATTTCTGTTGCTGTGGTTCCTCAATTCAATTGCGGCTCCACAGCTCTGGTATACCCATCTCGAGGGGCACCAATCAGAAGCTATGAAAATTTCTATATAAACCTGCGCCGCTAGACACCTCTCCTTATTTCTTCCCCTCACCATGGCTCCCCCTCGGTCTATAACTTGCTCATCTACAAGAAGGCCCTGACTGGTGCCGACCTCGACATCAAGTTGATTCCATTCTTCAAATGCCTCACAGGCGACCAGTTTAAAGCAGCTGCCCTCGCTGTTCTCATGGTCTGCCACCCCAACTCTAAAGTGCCTCCCACCTCAGTTGTGAAGAAGTGTCTCAGGACCCTCCTTCCAGTGATGGAAAGCTCTCCCCGTACTCATTGCTCACCCACCTTGTTTCTAGCATTTCGCGATGACCACTTTGGACAGCAGTCCTGGCAACATCTGCGTCTTCTTTCACAATATTTCTACAATGATTGACATTTTCCTTGCCACCCATCCGGGCAAAGAACAAGACATCATCGCTGAGTACTATGGTGCCCCATTTCCTCCTTGGCAGGTACACCAAGTTTGTTTTGTTTTTAAGAAACACTGACCACCCTTATTCATCTCAGAATTATCCTGTTTTTCAACACAATCTGGAGCTCCCAACGAGTTGAGGCCCCACTGACAATGACCTTGATTGTAGTCCTGCTCTCAACACATCCCCCTCTTGCAAGCGCAAGGGTTTGAGCAGGCCCGATTCCGACGTGGACGTCTCCGAGTCCGACGAGGGTTCACTTCTGGTTCAAAAGTGAGTTTTCCTTGTTCCTCTTGTTTCTTTTGTCTGATTTTTGTTTCAGGCCATCCGCTTCACCTGCAAAGAAAGCCAAGATCAACGTGAAACCGGTGAAACTCGTAAGTTTCGCCTGTTTCCTTGAGTTCTCCATGACCTAACATTTCTTCCCTTCTCTCAGGAGCCCTCTCTTGCGGTCGGTCCAAGCAGCGGTGTGCTTAATCTGGGCACTCCCTCCGTACCTCGAAGAACAACCTGTGATCGACCTCAACAACGGCAAGTCGAAGGGTAAAAAGAAAGCCAAGGTGCATTTCCAGAATTTCTTCAGTTTTCCTCCTTCTGACTCTGGCTTTTTAGGGCATGACACCGAGGAACACGTTGCTGGCGTCATGCCAGTCATTACTCAGAGGCTCGTCAAGATTGTCTCCAACCCCAAAGCTGGTTTTGGTAAGCAAAGTTGTGTTTCCTTCATTTTAGAAGTTTTTCAACCTTTGCTTCCAGCATTTTTCCAGGGTGTTGGCGCCTCCAACTACCTCATTTCCATCACTGTTTGCCTCCTTGAATCATTTCCTTTGCACTGCCCATAAGGCTAACTCTATCCTCAGCACCGATGGGATCGGTTCTCTATGCTTCCGACACCACTGACAGCATCCAGAAGGCTTTCAACATTCTCATCACTTGGTTCAACCGAGTCATCAACCCGAAGGCCAAGTCTGCGGTGTCTGCCAGCGAGAAGGATGGCGAGGTGTCCGATGATGGTGACGAGGAGATGCCCCCCATGCAAGTTGGAAGACGACATTGGAAACAAGGGAAACGGCAGAGATGAGGCGCCCTCATCGCCTGCGGCAGAGAAAGGGAAAAAATAGTAATTAATTCCTTCCGTCTCCTTTGTTTTTTCTGTTTCTAATCCTCTTTGCACAGATATTGTACATGTTGCTTGAGCTTTGGCTCAAAAATTTTTATACACTTGCAATATTTGTACGCCTTTTTGTATAACACACAAAAATTTCGATACACATAGTAGAAATTTTTGCGTATGTTAATGAATTATTTTCCTCAGGGTTCTTTAAGTGTGTGGCTTAAGTAACATCAAGTCGAAATTGAGCGAATATGTCTCTAGTATCACCGGTTTCTTTTGTTTCTAAGATCACTAATCATAAATGACTTGTGAAATCTTATAAGACCACTGCTGCCATCACCAGATCAGGATCTTTGATCCAGTTACCACAACCGCATGTGTTGAAACAAACAATATGCAACACCATCCATCATCAATTTCATTCTTATGGGGTTATATGTCCGCATCCTCCGAGGTACTTAGGTTATAAACTGTATCCTGGGGCTCCTATTTTCCTTATAGGAGAATATGCTTCATCCATACAATCTAACTTGCTTCCTCTGTTCATGAACAAGTCTTTGGAAGTTCCTGAATCCTTTTATTTCAACTTTTTGCCTAGATCACTCTCAATTAATGTTGCCACCACTTGTGACTTGACCCCACAAAGTCGACTTACAAAAAAAAACTCAGTTGAGTCAAGTTGGGTCAAGTGCCGTGACTTCCCTCAACTTGCAAACCATTCCAAGTGACTTTGAGTCGACTTGAGTCGACGTGAGGTCGGGTTTATTATCTTTTTATTTTTATTTCTATTTTTATTTAGCAGGGTACACAGAAAGCCTTCTCGTGACCCCAGGTCACTTCCTAATTGTCACAGTCAAGGCTTTAATCGCATCCAATATCAGAGATAGAGGATTGGGGAGTGCGACTTTATGTAAGGCTCGAAGATGATGGAATAAAAGACTAAAGAATACAAGCGACTAGCTACTCAACTTTATACTGTTCTACTCATCATGTGAACTAACTACATAAATATAACTAACATGGGGATCGCGAGCGTATAGCGATCAAAGACTGTCAAACGTCCGATCATATGTCATCCATAATTAAAACCTCCTGGCTTCTTCCTGTGAAGTGTTCTGTAACCATGCGTCATAATAGCCTTGCGTATTCCGAACACTCAACATGCGCTAACCGGGTGTCATGATGTCATTCCATGTGTTTATGCAGCATTCTCCCAATCTTCCATAGATAAAAGATTATCATCGTCTCTGGGCGCTATTATGATGGGCGCTGTTATCTTATCATAGATAGGTGTTGGAACGATTAGATTAGGGTCAAATCGTGACATTACCCCCCTCTCAGGATCGTCGTCCCCAACGACAGGAATGAACATGTTTGTTTCTGGAATAAATAATTTCTTCGTCGAATATTCTAAGGATTCCTCCTTTGGTTTATATCTTTTGATTAAATAATCCCAATGTCCGATGGGTAAAATCGGTAATCTCCGTATTTTATGTTCTTTTTTGTATTTTTCAAGGGTTTTTTTTTGCTCCAGGCAATAAATGACGTGCAGGTTCCCATGTTCGTTCTCCAAGTGGATAATCTTTCCATTTGACAAGATATTGATATCCTCCTCCTTTTCTCCGATGTTTAAGGATTCCGTCTACTTCGTATCTCTCTTCATTATTAATAATCTGTGGTCCTGGCCGCTTCTCTCTTCGGTTCTCCGGCGGTTCTATGTATGGATGAAGTTTTGCCTCATTATAAACTGGATGTGACTTGTCCATTTCAGGCAATCTTAGCTTCCACAATGAAGCACCAATTTTCTCTAGGATTTCGTAAGGGCCTAGTCTCGTGTCGTCAAGTTTCTTTGTTGGCCGATCTGTTGCGATGTCCTTGGCATCCAGCCATACGTTATCGCCAACTTTGAATACTGGTGCGTCTTGATGCTTGGCATCATAATATTTTTTCATGGTTTTCTGGGTTTTTTCCAACGCGGTTGCAGCTTCATCTCGTATCATTTTCATTTTCTTTGCAAAGTCTTCTGCTGCCTCATTGCGCGTCTCAACTGCGTTTTCTATCCCCTTCCAGGGGTGGTATCCTTGGTTCGTAAAGAATGGCGACATGCTTGTCGATGAGCTAACTTTGTCATTGTGTGTGAACTCGGCTAAAGCGAGCCACTCCGCCCAATCCGATTGTCGATAATTTACAAATATACGGAGATATTTTTCGATCTCTTGATTCATCCGTTCCGTCTGTCCATCAGTGATTGGGTGATGGGCTGTGCTTGGATTCATCTCGATCCCGAGGAGTTTGTTAAGCTCTGTCATATATCTGCTAACAAATCTCGGATCTCGATCCGATATAATTTTACGGGGTACTCCGTGATATCTAATCACTTGATCTCTGATCAATCGCGCCGTTCTTTCAGAAGTCAATTCCATATTTGTAGCTTCGCAGTGGATCATCTTCGAAAAGGTATCCACCCATACATAAATAGCATTAAAGCTGTTGCTTAACGGCAACGGTCCGATAAGATCTTCAGAGATGATCTGCCAAGGTCCTTCGGCGATCATGTGCGGGTTAAGCTTTCCTTGTTTATATCTGTGTAGCAGCATTCTCTGGCATGCCTCGCATGTTTTTACATATTCCGATACTTGGTTGCCTATCCTGGGCCACCAATAATTACATTCAACCATTTCTTGGGTTCGGTTCTCACCTGGGTGTCCCGCAAGGGGGTTATTGTGATGAAGTCCGATAATCTTGTCACGGAGTTCTTTGTTTCTCGGCACGTAAATAAGGCCGTTGTAATAAATAACATCTTCTTTCTTTTCCCATCCAGGGAGTTCTTTCTTAAGCGCCTCTTTCACGCTTCCGTCTATCTTCTCGGTTTTGATCCGTGACATGATCTCGGCTTCTGGTGCTTCGATCATAATATCCTGTGATCGGAAGTATTCGGGTTTTAGAAGGACGACATTTTCATTATCGCCTTTTCCTTGGTCATGATCCGCCCGGCGGGATAATAAATCAGCTTGTTTGTTTAAGGCTCCCGGCCTATGTGATAATGTAAAATTGAAGTCCGCTAATTCTTGAATCCATCGCGCCTGGCGTCGATTAACCTTCTGCGGAACTTTAAAATACTGCAGCTTTTGATGATCGGTCAAGATATCAAATGTCTGCCTCGCTCCTTTGAGCAGCGATCGCCATTCATCTAGTGCAAGCATTATTGCGAGCATCTCTTTGTCATAGATCTTGTAATTTTGCTCGGTCTCATTAAGTCCGTGAGACATAAATGCGACTGGTCTCCACTTTCCCTCCTGCTCCTGACTAAGCACTGCTCCCGTCGCTCCGTCTGATGCATCTGCCTCTACTCGGAATTTCCCGTGATCCGTTGGTAATGCTAATATTACATCCTCTGCAATACAATCTTTAAGTTTCTGGAACGCTTTGGTCTGTTCTTCTCCCCAGGAGAAGCCTTCTTTTCCAGTAAGCCGTGTCAACGGCTTGGCGATGTCGCTAAATCCTCTCACAAATCGTCGATAAAAGTTAACAAATCCAAGGAACCCCTGCGTTTGTTTAAGGTTCTTTGGTTCCGGCCATTCCATGATTGCTTTGATCTTTGCGGGATCCATTTGGACCGAGTTGTGGGAAATGATCACCCCTAGGTATTCAATCTCGGTCTTTTCAAAATCGCATTTCTCCGGTTTCAAGAATAATTTATTCTTCTCAAGGGTGTCCAATACCCGTTTTACAATTGCACGGTGTTCCGTTAAGTTATCCGTAAAGATCAATATATCGTCAAGATATACGATCACTTTTCCTTCATTAATTAAATCTCTTAGGATATCGTTCATCATCGTTTGAAACGTGGCTGGCGAGTTCGTTAATCCAAAGAACATCACCAACGGCTCGAACAATCCTCGATTGGTTCGAAAAGCCGCTTTCCACTCGTCTCCTTCTTTGATGCGAACATTATTATAGCCCCATCGAATATCTAATTTCGTAAATATCTTGGCTCCTCTGAGCTTATTAACCAGTTCCGGGATCAACGGAAGTGGATATTTGTTCTTGATTGTCATTTCATTTAATTTACGATAGTCCTGGACGGGTCTCAAACTGCCGTCCTTCTTTTTAATAAAAAAGAATGCCGACGCCATCGGCGATTTCGATGGGCGTATCCTGCGGCTTTTAAGGTTTTCTTCGAGAAACTCATTGAGCTTTCCTTGTTCCGTTATAGATAACGGGTAGATCTTGCAATCTACAGCCTTTGATCCTGGCTTAAGTTCGATTGCATGGTCCCACGGTCGTTTCTCTGGTAACGAATCGAAGGATTCCTTCGCGAATACTTTTACATATTCCCGGTATTGTTCCGGGATTTTCTCTTCTGTCTTTTTCTCTTTTTCTCTGTTCGCCTCTTCTGCGAATTTCTGCGCACTTGTCTCTTTTAGTCGCAGATCGATCTCTTCGGCGAAATCGACCATCAAGATCGATTCACCCTCCTCTAGGAACTCATCCTTCTTTTTCCCAGAGGCTGTCTCCGTTCTGTTCATCCGGCATTCTTCCGGGCATCGGTTAAATATGATCTTCTGGCCTTGCTAGTCGATACTTGGATTATGTTTAAATAACCAATCATATCCGATAAATATTCTAGCCTTCCCGAGACCTGTGACAAGGAACTTTTGACGTTCGGTGTGTGGTCCAATTGTCATGGTCAGCTCCACATAGTGGGTGATCCGTCCTCCTGTGTTCTCCGTCCCGTCCGCGTTATGGGCGACGATAGGCACATCAAGTTTTTTAAGCTCGAAACTTTCGGCTTTGGCATAATCTCGATCGATGCATGTGGAAGTGCATCCGTTATCAAGAAGCGCCTTAACCGTGCGCGTCTTTCCCGTGTCTAACGCTGTCAACGTGACAGGCATCAGCATCTCGTGATGTTTTCTCTCCTTTTGTAGATCTTGAAGCTCTTTCTTTAGCTTCGAATGATCCCATCCGCACAACTCCAGTGCTCGTCTAGCGAGCCACTTTGCTGCCTTCATTCCGATAAGTCCGGCCGGGGGTGTGCATGGTATCATCACCCTCGGTCTTTCTCCTCTGGTTCTTTCTTTTGGCGCTTCTTCCTCTGATAAGGATTGAGCCTCCGCGACATCGTCACCCTTTTTCTTCTCACTATTTTTATTGCTGGTTTGGGTTCCAGGGGCCTTTTCTTTCTGCAAAATACGAATGGGAATGGAGATAGTATTTTTAGGGGTTTTTTCTACATCATCTACTACTATATTGTCCTGTGTACGTAGATTGGTGTGTTCTTTTAGATAATTTATTGAATCGTTTTGGATCGTGTCATCAGTCTTCTCTTCTTCAAGAGTATATTTATTGCATGGGAGAGGGGGTGCCGATTCGGCCTTGATCGGGACCCTCTTTAAAAATCCTGGCCAAACTTGGCCTGCGCTTGTTCAAATAGGAATTTAAAGTCTTCCACAGACATCTCGTCGGTTCGCAGAGCGCAAATGTTTACTTTCCCTCGCAGTCTTTCCCGCTTGGGTTCTGGGCACTCTCGTGCCATGTGACCTTCCTTGTCACAGTTGTAGCATTTGAAGACCCCTTTCGGTGTTTTCGTCTTGTCAACGTCCATCGGCGCCGGGTTTCCCGGGCTAACCGGTTGAGATAAATAAGGGGCCCCGCCCCGTTTTTGCGTGTTCTGGGTTGTCTGACCCGTTCCCTTGTTCTGGTTTGGTGTCCAGAACATGTTTCCTTGCCCATACTGGGCTTCTAAAAGCTTCTCTTCTTCCATCACTCCGTTGATGGTCATCAGCTTCTTTCTTAGATCCCGGTACTTCGTTGGGATCTCATTTCCTCCGGTGTATAGCCGGGTCCGCACATCCTTGTTGATGTGTCTGCGTATTAGATGACACAAGAATGTGTCATTTCCTGTTCGACCGGGTTGGTATCCGGCCTGTTCCGCATTCAATTCAAAGGTTTGAATAAACCCTGCCAAAGATTCCTTTCCTTGGCGTGTTGTCGTAAGCCTTAAGAAGGCCATCTCTTTGACATTCTGATCTTCGAATGTCAACTTTAGCTCATTCACGAGCTCTTCGAACGTTTCTCCTAGAAGGAGAGCCCCGTATTTTAGGTGCTGTCGCTTCCAATTTCGTACCCAGTTTGATGCCGGGCACGGCGCGCCATCATCTCTGCCCAGCAGAGATAATGTGAAGAAGATCTTTTTCTTATCTTCATCGAATTCCGATTCATATGCCGCCATGTACGTCATGAGGGCATCCAAGAAGGTTTCCCATTTGGCCGTGTCTTGGCCGTCATAGGAATGCGGGGTTTTGGCTAGGGATATTTTCGAACTAGCCGGTTTCTGCGGTGATCTTTGCAGTACTGCAGCTACAGTAATTGAAATACCCATGCCGGTGGGGGAGGTGGTGGCTGTGGAACTTGTGGTTGTTCATGCTGGATGTTCTCCGGGGGAATGGGAGATCCTCGGTTAGACATGTGTGGTGATGGGAATGGTGATAGTCGGGTTCTGGGATATCGTAGTTGACCGCTCCTTATCGGAATCGGTTGGTGGACAACGGGTGGGGGATCTGGGTGTTCGGGGGCTGAAAGATAACCTCCTGATTCGTCTTCTGAATCCGGAAAGTTACTTAGAAATGTTTGTTGGGGTGCTCGGAACGTCACGGTGGGCCGATATGATGGCCGCGTGGTACGCGGGGATGGTGTGTGTAAAGGAATTCCGCATAGGGCGGTTGGTGAGTTTGGGGCATTCTTTTTGCGATTGAAACTATCCCGGGCCTTCTACGACCCTCCCGGTGATAGCTAGATAGTCCTCCCCGAAGGTCAGGCTAGTGCTCCTTTGACTATCTTACATGGGGACGGACTCAACGTTTCCCGTAGCGTGTGACGTCGTTCAATATAATGGAACTCCACCAAGTGACGCTGCAATTGTTTTACTTCGGTGTGGACGAAGGAGTGTGTCGGATAGGTGTGAATGGATCTTCAGTTACGAGAGACCAAGTAGAGGGTAAAGACATGCAAGTAGTGCGCAAAGTGGGGGGGAAAGGAAAAGGAGGTCGAAGGATGGCGGTACGAGGGTATGAAGGGTAGTCTTTTATTATGTCACAGTCAAGGCTTTAATCGCGTCCAATATCAGAGATAGAGGATTGGGGAGTGCGACTTTATGTAAGGCTCAAAGATGATGGAATAAAAGACTAAAGAATACAAGCGACTAGCTACTCGACTTTATACTGTTCTACTCATCGTGTGAACTAACTACATAAATATAACTAACATGAGGATCGCGAGCGTATAGCGATTGAAGACTGTCAAATGTCTGATCATATGTCATCCATAATTAAAACCTCCTGGCTTCTTCCTGTGAAGTGTTCTGTAACCATGCGTCATAATAGCCTTGCGTATTCCGAACACTCAACATGCGCTAACCGGGTGTCATGATGTCATTCCATGTGTTTATGCAGCATTCTCCCAATCTTCCATAGATAAAAGATTATCATCGTCTCTGGGCGCTATTATGATGGGCGCTGTTATCTTATCATAGATAGGTGTTGGAACGATTAGATTAGGGTCAAATTGTGACACTAGTTGAGTTGACTACCGCAGTTCTGTGTTTAATTTAATTTTACCTGGTAGGTGCATTTTGGACACTTAGCTACGTCAGAAGTATTCAAAAAGCACTCTTTTCGGAGTTTGTATGCATCATTGTGTGTACAGAGGCCTATGAAGTGCGCCAATATGTTGTTCCAGTAGCTTTGTTGGTGGTCTGTTTTGACAGGTGTCCTTTGGCCCTCATGATCGTATCAACACTCTTCTTTTTTTTTTTTCCCCATGTGGGCACTTTACTCCGGACCATCCGCAAACAGGATGAGGTCCACACCGCTGATGCAACTCCTGTGGTCCCAGCAGATGCACAATGCCTGGGCGCTCTAGTCGTCAAGGTGGCTTCTGATCTCACGTGCTAACAACCCATGATATGAATACTCTTTTCCTCTTCAACTCAATGCACGATACAACGAAGCTTTGACTGAATTCTTTTCTTAAATTCTCAATATACCATACACCGTAATCGCACCTGAATTTAAGGTACACTATGTGATTTACAGTATCTCAAAAAACCTTTCAAATGTCAGTGACATCAGGAAAGATTGCTGCATATCTCATTAAGCCATGAGGCTGGCACCATGAAACTTGGTACAGTAGTAGTATATGCTACTACCTACAAACAGACCAAGTTTCATGTATTTCTATGCATGGAGTGAGTTGTAATTCCATGGAGAAGTGAGCAGGTGCACTTGAAAGGTTTTGTTGCTGACATCTTTCATCGGCAAAATTGGTGACATCATGGGGTGGAGTCAGGTGGAGCAAACCAACATTATTGCCACTGTTTGTTACACCTTTTCTACTCTCTACCACCAGCTCACTTGACACCTTGCACCATGCACAAGCTTTCTGAAGACAAGGTTAAAACCATCCTGTCTCTCATTGATTCGGGCCATCCTCTCCCCCAAATCCACCAAATAACTGGTGTCAGTCTTGGAGCACTATCCAATCTTCGCACTGAGCATCGGCCTGATGCCCCAAAGTCACGTGGCGGCTGTCCAAAGCTGCTTTCAGACAATGACATTCGTCATGCCCGCCGCCTTATCACTTCTGGCGCAGCTGACACTGCGACCCAGGTCACCAAAATTTTGGGTGACATCACCAACAAGTCCATCCACCCTCAGACAACACGAAATGCCCTAAAAAGCACTGGCTTGAAGGCGATTCACAAGAAGAAAGTCCCTGCACTAGCTACCCGACATGTCAGGGGACGCATGCACTTCGCCGAATCACACCGATACTGGACACTCGAGGACTGGAAACTGGTCACATGGTCTGACGAGACAAAGATCAATTGCTTTGGGTCAGATGGGCTTCACTGGGTGTGGAAGAATCCTGGGGAAACCCTCTCTCCACGCTTGGTTGACCAGACTGTTAAACATGGTGGTGGCAGTCTTATGGTCTGGGGTTGCATGACATGCGAGTATGGGGTTGGAAACTTGGTGCAGATTGATGGGAAGATGGATGCTGAGCTCTACACCCAAATTTTGGATGAAGACCTTCGTGGAAGCTGCGAAGATTGGGGTGTAAACCTGGCTGATATCATATTCCAGCAGGACAATGACCCCAAGCACACCAGTAAACGGGCCAAAAAATGGTTCGAAGACAACGAGGTCAAGCTCATGCCATGGCCTGCACAGTCCCCAGACATAAATCCGATTGAAAATCTGTGGAATTACCTCAAAAGACGGCTTGGAGAGTACAAAACTGAGCCAAAGAGTATGGAGGAGCTGTGGGAGAGAATCCAAGCGGAGTGGAACAAGATTCCACTTGATTTTGTGCGCACATTGATTGGGAGTATGCCTAGCAGGGTTGAGGCACTTTTGAAGGCCAAGGGGAAGTGGACCAAGTACTAGAATACTACCAATAATTCCAAGTTTAGCCCTGCCAAAAAACCTTTCAAATGCAATTCCTGGATTATTTTAAGCAGAGGATCAGCTGTGTTTGATGGATTGGTCTCAAACTTTGCATGAGGGTAGTAGGGCAGGTGTATTCTGTACCTGCAAAGTTTCGGCTCAATACATAATCGCATTGTTGACTTATGGCACTGTCTTTGGACATGTCACCAACATTTGAAAGGTTTTTTGAGGTACTGTAAATCAAGATGATCATGTCTCGATAAAAGTTGGAAATTATTCATTGCCTAACCTAGCAAAAATTGAGAGCATCCCAGAACATGTTAATAATACCCTAAAATTGTGTCCAGAGAAAGCTACACCAGGCGTATATGGCAATTTGGTATATCAGATGGTCGCTGATCAGCGGAGCGCCATGATATATAAAAGCCCCTCAGCTAGCGTACCTACTGATACATCAATCCCCGTATCAGCCGCTGCCGATGCGTTTTGCGCGCTCATCGCTAGCGCGCATGGCCGCCTTCTGATGGTCCGTGCATGGGCGCGCTCCGCCTCATCCCCAAATGGGCACTTGTTTACATTTGTTATAATCTCATCACCCCCTTCCTCCCTCCATAGCGCGGGCTCCCCCCGGCCTCTGGCGGCCCTACTGGCTCCGTTTCTTCGCTGGGAACATCAGCAATCCCTGATTTTTCACGTAGTACTCCAGAGCACTACATAGCACTACAGAGCAAAAGACCTTCACTACAGCCACTACAGCCACTACAGTCCACTATGGGCCACTCTGTAGCACTACATAGTGGTCCATAGTGCAGAAAAATCAGGGTTTGCTGATGAAGCTCTTCTTCCTATTGTACATGGCTGCGTCTGCTTCCATGATGTTCCATCCGCCCAAATTGCTCTCAATAGCCTGGCATTACCCTTACTACCCCGTTGGGGCCGCTTCCCTGAAACTCTAGGGCCCTCAAGTTTCTCCTCCTCACTCGCACATCCCTTATTGTGGGCCTCTCAACACTGTGCATGCGCTCGCTATTGCGGGCACCGTTCCGTGGCTTTGCCGGAGCTCGCGCGCGGGTTCCTGTGAAATAAGACGAGCTCATCTTAAGTTCTGGCCGATTTTACCGCCAGCAGGACTTAAGTGCGCGCCGAACTTAAGTTCCGGCTCACATGCATGCCCGCCTGTATAGCGCTCCCTTCACGGAACTGCAACTTAACTCTCACCCCGACTTAAGTTCCGCTCCACAACTTAAGTTCCGTTCCACAACTTGAGTCCCAGAAATATAGTGCTGCGACGTTGGCCAACCCACAAGTTAAGCTTTCGTCATAATTAAGTTAACATGTCTACTACGCATCGCCAGAACTTGAGTTCGGCTGGAACTCAAGCTTGCGAGACTGTTGCTGTGCAGCGCGACCGCGTTACCGACGGGGTATCCGAGCGCGGGACCAAGACGTGTCAACAAGGAAGGAATGGTAAGTGCAAGTGCATTCGAGATTGACGACACACGACTCACTGGCGTTTCTTCTACCCTCAGATCTCGAAGGAAATGCCACCGAGATATAGCAAAACCTTCAGCAGGAGCAAAAGCGAGAATAAAAGGGAGGGACAACGACATACATTGTAGAGAAGTTGATGATGTACTGGCAGAGCATACTGTTCACGGCTGTTGACACGACATCGAATTGCAGCTGTATAAGAACGCGGTGACATCGGACTGGCAGGTGACAATGGGCAACCAGGCTGGGCCAAGGAGATTTCCAAGCTTCTTACAGGACACTCACAGTGAGGGTAGACGCAGGTTGTCCAGGGGTGGCAAGCATATAGTGGCGAAGGAGAAGAGAAAGAACAGATGTGACAAGTGACTTGAAGTTACCAGCGTGAGCCGCAGCGATCAAGGTGGCTGTGGACTCTCCTTCTCTTTCTTCTACCACCATCATCTCGACTTGTTGCAGCACTGAGACACCCTGCAAACGACGCACTTTGTGAGTTATTGAGTTTTATATGTCCTTTTACTTGAGCTTTGAGGACCATCTTTACTTATTGTCACCCAATCAGCACTCAAGCAAGTGGCATCTTGTGAAACTTACTAACGTTTGCGGGTCTTTGCATGAATGTCAGCAGTGCCGATGTAGCTTCGATTACATGTCGTCATCGACAGGAGCCTAGTCAAACCCAAAGGGAAGAAGACATAGAGGTATGAAATCACTGACTTCAGTTGTTTGATACAGAACTGAAGTCGCCGTAGAACTTGAGTTGTGCCGGAACTTGAGTAGTATTCCAACTGAAGTCCTTCAATTGTTTCCATGTTTCATTTTGTATGCTTGAACTTGAGTTGTTTGTGAACTTAAGTTGTGCGTGCACTTAGCTCGTGCGGCTGAACTTAAGATTGAGGTTGTCTTGGGCATCATGTCAAAGGTACGGTATTTGATGGATTTAGCCCACTTTCGTAGAACTTAAGACATACGGAAACTTAAGACTTGATGGCGGTAAAATCACCTAGGACTTAAGAGGAGCTAATAAAGTATTTGGGTTCCTGGGCCCCATTTCGCCCAGAATCTTCTGTACGCCCGTCTACCATTGTATCCTATCGTATGAGAACGCTTTTGAAGCTGTCAGATGCCCTGGCGCCGCTACGTGGATTCCACAGCTACAGCACTGGCGCGGCTTTTTTGGCAGGAAATCGGGGCGGTTATGGTCTGAAAATGGTGCGTAATTCTTTTCTCGTCCTGCCTGCGTCAGTGCAGCACTCCCGCGGTGCGTCTAGCATCGCGCAGGCCGGATAACGGGGCTCGGCACATTCGTTTTGATTGCGCCCCACCCCCCGCTACACAGCATGGGCCCAATATCCGTCCTTCTCGGTCCACCCGACAACTGCGCGATGCTCCCTCCTCGATCAGCGTCTGCTGCGTGCATGATGGACGCCGCCTCGCCTCGCGCCATATTTGCCAGATAGCATTCGGGACCGGCGCCTTCGGGTGCCGGCATCCACAACGTCGCTCCTCGCCATTCACCTGGTCTGTTTGCCATCTTTGTGTGTACATATACACCTGTACGCCTGGATTACGCGCGTCAAATCAGTTTGCTTGGTGATACTTTGGCATACGCATATTCAGCTGTTCGCCGGCGTTCCGATATGCCTATACTGTCCCATCCTCTGTGGGTGGGACAGTGCGCCCGCTTGTCCGCCCGCCCGCTTTCTGCGCAATTTTGTTGTCGCTCGCGCGTCGGCCCGCTGCCGGCCCGGCATCCACTTGCTGCGCTCTCGCCCGCCGCCGCCGTTGCAGCCTCCTTTGTGCACTTGTTTCGCATATTCTCGATGATTGCCTCAAACTACGTCGTGTACGCTACTTACTGGTTCTCTTCTGTGACAGTTACGACCGATACATGTCCATATTCAGCGAGTTGCACTAAAATGTGACCTTTCTTCGAGCATCGTACCATTTAGCCCACCGAAGTATTTTTCCCATGTACAACGTTAGTAATACTGATGGATCCTACATGCTTTTGAATTCCTCGGTGACTGGGACAGACGGGAATCGCCTAATTGGTGATCAGGGGTTTTGATAGCTCCCGAAAATCGGGTTCGTTGAGCCGTTCTTCAGCTCTCAGGGGATTGTCAAGTTATCAGAAGTATAATAGCACATTATCAGCTGCTATGTTGCCTTGCTGCGAAATTTGTCATTTGAACTGTGGGAAATATACTACCGAGCCGCAGACGTTCACTGCGTGGCTTACCTTAGCGCACCTCGTTCAGTTCTTCTTTTTCTTTCATTAGTTGTGTGGATCGAGCACATTCTCTGAATCGGTTACCTTCTACGAGACCTTCTACCATCTCAGATTCTGTATACAAGGAGTTTTTCGTTATCATCGCAGTGTTTTTTTGTGTTAGAGCATTTTTGAGAGTGAGCAAAAATTCACTTTTTTCAGCATTTCCACAGGTGCAGGGGTGGGTCAAAGCCTACAAGAGGCATGATGTAGATTGTATAATGCATTTTGAGGGTTTGTTTTGACTTTGAAAGCGAAATTAGAAATTTCAACTTGGGGTCAGGGAATGAGTCGAAGACACGTCTGTTTCCCTACTGAATTCAGAACATCTTGCCGTTTCTACAACTTCTTACCTTCACACAACTTCTGTAAATTGAGTATATTTTCAGAGTCGGCTACCCTTCTGGACATCTTATAACATGCTAGATCCCCTTTCTGAAGACTTCTTCGTCTTCGCCGGGGCCGTTTTCCTCGTTAGAGGATTTCTGAGATTTTTCAAAGTTGCTATTACTCCACATTTTTTATACAAATTGAATGGGGTCGCTGAATCCGGAGCTTCTGTGATTTCAGATCCTCCATTAAGTCCCTCAGAGGCCCAAACGAAGCCGAACTTGCAGTTAGAGGCTCGTGAGACAATACGTGACCACAGTGACATACGTGACTTTATTCCTCTCACCACGACCCATCCGCTCGTCGATGTTCACCCACGCAATTTTTTTTGCTCAATCCGACGCCGGGGGTGTATTCTTAACTGTCCTATGGTCTCTATGGGGGCTTTTCGACCTTTTTCATTCAGCAAATGCTGCGCTTTCGCCACTTCTTGTTCGCCACATCCCTCTCTGCGTTTTTCAATGTCTTGGGCACGACCGCACCCTGTTTGCACCCTGGACTACCTGAGAACACTGCACTATACTCCAGCGTCTGTCATTATCAGATACCTCGTGTCTACTGCTGCAATGAGCAAGCCAAGGGCCGGATGCCAGTCGTGCTGAATAAAGTGCGCTGCAAGGCTAATCTTGGGCAATCCAGTGCGTCTCCTACTCGCTCACCTGCGGTTCATGCTCATCTATCTTTTAGCTGAGATTTTGGACCCGGTGTGGACTGCGATGTGCAGTTTTGTCCCAGATTGACGCAGCGGGATCTTTCGATCCATGCTCTCAATATGATTCTCTCTCGCTGGCAACACCGGGATGGCTTGGACCCCTCACGGCCATGTCGCCCTTCTGTGCAGGACACCCCCAATCTGTTCTCGCTGAGCTGGAATCGTCCTCGAAGGAGCAAATCCCGCAGTGGTCAATTCCCGCCAGCTGTAGAGCGTCGCAACGTCGGCGCCAGTCGTGGGAGCAGGTTGCGCACTGCCGTCCCTCCGGAGAAATTGTCGGTTTATGCCGCGCTACCCGCCGATGCAGCACGGTCGGGAAGTGCGCCATTGGTCGAGCTGCATCCGAGTCGCTTCGAATGTGTTACCCAGGCTCTTAACATGCCATCCACGGTCTCTCGTGCGCGCCCTGCGCGAGGCTTCGAGTCCTTGGTGCTACCGAACTGTCGCTAGATCTATTGCCAGGCTCTATAGAGCCTGGCCATGTCACACCACCTGAATATCTGCACCAATGAGTGCTCCAGGTGCGCTCTACCTCACCCCTGTGCCCTCCGCGTTCCCGCACTCTGTTCCCTTTTCCCCGCACACGCCCCACTGCCGGGGAACCCGGCCGATACCCAGTGTGAGGGAACACAAACCGTGCGCCCACGACTACCTGCAGCGCGCTGCGCTGCAATTCGGAGATATTCCGGCCACGTAGTCCGAATCGCTCCGGGCCGCGCCACCGCCCAGAGCTCACCAGAACGCGTTATCGGTGGTGGTGCAGTTCCAGAAGCGATAGTGTGCAGAGCCAAGCTACCCCAACGAACTGCGGATCTCAGGGCCGCTGTACCTCGCAGATACGCTCCCCCTGTGTTATCCTCGGTGGTGCGGGCGCTGGGTACGAAGGGAGCTGGTGCAGCCGCCAGTGTAGCACCGCGCCAGTGCGGCCAGGTATTTTCGCATCACCGCCCGTCGTCATCGAGCAAGAGCATGCATGCGCGCACGCGGTAGCGCCGTGATGCGCGCTGCCATACAGAGTGTGCAGAACAACAAGGGGCTCCCGCCGGCGCGTGGAAAATTCGGCCGTGTCCTGCTGTCCGCAGCCGTGCCCTGCATGGTGCGTGCGCTCAATGCCCACCTTCAGTATATTTTCTGAGCGGTGCGCTGCTGTTCTGAGCTCGGGAGGCTCGCATTGCCGTACAATGCACCCAGTACATTTTGGGATAAATCGCCGTTTTACGTTGTTATTCCACTTCGATTGCATTAATTACCGTACTACCCACACTTTATGTATTTTCTGCATATACAGTAAATTTTTCGCGAATTTTGGCTGTGATTTTGTGGGCATCGTCGAGGACGACGTCGAGACCATTTGATCACTGTCTTCCAAAAGCGGATAGTCGTCCTCGCCATGCTGCACAGCGACGACCGCTGAAATTAATGGTGAGCTGTGGGCTTAATAAATGTAAAATGGTCGCTGGCATGATATATCAGATGGACCTCTAAGCTAGCGGTTTTTATACATCATCGTCTTCCGAGGATTAGAGAGGGTTGATACATCAAACTCCTACACTAAGGTGGCTACACATTTTCCATCACCGTGTGCGAGCTCAAAGTGGATGGATCAAATGCCATCAAATCTTGATGGCATACCTCTCTTTTTGTGCAGGTTATGAGGCCCCTTAAGTAAAGATAAACCTACCCTAGTAAAATTGGAGGGTCGCGGAACATGTTAAGAGTACCGTAAAATTATTTCCAGAGAAGGCTACACACTTTCCATCACCGTGTGTGAGCTCGAAGTAGAGGGATTAAATGCCATCAAGTTCTGATCTGAAAATACACACGCTCTGCTCCCACCACCAAGGATGCACCACTCATCAATGATGTTGCCCACACATGATCTCATGCTTTATTTAACTCAATAGGCAAGATAAACATCTGAACTCTCGGATTGATTACTCACCAATAAATGAACACCTCTGACACAAATGTCTCCATCCACGCATGCACCACTGCCAACAATGATGGGCAGCTGGTATCAGTGTGCTTCTACCTCTGATTTGTGCCCACTACTTGAGCCATACCATCCTCCGAGTCCAGGAAGCGTTGCGGCACTACCGGTTGTCCTCAAACATTTCGGGTCAATGGGCAAAAACTGTTTTGGAGAACATTGGGGACCTGCCCGGCTAAGTTCCCCAAAGCGATGCAAATGAATCCTTGTAGCCCACTTGCTGGTTTCTCTTCTCAGGCTCAGATGCTCACAAAACCGACAGTACCTGGCACCTGGTCCCTCCATTGCAGCAATAACTCACACGGGTACCCGGGAAGCCCGAATCACTGCCTCAAAACATCAGTAAAAACTAACGTATGATTCATTACATCTGACAATGTCAGTGCACGAGAAGGACAATCCATGACACCCCTCAACCTGGATCAGGTTATATATCAACAGCTCATAACTTTTTCCCGACTCCGGGTTGCATCAGCTACACAGTTGTTCTCTCTTTTGCCTGGCAGAGACACACTTTCGGATATAAACTTGTATTCTTGGCATTGAGTCGTTTCCATACTCCCAGCAGCTCTTGAGCCTCTCATCCCTTTAAAACTATCTTGCCAGAGGCCACATTTCTCCACCGATGTACCGGTGATACCTGTGTTCATCAATATGATCAAGTTCATATATCTTTCTGTTCTTCTTTACTAATCAGAAGCTTGGACATTTCATATACAGCCGAAGCTTGAATCCGAATCACAATTCATATATCTCTGGGTAACTTTTCATCTTGGGACTTCTATCTATCATTTAACAATACAGTGTCGTGTTATTCGAGTTGGTTTGGATTCAATCCCAGTAAAATTTCATATATCTCCTGTCGTATTTTATACAACAGTCATATATCCTTTTAATATCAGTCCCATTCCATACGAAGGTTTCAGCAGCCTTCTGTTCCAGAAAGTGTGCAAGCATGAATCACCACATTTTTCCCACTGCTTCGTATCTTTAATCTCGCATTCGGTAAGGTGGACGTCCATGTCACTTTCCAATGGCTCCCAGACGTCAACCACCAGCAGCACAACCACTCGTGATTGAAACAGACGTTGCTCCCCGGTGTACAACAAGGGTCAACTCTGGTACCCCAGGAAACCCTCCTGCTGCAGGAACTTCTGAGCCCACACAACGTACAACCTCCCGCATTCAGGCCACCACTTCCCAACAAGAACCTCCCCGTTTTGCACCGGTGGCTGGTCTGTTATTTTCAATATATTATTTCTGTCATTAATCTGACATTCTTTTGAAGCCATGGGGTCTTCTCGCAACCTAAATCTGAGCAACTTACCGCCTGTGTGAGCAGCACCGTTCAAACAAATGGATTGGATTTTCTGTCGACGCTGATAAATTTGCCTGGGCAGAGTCTTCTGCACTTGAAATCACTGAGGCTGACGACTCCTTTCAAGAAAAATTTATACAGTCGGTAACAGTCTGACACGAGACGTACCCACTTGCAGACTGTGCACTCGCCTGAGTATCTCAAGGCTGTCGCACAAAATAAATGGGAAAATAAGCTCTCTGCCGAGCGGAAATGACAGCTACAGGAGAGACAGGCAAAAAGAATCCCATTCTCATCTTCAGCCTTCCTGAATCAACTGGTCAAAGTCATTGTAACAAATGACCTGGTACACTCAGCGTCCTCTTGCTTGTGCTTCTGGTTGACTTATGTATATTCAGTCCATCAATCTCATTGAGAGCAGCGACTTCCCTGATTTACTGCTCATGTTGCGAGACACGCTGCAGGAGCAAGATATTCCTCACCAAACCAAAGTTCGAAGTCTCATTATTGATGGTTGGACTGCGTATTACATCGAACTCAAAGCTGAGCTTGATGTAAGTGGACAAATTCTGTCAATATATGTTGAAGTGACGAAACTGATGAATAATTTGCAGCATGCACTTGGGAAGATCAGCTTTACAATGGATGTCTGGAGCAGCAAAGCGCTCCAACCGTATCTCGCAGTGACTGCACACTGGCTCGGTTTGCAAGCAGGTACCAGTCAACCTGCTTTGCACCAAGCTCTCCTTGCTTTTCGACGCATTCGTGGTGCCCACAGTGGCCAAACACATGGCACGCATTATTTTCAACATTCTTGACCTTGCAGGTATACTCCATAAAGTATGTGGCGTGTAAAATTGTTGTGTATCCTTCTTATGTGCATTTAGGTTGGGCACTTCACTATGGATAATGCCTCCAACAACCCAACTTTCATGATCCACCTTGCCATTCTCTTACGCGAGAGAGGTATCACTGGTTTGGATGCCAAGAAGAACTACATCCGTTGCTTTGCCCACATCATCAATCTTTGCTTGCAGGCCGTGATCAAACAGATGGAGAAAGAAGATGCCGACACCACATATTCTGATTCCGACACAGACGACGACGGTACAGACTTGGATTGCTCGGGTGATGATGCCGAGGAAGTTATCAGCTCTTAAGCACGTCGAACTCGGAAGGCGGGTCCCATGCGTCGCGCACGGAAGACTGTTGCCTTCATACGAAAGGGCGGTCAGCGGCGTGATCAGCTGCTTGAGATCATCAAGACAGGCAACCCAGACGGTCTGTGGACACAGCTTATCACTGCTGATGGCGGCAACACATTTGATAAAGACACTGTATCACTCTCTCCCGTGATGGTGTTACCTGATGTGAAGACACGATGGGACTCGGTATTCTATATGCTTCGTCGGCTTCGGTACTTACAACAAGTGCGTTAAATCCCCCTGCTACTATTTATGACTGGGAACCTGGCCACCTTAGAGGTTTGGGCCTGTTGGTGGCCATATCGAGCGTCTCACCCAGGACTTGTGGGGTCTAGAGGACAGGCGCGCCTCCTGCGAACAATTTAAGCCTAGTGGGGGGAATTTTGGGGACTTCTTCGTACCTCAGTGAATTTATTTCTGCCGGAGTTCCCAGTGATGGGGTACCTGGCCACTTATGCAACTATTGTTTACGGCTGCAGCGGTGGTCTTGCAGTGTTTTATCATGCTTATGGCTCATAAAACGTCCTTTTTGAATGCTATAACAGCACAAAGGACCTATAAAGCTGGCAGAGAAAAGTGTTTCTAATGTAAAGTATAAGTGCCGGGATCAGTCATGCCAAAGAAATGGGGCCCGTATATGAGCCAGAGCGCCTGACTGGCCGAAATAAGTTGCAGGAATGTTTTTAAGAAGTGAATTAACATACCTGGATATCCAAATCCACTCCTCTGTCATGCACCTGAGAACCCGACGTTTAGACTTTGATACCATAAATATTAGGCGGATGTGGTGTCCAACACAGACTGAGAGAGCTATCAAAACGATAAAATTATGAAATATGCTTAAAGCTGATGCCTTACATATGAAGACCAACCTGGACAATTGCTGGACTCGGAGGGTCAAATGTTCATTTGATATGAAGGTCGTCCGGTTACAGTCCTCACACTTGGATGGGGCTCGTTTTCGCGAGTCCACCGACAAAGGGGGGGGAGATATGGAGCCAATTAAATGCTCAGATGGAAGCCCACTGTCAGGGGAGAAGTACGAGCCCCCAAAGTCGTGAATTGATAAAGAATTGGTGGAGAAACAAGCAAAGTGGTAGTTCGGGGATAATAAATTAAATTTCCCACCCTGCAGCCCGAGATCATTCGCGACACCGCTTAACACCAACTCATCACTTTCGGTTGAAAATTGGCAAGGACATGCAGTATGGGTTGCATTTCACCCCCCGAGCATCAAAATCCCATATGGCTAAGTATCTAGTCTTATAATTAGCAAGTGGCCAGGTTCCTAGTCCGGCCAGGTTGGCAGTCACAGCTAGTAACTATACCAGTCATCCTTACAATTATTTAGCCTGTCGTTCAATTTTTTCTAATCAATCGCGAGGCACGCAACTTCAGTCACCCGCTTGAGAACCGTCATTAGAACCAGTTAGAGCTGATGGAGTTGATTCTACAGGTTTATTGACCTGATTTCTGCTGAACTCATTTATATTCTGACTGTTGTGCTAGCAACCACATAATGTTCAAACGACAATTTCAATCAAAAATACACCGATCCTGGCGGCCACCATTCCAGCTTTCGAACTCTTCGTTGCATCTTGGACACCGATGACTTTTGATCAAGATTTATAGAAGGAGAACATTTCGAGCTTCATTCGACCTGGCTGGGCCATCGCAGCCAAATATTATGACAAGCTCGGGGAGACAGATGCCTATATTATTTCGATGTGTGAGTAGATATACACCACACATATTACTGTCCTTGTGTTGATTGATGATTTAAACCAGTCGTCAAGCCTTCCATCCGCTTTGAATGGATCAAGCACAACTGGAGCCCGGCAGATCAAGCGAAGGCAAGGAGTATCATTTTAGCAAGAGTAAGTTCATCACCTTTGCATGGTAAATAGAAAGTGCTCAAAATTTCCAAGCTGCAGTCGTACCTCGACGTAGGTATGACTCAACCGGAGTCCGAAGGATCTGGCGAAAACAGCCCTACCGGATCAGGTTCTCGACAGCCATCACGGTCCCGATTCCGAGCTCCTGCACCTGCCGCTCAGCTGGCTATTGCTCAGGCAGCCCTGCGCTTCCATCTGAATTATACTCAAAACTAAAGGAAAACTTCACGACTGATGCATGATTTAAACATGGTGCATAACTCCTGGTTCCAACATTACACTCTGCATTTATTTATCTTTGGATATAGCGATAGGGATTTTTTCTTCTCCAACTTCCGACATGCCTACACGCGACTATCCCGTTTACCTGCGGACGTTGTAAGACCCTGGACAATTATCTGGCGGGGTGCGTCTCAGGAACCGATTCATATGTTTGGAATACCTTTGAAGTCATAGATTTTGCTTGCCATCTCCTTGATAATCCCTCCGCCAGAGTGGAAGAAGACAGAAGGTGAACACCATTAGCTGATTCTGTGGCCCATCGTTGACAATTTCCCGCATCATCAGGCAAAAGCTCGCCCCAACAGTTCTCAGTATTATCCTCGGCTTTCTCGAAAATTCCTGTTAGCTATCAAGGTAAGTCACCTTCTCCTGCTATTCATTATTCATTGTGATGTGCGCAGCTCACTACGGTGACCTTCCACTTCAGTGTAACAGAGCTGTGGTGGCGCGAGTCGCCTTGGTGCGCTTCATGTTTGATTCACATCAAATACGAAATAAGATCCCACTTAGATACCTGGTGATATCTTCCTCCACTTGGCCCTTGATCACGTCGTCCTCAACGATGTTCATATAGGTAAGTACAACGTTGCCTGAGGGGAATCGAGAATTGCATCCATAAACCGGATTGTTCACGATCCGACGGTAATATATGTAGGTAAGTTGCGTGTAGCCTTGAGATATGACGTGGTTTAGGATGGTTCTAAACGGCTCAAGAGCGCGGCGGGGCGTGCCCACCACTTCGGTTTAAATTGTGACCCGTAGCTTGCCCCTTAATATTTATCATTGGCAAACAGTAGACTTATCATATCATGAGCTGATCTGAAGCAGGAGCTGACTGTGCGGCAGCTGCCATCAAGCGTCTCGGAGTGATTCCGTGATGGCAGAGTACGAGAAGACAGGAGCTAGCCATGCCGATCACATGAAGTTGACACAATCAATAATGCAGAGATGGCTGAGTTGAAAAAGACTTCGGACCGACAGAAAAACAGACAGACGTAATTTTATAACGAGAGTGACACTTGATCATAATGTTATATTACCATTGAGGTAAGGCTCATAATCAACAGTGCCATTCGCGCACGCCGGAGCAAAGCGAAACCGGTATTAAGAGCTCACCAGTGTCGCGTTATATATCAGCCGATACTCAATTGAACCTGAGAACGATCGCCAATGATATTCGGCTTCGGTTTATCAGATGCCCACGAAAAAATATGGCTCGCTGGTCGTGTCTGCGAAACAGAGAGGAAGAGGGGAATTGGAGAGACTTTTCTATCGTTTTAGGATGCCTGGAGGTCCCGGGTTTCTGGTAGACGCTGGCAGGAGAAGCCGAGTTTCAGCAGTACGATTACGGAAAGTTCAGAACGTTCGCACCGGAAACGCACAGTTGTTATAAGCATTGCAGCACTTTTTCATCTATTGCCGAGGTGCTTTTGGGAAAGATTTGACGGCCATGCTGATTTTGCAACGGACATCGCAATACTCACTCTTAACCATCGCGTTCATTGCGGAATTGCCGTAAAATCCTCGATGCAACAATTGATGCGAGCTAGTATGAGCAACATTGTGTCTTCAATCGTCTGGGGACTTGCTCAAAGGGAGAAGATTGAGTAGTCCAACCATTGTGCGATGATGATGATGGGGGGGGAAGCAAGCAGTGATGGGAAACCAGCTGGCGTTGCCTTTTGAACGGTTATTGTGCGCTTGATTGGCAAGCACCAGTTGACCGACGGCGCTGCGTACCTGTGCTTGAAATAACCAAGCGCCCGGGCGTCTGAGGAAGAAAGGTCAGCTGAGATGACAACTGGGGTAATATTGGAAGGTCAAACAGGGACAATCTGATTCACCACATCTGCTTAAGATACGAGTAATCCCTCTCCCATATTTTTGAAATCTTTGTTGTCCCCGGTAAAAACTCCATTCAGATCTTCGAAACAGTGTTTCATATAAAGATGGAGTTCTATGAGGATTGTATTCCCCTTGTTGAACAATATCCTTACACTTTTTGCTCTACTCAACATCCCTTGAACACATGTCCGACAAAGCTGCTGGATAGAAACAAGTGGAACACTGTTCGATGTCACATGCAGCTATGCTTGGCATGCTTCCTCCAATGATCCACACTCAGAAACACCCAATATGTCTGAAACCACCCAAACTGATGTTGGAAACGGCAGAAACGAGTGATACAACTTATATGTTTAGTTGGGCTACACCTTCTCCTACTTGGGCTTTGGGCCACTGCTGGCGCATGGCAGTACTCGTCTGGCCTTCGGCCCTTTTTATTATTATTATATTTATTAATTGTTCTCTACATGCTCAAACATTAATATAATTGTAATGGTGTGCATCTGAGTGGTTAGCTTCCCACAGTCACTATCGTTCGGGTCACACGTCTCTGGGTCGATATGTCACTGGAGGTTGCCGCACTGATATGGTTGAGAATAAATCATTGAGATGTACATAGTACATTTGCTAAATATTATCTTGCCAATGAGAACTCCCTCGTCAAATTAGCTCTCTCTCGAAATCAACCAAAACTAACAGATATGATACAAAGGCCGATGTTGTTCCACAAGATATTGAAACCACCTCCGTACTCTGCCTGTAGCATCTGCCAGACAATAATTTGGGACCTTTTGTTACCAGGTACATTCTTGAATATCTCCTCGATGAACGCTTCCGGTGCCGACAATTTACGAGGGACGTATTCCGTGTCAAAGCCTACTACACCATCCGTGATTCCGAGTAACGCGGTGTTCGCCTCGCTCTCTGTAACCACATAATGGATGGTAAAATCGAGTGGGTAAGGCTATAGGTTTTGTAAGTTACACTGACGACTCGATAGTGTTATAACTAACCGTCAGCTCTGCCACGTCGGTCCCATCGGTATTCGTGTTGAGATGAGACTCCAAAGAAGTGCTAGATAATAAGTAACTCAGTCTTTGTGCACACAGAAGTAAGCGGAAGTCCGAGGGGAGGCTACTCAAGTACAGTGTGAATATATACACAACAACGAGTGCCTGAGTATAACCAAAAGAATACTACAAGAGAAAAATGCGAAAACTATCAGCTACGAGCTATCCTGTTATATTGTACCTTCAGATAATAATTGTACATAGGTTTGTGGCAAGACAATATATCGGTTGGACCTTGAATCTGGTGTGCTACAAGTGCGCTATCCGCTAACAATTTGGTGGATGATCCTGTGCAGAAAAGGTTACGACGTGTTGTAGCAAAGCTGGTTCAAGCACTCACATCGACTCACTCCTGGACATTGGTGCTGGGAAGGACAACCTTTTCATGGGAATCAATCTTGTAGCTCTCCTCACATGTCGGAAAAATCTTTTTTGTCATATCAGGTCTGAGACCATCTGACGATCAAATATGGGCATATATTGCCTGGCGACGGCAATATTAGGTCTTATATGATGAGCTCAGAACACATAATATCACGCCAGTTTCCATAATGCCCATGGCAGAAAACATATGTTTATAATTATACAAACTAGTTGCCCGCTCGTAAAAACATGGCCCCGTTGATCATGTCGTTGAGAAACATCAAGGTTGGCTTGCTAGCCTCGAAAACGGGGATCATATTGCACCATCCACACACATACTGGAACTCAACCGCATTTGCAGCTCGGGGCACGGAAGTGAGGCGTAGGGAGACTGTATTAGTAATATTACTCTCTTTATAAAATTATGCATGTCTGTCCGAAGCCATTTCAAACTCCGCTTTGGGGTCTATCGATCCAGAAATTTGGTTGCCATCTTTCGCATGATTTGGGATTGGGCCTCTTCGAGGCGGGTGCTGAACCTTTAGCCTCAGATTTACTTTCATGTGAGCAGGCTGTGCGGCTAAGCGGCTAAGTAACCGATCACAACAATACAACTGATCCGAGGTACTGATACCATCTCGGCCTGATGGGTGCTTTTTTCGCAGTGTGTTGAATTGTTTGCCAGAGCTCACGTAGAATTTATATAGAGCATTAAAAGAGCCTTTGAAATTGTACTTTTCATCTCTGACAGTCCCAAGTGGAAGCCACCCATAAGTTACGAAATAGAATGCCATATGCAATTGATACCATCATATTTGACTGTGATCTCGAAACTTGGCCGAGATTGATGTCGATGTCGGAGACAGAATTACTCCTAGTCCGGTGGAAACAAAAAGACTGGGTCAAGATTGGGTCAAGACCGCAGAAGAAACAAGACTTTTGGACTATGGTAGGCAAAGATGGATTTTTTGGTGGTGTTTGACGAACGGGCAATTGCAGTAAGACTCGATCAAGTATATTTATTGACATGTGAAAGTTGTGTGATGACGAATGATGTATGACTAAAAAAAGGGCAAAATCCAAGTTCTCCAGGGTAGCCAAACCTAAAGGTTCAGCAATCAACGGCTGGCCCCGCCTAATCAATCACATCTGTCTTACAAGCTCGCACGCCAGATTTCCGCTCTTTGTTTGAGCGTGCGTGCCTATAAAAGTGTCCACAATCCCAAACAATGCATTTTTTAGCGCCCATTCCTCGGTATCCGTTCCGAGTCTATGGATTATCACCGTTGGGCACGCCAATTCAAGCGCTAATTGATAATCCCTCAGCCGAAGTGGTGGGCCGCGAAGCGGCCCACCGCGCTCTTGTACAAATTCAAGTCGACAGTGGGGCGGTGCTATGACATCACGCGTTGTTTGGCTCCCCATTGACACTGTAACTCGAACCACCACCATGGCTGCTTTGCGCAAAAGAACCCGCATCGAGGACTCTGATGATGAATCACAATCTGAGAAGGAATCCCCTTCACCCACGCGCTCCCCGAGTCCCAAGCTGCGGGATGATCTTCCTGCTGGCGAGTTGTATCAAGTAAGAATTTTGGCCTCGCCAAACTGTTTTACACCAAATACATCCAGGCCGCGCGATTGCAGCAGAAGAAGGTCAATGACGCCAGGAAGGAACTTTGGGCTGCGCAGTGTCAGCTTGCGGATATCACCAATCAGGACGACACAGCACCTAAACGTGGGAGGAAGAAGCGCAAGATCGTTTATGGTGGGAGCGACGAAGAGACAAAGGAGGTAAAGAATCTCGCCCAGCTATGGATCCCGGACCTCCAAAAGACCGTGAACACGAAGGTTGATGACCAGTATAACCCCCTTGAACGTTTTGAGAATGTGGCGTCCATGGTGCAGGGAGAGCTGGCGGATCTATTAGAAACGTTGCCCGAGAAGTTTCACGGGGAGGTAATGCGTTCAGAGTGGTTTGTTAAGGAGGTGCGTCCCCATTTTTTTTGGCTTCAACTTCTGGAATTGAAGATGTCCAGTTTCACACTGCTATGGGTACGCAGCACAGTAACGCTGCCGGCCGGCTTCGTCGCGAGTGTGGACCCGAAATCTTTGATTGCACCGCCGCTGATCTGTCGACTTCGGAGGCTCGCCGGGACAAGTTTCATGAGCAGATCGGTTACGTCGAAGATGCAGAGGGCAAGCCGCATTACGAGGCGTTCAACGTCGACCTCCTTCACAAGGATTACAATGGATCATACAATATCAAAACAGTATTTCGCAGCCCGGCGCTTCATTTAGTACGTTGAACCAAATTTTATATGCCGGCGTTGATGGGTTCTAGGCTTTTGCCGGACTCACACGCGGACCAAAAGCAGTTACAGCGATGAAAACTGCCAATAAACCCATCCAGGCGACGGGTCTCCCAACTTTGGCACCTTGATCACGGTACTCCGGGCTGCATCGTTGCAACCGGTATTTTCGTATGTTCCTTTTCTGCCTCTGACCACTTTTGCTAATCTTTTTCAGGTTCGATGGGCAGCTTCCGCGGACATCGAACTTACCCCGCGCAGTGCCGAGACTGGCATCAATTGGCAGGGCAACCTCGAGAAGTACATTGAGTACCTTCAAAATGGCCTTGACAAGCGCAAGACTTCTGTTCTCAAGATCTTCCGTGAGTGGGATGATATCTTCTTTCCCGACACAGACTCCAGCCTTGCAGTAACCGATGGGGGCGAGGATCACACCGAGAAACATGTGCAAGATGTGATGAATTTGTTGAATGCGGATGACGAGGAGGTGCCTGAAGCTGATTAAACGGCAGTCCATGTAGTTATAGCCCAATACACGTGTTCGGCACATATTCAAGTCTTTTTGAGTTGTTAGCAAGTTTGAGTGATGTGCCGAAAGGGTGCTATGTTGCATCAAACAACCTAAAATTGTATGTCCGGTTTAGTCTAGTGGTTATTGCCTTAGTTTTATTCGTAATCATGACCTCGCGTGTTCAAATCTCACCGCTCTCACTTGTTACAATTCCCAGAATCATTACTGACTTCCTTAGCTTCGACTACTGACTGGACCAAGAAAGACAAGAAAAAATGGTAGTTCCTCATTGCAATAAAATTTTATTTTTCTCTTCCTCGCCGGTTGACCTTATCACATCTGATATTGGGTCATAGTGCAGATATTGAGCCCTCAGACCGATATTGCCCACAAGGTCTGATATAGTCTGATATAGCAAAATGGTACACTTTCCAAAAATGTGGACCCCTTTAATCTGACGGCCTTATAGCGCAAAATATGACCATATATTCCCAGATATGTTAACAAAGATTTTTCTGACACAGGAAAAAAATAAGGCACTGTTTCTGGGTGGTGGAAAATAGTGTCATCGAACTCGGAACGCTCATGCATGTCACGTGAAGTATTCTGTACGGGTCAATCAGCGTAATAATCAACCTATGTGGATCACCGCTGACGTCTACGATGTGCGTGCACCCTGATACGATCTTCACAGGCTCCATGCATAGTGAAGCAAGTAACCATTTCAAGGAGGTGACTACACTGCACCAGTTGGCCTATGTCAGGCCAAGTCAAAGCTCTGGCTACAAAGGTGCACAGCGAGGGAAGCCGCAAGTGCTCGAGAAAGCGTAAAAGGTGATCAGGCGACTGGTCCGACCGGAAGGTGACAACCAGGCGCAAGATACTCGTGCAGGAGAGAATGAAGTGATGAGGAATGTTGAACGGGTTTAAACCTCCAATTCGAAGGGTGTGGAAACCAACGACTGTACTGAACAAGAAAACAAAAACATCCCACCCAAGGAATGTGCTGGCTTCCATGTCCATGAACTCCACCGAAACAAGGTGCGTGAAAGAATGAAGCTGATTCCACGCAAGGTTTGTGGAAATGGCCGTTAGGAATCTGATTGCAGGGAAATGATTGTTGAACCACACAGATGGAACGAACGGATCCAAGAATTGGGCGATATCGGTGATGTCGAACTGGCTATATTCTGACATATAAACATAGTCAAAACACAATTCTTGGATATTGGGGGCATCTAGAAGTGCACAGGCATCGCGAACATGCCGAAACAGGGAAGGATGCTCGGTGGAAAATCTGAAAGTGATCCATTGGGATGCGGTTGGGATAAGAAGGGCCAGAAGAGAATCGACCTGAATATACACTTCAGCCGAAGCAGAGCAGTCCCCAAGATCAGACAAGGAGATTTTAATACAAAGTGGCACGGGTGCAGGGACCCGACCAAGGGCAAACAACAGCGCACGACTCAAAGTCTGCGCGTCAATGTGTAACGAATTCCAAAATAAGGGGTCTCAATAAATTAGAGTCTAGGTTAAAGTTTGTTAGTAACCAGTCGAATTGGAACTAGCAATCGACTTACCCTAGTCTCTCGGCAGATACAATACAGTACAGCCTTCTGCAGGCAGAAAGCTATTGAGTCAAACATCGGGTCCGGTAGTGACAACTGAGATATCACTCTCTTTATAAAATCGAGCCTTCCGTCTGTCTGAAGCTGTATCTCCATATGGTTAAATTGTGTCGCATGACCAAGGGACGGCAGATTAGCGCCATCCAACGGCATGCAGACATTAATCGTTATATTAAGCTCCGCTCGTCTGCCGAGCGGCAGACTCCGGAGAAGACCGAGAAGTGCAGCTCAAGAGTCGATATGCCGCTTTATACAGATCAATTTAGACCTTATTTAATTCACAAATGTTCTGTTCTCCTTGGCTTCGCATGAACATTATTCACTAGAGTTCCAGTCCGAGTCGTTGTTTACTCTCCAGCTTTACCCGTTTCGAGCCTGCGATTGGCAGAACATATCAAGAGAATTTGTTCAGGCTACTCTATGGAAAGTTACCAGCAAAGAAGGCGAGCAAGTGGGAGCCGGCGCGAAGCGCCGGCGACCGCTTGTGGTTGTTCAAATTGGCAGCAGAGGATGACAAACCAGCTGAGGACACTGTAATATCCATTGTAGATGTACACATACTTCTACCAGTAAAAAACATACATTAAAATCCAGATAGACTGAACACAGTTGGATCCATATCGTGAGCAAAGTATGTAGGTAGAAGTATAACAAGAATATTAATAGAAGTTGTCAACGAGGATGCAACTTATTAAACAGCGGTCAATTGCGGAACAATCACGATCAATGCATCTTGTATCAGCCAATTGCCGAACATGACAACCGCAAGATCAGTTGATGCATAAACAATAACACGATTGACGTGTCAATCTCAAGGAACTGCTGGAAACATCTGATATATGATGAGTAAAAAGCATTACAAGATTCTAATGGGGAACAGATTTCTACTATTTAAGGAAATGTTTCCAACAGGAATCATCAATGTCATTTCAGAATTTTCATCTTGGTCGCAGAGATAACGTGACAAAAGAACGAGTTTAAAAATAAAATTTTAAGACTCATAACATGTTTTGGAGTGAGCACTTGCCAGAGACACTCCTAATTACTCAGGAACATCATCTTGTTACTCAGGTGATACTGGCCTCTTATGGGAAACCAGTCAAAACTGTAAATACATGATATACAAGATATTGAACATAAGAAAACCGCAAAAACGAGTGATTTCACAGGTGCGTCAATATCCTGCTTATCAGTGGATGCCGGTAGACAAGACAGGTCTTTCAGGAGAGGAGTTTCAGTAGGGAGCAGAGTTGGGAGGCACAGCGAGGGCGTGCACACAAATGGAGGGGGGAACTTGCCACTGTGCTGGCAGATGTGTTGTGAGTGACAGTTTGCCGATGACATGTTTGTACATGTTTGGCAGCAGCCTGTAGATAGGTGACATGTTGCGTAGCTAGTTTTTCCAAGAGATTGCTTCCACCAGCGCTTCGAGCCTTGAGCATCTCCAACGCCCATTGTGCTGCTGGGCTTGCAGGAAAGACATCACTTGGTGTTTGGTGTTGCCAACAAAGCTATGGGAGCACATCAGCATGCAGATCATCATTGAAGCAAATCATGATGCATTTTTGCTGCTGTAAACCGGCCATTGAGCTACATCAGTGATGGTGGCTGCTTGCAAACTCATCCAAAAAATTGATAGCATGGTAACCCTAGTCATGTAGACCATAGCAGCAATGATGATGTTGGTTATGATGCGTCAGCCGGGCTTGTGCACAGAGACTTGGGCGATGTGAGAATAAAAAGGGTAGGTACAAAGATGATCTGCAGAAAGAGAGCTCAATCCTAGGGGGGAAACATGTTGGAGAAGAATAAGTTGTAGCAGTATGGACAACTCACTGAGTCACTGCCAGTGGGACTTGCTCGACCCAGAATCATTGCGGGAGCGAGGAGTAGTGCAACATGATGTAGAAGACCCAAGGAACATGCTTTCTGTACTTGCCATTGGGTAGTTTCGATGGCGGCCTGGCCAAGACAGAGCAAGATTGTGGGGGAAAGGAAAGAGAATGCTGGTGATGGAAGATCAAAACAAACCCCTCTCATGCCACGTGATGGTTTCGGCTTCTGATCTGATGAAGATCTTGCTTGGCTACCTTGGCAAGGGACTTAGATAATTTGCAATTCCAAGTCGCAATGCTTCAAGATCCAAGCCTTCCTTGCTAACAGCTCAAATACCACTGGAGCTACTCGAACTAATCCTGTGATGTTTTAGGTGGACTCAGGGGCTAAGGCTGAAGGAGGCTTGTGGTTGGGAAAGAAATGGCAAATTGAGGTGATGGCAACATATGTGCATACTGATACAAGGCATCTGCTTACAGCCGTTTGCAGAACATAAGGCGCGAACCAAAATTTTTGCCTTTTTGGGCACTTTTTGATCTTTTTGCTTAGAACAGTTGTCCTGCCCTCAGTTCCGATCCGTTTGCTCTGGGAGTCGACCCATTCGATTCGCATTCGAAATGCGCAAGGGATGGGCTCCTCAGATTTTCAATCTGGCATTTGAAACGGTTGTCTGAGCAATAGAATGAGTTTTTTTTCGATATTTCCTGAGGATTTTGCACTAGAACAGCTGCCCTGCACCCAATTTGCGACCTTTTTCTTTGTTCGTAGGCTCAATCTACTCGCGTTAGGAATGCGCAAGCTTTTTGTGTCTGTTTTGATGTTTTGACTTAGATTCGGCGACGCGTCGTGGCACGTGCGTTCATCTCACGTGTTCTGTATTTGGGAGGGGGTCGATTGCAGATAATACGAGGATATGGACAGCGCAGCGGGAGGAAGGTGGACTATAAACAGAGCGAACGGCGTCGAAAGGAAAAGACGACATATCAAAGAGAACATGTACTGGCCAGATGTCGGGGCAGAGAATATATACATTTGGTCCGATTAATTCCTTCGCGCGTTTGTATTTACGTTCGGCACCTACAATCGCAGGAATGAATCAATGACGGCGGCGGGAATTGAAGACAGGGAGATAGCGCACCCTGGAGATCAATTACTCCTCCATCATCGCGAGGTCTCCGTCGCCTTTCCCGTGCCGCTTGTCCACCAGCGCCTTGGCGCGGTCGCGTAACTTGAATTCGTCGTCGCGCGGGCTTCAGAAGGTGGATGCGGCACATGAGCTTGCCTATCTTGGAGAACTGCGCGGGGACGCTAAGAGCATGCCAAAACATGATTCAGAAGCGCCGACGTATCGCGGCGTGCTCCGCTTCCCCATGCATCGGGGTCGAGGGCTAAGGAGGTCAATATAAGTATCAGGCGGGACAACGAGATGAATGAAAAATGAAAGGCCAGTCAGTCGCCACGACGCCCACCAGTGCTGAGGCAAACCGGAGCTCGCCACAGGAATGGCCGTGTCCGCACCCGCCCTTAGGCACCCGCGATCGTACATGACCGCCGCCGCCGCCGCAGGACATACGCCCACACACATCCGCCGCATCACTTGGATCTTGCGCACAAGGATCGCACGCCATTGCCGGGCGTATGCAGGGGAGACGCGCGCGCCTACACCTCCGCGAGCACTATCCGGGTCTTGCACCCGGCCAAGGGCAAGGATCGCACCCCATCGCGGGGCGTATACACGGGCAGACGCGCGCGCCTACACACCCGCGAGCGTCCTGCGCGCGCCCAAGGGCCAGGATCGCGCCCCATCGCCGGGCGTATCCAGACGCGCGCGCCTACACATCCGCGAGCGTCCTGCGCGCGCCCGAGGGTAAAGATCGCGCACCATCGCCAGCCGCACGCATCCGCCCACCTGCACTCCTGCCGCTCCCAGTGGGCCGTGCACATACATCCACCTGCGCCCCCTCAGCTTCCGACGCCGCGTGGCACCTTCCTACTTCGTCGGCCCGCAACCCGCAGGATGGCGCGCCAGCGCTGGCCATGCAGGCGGAGACGCGTGCGCCTACGGTCGCACAAGTAACGACGCGTAGGAAGCCCCCACCGAAGATCACGCGGCATCGCCAGGCCTTCACACATCCGCTGCACCACCTGTCCCGTGCTGCCGCACACAGATCGGCGCCATCGACAGGGAGAACCTCTATTCCGCCTCCCCTGCTTCGCCGCCCCGGAACCCGCAAGATCGCGCGTGCAAAAAACGAGCAAACGCCAGGACGTCCGCGCCCAGCAGGCAAGCAGAAACACCTTCCCAAGACAACGAACGGCCGTGCTCCGCTCCCCAGCTCCCCACTCGCAGATCGACCTCCATCCTGCCTCCCCTTGCCGTACTTTGTCGCCCCGAAACCCGCACCGCACAAACACGAGCAAAACGAGCGAACGACAAGCCCAAGTGCGCAAACCAAGCAAAACGATAAGCCAAGACGCCCCCAGCGCCCGAGCCCATGACGAGCACAAACCCAAGACGAGCACACGGGCGCACACAACCGCCGGGCGCGCAGACACACATCCGCGAGCACCACCAGGTTCTTACGCGCAAAGGTCACGCGCCATCGCCGGGCGTATACAGACGGAGTCGCGTGCGCCAATAGACACCCTACCCCGCCCCGCCCCACGGCCGACGGCAAAGATCGCAGCCCAAGCACAAGCACACGGACACGCACGACCGCCGGCCGCGTAGACACACATCCGCAAGCACCAGCCGGGTCTTGCGCGCGCGCCCAAGGGCAAGGATTGCACAACATTGTCCGGCGTACGCAGGCGGAGCCGCGTGCGCCTATGGCCGTACAACTAGACGCCCCGCGCCCCATCGCTGCCGTCGCCACCGCACACCTACGCGGGACCACCACCCGCGCTCCCCCCTCGCAGATCGGCGCCATCGCCATCGCCATCGTCGTGTGGCACCTCCGTCTCGCCTCCTCTGCGTCCGCGAAACACACAAGATCGCGCAAGATCGCACAACGAGCAAAGCCCCCACCCCCAGCGCGCAAGACAAGAAGCCAAGCAAAAAAAAAACAATAGCCCAAAGTACGGAGACTCGAAAAACGCAAACGCACCTTCCGATACACCCTCCGTCAAATGCCCCGCCTTTGCGCCCGCGATGTACGCGTTGATCTGCGCGGGTGTGAGATGTGAGAGCTCTTTCGGGGGAGCCAGGCGCTACAGACGGGGAAGAATGAGTTAGCGCGCGCCCGGCGACGGGGTGGAAGGAGGAGAAAGGGGGCGGAGGGGGGAGAGGGGAGAGCGGGTGGGGGAGAGGAAGTGGTGCGGGGGACGAAAAACCAAGAGGAAAGAAAGAAAGAGACGGAAAAATCGGATACGGATACGCACTAATGCATGGAAGAACCTAATCGCGCACACCACGCTCTTCTTGCTCGCAGGGCGTTCCTTGATGACGGCCTTGGGGGCCGTCGCGGGGTCCACAACCTGTATGTGCGAAAACAAGAGATGTAGGTCAGTGGTGGGGTCGGAGGTCGAGCGAAGAGAGAAAGGAAAAGAGAAAGGAGGTAATGGGAAGGAAAGAGCGGAGGAGGATGAGCGGGACGCAGGTGCGGGGAAGGATTAATGAGGGTAGCAACAGTCAAGGAGGCGAAGATGAGGAAAAGGATGTGAATGCGCAAAAATGGCGAGAGAAAGATGTGTCGGTGGAGCAGCGAGGGAGGGAGGTCGTGCGGGGGGTGATGTGGACGAGGGGTAGAGAAAAGAATTGGGAAAGGCCCGACGAAATGGAAGGGCAGAGAGGAGTGGATGGACGGGGAATGGAGTACGAAATTGGGCACTAGTGCAGAGCAGAGTTACCGCATCGCGCCACGCACCACATCCCGCTCACAAGCGTCGAATCTGCGCATGCTGCGATGCAAAAGAGAAGACAGAATGGTCTGATAAGATTGCGGTCGGCTCGGTCTGGCTCCTTCGACTCAGGACGACGGAATATGTAGGAGGTAATCAGCGAAGTAAGGCAAATGTACAGGACACGCACGATAATCGCGGTCTGGATACACAGCGCAGGTTCCAAGTCACACCCGCGACGAGATGTGGAATCGGGGGGGGGGGTATATTATACTCGCGCGGTCCACAGGCTGAACAGCGAGTTTACGGAAGACAAACATGTAGTACTGTACGGGTGGTTATCCTTACAGAATTCTACAAGATGTCAACCGAGCACAACATCATTCCAGGGGGTCAATCGCACAAGACGCTGGCAATCCGGGGACTGGCCGGCCCTTGAATGGGCGGGACCACTGGTTAAAACCCGTGGGGCTTGACCACCAGTTGAATAAACCAGTGTGCGGGAGGAGTTCTCTCCTCCCAGGCATAAATCCCCAGTGTCCACCAGTCCACTAAACGCTGTCGTACGTCTTTCCCTTTGCAGATGCATGCGTACCATCCGCTTCCGAAGAAACAGACCCAAGGACTTTTGGGAGCGTCAAGGACGCAGGAAACCAAACCACCACAGGCGGCAGGTAAAAATTGTTCTAACACGACATGACACGAAGGCCATTCACAGGGTCCAGTGATGAAATATCCATCCACGATCGCCAAAACGAGCCATGTGAAGGGCCGGGCCGGAACCAGGATCCTTTCGCATCGAAAGAATTTCCCCATAATATCCAAAAGGCATAAGTGAAGAAGGCACAACAACGATAACCAAACCGATGGGTCCGAAAAGCCAAATTCATTCGAAAGGAACTCCCATGAAAGCCAGAAGGAGGAAACCGAAACCGAGGCCAAAAAATGAAAGAGCATATTTGCAAGGTCCAAGTTACACACCAAGACGTCTCGGCGTCAACGCTCCCGGACAAGCGGCGGTGGTCCAAAAATCCCGTCCGAGAAAGCCCAATTTGAAGCCAGGGAACGCCAAACTCGCCGCCAAAAAACCAAAAATATATATTTGCAAGGTCCAAGTAACACACCAAGACGTCTCGGCGTCAGTGCCCCCGGACGAGCGTCGGCGGTCCAAAAATCCCGTCCGAGAAAGGCCAATTTGAAGCCGGGGACGCCAAGCCTGCGGCCAAAAACCAAAAAATATATTTGCAAGGTCCAAGTAACACACCAAGACGTCTCGGCGTCAACGCTCCCGGACAAGCGGCGGTGGTCCAAAAATCCCGTCCGAGAAAGCCCAATTTGAAGCCGGGGAACGCCAAACTCGCCGCCAAAAAACCAAAAATATATATTTGCAAGGTCCAAGTAACACACCAAGACGTCTCGGCGTCAACGCTCCCGGATGAGCGGCGGCGGTCCAAAAATTCCGTCGAAGAAACGCCGAGCCGGGGGGAACGCCACATTGGGATAACTGGATCACGGAGTGTCGATCCCGATGGTCCGTGCGCACAAAGGTGCCAGCGCATCCAAGAGTTGTCGATGCCGAGGGCCCCTCACGCATCGTGCGCATGCCCAAGTAGTTCGGGCGGTTAGAAAATGTCCACAGAGATATACCCGTTGCGTCCAGATGAGGAAGGGACCGAGCCAAGTCCAGTGGGGTTGTGGGGACCACGATGAATCGCATACGACGGAATCCGAGTGAAGCCAAGCGCACCGTCCAATGCCAATCCGATGCGCCGCGCATCAGTACCCCGGACGGTACTTTGGGTCCCTGAACCACCCCAGCGTCGCCAGTGGCCATTTCCCGGACTTGCTAAAATTGGTGATGGTGGCGGCGGCATGGAGGTATTTTCCCATCTGCGCAGAACAGGTGCGGCTAGGGTGCTCAAAGCCTCAAAGACCAAGTTGCGAGAGATGCCGCCGCACGACATCCAAGTGGCGCTGCAGTTGAGGAACGCGTGCAGCGGGCGCGTCGAGACTGGGGAGAGAAAAATCTGGTGAGATCCACGACCGACGCTGACTGGGCGAGTGGCCAAGATGGTGGTGAGAGCCAGTCGGACTTAAAGCCTGTCAAAACAAATGATCGAATCAGATGCCGAGTGTTGGCCGCTCGCCCCCAAAAGTGGATGTAAGAATGAACTGCACAGACTACGTGTATCTTCCCAAAAATAAGGCGTCCTTATTCGTCACAAATCATCTATCTACGCATCTGACGTGGGATGATTTTTGGCGACATTTTCGGGAGCAATCATGATAGTCTAAAGTAATGACAACAGTCCAATCGTCTCGAGTATCGCTTCGAACACGAGAAAAATTAGCCAAATCAACTGCTCCCCGTGTGGAAGGGCAGCCCAGTATCTATGTGCCGTTTCTGGATGGCAAGTAAACAAGCTAGGGATGAGAATACGTCGATTAAACTTGCTTACGGCCGATCCGCCAGGTTTAAATTGTGGATTTTATGGTGCGAAATTGCGGTACATCTCCCTCTTTTCCTTCTTTTCCTTTTTTCTTCTTTTCAACTTGAATGTGGTCGATCATCCACAGACATGGGTTATGAGCCTAATTTATAAAGAGAGAGAAGTGACGCGGTAGCCGATATTCGGCACCGATCGCGGATTTTTTGAATATATTCATTGCGACAAGTAGCAATCGGAAGAGAAGATACTCGTGTCATTGAATGAGAAGGCACTAAGTAATACGCGGCAACGATCGATTCTGAATATTCACGTTCTAGTGAAGCCCTGAATCTTTCAACGGAAATGCACGCCGAGCAACGCGTACCGTACCGTGCAGAAGAATCATCAATAATCCTGGAAATGGGTGCAGATATACGCCGAAGCCGGTGTTTCGATCCTCCACAACGAGCGAGAATCCGCCGTGGTCCCGGAGCCATCAACCTTGACCTGAGAGCAGCGGTCAGGCATGCAGGACTGTTCTCTAGAATATGTCACCCACATTATTCATGTTGTCAACCAACATTCGTAACTTTTTTTGGGGGTCAAGTATTCTCCATACAAAGCCTTAGAGGGCCCCAGAAACACACTAAGCAAGGATTACCCACAGGAAGTAGTCCCCGATTAAATATTCCGGCGGAGTCGTGTTAGGAACTGCGGCAGCCAGGAGTTTGCACGTCAACCGTTGTTCGTCAGAGGCCTCTGCCCGGATCCGGGCCTGGGTTGTCTAGGATTTATTTCGTGGGTAATTGCACCAATGAAGAACATACCCTGGAAATATGAAGCACCAGATGTGGTTTGTGGGCCGTCTTGATAGATGCCCCGTCGTTTTCAAAATTAACAATCCACTCCTGGCCAAAGAGTAAGCTTCATGCGGGTAAGAGAGCGGACGAAGGAACGGACCGTTCCAGCGTTGACTTTGTTCGCCAGTTGAAGTTTGGCACCGGGACCAGATTGTTTGGGCAAGTACAACACCTTGCCTGTGTCTTGATGGATGATATGGTATCGATCGCCGACCTCTCTGTTTGGTTGTAGCTCCCAGAATCGAGAGAAGTTCCTCAGCAGATAGGGAGAAGCTGTGGTTTCAAGCCTCCATTTCCCACTATCGGTCAAGGAGATGGTGGTGGGTTGAGCGATGATCTGATCCAAGTGAGATCAGTCCTTTATAATATGTCTAGACACACCGAGTTAGTCGCCGCGTCATAAGCCATCCGAAATTTCGTCTGGCTATCAGTAATCCTGGGATGCTTTAGATTCAGTGGTCATCACAACACCCAAAGGACCTCACTCAAAATAGTCGTCGACTTGACGATATTTACAGGTCCAATTTTTCTTGTACACGACTTCCACCTTCTGCTGGTCCTGAAATCATTTGTTAGGTGTTGAGCAGATCATTGAATACAGGAGCCGTACCCTCGAAATGTGAATCCAGACCTTGATATTATCGGAATCTTCATCACCATGTGGCCAGGGCCGAATGCACATCTCCGTTGCTGACACAAAGGTCACCCACCAGAGCTGTGGGTGCAGTGTCAATTAGGGCAAAACAAAGCCAGAAAAACTCCAAACCGTCGTATCATACACATCACCCTTAACCTTCGGCGTTGCACCCGACGTCGTTGGCCGAGGTAAATACAGCACCTTTCCTGACTCAACATTGATTATATGGAAGAACGAATTTCGCGGATACAGCATTTTAGCAAATTTGGGGAAGTCGTAGGGGCAAGCTCAGGTCAGGGAGGACGCAAGTGTGATCATGAAATGCACCATCTTTTATGCGACTTCCTTCTAAAATACACTTGAGATGGGCGCCTGATAGTGGCTGATTGAGAGCGACGCACCAGTTGTGCGACCGTCCTTGCTGTCTAAATCTAAAAACAACACGCACGCAAGGTACAAGATACCAATTAGTCCTCCGGTGAGATGTGTTTCCGATCATGCATCTTGCTTCGACGACGATCATTGGGGTGTCGCGGCGCCTAAAGTCAGCATCTTTTTCATTTCACCTATGACACTCACATTTGTCGAACCAGCACTAGCCCTCAACCGCTCGTTCTTCCCTGTTTGTCGCAGAAGCGTCTAGCCACCGGCAGAGACCCTGGATCGTTGCTGTATTCACTGGCGACTCGAATGCCTCTGTTCAGTGACAGGCTCCGCGGCGTTCCGAGAGAGGTTCCAAGAGTATGGTATGTCGTACGCGGGTATAGTGGCAAATAATCGGAAATAAACGAGCCTAGTGAGGTGGCTGCACGAACTGTATCGTCCATCTGCTGAATGAAGCGCCCAGCCGTCGCAGAACATCTTGAACAGGAAGAATGCAGATGGTGACTGCACGAACTGTATCGTTCATCTGCCGAATGAAGCGCCGAGCCGTCGCAGAACATCCATCGGACATCTTGGACAGGAAGAATGCAGGTGGTCGCTGCACGAACTGTATCGTCCATCTGCCGAATGAAGCGCCGAGCCGTCGCAGAACATCCACCAGACATCTTGACAGGAAGAATGCAGATTGGAAGTGCGTCAACCGCACGAGATAGGTAAGCTAAACATGGGTATCCTCGCGCTAACGGGCGGCTGACGCTACGGGCGGTGGACCAGTACTCTTCAAGTTGTCGTCATGGTCCAAACGCAAGAGGGCTCTCGGATCAACCGGGATCACCTCACTCATTTCCCACGAGATGGGCAGAGGGAAAAAAATTGGACAGGGTAATCGGCAACGGAACAGATACGCTCACGGGTGTTTATGACATTTTCTATCGTCGTTTATTAAGACCATCGCCTATGTCGGTTGAGAGAACAACAGAAAAACAAAACAGTCAAGTGCCGAGAAGAGAGAAAAAAGGGGAAAAGAGGAAGGGATTTTAGGATAATATCGGAACACTTACCGGCAGTTTTTCCGGACCCAAATTCGCCATAGCATACAGCATAACACTGGAACTTTAGATTCAGCCAAGCCTCCGAGCTTTCATCGCGCGACTGTTTGGTTCGATCCGGGTCCTCTTGATCATCTAAAATGACAATGACGTGGAATTAGATCTCTGCGAGGCGGATGGCTGAACCTTCGGGAGGCTGCATAAAGACCCTCTGATGACTGGGCAACACTTTCCAGACTTCATACAGAGCAGTTGATTCTAAGTAAAATTTCAGACAACAGGCTTTCGGCCACATCGACCAGCTGTCACTACGCCACCGATTATTTAATTGCGGCGGAAGTCCGGAGTAAAACAGTGGAGATGAGTCTTGTTATGATTCTACAAGATGTGCCTGGGCTTCGCTCCGGTGGTGAATACACGCAACCCGCACTTGGTAAATAGAGATTCATTGAAATTAGAGTCGGAAATTGGAATTGATTTTCATCAAATAGCCAGGGCTATGACAATGCATGTACTGATGTGACGGAATTTTACCCCGGTTTATACTCGAGAACTCGAAGCGTACGGATAAAGTTCATGATGCACAAACACAGTGAGCGGGAAAAGGGAACACCAAATGAACCTCCATCTGTGAGACCAAGCGCATCAAAAAGAGGCGAGTCAATACTGCGCGATGCGATCCACGCGATGTACTGCCCGCCGCTCGAAGCAGGAGTGCTATTCATAAGCCAACAGAAGCCCGTCAACAAAGCGATGGTAGATGGAGCTGTATGAATAAACGCACATCGGAAACCAGGTAGCACCAACACAACAGCGTCGACTGAGAGGTACCTACCCGCTACTTTTTGGCTGTGTAACGGCTTCCAGCGCGAGAGATGAGGGTGTGTCGCACATCGCCTGAGATGCAGTTCAGATTAGCTGTAGAAAACTGCAGAAGAAGGGAAGAAAAGCAGCACTGTTGGGAAACTGAACAATTATTGAGTTGAAGGTACTTGCGGATTTTGAATGATAAACCACAGATTTATCGTGCTGCCGGAAAGTCGCGGGAGTAACCGTGTGATCAAATTAATGCAATCCTTTGAGGAGGGAGTACACAGCAGCTGGAAAGCTCATTAAAAAAGAGATCCAATTCATCGCAAGCTTGACATGGTATTCCCCTTGAGCATTGGATTGGGAATGTCGACGGAGCTTGCCGAAGCTGAGACAATGTCTCGTGACAGAGGAGTGACAGGAGGTGGACTCTCCTCTTGCTCAGTACCACCACCATAACTCCGACATCTTTCGTCTACCGGGATAAACGAAACACACCATACACACACATTGTGAGACGCGACACATATCAGCCACGCGCAACACATTCAGATCAGAAGCGACACATTGACGTGAATGTGTCGGCTTTGTCCTGAGGCGCAACACATCCCTTCCAGACAAGATCAACTGGTCGCGTGATTCACCGCTCTGGCAGGGTACAACGGCAATACAGTGAGAGCAGGACCAAACAATTGAGGGATACATAATTGTGATGTAAGTAAACTATTGGTTAACGATGACTCTAAGTTATGTAGTTAAGGTCACTACACCCGAAGTGCGTTAGAATATGCAAAACCTAGTCACGGAGTAGAACATTAACCGTTCTTTAACGAAATCCTCGGCGATTCTTTGTATCTGTTTGCAATTTTCTCCATTTATCTCAAGACCCTTTCATCTTCCTCTGCCCGCCAGCTACTTCCATCTCCTTTTGTTGTTGATTTCCTTGGGCCCCGACACTGCCTGGTGAGCCTTCGCATACCCCATATATCCATAATATCACAGCCTTTTAATATGTGGTTCACAGCTGACCTTCGCGCAGTTCCCTACAGCGCGCAACTCGCCGCAGTTGCAGCTAGATTTTTATCATGCCGGGGAGCCACGTAGTGCGGCATCCATATTTTCCATATAAGCAGCCGCTACTACGTCTTTCCCATGCCCGACATCTTGCCCTGCTCCCCTTTACTCTGCAACCGACAGCCCGCAGCTCACATATTTATCTGCTTTCATCCGTCAGCAAGTTTATGTGATTACAAGCCCTCGGGGCTAGATAAAGTGCTGCCACAGAATCTCTCAAAATCGGGTATCTAAATGGGTTCTGAGCGTCCGACCTGTGCTGCTGCTTCGCGTATTGCTAACAGCAATTGCAAAAATGTCAACCAACCTTAGTTCATTTGCGAGGCATATCCGTTCGATGGGCAACGATCAATTCCCCGCTCGATGGTGAGTTCTATCAGTCTTAGTGGTTGACAAATCATTTACGAGGATGGGCAGGCTACGCCCGTCGAAGCCAAGTGCTAAACAAGATTTGAATATTGTGGCGAGTCTCGTGTTCTCCTTTTATATGTGACAAGCGCTCGCCGGCGCTCCGCGCCGGCTCCCACTTACTGATGTTGCACCCGAAGAAAATATATAACTCCCACATGTATCTAATGACAGTCGAGGATCTGTTTCTCATTATAATTTTAAAAGTAACAAAGTAAAAGCTCTTCCCAAACAATATTGATAGTTGCCATGGATGGATCATCTTAATTTTTCAGAATTAGGACATTCTCCGAGTGCGGAGCCCGTGTCATTGCGGAGTATAGCTGTCCATGTGAGAGCACTTCTCTTCATGGATCAAGCCCCAACCTTTGAACGGTGAGTCCTTGGCATCCATTGAACGTAATTGCATAGCACAAAGCCAATGGGATCTGTTTTCAGTGAACAGCGAAGCTAGAGCCGTGCGGCTGGAAGCGAAAATTGATGTGGGCAATGTGAAGACGGATCTGTCGATGGAGAAGCAATTTTCAAACACTGTAAAAAGATGTCTCACTTCAAAAGAATTCCGACTGAGTGCACTCGGGAAATTTCCGCCTACCTATGTGTTTGCCGCGGCCGCCTTTGTTTCGATGCATGGGAGCCATCTGTCAATGTTAGCGCCAAGGCAGTGTCTGCCAAAGTTTGTTGGAAGGGTGATGTGTTGCCGGCAATACCGAATGATTGATTGCCTGTGGGCCGCCGCACTCGGGAACCCGACGATCAAGGGTGGCGAGCTGCCGTGGTGTACGGCATTAGTGGAGATTGAGCGGAGTTTAAAAAGCTTCAGACAGACGGACACACGTAATTTTATAAAGAGGGTAATAAAGAGGGTAATGGGAAATTAATGTCCTAGACTGAGCAGTTTTTTTACCCTGCGTTCCTGGGAATTCGTTAAGCTCCCGGTGTCATTTCTTCGCTGTTCACCACCCCTTGAGAATTTCGGTGGGCTGTGCCGTTTTGGAGTGTACGATGCTGACATAATTCTCGCAGGAAATAGTTTCTCGGCGGAGGAGAGAGCGTGAACGTAGCTACTTGGGAGGTGCTGTCGACTTCGCCTCGAGTTGTGAAAATGCGTGAAAGTTCGGTTGAATTTGATTCCATTAGGATTGATCATTTTCTCATCGGGATGCAGGACACTCCTGGGGAAGCGCCTGCCTATGTTGCGTTCAACATCATTTACAATCCTGCTGGCAAGTCGGGCTGGTGCGATTACTTGCTCTTCTCAGACTGATCTTTGGGAATGTTCTGTATGTTGCACTTCCAATTAATTGTTGTCTTGATCTCCTTGGATGCCGGAGCGAAGCGGAGGTCTGTCTTGTACCTTGTCAATGTATTACGCCTTGGCCTTTTTCAGAGGACGCTCAGAGGCTTCTTGGCCAGCCCGCCTCCGCTCCGAAGGTATTCTGGACCGCACCGAGCTCGGCTTGAGAATATTGGCAGGATCAACTTCCTGCCGTTGGCGCCGTTTCTTGACATTGTCGGAAGTGCTCGCGGATGGCGCGAAATGATCCTCGACATCGATAGAGGCGTCTGGAGGGGATTCGGATCGCGCTAGAGGGAGTGTCGGCCAAGGCGAGAACTCAGGTGAATGGATCAGGGAAACTTTCGCGAAATTAGCACAGAGGAAGCAGATGTCGACGGTTCATCTACCGTTTCTTTAACGAAATGACCGGCTTTCGTTGGGGTTTCTTTGGTTCCATCCCCATGAGACCAATCCCCATTGCATTTGCTCTCGCAATCTGCCACAATCTCCTCAGTTTCAGTATCAAACGGCCCACAGCATATACATCGCCCGAGAAGACACTAACCGGATTGGGACTTGAGATCGAGCTGAATATGTGCAATCGTTGCCACTGACCGTATAGTTCCAGATCTCCGAGCTGTTGAATTAAACCTAAATGGGACATTTGAGCAGTCGAGACGGATCCACGGATTAAGTGATGCCACAGCCTTCGGACCTTCCATGCTGCGGCCACTACCTGTCTTCCACATAATAAAAGGCCATGACCCTCGATTTTTTCGTTCGCCCCCTTTCGTCCTCCTCCAAGCCATCTGCCGCTTTTTGAACCATTTAAGCAATCACGCAATGCAACGTCGAAACTCTCGCAATGTGTACCCTCAAATGTACTCAAACTGTCCTGCCCTTCGTGTCTGGTTGTACTACGTCGCTGCCGACCCAATTCCCGTGCTACCCCAACCTACACTCAAGCACATTACAATGAAGATGTTCGTTCTGCAATCCGGAACAAGAGTCACCAGTTCCTAGACAGCGTCATCCTCCCCGCTGCATGCTCGTTTCACTGTGATTCCTACCAAATTCACGACGACACCTGTCTTCAGTGTTTTTCCACCCTCGACCCCCCATTTTTAATCTTCTCTTAAGGTCGATATAAATTCAACGGGGGACATGCTCATAGCCTCTCTAGCGGCCATGCCCTCATTGGAGGAGCTCCGCCTCCCGCGCGAGCCCAACACGGTTTACCATCGACCCAGAAATCCTCCTACGTCTCATCTGAAGCTTGATCCTGTGCACTCACAATTATCTCGTCTCTGGTCTATTGGCCGGACACTGGCGGCCCAATCGGACGTCCATTGCATTTCTTTGTCAACCTATGTATTGATTCCTCATTTCTTTGTTGAGATTTGTAACACCCATTTGCTCAAATTTTGGAACATCCTGATTCGCTTTGAAAGACTACCGTTTGAACCATCAATTCATTTTCCTTCTCCACATCAACTGTACGTATAAGCAATTTCTAGATGGCGACCGTTACGATATGTCAAAAAATATCAGTATTTTATACACATCAGTATAACTCAGTGCCGAAGCGGAGCGCAGGCATATCTTGTTCCCCGTAAAATCAAACCCTGAAATGCTGTTCTGCGTCGAGTAATCGGTCGGAGCCGTGGCCGGAATGAGAGCAGTGAAACTGGACTCAGAGGTGGAGAAGGGAATAGAGTCGAACTATGCGAGAAGATCCTGGGTTGATTAATCCCCCGCCGACATCCCGTCAGAAGGCAGGGCCATGATCGCGGCCAAATCATCGCCGGTTGGGGTCCAGAGGTCAATTTCGGTTTGGGTCATGTACTGGGTGAATGCGGAGACGCTCGCAGCGGGTTGAGAATGCACAGGATTAAATGAAGTAGCCTCATCTGAGTGCATGGCGAACGTTTGAGGGACATCTAGAAAATTGTGAGTAAAACTATGAGGCTGAGTAGAAACAACTTGCTATATATCGCGGTCGCGGTTTGGTTCATGTGCTGGGTGAATGCCGAGTCGCTCGCAGCGGGTTGAGCATGGACGGGATTAAATGCAGTAGGCGTCTGGAGGAGATCTAAGAAATTATGAGTACAAGCTATCGAAGCTGAATAGAAACAACTTGCTATGTATCAGCGTCGAAGTCTTGTCAAGGTCGGTGTTGGACGGCGCCGAGTTGGAGAAGGTAGAAATGTCGGTCGGAAGGTTTTCGAACTGCGATGTGGGGGTGCGTGCAGGGGGATCTGAGTTAAATATTTAAGTAAAATTCGAATCGACACGTAGTGCACATACCAGGTCTCCGTGCAGAGGTTTTAACCCGGCCGCTCGAACTCGCAGTTAGAATGACGGATGATTTACCTTTGTCAGAACGCGAGCCTGATGTTCCCTTCAACGCCTTGAGCTGTTGGTCGAGTTCCTTCGCTTGGGCGGCCGAATCCCGGCGTGCCTCGTGCAACGCGGCAATCTTTGCCTTCAGGTTTGCAGCCTCATCCGCTGCCTCTTCCGTCTCTCTGGCCTTCTGCTCCCCCGCGGACCGGCGCTGGGAATTCCGCGCCTCACGGTGGACGACCTCGTTGTTAGTGTTAGGAAAAATACCAGTGCGCATAGACGTCTCTATCTCATTTGCTGTCGTCGTGTCAATTTTATAGGCACTGTAACAGCAATTCAGCGTTAGAAACACGGTTTAAAGGCGGACAATTACGTTTCTATCCCTCCAACGAGGCTTAGTTTGATACCTGTCTGAGCGTTGGGCCAGGCATGTTATGCCTCATTGGTGTTGTTCGTCGACAGAGTGCTATCCCAGACCTCGGCAGAAAGGGGAGACTGCGATTTGACGAGGCATGGAATAATCCATTCCTGCATCTCCTTGTGTCGCCACCAATCTTAAGGAGCAGTCAGAGATGGTAGTCGTAGCGAAAAATCACACCAACACCAGTTCCAGGGACCAGTTTCCACCCATCATTGTCCTGCCACAGATAAATCAATAACTGTGTGTTCAATGTAAGTAACACATACCGCGTTCCAAATTAAGCGGTCGAGGGACATAGGCTCCCCATCCCCGTCAAGGATGTTGTATTTCTCATCGCTAAGGTCAACAACAAAGGCTGTTGGAACTTGAGGGATAGGCCAGATAGATGGCAACTCCGACAGATATCCCATCCACTTTACCTTGGCCTTCTTGGTAACTGAAAACTGACCAGTGCGGTGCGCACAAACGACTTGATTTCATCGTCTCAGACGGTATCTGATTCAACGAGACAAGATATGCCGTCGCTTCGCTCCGGCGAACTGCTCCGGCGGACTGCAAGGTAAGGGGGAGGTAATTCCGATTGACATGGTTGAATTACTGCGGTGTCTGAGCTCTCTGCACGCGCGTCAGTTGAACTCGTACTGTACAGTGCAATAGAGTAGGACAGAAAATATGCTATCCAATATATAATAGACAGAAATCACAAAGTACACTATCAAATGTCACAACTGAAACGAAATCTGGAGGAGGGTAGAGGAGGGTAGATGAGGACGGTTCACTCGAAGCCCGCCCGCCTGCTTGGAGGTAAAATTTAACCATAGTGATTCACAGATCCCAAACGCTAGCCAAGGGGGACGGCGATACTGAATCGGTGTCTTGTGTTTTGCGAGTGCTACCAACTACTGAGCAAACTGCAGACCGGCGACCTAAGAATGTCATCGCTCGGACTGCCGTCGATGTGGCCTACCCTTCGATGTGGCCTACCCTGAAGACGGGATTACTCCACGACCTGGAAAATTGTGAGCAAAATCCGCTGGTCTTGGAAGAATCCAGATGAGGGAAGCGAAACATAAACCGCCCATTTCGATAAATTGCTTACATCAAATGGCACTCTGCTTCTTGTCGCAATAGAAGCTGGGCGAGTCGACTACACATGAATAAGATCTATTGAGCGATCCTTCATGCATTAATCAAGTTACGAACTCACATTCTGGCCACACTTAAACGGACCCAGAAGCCGATGTTGTCGGTATGATTCTGCGATCTATGAGACAAATGACCCGAACTTGACTACAGATCAAGGAAGACGTACTCAGAAAAAATAATGGTCACTCAATGCGAAGTCAAACCCCGAATTCGGTCAGCTGCTGGTACACTGGATATGAGCGAAGTAATAAAGCTGCACGTGGAACATTACGCACTCAGAGATCTAAACCGGAGGCGCTGGGGCGCGTTTGATTGTAGGACCAAAGCCTGGTTTGCTACTCGTCAGAAAGCGCTGAAGTAAATGAGGGCATGCTACATACAGCTATGCCATACATGTAGATGGACAGCGTGGCAGAGTTTGTTGAATTACGGAGAACGACAGGGATGGGTTGATCTGCGATGAAGGATCACATTACGGACACGACGGAAGACGGGATGATAATTCATATGGCATCAGAATTCTGCTTACCGTTTGCGATTGAGTTTAATGGTGTTCAGTTGATTCATATGTTCGTCCGAGGGTTCGATAGTCTTGATTCCCCAGGGGAGAGCTCAATCTGGCAGACATTGAATGAACCGAGAATGTTGCTTTATGAGGCGAGATGGAAGCGTGATCGGTGTTGCATTTGAGTCTTGCGACGATGTCAGCCTGAATGTTGGAGTTCCAGATCTGGGGAGTACGAAGACGATGAGGCAAGAAGAGAACGATGAGCAGCTGTTTTGATGATTGATTTGGACGATGAGGAACAGCGATCTTGATCGGGATGACGGGGTACCATCTTGCCATGAGTCTGGATAGTTGGATTTGACTCGGTGTTGCAGAGGGCTTTCCAGGAGGATGAGTATGGGCAATAGGAAACGGCTGCAAGTTGGATGACGGTGGGGGGAAAGAACAGAGCAGTGCGAATGACAGACGTCGTGCTTTTGAGCGGGCCTTGAGCGCGCGATCAAGCGGCATGTGGTTCATTTAAATTTGGGAAGACGCGTCATACCACAGCCTAAAATTAAAGTCAAAGCCTCGAGGCCGCTTTCCTCGGTTGCGAAGTTGAACTTGAAATTTAACTGGGAATAAGAAAGCCGGCAGGAAAAAAAATACAATGAAAACAACACATCATACAGTTCGGCATATACTCGAGACAGAGCTCATTACTGGTTCCGCTAGGACGACAGAAGGGCAGAATAAAAAATAAAAGATGAATCTGATACCAATCTAAGAAGCTCGGGAATTCGCGAGCGCCCAGTGGCGTGCGAAGAACAAACATGTACAACGTGATACGAGGCATCTGCTTAATATACGAGGTATACTCGGTGTTTAGAGAGCAACATCAGAGGAAGCCAACGACAAAAAAAGGATACAACTACGTACCGTCGCCATCGCTAACATTGTCTGAGAACAGGTTAGGTGAGATAAATAAATAGACAGAATGGGAGTACCTCCTGTATCAAGACCATCTGATCATGGTGTGGGAACAAACACAAGGTAGAAAAGGGTGATCCACATACCATCATCGCTGAGATTCTGGACCACGTCTGGCATAGTGTGAGAACGAGGAAGACAGATACTTGAAATGAGCTACCTCCTGCATTGAGATGATTGGCAGCTGATAGTGGGATGAGATTGACGGAAAGATAGAAAATGTGGCATGGACGTACCATCGTCATTGATGTTCTGGTCATCGGTATCTGGCAGGAGGTGAGATGAAGGGAGATGAATAGATATAATGCACTTACCCATCGCATCGAAAGGAGAGATGATGCTGGAAGACCGAGAGGAAGCTCGCAGCAGTGCCGCCTCGACAACTTCTGAATCTGCGTCTGAATTCTCGGCCTCGGGGTCTGACATGAACTCGAAGATATCTTGCCCATTCTCACGCAAAGTGCGCAGCTTTATAGCGCCGGAAATACCTGTCAACATGGTCGAGTGTGGCTCAGATTTGACGGAAATGGATGGAGTAATGGTTTCCGATGGGGGTGGAGGTTCAATTTTGACGCGTATCGGGCCGGAAGATGCGGAAGTAATGGCGACAGGGATGGTACCGCTCTGGGCGAGAAAAGTTCGCAGAGTGGGAATATCGACCCATTCATGGTCCAGAAATCGCCACCACAGTCTGGGGGAATGATGTATCACGACTCGGTAGACTCCCAAGTACCATGATGTAAAAAACCCCGTAGTTAGCGACCGGTTTTGATACATTAGGTATTGCTCAGTGAGAGAAGCAGTCAGCAGTCTGATGGCTGCTGCTTTCAAGGGCCGTCGTCGTACTTTGCGATATGCTCGTGCATCCGCATTTAGCACACATCGATCAAACACTCTTGGCGTCGTCGACGACGATGAGCACAAAAATTTACCTAAATTCTTGAAAAAAATTATAGATTTTTGGGAGGCTACCTAGTGTACATCTGACAGAAGAGCTAAGCTAAATACCGGCGCAATAAGCGCAAAGCGACGGTTTTGGCAATAAACTTGGTGCGCTCTCTATCACGGCTATTAACGAAAAACAGTCTACGAGGCAGGCCCCACGTGTGAATGGGTCAGCAGATTGGGAAGAGAACGCCGGGGGCATGTGGCGCACTCAAGCAGGTACATGCATCCCATTCGTCCCAGCATTTGCACCCCCTCATCTGTCGCCGCCATGCTCCGGGCAAGTGCCGTGCACTCAAGGAATCTCATCGCGTGAAGCATACGCGCACAGGGGGGAGGCGCTGGGGCGCCGGGGTGCGAGGGGTGCTCGCCACAACGCGGCAATCCCATTTTGGACAGCACCGCAACAGCAGCACTCAGGCACGCAGTGGGTAGCACCGTGAGCACAGCACCTCGACCCCAGCCATGCTCACTGCGAGCAGGACAGGAATGAGCACACAGGGCCGGCACTCGATATCACGTGGCGGGCTACCGTGCACCACCAGCGCATCGGCACCAGCACACCGTGGACGCGGTACACAAGCCCACCTGGACGCAGTCATTGCACACAGCGGTATCAACGCTGCCGCTTCCTTGTCCGCGCCCGTGCTGACAGCCATGCTGCAAGTGGAGCCACTCGCCAGGTGCTGCGTGTGCGCGACTGGGCCATTGTCCGTGCAAGGATATGCACTGGATTCGGGTGGTACATACGGTGCTGGTGTTTCGGCTTTGGCTTGGTAGATCATGCGCTGGTCACTCACCCAATACAAATGAGCGTGACGGCGCTGCAGGTTGTGGGGATGGGCATAAACGGTGGCTGTTGCAGGCGATGCACATCCGGGGTAGCGTGGGGTGTGCGCAGGTGCGCAGATGACGTGGTGGGAGAAGCCCACACAAAATCTCGATTCCAGGCAAGAAGCTCAAAGTAAGGACTTGAGGTCACTGAAGCTACTGTAAACGCACCAGATTCACGGAGCTATGGCCCTCTCTGTTGTCCATAACATTTGCTTTCCTTCCTACCACATATCGAGACTCAAAACACCTTGTTCTTGATGAATACAGACGTGGGGGTCTTAATTGACGAGAGTAGTGCATTCAAAGGAGATCAAAGAGGGTGCATGAGGTAGGACATTTGTGCTGGCGCACGTATTATGGAGTAGGGACCAAAAAGGTGGTGGCAGAAGCATCATCTACAACGTGGGACCAGCCTGGTGAAAAGAAGCAAAAACTCGGGAGGAGATCCTGGGTAGGTGCCGGAGATGGTCTGAAGGTAAGTTTGTGGGAAAGGGAGCTTGAGGACGTCGCCGTGCAGGAAGTTGTGGAGGGAAGAGAGATTGTCACGGCTGTTACTTGGTCACACATGCCTGTTTGGGGAGTATCGCTGATTTCGAGTTCCTCTTCGTATAAGCCTCCCAACCAGTTTCACACAATTTTAACACCAGGGGAACACATTTATATGTGAATAAATTTGTTTGGTGCAAAAAAAAGTAGAAAATAAGGATACTAAAAATCACCGATGCGAAAAAACGGCCTTGATTAGACCATCAAACCGTTCCAATTGAGCTTCTAGCACTGTAGGTGAGATCAAGGATTGTAATCGTTGCTGAAGGTTCAAATTTTTATGAATTGGAGATCGGTGGGCAAACAGTCATATTGAAAGTGCATTTTCGAGTTCGAACTTCATCACGCTGTACTCTCAAACATCTTCGAGCAAATCCAACACTATAGAAGGCTTTTGGTTTATAAAACGGTGCTTTTGACATAAAAAAACTGGAAAAAACGGGAGTAGTCAAAAATCACCTATTCAGAAAACAGCAACAATGAAAACCAATACTGACTTAAATTTGCGGTCTGGCATCACAGCAAAGCTCAGGGTGTCCAACCGTCTTCGAAAATATAAGAGTTCATGAAATGGGGGCCGGCGGCTGGACAGGCTGGACAATGGGTGCACAGAATGTGGCTCTTAACAACTATAAACCCAGTTCAACATTGGACCAATGTTCGACTTGGTACCTCATCTAAACATAAAATCGGAAATTCTCAACTCAAACACTCCAATCTAGTTCACAGAGCTTTATATGGGAGTTCAGACTTGTTATATGGATTCTTGAGTGCCAAAGCATCTCAGAAAGTGGGGCTTCAGAAGAGCTGTGCCGCGCATGTACCAATCGAATGCGGGCCGTTACGGTAAAAAGAGATTCAGATTGCCTGGAGGGCGATCTGAAAGAGCTCATGGGAGCACAGGACATTCAGATACGCGTCAGGAGAGCCAGAGAAAGGTTGGCCAGAACGAAAAGGGAGGGGGTGTCGCAAACCCGATGATGAGCGAATGGCGATGTATTTTCAAGCAGAAAGTTTAATGTACATCGAGGTAGAGCACAAAGAGTCCATCATCTGAAATTTAGGCCAGCAGCGCATCATATGACGAGCATCGGTGGGCCTGGCAGGAGCGTGCAAACGACGGGTTAAGGGCCCAAGAAATAGGAGATTCAACAATAATGAGGGCGCTGGGAAGTGTTTGTTATGCGGTGAAACGGTGACGCAGACATAGGGCTATACTCCAAAGTGCTGTCCTAGGGTAGAAAGGCAAGATGTCCCAGTCCGAATCCACACCTGAGGTGTGCGATTGTAAAGGTGACAATCAAACCAAGGCCCTAGCGACCCCCCGCAAATCGGGTGTGAAGGCCTTCTTACAGGTCACTCCACTAGGAACTTAAGCTCACTCAAAACTCTCGCTTTAAGCCAACACAAACTCCAATTGATAGACAGCTGCTACTATACGAAGACAGAACTATCTCCGCACACTATCCTGAGCACACCAACACCTTGTGAAAGCTTTGGACCTGGTCCTAGGCTAACGTGGGGATGAGATGAACTGCCTTTGTGCGGTGTTTTACAGGACTTTATATACTTGTACAGAGAAGTAGACACTAAAAAAAACAAATAAACTGAATCGGGGTTCTTGGTCATGCTGCAGCCACAGAAATGGATGCCGCATCGAGTCATCATTGTAGATGCCACACAAAATCCCATCTGGGAGATCGACGTACCATATAGGGTATATCGGAAATGTCCTAGCTGTGCCGTCTGCACCTGCAAGTACAAATCCTGCCGGCTAGGAATCTAGACTCGGCCTAGAGTTGTTCCTGTCCATGTGCATGCCTACTAGGATCCACCCACATGTCGCTAGTGATTGTCACCTTCGGCATGGGGAACGATATGTCCCGTTTGTCATACACATAGGGGTATTTGGTTTGGTTTCTGAGTTGCGACCACATTGCGCACATCACATGTGTCCCTCAAACTTTGCCTGACTACTGTCATGTGTTTGTTTCCTCAGAAATGCTCCTGTGAGCTTTTGCTAGGAGGCCTGTCAATGTATATGTTACTCTTGAATCCTAGCTGACGATGAAAGGCTTTACTAGTTATCAACAAATATATCTGCCTCCTCCTAGGTCTCAGCACAATATCCCTCATTGCTCTCTATGTAGTCGTTGGTCCTCTTAGTAGCAAGTACAACTCGTTCATAACCATTTTGTGTTGGCACTCAAGAATCCATATAACAAGTCTGAACTCCCATATAAAGCTCTGTGAACTAGATTGGAGTGTTTGAGTTGAGAATTTCCGATTTTATGTTTAGATGAGGTACCAAGTCGAACATTGGTCCAATGTTGAACTGGGTTTATAGTTGTTAAGAGCCACATTCTGTGCACCCATTGTCCAGCCTGTCCAGCCGCCGGCCCCCATTTCATGAACTCTTATATTTTCGAAGACGGTTGGACACCCTGAGCTTTGCTGTGATGCCAGACCGCAAATTTAAGTCAGTATTGGTTTTCATTGTTGCTGTTTTCTGAATAGGTGATTTTTGACTACTCCCGTTTTTTCCAGTTTTTTTATGTCAAAAGCACCGTTTTATAAACCAAAAGCCTTCTATAGTGTTGGATTTGCTCGAAGATGTTTGAGAGTACAGCGTGATGAAGTTCGAACTCGAAAATGCACTTTCAATATGACTGTTTGCCCACCGATCTCCAATTCATAAAAATTTGAACCTTCAGCAACGATTACAATCCTTGATCTCACCTACAGTGCTAGAAGCTCAATTGGAACGGTTTGATGGTCTAATCAAGGCCGTTTTTTCGCATCGGTGATTTTTAGTATCCTTATTTTCTACTTTTTTTTGCACCAAACAAATTTATTCACATATAAATGTGTTCCCCTGGTGTTAAAATTGTGTGAAACTGGTTGGGAGGCTTATACGAAGAGGAACTCGAAATCAGCGATACTCCCCAAACAGGCATGTGTGACCAAGTAACAGCCGTGACAATCTCTCTTCCCTCCACAACTTCCTGCACGGCGACGTCCTCAAGCTCCCTTTCCCACAAACTTACCTTCAGACCATCTCCGGCACCTACCCAGGATCTCCTCCCGAGTTTTTGCTTCTTTTCACCAGGCTGGTCCCACGTTGTAGATGATGCTTCTGCCACCACCTTTTTGGTCCCTACTCCATAATACGTGCGCCAGCACAAATGTCCTACCTCATGCACCCTCTTTGATCTCCTTTGAATGCACTACTCTCGTCAATTAAGACCCCCACGTCTGTATTCATCAAGAACAAGGTGTTTTGAGTCTCGATATGTGGTAGGAAGGAAAGCAAATGTTATGGACAACAGAGAGGGCCATAGCTCCGTGAATCTGGTGCGTTTACAGTAGCTTCAGTGACCTCAAGTCCTTACTTTGAGCTTCTTGCCTGGAATCGAGATTTTGTGTGGGCTTCTCCCACCACGTCATCTGCGCACCTGCGCACACCCCACGCTACCCCGGATGTGCATCGCCTGCAACAGCCACCGTTTATGCCCATCCCCACAACCTGCAGCGCCGTCACGCTCATTTGTATTGGGTGAGTGACCAGCGCATGATCTACCAAGCCAAAGCCGAAACACCAGCACCGTATGTACCACCCGAATCCAGTGCATATCCTTGCACGGACAATGGCCCAGTCGCGCACACGCAGCACCTGGCGAGTGGCTCCACTTGCAGCATGGCTGTCAGCACGGGCGCGGACAAGGAAGCGGCAGCGTTGATACCGCTGTGTGCAATGACTGCGTCCAGGTGGGCTTGTGTACCGCGTCCACGGTGTGCTGGTGCCGATGCGCTGGTGGTGCACGGTAGCCCGCCACGTGATATCGAGTGCCGGCCCTGTGTGCTCATTCCTGTCCTGCTCGCAGTGAGCATGGCTGGGGTCGAGGTGCTGTGCTCACGGTGCTACCCACTGCGTGCCTGAGTGCTGCTGTTGCGGTGCTGTCCAAAATGGGATTGCCGCGTTGTGGCGAGCACCCCTCGCACCCCGGCGCCCCAGCGCCTCCCCCCTGTGCGCGTATGCTTCACGCGATGAGATTCCTTGAGTGCACGGCACTTGCCCGGAGCATGGCGGCGACAGATGAGGGGGTGCAAATGCTGGGACGAATGGGATGCATGTACCTGCTTGAGTGCGCCACATGCCCCCGGCGTTCTCTTCCCAATCTGCTGACCCATTCACACGTGGGGCCTGCCTCGTAGACTGTTTTTCGTTAATAGCCGTGATAGAGAGCGCACCAAGTTTATTGCCAAAACCGTCGCTTTGCGCTTATTGCGCCGGTATTTAGCTTAGCTCTTCTGTCAGATGTACACTAGGTAGCCTCCCAAAAATCTATAATTTTTTTCAAGAATTTAGGTAAATTTTTGTGCTCATCGTCGTCGACGACGCCAAGAGTGTTTGATCGATGTGTGCTAAATGCGGATGCACGAGCATATCGCAAAGTACGACGACGGCCCTTGAAAGCAGCAGCCATCAGACTGCTGACTGCTTCTCTCACTGAGCAATACCTAATGTATCAAAACCGGTCGCTAACTACGGGGTTTTTTACATCATGGTACTTGGGAGTCTACCGAGTCGTGATACATCATTCCCCCAGACTGTGGTGCAGTTAACGGTGCAGGCGACACCAAAACAACCTTGTCTTGGAGAGTGCCGATCTTCTATTCACCAACTGTTCAAATGAGAAGCAAAGACATGCAGGAATAAGTGTGCACGCCCTAAAAATAATGGGATTTGGCCAGAGAAAGTGCTACATGTATATGTCTGAACGTCGCAAATGTAACAAAAAAAACGCCGACTATACCAAGCGCCACTTCTGAGTTCCCCCAAGGGCGTCACTCATAACCGCGGTATGTCCTAGCTCTGGTTCCAGAGGCTCCGTCCACGCCTGCCATTCGCACTTCAAGACAATTTCCAGATGCAGCACGTTCATGCTATCACGTTCCTTCACTTGCTCCGCATGGACTGCGGCAGGGTCGAGGAGCTTTCCGACTACTGCCTCGGTCACACCGTACAGGCCTGGCGGAGCCGTTACGACAGCGTACACGGCATTGGGGTCCCACACCACCGCATCTTCGTCCTCTGGAACGATGTGCAGACGAAGCCTTTGGTGATAATAGCGGAACATAACTCTGATTTCCCCATGTGAGCCAGCACCAACAGTCTCGAGGATGAAACCGGAGTATTGGACCTTCAGGCCCTGCCCTTCAAAAGCCACGAGTGAGCCGTCGTTGCTCCACCTGGTAAAGTCGCCGGGCTGTGCGCCCATCATCGTGGCCGGCGCCCAACGGTATCCCTCCTTCTTCAGGCGCTTCTGGTGGTGGAAGATGATCTGCGGGTAGAAATCACGAATCTGCTTCAGAAATTTCTCCATCCTCTCGTCGGCAAGCGCTCCGTCTGTTTGGTCATTTTTAGGATCTGAGATTCCAAGCATCTCGCGCACGTCGAGATCCAGGATGGTCGCTCCACAGATAGCCTCATCGGACATCCTTGTGGTTTTGCGCTGCTGCAGTGCGTGGGCGAGTGGGGGAAGGAGCATCGAATTCTCCACACTGGGGTCAAGTTTCTTCAACTCAACAAATGTCTTGAGGACCAAAAAATGTTCCGTTATGGCGTTTAGGGCGGAACCCGGGAACCGACCTGACACGTCTTCCTCTTGTGGTCTCTTCGGCGGCTGGTCAACGGTGATGTCCTCCACGCCATCCCTGAGCTGGAAATATAGCTGTTTCGCAAACATCCCTTCTTGAAACGTCCAGAGCCGATGGACCCAGTTCGACATATAGAGGGATATAGCCTTTTCGTGAGGCGTACTGGACCGGGACAGCTCCTGGAGACCCTCATCGAAGACCAGCACTGCGAACGCGCGCTTATAGATCTCCTGCATTAATGCGATCGATTGCTTTCGAAGGTCCCTATATTGCTTTGCTGCGGGGATGCAGAGGGTGTCCATCCAGAAACGGGCAGGATGAGGTCCGTTCGGGAAAACAGAATCTACGCGACTCTGAATGCGCTCCAGCTGACACACCGGCAGAGCATTTTCTTTCGGGTTCCCAAGTCCATCACTCCACCTAGCGAAGCCGTAACTGGTTGGTGGTTTGCAGATGAGAACGAAGACATACACGTGTGAAATGGCGACGAATGGCAGCTCAGATACGCCAGCATCATCCACGATAAATCTGGAACCACCTCCGTCGATGTCCTTAACCCAGGACAAGACGGGGATTCCCTCATTTCGGATGACCTTCACCACCTCCCGAGTCGACACGTTCTCCTGACATGGTTTTCCCGGGTGCATGTGCGGTGTTACGTATTTGGCCTCGTCGACTGTTCTCGCGTGGCATGTACGCTCGTCACAGCGACGATGTAGGTTGATGTCATGAGGGAATTTGGCCTGGGCGAGATAGTACTGTCCATCGATCCCAACATCAAAGAAAAGCCTCCGCACGTCCATTGGGCACCAGCCCGCGCTTAGCAGTTTTGACTTCAGCATTTGGCTTGCTCCCCATTTCATTGCAAAAGTCGGGGACTTGTACAGGTCTCGTATCGCTCCTGAGAAGATAAATCCAAGGGCGATAATTGACAGCGATATTTCGGAGCGCACCGGCCAGGGAACAGCGCTCGTCGGGGCAGCACGCTCTCGCCCTGCAGCGCAACAATACCGGTCGACAAAGGTGGCGACCTTCTTCACCATCGCCACTGTGTTCTCAGCCGCCTTCGACTCGAAATCCCTGTTCCCTTTCATCCTCCAATCTCGGAGTCTGCGGGGTAAGGCCGCGGAGATTTTTACTATGAGCTCGCCGGACTGCTCATCAGTGGCGATGAACTCTTGTGTGTCGACATCTATTCCGTTCAGTTTGAACACAGAGGTGAGAGTGCCGAAGTAGAGCCAGGTTTGGAAGAAAGCCTCGACTTCTGCATCGCTGCGGTTTCCGAAGTTGTCGCCGCCGAAGAGCTCGTTTTCGCCCCACCCCTTGCGAGCTGGATAATTGAAGAAATCGCCTCCATCGTAGGGTTCAATGCATTTATACGGCACGCGGATATGCGATGCCCCGGCTGGGATGTCGAAGAAATCCATGGCGCTGAGCCTCTCAAAGATATTGATTCCGGGCGGGGGTATAATAGGCGAACTAGCAAGCCACTCGTTCACCATACTTATCGCAGGCGCAAGACTGGTCGCTTGACAGGCGGAATTCACGAGTTTTGTCACCTGCCCGTGTTTCCCGGCTCATTTCCGAGGCTTCTTGCGGGATTTATCAGTGCTCCGTTCAAACTAAATACATAGACGCCGAGTCAATTCAACAATGGAAGTCTACAGGTCTAACTTTCGGAGATTAAAATCAAGTCTGTAATTTCTGTGTCGAACCCGTCACCTCGCCTCCATTCCCACCGGAGGGTCATTCATTCTCGCCGGAATTGTCCTCGTGAAACAAGGTCATGCCGCCAGCCCGCCGACAGCAGGTGACCTTGAGCCTCTTTGGGGCTAAACAGGCGCCGAGAGTTGATACTTGGGTTCTGATCAAAAAACCACAATGTTAGACTTCGCAAGTTGATTCCGAAAGCTATAATAAACGCGGTGAAAAATGTCAAAAATACCCGTGAGCGTATCTGTTCCATTGCTGTTTACTCTGTTCAATTTTTTTTCCCTCTGCCGTTTCGCGGGAAATCGGTGAGGTGATCCCGGTTGATCCGAGAGCCCTCTTGCGTTTGGACCATGACGACAACTTGAAGAGTACTGGTCCACCGCCCGTAGCGTCCGTTAACGCGAGGATACCTATGTTTGCTATCTCGCGTGATTGACGCACTTCTAATCGGCATTCTTCCTGTCAAGATGTCTGGTGGATGTTCTGCGACGGCTCGGCGCTTCATTCGGCAGATGAACGATACAGTTCGTGCGGCCACCATCTGCATTCTTCCTGTCCAAGATGTCTGGTGGATGTTCTGCGACGGCTCGGCGCTTCATTCGGCAGATGAACGATACAGTTCGTGCAGTCACCATCTGCATTCTTCCTGTTCAAGAATCAAGATGTTCTGCGACGGCTCGGCGCTTCATTCGGCAGATGAACGATACAGTTCGTGCGGCCACCATCTGCATTCTTCCTGTCCAAGATGTCTGGTGGATGTTCTGCGACGGCTCGGCGCTTCATTCGGCAGATGAACGATACAGTTCGTGCAGTCACCATCTGCATTCTTCCTGTTCAAGAATCAAGATGTTCTGCGACGGCTGGGCGCTTCATTCGGCAGATGGACGATACAGTTCGTGCAGCCACCTCACTAGGCTCGTTTATTTCCGATTATTTGCCACTATACCCGCGTATGACATACCATACTCTTGGAACATCTCTTGGAACGCCGCTCTGATCCTTGCTTAGTGTGTTTCTCCGGCCCTTGTATGGAGGATACTTGACCCCAAAAAAGAGTTATGAATGTTGGTTGACAACATGAATAATGTGCGGGACATGTTCTGAAGAACAGTCCTGCCTGCCTGACCACTCCTCTCACGTCAAGGCCGATCCCTTCGGGACCACGGCAGATTTTCGCTCGTTGTGCAGAAACACCCGCTTCGGCATATATCTGCACCTCTGCACCCATTTCCCGGATTGTTGATGATCTGTCTAGTACACACTGCTGGATCTGCATTTTCGTTTAATGATTCAGCGCTTCACTGGAATGTCTCTCTCTTGATGGATGTCTGCAGCTTTTTAAACTCCGCTTATGGACTGGTGGACCCGGAATTTTGGAAGCATCAATTAAGCATTCTGTCTGTCTGAAGCTTTTTAAAACTCCACCAACTCTGCTCTCAGATCTGGCTCGAATGACTTGCCAAGACCTGCCCTAAAGTCAGCTTATTTTTTCGGATACTCAAGTGTGCCACCCTCAAGTTCAACTTCTTGATATCACTCTCTTTAAGGATGTTCTCGTTTTTCATAAAAGCCTGGGAAATCGGACGAGGATAGACTTTCAGACTTTCAGCAGTGGACCTCTTTGTCGGCTCCCAGTCGGCGGAACTCGCCACTCCTGCACAGAAACCCCCTCCATCACTTCTCCTTCAAATAAACTCGGGTCGTGAGTTGCACTTCCCGAAGATTCTCCTAGCGCCTAATTAAAGTGACCATCGCATTGCGCCACGTCTTTGTTTCTGCTGTCGGCGCGGTCAATTGTGATGTAGAGTCGAGGCCATAACTCATCACCATAGTTCCCACAGAATAAAAATTGTGTTCCTCCATGTGTCTTTCCTACTTCAAGATTGAAATGATGTTCATGCCATACCTCGATGCATTTCTCTCTCTTCATGAAACTACCCTTCTTTCAATCATCAATCCTGACACTTATGAATTTAATTGCATTTTCATTTCATAAACAAGATGTTTATGAAAGCAACAGCTTCGAACAAATGTGTGAAGACATGTTGCGCAAAGATTCTCCTTCATCACCATCTCAGTTGGCGGCATAGTTCAATGTACATTTTCTCACAGCCCAGCTACATACTACTGGCAATGGCTCCAGCAGATAGAGAAACATGTATTACACCGCCAGAAATACAAACGGTGGATACTATGTATCGCAGCTTACCCGTACGCACGCCTAGCATACAGTTTTCACCGGTGATAACGTTGGCAGGCGTTGCATCTGCTCAGCATGGTCCATCATTGCCTCCGGCTCGAGCAAGCGAAACTGCGGCACGTTGAGCTTAGATGCACGTTTTTGCAGGTTACGGTGACCTGTGAATCAAGTGTAATGAAAGTTACCAGAGAAATAATAAAAAGGAGTATGTATTGGCGTACCAGCGTCCCATCCGTTTCGTGCGCAATCACCTGGCTGCGCTCCTATAACGTCGGCCTAGCCAAAAAAGTTCAATATACGTCAGCATGGACGATGATAGATAGGATAATGGAGAAAGGAAGTACATCATGCAAGGTGATCTACAACCGGGAGCATGTGCGGAGCATAGGAGGTGCTGCAAGCTAACCTGAGAGCGGGACAAATCCTAGAGCAACGAAATTGATGAAGGTCGGGTTTGGGGAGACGTTGAGGGTCAGATTTGGGACAAAGACTCTTGAACGCGCAACGTAGAGTAACACCGAGACGAGCGGGAACCATGTGTGAACTACCGAGGAGCTACAGGAAAGCAGCAGCTTCATGGGAAGAAGTATCGCAGAGCGTTGAATCTTGATATACTCCAAAACTCTTGTCAGGGTGCACAGGTATTGCCGGTTCATGCGATGATTTAGCGTCCGGGTTTGAGGTTCGGGATGTTGTCGCCAGTTGCCAGTTTCAAGCTCCACCTTGAGGGCCTTGTTTCAAAACGCAGAGCGGCCGCCGAACACGCAACAGAGAACCAAGTGTTGGAATTCGAGTCGGACACTCGCTGTCACCAACACAGCAACCAGGCGCATTTATTCAGGGTATCAGGTCCATTCATTCTTTCAGTCATTTACTGTACCTTTCAGTTCCTTGCCGTGCCTCACTTACACTTTACTTGGTTTAATTCCCCATAGTAGGCTTAATTTGTTCCTCTCCTTATACATATAAGTAGCTATTATTCTGAATGAATCCCCTGCGCGTTTGCGAGGGTCTTCTGCCAATTCCCGAGTAAAGGCCGTGGTTACCTTTATTTTAACACCAAGCAGAAACACTCGAAGACAGTCTTGACCTTGGCTCATATCTTGTAGCTATGCTTGCGTATGTTTCTCTCGAGCACTGGATGCAGACTGGAGGAAGGCGGCATAAAGATGAAGGGGGACGGAATGAAGGAGTCAGGCGTGGATCAACTTCCTTTTAAGCGGGTCTTGAGCGCTGATCCTCGGTTGTTGAATGACGTTGCCGGAAGTCGGCAGAGTTCAACGCTGATCAGCGCACTCGTTTTCTGGGGAAATAGAACCAAGAGGAGCATAGCTGGGAGCGTGTTCGGGAAAAGGCGAACCACGACCTGGTAAACATAAGCATACTGATTTGACACATCTGCCCAAGATACGGTGGAGGAGCGGCCTCATCGAATAGAAGTAGCAGGATTGCGCAAAGATGATGGGGGAGGGAAAGAAGGAATCCGATGCAGGTGGTCCTTTTGAGCGGGTCTTGAATGGCAATCCATGGTTGTGGAATGCCATTGCTGGAGCTCGGCAGAGTTTAATGGTGATCGGCGAACTTGTTTTATGGGAAAAGGGAACCAAGTTAAGGAGAGTTGGGCAACGTGGTGATTTGCGAGCTCGAAACCTAGTGTGGAAACACAAGAAACAACCAAAACCAATATTGGGCAAGATAGATTGAACCTATCCCAAACCAACACTATAAACGATGTATGATAGCTGTTTCAATCACTTCCAAGGTAGCCGATGAGTGTCAGTCCCTAGTTTCAGAGCCTTTAAAAGGTTGAAAGGGAAAGTTGATTGTTCAAAGTAAAAGTCCGACAAAAGGTTGTGTTATGATACGTACAAAACCGAAGATCCAAAGGATACAACTGTTTTGGACTCCCTTGATGCAATATATGATAACCAAATTTAAGAAACGTAAGAAACGGTGAGGTTTCTGTAGTTTCTTGCGTATCCCGAAGATCCGTGTTGATAAAGTTGTTGCCAAAAGTGTGTAGCGTGCGTTTTGTCGGTTTCCCAACCAATCCCAGTCAAATCTCGAGTCCCGGAGTCATTCCAGTCAATCCAAATCCAGTATCCCAGTCCCAATATCCAGCTTCCAGTCCAATCAATGCCTAATATATAATATTTTCGCAAATCCCTCTCTGTAACTAATTGTGCATGAATTAGATGAGTAAATCTTTCCAGTTTTTATGTAAATCGGTGCAGAACTGACTGAGATATTTACAATTCTCTGAAAACATCTCAAAACAGAAAATCTTTTGTTGCGCCTTCGGTTCCGACATTAGCTGTAATAAAATAGGTAGATTTTTACTGTTTTGCTTGAAATATTAACAGATTTTCACATGTTTTGTGTTTTACAGCTAATGTTGGGACCAAAGGCGTGAATTTATTTTATTTTATTTGTAAGTTTTCGAGGAATTGTTTGTGACTCAATGAGTTCTGCACTGATTTGGATAAAAATCTGGTAGATTTGATGGGCTAATTCATGCGCAATTAGTAATGTAACATGATTTATAGAAATACTATGTATTAGGTAGTTTGTGCTTTTGAACCATTTTCATGCCAAAAGTAGTTTAGCATGTCCAGAACATGTCCCAGTGGTCTGATATTTCGGGAGGGACAATATATATACTTCATTAAAGATGTGATAGAGCCAGAAGTATAGATAATTTAATTGCAGCTCCTGTAGCTCTGTTGAATACATTTGGTGGGTTTGGCCTTCAGAAATACTGTAAGGATTACATTTATTTTGTAATTTCATGTAATTCTGGCTCTATCACATGTTTAAGCAGGTATATATGTTGTCCCACCCAAAAGATTAGGTCGCTGAGACATGTTTTGGACATGCTAGACCACATTTGGCATGAAAATGATGCAGATTACCTAATATGGAGCCAAAATCCTGATCCGAAGAAAAAAAAAAAATTGAGCTGCATCCATGGGGCCTCTCAGCTACGTTTTTTTCTGTAGGAAACCTATGAGAGCTAGAAGTATTCTGGTACAAAAAAACAGGGTCCATACTACTGGTTTGTGCACACAAAAAATCGAACAATTGCCAAAAATGGCCAAATTTTGCCAGTCGCAATTCAGAGTTGAATGCTTCACACCAACAACATGGTCATTCCAGCTAAATGCAATATTCTAGGCCATTTCGATCCGTGGCACAGTTGGAGCCGGGGAATCCCGGTCGTGGCGAGAACATCAGAACAACGTCATAATCCGAACAGCACATCAGCCCGCAAGATGCCGTTTGCTGCCGCACCAATAGCCAGCCTTCACACGCTGCCACAGCTCCACAATTGACAAGAGCGAAATGGCCTAGAATTTTGCATTTAGCTGTCATATACACATCATTTTCCCGATGGTTGCCCCCTGGGAGTGCATGAGGGAGGCATCTGTGTGTGCACAATTGGAGCTTGATGTATTAGACCACACTGTAATCTCGCATCACCGGCATTTTTTTGGATCTAGGTCAAACTCGGAATTGGACCAAATAAATATAGGTGCTGTGCCATACAACCGCTCAATCAAAAAATCTTGAGGGTACACTTCAGGCTATATAATGTATGCTAGCATACTCAGAACTTTGCAATTACCTCTCACGGCCTTAAGATATGAGGTCAACTTTTTTTTTTTTTTTGATCTGGGTTTTGGTTCTGTATATAGCCACTCTCTTTATAAAATTAAGCCTGTCCGTCTGAAGCCTTTTCAAACTCCGCTTTTGGGAGATCAGACCCGAGGCTTTGGATGCGCTTGGTCCAAACCTTTGGAAGCACTCGATAAACGGCGCTTCCTCGGGGCTTTCGGCCCCATGATCAATTTCAAGCACGTGCACACCTATAAAAATGTACACAATGCCAAACTCCGCTTTTCAGTCACTGTTGAAGTCTCCGAGGCGCTAATTTAAGCACCGGTTTCAATAGTGGCAGAAATAATACACACTTAAAATGAACTAGCCCGTCAAATCTACCTAGGTTTTATCCAAATTGGTGCTGAACTCATTGCACTGCTGGGATTGATGAATTTCTGGGTGGTAAACATGGGGTCCAAACAAGTCTTTCTGTTTTGGCAAATTTTTCCCAGCCAATGAAACGTGACAGCAAATATGATGGGTTTTGTGGTCATTTTTGATTTATAAATGGTGCCAAACATCTGGGATGTTGTAACAACAAACAAGAGCAGAACAGTTGTAATTTTTCCACCTGCTTTTGGGAGAAAAACACAAGGCATGTTTATGGCTTGAGCATGAATGTAAAAAGTTACCAGTTTTTGGATGCCAAACATGGATTCTATTTTGGAACAAAAAAGACTAAGAAACATTACAAATGTTTGGCTGGCTTTTAGAAACAGAAAATTACCTATTTTGGATCTCATAAAGGAACAACAAAAAGACCCAATTTTTTGCTCTCTTTTTTTGTCCCAAAACATCAATCATGCACCCAGCACCCGCTCATATCATGATTTCAATCTTGTTGAGAAATGATAGCTTGTTGATGTGCAATTTCTTCTGGACAAACATTGCGATATTTTTTTTGGGGCAGCGTGTTTTTTTTTTCTTTCTTTCTTTTCTTTTTTGAAGTTGCATACTTTTATTGGCTGTGTGTCGACATTTTTTCTACTTAGGGGCTAGTGTTGCAGTGGCTCAGCTCAGCTTGACTGAGCCACCAAGCCAGGCTATAAATAAGCCAGCCATAGCCAGCCAATCAAGATGTGTAACTGTCAGCTGTGACTTATGTCAATTGAGCAAATTGACAGTGATGACCGGACATCCGAGCTTCCAGCTGGGCAGCTGGGCAGCTGTGGCTTGATCGGCTGGCTATGGCTGGCTGATTTTTGGCTTGGCTTGGCTTGGCAGCTCAGTCAAGCTAAGTTGAGCCGCAGCAACACTAGCCCTCAAGCAGAAAAAAGGTCGACACACAGCCAATAAAAGTATGCAACTTCGGAAAAAAAAAAAAAAAACTGCCCCCAAAAAAAACATTACGATGTTTGTCCGGAAAAAGTCGCAAATCAACAAGCTTATCATTTCCCAACAAGATTGAAATCATGACATGTAGAATTTTGGATACCTGAATAAAACCTTTCGGGGCGACACTGATTGATCATCACTTCCGGTACTTCGGCTGACTTCGGGGCACACTCTCAAACATCTCCCAACACCTAGAGCACAATCATAAGGCCCAAAAAGATCTCAGAGTCCTCCACCCTCCACCAAAATCCATTTCAGTTGCTATTTTGACCACTTTGAAATTTATTTCCATGTGCTGTTGAGGTCAGCATATTATGCTGCAAATCTCCCGTGGCTGTCCAGGCATGTCCAACTCAATGCAGAGGACAACAGTGGGCAGCCAGGCACGTCTGCAGGTAGGAGAAAGAGAAGGAGAAGGTTGATATGTCACAATCATTGCATTAAATTATAATCTTTTGCTTGCGGGAACCATAACAGCTTGAATATCAAACAGAGTGATCTCATCACTGGCACCCCCAAAAATTTGGCAGGAATAAATTTACCTTATGAGAAGTCACCCAATGGCCCAAGTCTGTCAGTGTCTGTAAGGTCTGTGATAGACTGGGGCAGTCTGTGACAGACTGTTGTGATCAGGACCGTGGTGCTGCTATTGGAAATTTTGTGTTATCACAATAACAATGCATCCGTCCTCTAGGGGTTAGCTAGAGTGGAAACAGTGGGATATGCAGGCGGAGATGTCTGCTGTTGAGAGGCAGAGGATATGTGTGTGTGTGTGTGCTATGTGTGCTGTGTGTCACTGAAGCGAGTCAGGAGGCCGTCAGGGAGCTCCGTGCTCGGTATCTGCTGTTAAATGTGATGTGTGAGGGAGAGGATGCTACCGAGGGCAAGTCGTTAAAATGGGCTATGTCCTGCATCCAATAACCGGTGCCTTTGTGGACACCAACATTTTTGAGTGCTCTCCTCGGTTGAGGTGCAAGCTCGGAGTAGTGAGAGGGGGTTGAACGGCAATTTAACCAGTGTTGGCTCTTCCTTGGGCTATTCCCTACACGAAATAATTGGCAGGCGCAGCTGGTCCAATATTAGGAGAGCCCAAGTCGAAGACTTAGGATCTGACTGGAGTCAGACCTTGCGAGGATGGGGGAGCAATAAAGTGCCTATTTGGAGGACAAGTTAGAGAGGATGTGGTCAATCCCTGTGACGAGCTTGGATAGCACAGGTGGTGTACAGGTGGTGAAGGAGGAACTTGGTCCTGTAATTGGCTGACTACTCTGCCCGTTTCCTGTCTCCTTTTATACCTCTTTTCTTCTGCTTAGTCATTATTTCCTCCGTTCCTCAAAACCGACGATGAACATGGTGGTAGATGTTTTGGAAGGCTTATTGAGGGTTTGAGCTCCACGCTCAATAGTGAAAAGGGAAGCTGGCTCCATGGTAGGTGTTTTAGGGAAGAGAATATGGCAGCAGTGATTTGCGAGCTCAAAACCTAGTGTGGAAACACAAGAAACAACCAAAACCAAAACAACAAAACCAATATTGGACAAGATAAACTGTCCCTATCCCAACAACACTAGAAACAATGTATGACAGCTGTTCCAAGGTAGCCGACAAGTAGTCCCTAGTTTCAGAGCCTTTAAAAGGTTGAAAGGGAAAGTTGATTGTTCAAAGTAAAAGTCTGACAAAAGGCTGTGTTATGATACATACGGAACCGAAGATCCAAAGGATACAACTGTTTTGAACTCCCTTGATGCAACATATGATAACCAAGTTTAAGAAACGTAAGAAACAGCGATGTTTCTGTAGTTTCTTGCGTATTCCAAAGAACTGAGTTGATAAAGTTGTTGCCAAAAGTGCGTAGTGTGCGTTTTGTTGGTTTCCCAACCAGTCCCAGTCAAATCCCGAGTCTCAGAGTCTTTTCAGTCAATCCAAATCCAGTATCCCAGTCCCAATATCCAGTGTCCAGTCCAATCAAATGCCGAATCTCAGTCCCAGTATCCTTCCAATCCAATCACACAATGTTTCTGACTCCAAAAACCAGATTCAATTCAATCACAAACTTCCAAACTTCTATTCCTTCCTAGTTGTACGAGACTTGCCCTTTACAAGTATCTAAGACTTGCAAAACTCGAATAACCTGAGGGTTTCTCAGGAGAAACTTTACTACCTTCCTCTCCTCTACTCTGACTACTTATACAAACAATGATATGACTATGACAATAAAGAAAATATGTAAAGAGTCCGTTTATCCGCCCTATTTCCCGTGTTTCCGGAGTATTAATAAGACCACAAAGCGTCTCATTGGTTGTTGAGGTCGGATTCATCATTCTGGGTATATTCTGACTGTTTCTTGGTAATGTCCTGCACATGGCATCGTGATGGGTACTTGAAACCATAATTGCCAAGTGTTTCTTGAGTTGTGGAACTTCTGTTCCTGAAGTATCCCTCGGATCGGTATAGTCGGACCTTGTAGCCCTGCTCTATAGCTTCCAAACAATACCCCACTTCCTTGAGACCATTGAATGAGACCAATGAGGATTAGAGTTTACTATCCCCATTGGTGTTTGCTATGGTTCTGAGATCGACGATCACAAGACCCAGCCGATATTATCTCCTTGAAATCATGCCCGGCATAGCCGCGTACCTGGAACAAGCGGAACGATTATTTTGTTGTCCCATGCAATTATGTCTGACATGATTTCCCCACTGATCCATGCTCTAATACACCTGATAAGTCAGAAACCACTCAAACCGTTATAAGAAACGGAAGAAACTGGTGATACAACTGGTAGGTTGAGTTGGGCTACATCTTCCCCTACATGTTTCGGAGCGAGCACATGCCAGAGATGCTCCTGATTCCTCAGAAGCACCATCTCGTTACTCAGATGATATTGGCCTCTTATGGGAAGCCAGTTGATAAAATTGATACAACGGATACATGATATACAGGATGTTAAACATAAGAAAATCGCAAAAACAAGTGATTTCAGTGGTGGTTCAATATCCTGCTTATCAGCGGGTTCCCACTGTAGGACCCGTCAGTGCTGCTCGGGTGGCAACAAGCTCCTGCCGGAGAGTGTGTTGGTGCTGCTCAGCCTCACCTTGCGCTTTGAGTTGTGACTTGTGGTGGACGAGTTGCGCCCTGGGAGTGTATCGGCACGCATGCACAGTCCTGTGGGTCGTGTAGTAATGATGGTCAAATCATATGTGCGGAGCCAGTCGGATCCCAGAGCGCGCCCTGGTTGCAGTTATTCGTGGTGCAGGAACTTGTGGTGTTGAGTGGCGAGCTAAGTGGTTGGTGATCCAAATGCGGTATTGTGGTTTCCCGATTAGGTAGTCCGAGCTTGCAGCCCGCATTTGTGTGTGGGACGGAGGGGCCCTGAGGCAGTGGGAAGTACGCAGCACAAACACCAGCCGCACACTGTACAGCACCCACAGACACTTCACAGACACCAATAGTACAGAGGTCATTCTGGATGATGGGCTTTGTTGTGCTAGCAGGCCTTGTAAGGGCAACCACGAAGGCCCGAGGTACTCAGGGACTGACGTGGGGGATCCAAAGGTTAATTGACAGTAGCTAAATATACAGAGAAGCATACCTGACGTGGGGGATCCAAAGAGAAGAAACTCTGAGGATTCCCACGTCAGCCGTGGGTATAAGTAAGCTACTAGCTAAGACCATGTGACCGGAGTGATCGGCAGATGTCCCGGGCTTGGTCACATGCAAGGTGCCATCGGGGGTTCCCCTGATGTCAGGTCACGTGCCGGTTTCCGGTACCGGTCCCGGTAGACCGGTGACCGGGAGGGTGACCGGAAGGGTCAGAAGGGCCGAAAGGGCATTGGATGGGGGCTGGGACGGGGGTTCCCCTGACATCACCCCCCCCTTGGAATGCGGCGCCCCGACGCATAGACCGGATGCGAAGGGAGGGATGCCGGAAGGGCAGGGAGTCGAAGGCGGCGACGGCAATGGTGCGTGGTTTGGCTGGGTATTTCCGGTAGAACTCGGCGACAGCTTCGGGCGAAGAGGTCGGAGTGCTTGACCCATTGATTGTGCGAGTCGTCGTCCCCTTTGAAGCGCACCATGAAGTAGAGTGATTTCCAGCGCACCTTTGCATCAAGGATCTCTTCGACTTCCCATTCCGGAGCATCACCGGGTGCGTCCGGGAGGACCGGGGCCGGCTCATCGTAGCCGGGCCGTCCCTCGAAATGGTCGTCTTCAGCGAGTTCCAATTCACCACCGGGAAGACCGGGTGGAGCCGGGAGAGCCGGGGTGGGAGCTCCAGCTTGTACGCGCCGCGCCCGACGACCTTGATGACCTTAAAGGGGCCAAGGCGTCGGTGCGAGAGACTGGGAGATGGCCGGGTCGTCTGGATGTCCGACGCATCGAGCCAGACCCGGTCACCCACCTTGATCTCCGGCGCAGGGGTGCGCCGGCGGTCGTAGTACCGCTTGTACTCCTCCTTGGCTTTGACCAGCACGGACCGGGCTTCGGATACACCGGAAGCGATCCGGTCGTGGAATTCGTTTACTGACTCCAGCTTCGAACGTAGCCCGTTCGGATCGAGCCCCATCCAGGGGAGCCGGCCGGTGTTGGTCATGAACGGGACCTGCTGCATGGAAGAGTGGACGTGGTTGTTGTAGGCAAATTTGGCGGCCGGTAAGAGGTCGTCCCAGTCGTCCTGCATGTAGTTGGTGAAGATGCGGATGAACTGTTCCATCTCTTGGTTGACGTGCTTCGTCTGGCCATCAGTCTGCGGGTGGTACGCCGTGGAGGTCGCGGGCTTGACGTCGATAAGGCGCCAGAGCTCGGTGGTGAACTCCGCAATAAATTGCGGACCCCGGTCGGAGATGTACTTTTCCCATGCACCATGGAGCTTCCAGACGTTCCGGTAGTACAACCGGGCGGCGCCAACCACATCGATCTGGGTGTGACACTCCATGAAGTGGGCGCGCTTACCAAGGACATCGACCACGACCATGATCGCATCGTACCCGTGGGCCTCCGGGAGCTCGATGACAAAGTCGACCGAGACTGTGCTCCAGCGATCCTCGGGAACCTTGATCGGGTGCAGCTCCCTGACCGGGAGCTTCTGGAGTGCCTTGGTCCGGCAGCACAGATCGCAGGTGGCAACGTACCGGCCGACGTGACGGGACAGCTGGGGCCACCAGTAGTTCTGGGAGACAAGCTCCAATGTCTTGAAGCAGCCGGCGTGACCGGCAACCCAGGTGTCGTGGTGCTGCTCCAAGATCTGGCGGCGAAGGTCCCTGTCCCGGGGGACAACAATCTTGCCGTGGAAGTAGAGCAGGCCGGCGTCGACGTGCCACTCGTCCGACCGGGTAGACCGGGACCGGCGGCCTGGAACCTTGAGGAGGCCGCGAGCTGCGAGGGCGACGGGGTCCTCGAGGTCCGGTTCGTGCAAGAGCGCATCGCGGATGTCCCGGAGAATTGGGACTTCCGGACCGGCGACGGTGACGCCTTCCAAAGCACGGATGTGGAAGAGGTCCGGGCGCAGGAGCGTGACGTCCTCGTTGTCCCGACCGGAGCCATGATCCGGTCGCCGGGAAAGCGCGTCCGGTCGACCCATCGAGCGGCCGGGCTTGTGGTGCAAGGTGAAGTCGAACCGGGACAGGTACAGGGACCACCGTGCCTGTCGCCGGTTCAATTTCTGCGACTTCCGGAAGTACTCCAAGTTCTTATGGTCAGTCCAGATTTCAACCGGGTGCTGCGAGCCTTCGAGGAAGTGTAGCCACTCCTCGAGGGCTCGGACTATTGCGAGCATCTCCTTGTCGTGGATCTCGTAGTTGCGTTGGACCGAACTTAAGCTTTTGGAGAAGAAGGCGACCGGATGCCACTTCCTGTCGGTGCCGGGCTGAGAGAGGATGGCACCGGATGCGAAGTCCGAGCTGTCTGCTTCCACCCGGTAAGGCTGCGACTCGTCCGGGAGGATCAAGACCGGGTCGGTGGTCACCGCATCCTTGAGGTTCCGGAATGCAGCGGCCTCCTTCTTGGTCCAAAGCCACACCAAGCCCTTCTTCGTGAGGTCGAAGAGCGGCCGGGCGACATCGGAGAACCCCCAGATGAACCGGCGGTAGAAGTTTGTGAAGCCGGTGAAGCCGAGGAACTGATTAATAAGGTCGTTGATGAGAGGGAGGGGGTACCGGTTCTTCACGGTCATCGCGTTAAGCGCCCGGTAGTCCTGTACAAACCGGAGCGCTCCGTCCTGTACAAACCGGAGCGCTCCGTCCTTCTTCTTGACGAAGAAGACCGGGGATGCCATCGGGGACTTTGAGGGCCAGATCCGACCGGTGGCCAACCCTTCTTCGATAAACACGTCGAGCTTGTGTTGCTCGAGAGGGGAAATGGGATAGACCTTGCAGTTGGCCGGTTTCGAATCCGGGACAAGCTCGATGGCATGATCCCACGACCGGCGCTCCAGGAGCGAGTCGAACGACTCCCGGTTGAAGACATCTTCGAACTCACGTGCCCACTCGGGAATTTCTTCCGTACCGGGCGCAGCTTTCTTAGCATGCGCTTCGGCCAGCCATTGCGAAACAGTACCGGTCGCTCGGATGTCCTCCGGGGGGGAGAATTGAGTGTAGAAAACCCGATCTCCCTCCTGGACGGGGTCGTCCTCATCGTCTGAATCTTCCCCGTCGTCCGGTCCGAGTTGCGGTAGGTCCCCATCGAACTCTGTGTCACCGTCCTCGCCGGAACATTTGTCCGTGTCGATGAGACATATCCGAGGGACCGGACCGGACCGGAGCTGCCAGAGGATCCGAGCGGAGACCTTGGCGAGCTTCCAGTCGGCACGCGCCTCGGCAACACAGGTAGCACAGCACCCGGTAGGGCAGCGGCTCATCCTAACCTCGCGGTTGGCCCAGTCAATCTCCGGGTTGTGCTTCCGGAGCCAGGAGTAGCCCAGGATGAGCTTCTCCTTCCCGAGGCGGGTGACGGCGAACTGAGCACGCTCACTGTGGCCCTTGTAGCGAAGGACCACGTCTGCAACATCCCGAATGAAGCCGGCCTCATTGGGAGAGCCATCCACATTGTAGACCGGGATGGGCTGCGAGAGCCGGCGGACCGGTATCTTGTGCTCGGCGGCATACTCCGTGTCAATAACCTCGGAAGTAGCCCCGCAGTCCACCAAGCCGTTGAGCGAAAGCTTCACAGCGTCGGTGGTGGATTCGATCTCGAGGGGAAGCCGGAGGGAGTTTCTGCTCTCCGAGGTGGCGGCAAGGGTAAAGTGTTTCGGGAGTCGGCGCTCCCAGGCAGTTTTCTTCTGGGGGCGCGGCGTCCACGGGAGAGGTGTTCGGGGTTCCAGCTCGACCGGAGAGACCGGAACGACTGGAACGACCGGAACGACCGGAACGACCGGAACGACCGGAACGACCGGAACGACCGGAACGACCGGAACGACCGGAACGACCGGAGTCTCAATCGGTCTAGGGGGTGCGTCTATCGGTTTGGTGGATGCAAGAGATATATTGTCACACTCGTTACATAGGACAGCGAAACGATTAGGGGATGCGACAGAGGGCGCACCGCTCACTCTGCGCAGGGGTGAAAATCCTCCGGCTCGGCGGCGGCGGCGGCGTGTTCCGCAGCGGCTTCCGTCGATGCCAGACGCGCGACAAGCTCGTCGAGCAAGTCGTCCCCGAGTTGCCGGATCCCCTCGTCCAAGACATCAATCGACCGGACGTCGACCGGCGCAGTACAGTCCCGGGCAAAGTGATTTAGGTCCCCGCAACGGAAGCAACCGCGGAGCAGGGTGCTACGGGCGCGCGCCTGGTCGACGTCCATCGGGACAGCAGGCGGGAGCGCGGGGGCGGCGGCGGCTCTCTGTTGCGGTGCGGTAAAACGCGCCGGAACCGAAGTGACCGCAACCGGAAGGGTTCCCGAGCGTACGGCCGGTTGGTGGCGACCGGAACCGGTCGTCTTGCGGGAGGCCTCGCGCGCACGGAGCAGTGACTCATACTGCCGGTAGGCCCGGAGCCGCCAGGCCGGGTAGTCCCATAGGTCCGGAGGATCGCTCGACCCAGTGATCACGAGGTTAATTGCCGGGTTAAGACCGGCCCGGTATTTTGTGACCTTGATGATCGGGTCCCCGAAGCCGGCGAGGTCGACGAGGTCTTCGAAGTCGTCGGTGTACCGGAAGACGTCCCGCGTGCCCATGTGATACGACCGGGATTCGAGGGTACGTAGCGCGTGGTCCTGGTCCTTTTCCTCGACGAACCGGAGCCGGAACTCCGTGACGAACGCGTCCCAGGTGGAGAAGGGGAACGGGGTTTTGGCGGCGTAGCGCTCGGCCCACTTCGACGCGGAGTCTTTGGCCATGAAGGACATGGCAAACCGGACCGCCTTCTCTTCGGAGGGGTTGCCGTCCTCGAGGAACGCCTCCGGAAGCAACCGGATGTATGACCGGATGGCGTGGAGAAATGCCCGGCCTTGTTTCCGGTCACTGTCGAAGACGAACGGGGGGTTTGGCCGAAGGGCCGATTTCGAGCCGGGAACTGCTGGGGGGAATAATCCTGTACCCGGGTCCGGAGCCGGGCCGGCAAGGGACGGGGCAGGTGAAGCAGTACAGGTGGGGTCGATTTTTTGCGCAATTCGCTCAAGGGTGCTCTCGAGCCTGTCCATGCGGGCGGAGATGGCTTCGGCTGCTGCTTGCGCGGCAGCGGCAGCGGTACTCGCGTCGTCCATGGAGGGCTCTACAGCTAAGGAGGAGGGGGCAAGATTCAGGGTAGGGGAGGCTGGGACACTATCGGAGGAATCCGAGCCGTTCACGCCAAAGCCTGCAATCTTGACCGGTTAATCCCTTCCGAGGTACTCAGGGACTGACGTGGGGGATCCAAAGGTTAATTGACAGTAGCTAAATATACAGAGAAGCATACCTGACGTGGGGGATCCAAAGAGAAGAAACTCTGAGGATTCCCACGTCAGCCATGGGTATAAGTAAGCTACTAGCTAAGACCATGTGACCGGAGTGATTGGCAGATGTCCCGGGCTTGGTCACATGCAAGGTGCCATCGGGGGTTCCCCTGATGGCGGGTCACGTGCCAGTTTCCGGTACCAGTCCTGGTAGACCGGTGACCGGGGTGACCGGAAGGGTCGGAAGGGCCGAAAGGGCGTTGGATGGGGGCTGGGACAGGGGTTCCCCTGACAGGCCTAAGGTACTAATTTATCTTGTTACCGGGCTCTGCCGCTTGTTGGCCTTATGGCTTTATTAACATAATCTATGAAGACAGAAAGAAATGTTTCACTGGTTACTTGTTTGCCATGGCCTGGGCTGATGGACAAGAGGGCACACTCAGGATGCCACTTGGCTTTTGCTGGGTTGCGGATGGCATGCAAAAAGAGCACATGCTAGAACTGAAGGTTGGAGTGGAATGAAACAAAAACCAATGGGAAACAGTTTTGTTCGCTCAGCTATGGAAAGCTGTGGGCTATGATGAACCAAAATACTTCCCCAACAACTTGCAGGAATCCAAGAAGTGTTACTTCATATTGCATGAGCAGCCATTCACGCACAGCAAAGGCGATTTGTCAGACTCATCGGACTACATTCCTGACAATCTAAACAATCCAGACTTGTCCAACCATGACCATGCAGATTCAGACTTGTCTGACTATGACCATGCTGAGACAAACCTTCTGCAGATCCAGGGAGGGCATTCCAAAAAATGCAGACATTGTCGCAGCAACGGATCACAAAAGTGAGGGAAGCTGACAGCACAAGAAAAGGAGGCAAACACTCAGAAATGACAACAGAAGTGTCAGGCTGACATCCAGATCGCTGCCCTAGAAGCGAAATATTCCGAGGATCAGACCACGATCGAAATTTGAACCCTTAAGAAACCAAAAAGCAGTATTTCATGTGACCTTATTCGCAAATATGCACGCAAGGTGGCTGAAATCACTGATGACTGTGCTAAGCTCTCCAATGGTACTTGCATCAAACTCAACCATATTGTCAATTTTTTGGCAAGGGGCAAAGATGTCACAGTCAAGACTAAATCACGTCCAATATCAGAGATAAAAGATTGGGGAGTGTGATGTGTATAGCTCGAAAGAGGATGGAATAAAAGGTTAACTACTACAGACAACTAGCTACTGGTTTTATAGTGTTTATTGACCCGTGTGAACTAAAATAAAAATATACTACAATAACCTGTAACCATGTGTCATACATGCTGTAAGGGCAACCCTGGCGGCCCGAGATATCCCAAGAGTCCTGGCAGGGGGGATTCGAAGTCAATTGGAGTACTCTACTACAGGAAGAAGTGCACCTGGCAGGGGGTATCCAAAGAGGAGAAAGTCTAAGGATACCCCTGCCAGGTGCGTGCCTATATACCAGCTAGGGCTAACTACAGGTTGCACATGGTCCGTTGATGGCGTAGTGAACAGCAGTGATCCCAGGCACGGTCACATGCGGAGTGCCATGCAGAGTGCAGGGATCCATCCCAATGGGGTTTGGCTTGGTGGGAGGAATGTCGGAGGATAGCGGAGGTCCAACTGGAGGTCGGAAATGGGGGTTCCCTGACATCACCCCCCCTTGGAATGCAGCACCTCAACACATAGCTCGGATGTGAGTGGAGGATGTGGTGGGGTCCTGGAACGGAAGTGCGTCGAAAGTGGCAGCGGCAATGGCTTGTGGTTTCCCAGGGTACTTGTGGTAAAATTCCGCGATAGCGTTGGGGACAAAAACATCTGAATGTTTTACCCATTGATCATGCGAGTTGTTATACCCTTTGAACCGGACAAAGTACCAGAGGCTTTGGTAGTGCATTTTCGCATCCAGGACTTCCTCCACTTCCCACTCGCTGTCTGCTCTGTCAGCAAGTACAGGTGGGGGCTCATCATACCTGGGACGACCTTTGAATGGGTCATCCTCCGCCAACTCCAATCTTACCACGGGGAAGACTGGATGTAATTGGGAGAGGCATGGGGGAAGATCCAGTCTGAACGCGCCGCATCCGATGACCTCCGAGACACGGAAGGGTCCAAGCCAGCGATGCGAAAGTCCGGAGGATGGGTGTGGGGTGTGGATATCAGACGCATCAAGCCACACGCGATCTCCGACCTTAATATCCGGTGTGGGGGTTTGGCGGTGATCATACTACCGCTTGTACTCATCTTTGGCCTTGACGAGTGCGGCTTGAGCTTCCGAAACCCCCAAGGCAATCTGGTCTCAGAAGTTGTTCACGTCCTCTAGTCGCGAGCGCGGACCGTTTGGCTCGAACCCCATCCAAGGGAGCCGACCAGTGTCCGTCATGAACAGAACTTGCTGGGTCAGCAAGTGGATGTGGTTGTTGTACGCAAACTCCACGACCGGCAAGAGCTCGTCCCAATCATCCTGCTTGTAGTTTGTAAAAAGCCGGATGAATTGGTCGAGCTCCTGGTTAATGCGCTCGGTCTGCCTGTCGGTCTGCAGGTGGCAGGCGGTGGAGGTCGCTGGTTGAATCCCGATGAGACGGAAGAACTCCCGAGTGAACTCCGCAATGAACTGCAGACCTCGATCAGAGATGTAACAGACGGGAGTTCTGTGATGCCTCCAGACATTCCGGTAGTAAAGGTGTGCGAAGCCCACAGCATCGATCTGCGTATGACATTCAATGAAGTGCGCCCGCTTACCAAGAACATTCGCCGCAACCATGATCGCATTATACCTGTGGGCCTCCGGAAGTTCGACAATGAAGTCAACGGAGACCGTATGCCAACGCTCAGGGGGAACCTCTGTCGAATGAAGTTCTCCAATGGGGAGTCTCCGGAGGGCCTTGGTACGGCAACACAGGTCCAGGTGGCAACGTAACGGCCGACGTGTTGGGACCTCTGGGGCCACCAGTAGTTCCGGGAGACAAGCTCCAACGTCATGAAACAGCTGGCATGCCCGGCAATCTGCGTATCGTGGTGCTGCTCCATTATCCGACACCGGAGGTCATCTTGAGGGACCACTATCTTCCCTCGGAAGTAGAGCAGCCCGCCCTCAACATGCCACTCAGAGGATTGGGTGAACCGGGTACCGCGGACCTTGAGGACCTCTCTTGCAGCGTGGGCGATGGGGTCTTCGAGGTCGGCATCTCCAGAGAGGGTGTTCTGGATGTCTCGGAGGATCGGGACTTCCAGGCCGGCAACAACACCTTTCATTGTGCGGATATGGAAGAGTTCGGGACGGAGGAGGGTGACATCACGATTATCCTCCGAACCTCCGTGATCCATACGGCGCGAGAGGGCATCTGGGTGACCCATGGAACTTCCAGGTTTGTGGTGAAGGGCGAAATCAAACCTGGACAGGTAGAGGGACCACCGAGCCTGCCAGTGGTTGAGGGTTCGCGCTTCATGGAAGTACTCCAAGTTCTTGTGGTCGGTCCAGATCTCCACCAAATGCTCCGTGCCTTCGAGGAAGTGCTGCCACGCTTCCAAGGCTCGGATGATCACGAGCATCTCTTTGTCGTGGATCTTGTAGTTCCGTTGGACCTCGTTCAAACTTTTGGAGAAGAACGCGACCGGATGCCACTTGCCGCCGTTGTCGGGCTGAGACAGGACGGCCCCGGTGGCGAAGTTGTAGCTGTCCGCTTCGAGTCAGTATGGCTTGGACGGGTCTGAGAGGATAAGCACCGGGTCGGAGGTTACAGCGTCCTTGAGGGCTTGGAGTGCTGCATCCTCCGAGCCTCCCCAAGACCACCGCATGCCTTTTTTCGTGAGATCAAAGAGTGGCTGGGCAATGTCCGAGAACCCCTGCACAAACCTCCGGTAGAAGTTTGTGAAGCCGAGGAACTGCTGCACGTCCTTCTTGTTTCCAGGGGTCGGCCAAGCGGCAACTCCTGCGACCTTGACCGGGTCCATCTCGACGTGGTTGTAGATGATCACGCCAAGGCAGTCAATTGACACCTTCTCAAACTTGTACTTCTCTGGTCGGAGGTAGAGTTTGTGTGTGCGCAACCTCCGAAGAACCTCCGAGACAATTTTCCGATGGCATGCGAGGTTCGAGTGGGCGATGAGGATATTGTTGAGGTAGACCATGACATCTCCGGACAGGATGAGATCTTGGAAGATGTCGTTCATCATGGTCTGGGAGGTTGCCAGAGAGTTGGTAAGGCCGAAGTACATCACCAGGGGTTCAAACAACCCTTGATTTGTCTGGAAGGCCGCCTTCCACTTGTCACCCTCACACCTGATAATCCCAAGTATCTCCTCTAGTTAGAAGGGTATGTAGGGGGTGTGTTACCCTTCTAGTTAGAGGGGATACTGCAAAGCCCCCCTGCTGCAAAATATGCTACAGAACATGTTGCAAACATCTGCAGAACATGCTGCAAATATGCTGCAGAGACTTGTAGCATTCATTCAAGTGACTTCTTAAGTAATTGGTGCCATCACCGCCATCAGGCAGCAGGCATGCCTTTCCCAAAAAGGAAATCACCCAAGAAAAAAATTGAGAAAATCTAAGTAAATTACATTATCTCTAGGGTCTTGCCACATAGCCACAATAGCTTATATAAGGTCTTCCATGGACATTGGCAGGCACTGATGGCACTTTTGGCAGGCTGCCACAGCTGCAAAAACTAACAATTAAATAGCAATTAAACTATATTTCAATTAAAATACCTAAATTTCGGCAAATTTGATGGCTGTCTGTATTGGGATGGGACTGATGGGTCCGGCCATTGCCTTAAAATTGATGGCTGTCTGTATTGGGGTCCCCTATAATGATAGCTGGCGGTATTGGGATGCAATTGGTGACTGGTTGCTTTAAATACCAATATTTATTCCAAAAGTGCTGGCTCTGCGAAAGTATTTTGTGTTTTGCTGGCCAATCGGTCCACCAATTGCAAAATGGCATAGATGACTCTTTTAGCCCTAGATGAGCTCTACAGATTGGGTATGGGGATCAAAGGTTTAGCCGATGTTTTTCCTTTTTGGACCACTAACACTTTCAGCCCAAAAAGGAAGTTCTCACCATTAGCCTACCCTGGCTCATAATTCGACCTTTTTCGATGATCTAACCTTGTAGGCATGTTGTTTTATGTCCTTTGAAGCCATCTGGGATATAGCAGAGCCTATGATAGGGCAATAATAGGGTGAAAATAGCGAAAACCAATAAATTGTGTCCTGGCCATTATATTTTGGGGATATACCAATGGAAATTGCTCCTGGATGGATCACTTTATTCTCTTATGCTATAATGACACCCTGCAGGTGATATATTATATTCTGGTGATGAAAAACATCGCAATTTGGCCATACAAGGAAATCGCACTTTAGCCATAATATGTGCTCTTCCATGATGTGAGATATCCCAAAACACATCCTTTGGAGTTGGTTCATCTATTTGTACTATAAAAGTGGACAATTAACATCCAGAGCACCCCATACCTCATGATTTAAGGTGATCTTGTTTGATATTCTTGTTCATCATATTCAGCATGCAACAGGGTAATAGCTAATGTTCTGAAGGCTCTAAGTGACTTTATTAAGCTATATGAACAGTTTTGACCCAAAAGGCAGGCCAGTATATGATGATAACTCTCAAAAGTGTCAAGTGACACATTTTGCTTATTTCATGAATAGGACACCAAGGGGACCATTCAGAGCGAAATAAACAATAGGAAAGGGAAGAGCTCCTTCTGTTCAAGGGGGGATATCGGGTAAACCTTGCAGTTTGCTGGCTTCGAATCCGGCACGAGTTCAATCGCGTGATCCCAAGTCCAATGCTCCAGGAGAGAGTCAAAGGATTCCCAATTGAAGACATCTTCGAACTCCTGAATCCAGTCTGGAACCTCCATGGGCGGGGGTCCGGAGTTTTTTGCATGAGGCCCCGCAAGCCTCTGGGAAACAGTGGAGGTTGCCCAGATATCCTCCAAAGGTCCGAACCGCGTATAGAAGATGCGGTCACCATCTTCGATTGGGTCATCCTCATTGTCTGAGTCGTCCTCCAGGTCGGCGGTTAACCCCAGAAGATCTGGGTCATTGTCATTGTCGATGTCCTCACCTTCCCGGTCATCCGTGTCAATGACACAGATAGATGGGAAGGGGCCGGCGCGGACAGAATGGAGGATCTGAGCAACAACCTTGGCCTCACGACGTTCCTTTCAGACTTCGTCCTGGCAGGTGGCGCAGGAGGCAGGGCAGCAGGTCATTTTGACATCCCACGTCTCCCAGTCAATCTCTGGGTTATGCTTCCGAAGCCACGAATACCTGAGGATGGTGCAGTCTCGGGCGAGGTGCCCAGGATCGCCGCGGTGGAAGCAGGTGCGGAGTGGACCACACGGGCTCGGGTCCGATCAACCTCCATCGGGACCGGAGGTGGGAGCGGAGGAGCTGCCGACCACGGAGGTTGAGCGACCACCGAGATGGGGACAACCATGGTTGGGCAGGGGCGATGAACAACCCCCATCAGAGGTTGCAATGATCCTCCGGTGGCCTGCGCACGGATCCGATAGGCACGGGAGCACCAGCCCGGATAATCCGTGAGGCTCGGAGGAGCGCTCGACGTGGTGATCGCGTGGTTGATGGTGGGAGTGAGGCCAGTCCAGTATTTGGTGACCTTCATCAACTGATCCTCGAAGCCAGCGAGCTCGACGAGGTCCTTGAAGTTGTCGGTGTAGCGGAAAATGTCCCGGGCACCCATGTAGTACCCCCGGGACTCGAGCTTGGCGAGAGCATGGTCCTGCTTGTTTTCTTCGATGAACTGGAGACGGACAAATGCGTCCCAGGTGGCAAGTGGGAACGGATGTTTCCCAGCCATGCGCTTTGCCCAGCGCTGCGCTGAGTCCTATGCCATAAAGGACATAGCAAATCTCACAGCCTTCTCCTCGGAGGTCTCCCCGTTCTCGAGGAAGGCCTCTGGGATGAGCCGGACTTAAGTCTTGACGGCGTGCTGGAAGGCCCGACCTTGCGTGCGATCACCATCGAAGACAAACAGACGATTTGGTCGGAGGACCGATTTTGAGGCTGGGCTAAGGTTTGCAAAAAGGCCTGGACTTCCGACCGGATCCGGATTGGAAGGGGTCGAGGCAGGAGGAGGAGGTTGGGCAGTATTTTTGATTAGCGCTGCAAGGTGCGCAACAGCCTCTTCGATGCGGGATAGGCGGTCCGTGTCAGCGGAAGTCATGGAAGTAGGATCGGCCATATCAGCTTCAGAGGGAAAGGAGGAAGGGGGCAAGATTCAAATTCGGAGGTTGCAGAAGATCGTCTTTCGAATCGTCGCTATCCAAGCTGAACTTCGCAATCTTGACCGGTTAATCCCTTAGAGACTTTCTCCTGCTGTAAGGGCAACCCTGGCTGCCTGAGATATCTCAAGAGTCCTGGCAGGGGGGATCTGAAGTCAATTGGAGTACTCTACTACAGAAAGAAGCACACCTGGCAGGGGGGTTCCGAAGAGGAGAAAGTCTAAGGATACCCCGGCCAGGTGCGTGCCTATATACCAGCTAGGGCTAACTACAGGTTGCACATGGTCCGTTGATGGCGTAGTGAACAGCAGTGATCCTGGGCACGGTCACATGCAGAGTGCAGAGATCCATCCCAATGGGGTTTGGCTTGGTGGGAGGAATGTCGGAGGATAGCGGAGGTCCAACCGGGGGTCAGATTGGAGGATCGGGAGTCGGAAACGGGGGTTCCCCTGACACATGCATTGTCCATGACTTCTGTCCAAACTTATTAATTAAGCATGTGTTTCTCATGTGAATCATCCCTCATCTATGTGCTCTTACAAAGCGACCAGTATCCTCATGTACAAGGTGTGTTTGTCTGGAATGTTCCGAGGATATCAATAAGCACTCAGATAAGTGGATTAAATAGGCACATGATTAAATAAAGTGTTGGAACGATTAGATAGTGTCAAATCGTGACAAAAGATTGGGTCGGGAACACTGAAAGGATTGGCCATTATCTCAGCAAATATCGGAAAAGTAAGGATCCCCTTATCTTACCTTGGCTTAATGGGGAGCCTATTGTGTTCCGGATGTTGCAAAACCAAATTTGGGGAAAAAAACTTTAAGTTGGGGGGGGGGGAATTGGTTAAATCCTAGAATTCCTTTCGACTGTATCTATACATAGTAGAGGCTTCCAGGGTACTTGTTAACAAAGGAATAGAGCTCCCATGCCATGCTGTATGAAGAGTAAAGGGGGATCAGTGATTTTGATGGTACTCGGAATATTCCGGTACTGGCAGTACTTCAAGCTTGGCTCTGACTGGGCTATATTTACTGGGTTAAAAGTGGGTTATGGTGCCCCTCAATTTTGGTTGTATCCACGTTGGGTTGTATCCACGTTGGGTTAAATCAAAAAAATTATTATTATTATTATTCTCGCTCATCGCCGTTGGGATGTGACAAGCCGGATTTCCCAAGCTGCGTGACACTGTAAAATCTTGGAGTCTTCCTTGACACCGACATCAAGTCTTCTGCACATACATCATCCTTTCAAGTACTTACAATACCAAGAACAAGATATGCCTTCGCTTCGCTCCGGCATATGTGTGGACTCCCACCAAGATCCGCCAAAATTATTGAACAGAGTGAACAACGGGCTTGAAGCCAGTATTTGTCAATTTTTAAACGCTTGCGGATGGTTATTATGATAATATTATCAAGTAAGCGCGCTGGGGCGCGAAGCGGAGTTTTAAAGGCTTCAGATTTTATAAGGAGAGAGACCATCTGATTTATTTTGTGGGGTAATAATGCATGCCATCGGAAGTAAGATACTTCATTGCTGGCTCCCATCAAGGTCGAGCAAAGGGATCTATGAGTTGTACACTGCAAATGGCGGGTGCAGACATGTTCATTCTCTGGAGACGTAGTATTTAAAAAATCGGGGAATGGAACAGTGCATCGTAAAGTAAAGATGAATATTAACAGAAGTGGTTCCCACCCAACGGAGCCTCGACCTCCGAGTAAGACTGATTTAAAGAATCCACAATCGCCTCTCGGATTGAAATTGAGGGCCATAGCGACGAGGAAATATACAGAGCTCTGCAAAGTATGTTAGACTCGAAGATTCAAGAATGGTAATTGATCAAAACACACCAGTCGGCTGTCGCGTCATCGCTGCTGTAAATGAAGGGAATAGCCGGGGAATAGCATAGGTGTTGCACACTAATATCCTATGAAGTGATCCAAACTGTTGGTTTGAATGCAGAGCGAGTGAAAAGAGAATAGAACCAACTGACCAACAGGAACGATGTGATATAGTGCGAGAGGATATAGTATCCATTTTGAGCAGGTGTTGAAAGACTGGACCGAAGCAAATTGATTAGAATAAAACGCTGAACAAAATACAGTCGCCGCGACCCGAACTGTATGGATACGAGTCTCTCCTGCGTCCCTGTGACTTGGGACCGCCCGTCAAAAAAAATCTGGAGAGTTTAATCGTATCGATCAATTCATTGCAGACAGGGTCACACAGGTCAGACCGATATTTGTGCATTTCGAGGGCAGCTCTGAACACGTGAATTTATGAACAACAGTCCAAGAATTATAATCAACGTACCAATCCGTTGATGCGAACGGCAGCGAGCGGGATTCCGGTCAATCTTATCAGCTGAATGAACCTGGGCGGGTCGGCACTCACCTTGCGTCAATGAAAGCCAACGGGTCTATTCCAGCTTGCGAGACGCACTGAAACTAACTGTTGGTGAGTATTCGAGTCAACACAGCATCTTGTGCACGCAGACATCCTCAGAGACAAATGATTTTCATAGCAGAGGAAGTGTAAAGTGGAGCGGGACAAACGATTTGCGTGGGCATGTTAGCAATAGACGGCGAGGTTGCTCGTGCCCACACACCCTTGAAAAGCAAACCTGGTAAGAGATGGTGAATACACGGCGAGCACAAATGTACCAACTGCACCACCAAACAGTCTGAGGAGTTCCGTTATCGACAGGTATTCATATCGAACCTGAGGGTAGTCGTCAGCGACAATCCACTAGCGTTCATGAGATACTCGCCACTGCAGCACAGACATAAGCCATACAAATGGGCCGCTATGAGGGCATGGTAAAAAGACAGGGAAGTGTCAACAGGAGACGAAACTTCAGCATTTCAGGAGGTTGCAGCGCAGAAATCAGGAGGCTTTTCGTTGGATAACTTGTGCGTCAGAAGTCTTACAGACGCTTGCATCCGACACCCAACAGGTCTTGCGCATCGAGTCCTTGAATGATCCGAGTATCTCGATGAGGAGGGGGGGAGGCCTTACATATGATGCCCGAGAGCTCCTCAGCAAAATGTTGTAGGGTTTGAGGATCTTGCTACGGATAAAGGGCTTTTAAGAGTCTCGACACGGACACCTCAGAAGTATTGAGCAGCGCGTTTGATTCTGTCCGGCATCCGTTGCTGGCAGAGTCGCCGAGGAGAGACTGTGTTTGCAGAGCGGTCTGGTCTTCGTTGAGGCTAGTTGAATTTTACGGGACGTAGTTTACTCAAGAGTAGCGGAGGGAGGTCAGAGAGCAGAAAGATCCTGCGGCACGGAGAGATGATGGGGGAAGAAAGGAGTGAATGATGGGGAAGAAAGCTGGCGTCGCTTTAGAACGGGTCTTGAGTGCTCCATCACGGAGCATGAGTTGAATGCCAGCTGATCGGCGAGATTCAAAATAGCATCCGGGGTCTCGGACGAAAGAGTGGTAAATTAAATGTCGGCAATTCGCGAGCGCTCGTGGCGTGTGAAAAAATAGGTGTACAGTATACTGACACCACAGAGCACAGTGAATGGCGTTGAGCCTTGTGTGACCCATGAGGAGGTTGAATGGTCGATCGATGGCCCGCCCATTGATGGAAAAGGTGAGAGGACTCAGGAGAGCAAAGATAGACAGGCCGACATGATCTTTAGCGCCTGCCATTGTACGGCAATAGGGGAGACGCGCCAGGCAGGTGGAGCTTCTCCGAGCTAATTTGTGATTTGGGGGGCCATTGAAAATAGCTATGAGATAATCATATCCGAATCTGCGGAACCAAGAAAAGGATGGTTGGGAAAATATGACAGATTCAGAGTGACGCTTGGTGTTGCATCGCCAGCGCTCGACTGTGAGGCAAAGACGCGAGTGCATGGGGGAAAAAGGAGGTAGAGATGCTGGGGGTGGAATTGAAGGAAGGACGGAAACATTACGGTACCCTTTTAAGAGGACCTTGAGCGGCTGATCGGGGAGGTCGGGGCGTCTGATGATTTTTTAAAATATCGAGGGTCAGCTGAATAACGATTGGGGTAATTTCGGTGGTACAAACATGTACACTCTGATTCGTAGGATCTCTTTAATATACGAAGTATCAGTTGACCGGAATATTCCGAGAGCCATCAAATTCACTTATCCTTTTTATGCTTTATACAGCATGGCACGGGAGCCCTATTCCTTTGAGAATAAGTACCCTGGAGGCCACTGGTATGTAGGGATACAATACAGAGTCATTCTAGGATTTGACAAAAAAAAAGTTTTCCTAACCTAAAGTTTTTTCCCAAATTTGGTTTTGCAACATCTGGAACACGATAGGAGCCCAGTGCAAAATTGGGAATGTCCAGCTTCTGCAAGAAATTTAGGAAGACTAGGGATGGTCACAGGTACGGGTCAACCCGGCGGGTTTCCGGGTTGGGTCGGCCCGGGTACGGGTACAGGTTCCAAATTTAGTAGACCCGAAACCCTTTCGGGTACACCGCGGGTCTGCAAAAATCGAATTTATTATGGAATTCAACTCATTGCAAGGCAGTTAGACATGGCTAACAGCTATGAAAGGTACTCCCAAGCTTTTGTTAAGCACCAGATGTATTTAAAAACCTCAATTACTGAACATATTTCATGTTTTGAAGGTGTTAAACCTTCCCGGCAAGCTTCGGCAGGCATGATCCGATAAATTCAGACAACCCGTGGACAACCCGTAGACCCGCGGGTTTGGGTCCGGGTTTTCTGGGTCTGGGTCCGGTCGACTGTTTCATACCCAAACCCGTACCTGTGACCATCTCTAAGGAAGACAATAAAGAAGAGCGGCAAGGCCAATAGCTCTAGTAGTTCAGACTCTGGCTCTGAGTCCGAGTCTGCACCGGATTAATTTGTTCTACTTACAGCATGGGCGGAAAACCTTGGCCGCACCATTTTTGTTTTTTTGTGAAATAAAACATCACGTGCATGTTCGGCACGTCTGGCAGGGCAAACGAAAGCTTCAATGAGCCTCGTTGTGTCTTCTAGATATCTCAGAATCATTTTTCTTGGCCTTGCCATAGATATCGAAGTGAGTGGTAAGCCCAGTGGCCAGGCCTCAAGGTGCCATAGGATTTATTTACAATCAAATAAATGTGGCGCGGCTGCCAGACATGCCGAACATGCAAGTGATGGTTTATTTCACAAAAAAAAAAAAAGCAAAAAAAAAGGGGTGTGGCCAAGGTTTTCCACCCACACTGTAAGTTACATTTATTAAACATTGCTTTACAATAGTTTTTACAATAGCAATATCTTCCCAATGAGTTTTTGCTTTTTGTTCCCGTTGTGACGCCCATAAGATAGAAAGAAAAAAAGCTAAAGACGAAAACAAAAACTGTAAAACTCAGAGATTGAACCCACACTGAGTAATTACATAACCAACTTGAAACATTACCACTTCGAGACAGCACAGCCAACACTTATAGATCGGATATTCAAGCTGAGACAACAACAATGTGGGCTTAACAATGTCACATCCATGACTTCAAATATGCTCACCCATTGTACTAGCTTAATGCGACCCAGGTCAGGGGGTGCTTTGAGAAAACAGTATAAAAATCATGCAACACCACCTCCATTAATTAAGACTTACTAGACCCCGCATACCATCAGCAGACTTAACTTTGATTTACCTCACAAGGCCTGCCACGGCTCTTGTCACAGTCACGTAGGATTGCGCCTTAAGCCCTGTATTTATCAAGTTCTGGAAAATTGGAAGTTCTTAAGTATCGTTGATTTTTTTAAGCCTTAAGTTGTAATAATTCTACTCTTCACCACGTAAGAATGCCTCAAAGTGAAAGATTGGATTCTTCCCATCTTTTTTCAATGCCGCGACTGTCTCCTAATTTCTAATGGCAATCGTCGAGATAGAAGTTGTATCTAGAAGTCGTAAACACAAGATGCAGCCTAAGTGGACATGCTTACCTTGACTCAGGCATTACAATTTCCTCTCCCGTTCCTGCCATGAATAAGTTACGTTCATCCATCGCCTGTATGAATCGGAACTTTTGCAGGCCATCATGAGGCAACACCAGGAGTTCTTGTCTCGTGTCTTTGTGTCGCAACAGGGCATGTAAGAAAAATGCATCGAGAACGAGGGCCGCAGAAAGTTCATGAGACAAACGTGATGAATTCGGTATCTCCGTAGTTGGCGGGGAAAGGGCCATGTTGTATATTTTTGCAATGCTCTGGGCTGAACAACTGAGTGCGATAAGACTTGGAATAAAATAAATGACGATAAACGTCACTTACTGTGCCAGTGCCATATGAGCTTCGAAAAATTGACAGAGCCCATGCTCGACAAAGGAATATTCAAAGACATGGAGAATGCTTGATTGTTCAGCATAATATATCCTTTGTGCATTGTCCGTGGCAGCATTTTTGACGCTATAATTGTGGTAGTAGTGTGTCAGACACTCTACAGACTGGTCAGTAATTTTCAGCCACAAGTAATAAATGCTTTACTTCAACAGTAGGTTGAGTGCGAGAGAATGGGAAGAACACCTCGGTGCAAAGTGTAAAGCCGTGATTCGTACACCCTTGGCTCTCCTAGAACAGCCTTTGCACATTCGGGCCAAGGGCACTGTTTGTAAGGCGGATGTCTGGCGGCCGCTCCTTTTATATATATCAAATTACTGTCCATATGAACATGTTATACCCCTCATCTATTTTGATTTTAAGGCCATGCAAGCGAAAGAAGTCATCATCCGCAACATCGATTTCAAGTTCCAGTCTCTCGATTACATCATGAAATGCAATCCAGTACAATTGGACATGGCCGTGATCTATGTAGAACAGACACCAAGAGTTGACTGATATTTTTGGGCAGCAGTTCAGGTAGGAAATTGTTTTTGTGTTCATTGATTATTTCCGGCCAAATGCGCTTGGTAATCCTGATAAAACGCTGGAGTTGAATCCATTGGAGATTGGCTAATAGAATTGGATGCTGGACAAGCCGCTCTAGTATTTCGCGAGAAGTAACCAAAGGAAGGTCCATAGACGTGAAGCAAATAATGCAGTGGGATTGATTATCGCGAAATCAACATAGTGAGTCAAGACCCGAACAGGACATGGAAACTTTATTGCTCAAGATGTGCCAAATAGGTTGGACGTAAATTTCGGAGAATTCGAGTTTGCTCAAGACATCGAAAGTTTCACGCGCCTCAAGGCATAGTTATATCCGGGGCTTGGGATTCTACCCTTGTACGACGCTTGGGGCGTGCAACTTGCTCAGTCTTGGGGCGCGTCCGGCGCGTCCGCCGGATCCGGCGGAAATTCCCTGTGACGCCGACGCTCATCACATGCGAACTAAGGGATTCTTAACCACTGTCCAAGGTCCTCGTATTTTGGCCCGATTAATTCATTCACGCGTTTGCATTTACGTTCGGCGCCTACAATTGCAAGAATCCATGACTGCAGCGGGAATTGAAGACTGGGGATAAGCCCACCCTGGAGATTAATTAATCCTTTATCATCGTGAGGTCCCCATCGTTCGCGCCGTTGAGGGTGAGGTTAGCAGTGCCCTCAGTGACAGCGGCGCTCTCCCCGTCCGTCGCCTTGTTCGCGTTCAGGATCCCGTGCCACTTGTCCACCAGCGCCTTGGCGCGGTCGCGGAACTTGAATTCGTCGTCGCACGGGACCTTGGCTGGCTCCAGGAGGTGGATGTGGCGCATGACCTAGCCAATCTTGGAGAACTGCGCGGGGACGGTCAGAGCACAGCCAAAACGGGACGGATGCAGGAGCGGAGACGCACCGTGAGGTATTCGATATTCATGTTTTGATAGCCCTCGACGGTGGTGAACAGATCATTGACGACTGGCATCTCCTATAGGCGACAGTTCAGCAGCAGCGCGTGAGCTCCAGCATGACACATACCTCCTTTGGCAACGCCTTGTTGCTGCTGAGGAACGTCTTCTGCAGCTTATGGCGCCACTCGCGAACCTTGAGCGCTTCGGGATCCGACTCGAGTTTGGCTATCGTCAGCTCATCAGTACCATCCACGACGCCTGCGAAGCGCACTCACCAGAACCGCCCTCCGCGACCTGGCCTGGCCTTTTTACTCGCCCGCTCCTCGCCGTCTTCGCCGCCGTCCTCACCATCCGCTCCCCCCCCCCCCCCCCCCCGTCGTCCTCGCTCTCCACCGCCGCCTTACTCTTCGCCTTCCCGCTCTTCTTCGCCTTCGTCGCCTTGGGCTGCTCCGTCTTGACCGCCTTCTCCTCCTCCGCTTCCGCTTCCGTTTCCTCCTCGGCCTCCTCCTCTGCAGATTCGTCAGTCAAATGCGCAGCAGCGCCGCCGAGGCAAACTGACCGTAAACAGCCAACTCGTCCTCCTCGTCGCCGTCCTCGCCCTTCTTCTCGCTCTTGCGCTTCGTGGCGGCGGGTGGGTTCGCGGCGCGCTCCGCTTCCTATACATCGGGGTCGAGGGCCTAAGAAGGGAGGTCAATACCGGTATGTATACGACAGGTGGTGGCAATGAACCAAAAGGGGGAAGAGAGATCGCGGAGCACCGCTGTAAGCCACGGTCGCGCAGCCTCCCACTGGCATCGCCGCCGTCGGTATACGCGTGCGCTCCTGCCCCACCACGGCCTGCATCTCCCGCGTATCTATCGGCACCATCGCAGCGTGAATGATGTCCTCCGCGCGCTGCGATGACCAATTGACCATGTCACCTCGCGGCCGTCGCTCGCTCTCTTCCATACCGTCGCTGAAGCTAAACGCGTAGGCAGTCCACGAACGCCTAACCCCCGCGCCCCGCCGCCAAACGCATGATCGGCCGCGATCGCCGCCGTCCAGGACGCGCGCGCTCATGCCCACACACGCTCCTCATCTCCCGTTCGGCGCGACACCACCGGCATAGAATAAGCCCTTTTGCATCCCACACCCGTGTAATCGAGCCCATCGGCGTATAGACACCAGATCGCACGAGCTCGCCCGCGCAAACACATCCCCGAGCACCATCTGGGTCTTGGGCGCGCCGAAGGGCAAAGATCGCGCGCCATCGCGACCGCAGACGGAGCCTTCCACGCATCCGCCGCACCACTCGTGCTCCCCCAGCTCCCAGCTCGCAGATCGGCGTCATCGCCATCACGATCGGCGTGTGGCACGTCCATTCCCCCACGCGAAACCCGCAAGATCGTGAAATTGCCTGAGCGCGCTGAAGACGAGCAAACTGAGCAAACGACGCCCGTCCCGTCCCCAGCGCGCAAGACAAGCAAAAAAACACAAGCCCAAGGCACAGAGACTCGAAAAACGCAAAAGCACACCTTCCGATATCCCTCTGTCAGATCCCCCGCCTTGCGCGCCTACCCCGGGTCCGAGACGTACGTGTTCATCTGTGTGGTGGTGGATCGCGAGAGGTCTTTTGGGGGGAGTCAGGCGCTGCAGAGAACAGAAGGATGGGTTAGCGGGGGTCTGACGGGTGGATGTAAGAAGGAAGGATGAGCAGGTGGGGCAAAGAGGGACGAGAAGGGGAGAGAAGTGGCGCCGGGGTCGAGGAAAGAAAGCGATGGAGAAATTCGGATACGCACTAATCTCCAGCAGGGAAGACCTGATCGCATACACCACGCTCTTCTTGCTGGCGGGGCGCTCCTTAATCACAGCGTCCACGACCTGTAGATACAAAAGATAGATCAGCGATGGGGTCGGGAGTCGAAAGGGGAGAGAAAATGGGGTAGAATGGGCGAGCGGGGCGCAGGTGCGGGGAAGGATATGGAGGGTAGGAGCCATCAGGGAGGAGCAGAAGAGAGAAGGAAAGACGTGAATGCGCGAAAATGGCGAGAAAAAGATGTATCGGGTACAAGGGAGCAACAAGAGCACCGGAGAGAGGGGGGGCGTGAGGGGGGTGATTGCGATGAATGTGGTGAATGGTGTGAGGACCGTAAAGCGGAAATGACTGAGGGGGAAGAGGGGGCGGGAGGGAAAAAAAACAATTTTCATCGACAGGGGAAAGCCGAGGGAAGGGCAAGCGCGCAGAGCGTGCGGAAGAAGATGCGGGAAACACTGGTAGGTTCTTGGATGCACTACCATGGACGATACGAGTACATCGCGAATCGCGATTGATGTCCAGAACGTTTTAGAAAATAAAAACGCATACCAAGTCGGATGCAGGAGAAAAGCACACAGAAAGCGCAAGAAGGCTCGGGACAAACTGTTACTGCGGACGAAGCATGAGTAAAAAAGACCCGCTAGCCATCTGGATCAAGAGCAAAACCAGAACAGAATGAGATGAGATGGACGTTAAGAAAGAGACGCGTGTGATGGGAGCCAGCAATCGCCACACAGCCGTGACGTCAGCCTCTTTCATACTCCCTTTTTGTCTAGTCCATAACTCGCCTCGGCAGCTCCTCGAATCAGTCTTTGCGGCGAGCACCACCACTGGCAATGTAGGCCGTCGGGTACAGATGCAGCTATCGCCCACCAGCCCATATCCTGTAGTAAGAACACGCATTCATTTGCGGGTGTGCGATGACCGGAAAATTCAGGGGCCTTCGTATGAGCCGTGAATCTTTTTCTCGATTTCTTCTTCTTCCCGGTCTCCTCCGAGTCTGAAATAATCTCCTCGGGTGCCTCTTCGCTTGGTTCAATAAATGTCTTTGGTTCGGCAACACGCTCTATCGGCTCCTCGTCAGTGGGATTTTCTTCGGACTGACTATGCTGTGCATTCGCATCAATTGGCGCGGTCCATGGTGTACCCCGAGAGACCTTTATTTCTTCGCTCGCAGAGTCTGACAAATCATGGGAGAGAACTTAATGGTATGCCTTCTGCGACGCGTGGCGACCAAATAGTGTTCGTGCATCTTCTCACAACGCGCCCAGATCCGATACCGTTAAAGCGGGATTTTCGAAATACGTGACGATCTCATCGCTGGCCCCGAAAGAAATGCTAACAGTATTGCGCCAGTCAGACATTGTTTTGACCGATAAAATCAGACATAGCGGCAGTAATAGAGCTTCCATCATACTGCGTGAGGTAGGCCAGGAGTCAACTTTTTCTCAAATCATTTGGCCGTTTTGCACCAGCCGCGGTTGCACTCTCTGATAATGCAGAGGGAAACCGTCCCAGTCGCCGGGCCATAGAAAGTGGCCTAGATTGCATTAAGCTTTGTCCACCGTGTATGCCAGATTTCAGGGTCGGCCGGGACGCGATTACGGAAAGCCTTGTAGTGGTTTACATGGGCCGACAGACTTTTTTAAAAAATCCGCCTCACGGCAGCAATGGAGGGACGATCGTCGCGAGGTGCAATGATGAGTGCTTCCATCACTTTCTCGTCCGCTTCTCGAAATCGAGCATAGCGCGCATCCTCTCAGGCTTCTCCGTTTCCTATTCGCTACTGGTCCCAAGTGGCTGAGCCACAGCCCTACGGTCACGCCGGATACGACGTTTGGTCATACTCTCTCGAAATTCAAGGCATCTTTTACGGCTTTTCGAACTCAGAAATGCGTGTATAGCTTCTATCCACTTGTGGTGCCCGTTGTATCCTCCACGACCGAGACTAGTATATTCGGGCTTCAACTTCTTGTTGCGGGCGAGGTGTTAACATCAAATAAAATAATTCCAACTCGGGACACGATCCTGTCTCAGTCCCTCAAAGATTTGTGATTCCCAACATGGCTCTGATTTCTCGCTCAATCATTCCTTTGCCAGATATCTCAGACTGAGGTACTGGCTCATTGTGTTCGTCTGCGGATTTCATTTACTCAAACCTCCAGCTCCCACCGACACAATGGTATTTATCTTTCTGCAAGACTCGGACCCGACCTTTCTTGAGTGTTTTCACCATGGATGGATGATCTTTTGCTCCTTTTGCTTTGGAGCGAGGTAATATTCCGTTCACCTCACTTGATTTCTGCCAGCATTGCTTCGCTAATCCTCGACGAGCAGTCCTTCAACAACGACGGTTTCGTTTGTTAAAGTGGATGTCCAGGAGAGGCTAGGTCCGTCCTGCTTTAATCCCGGTAATCTATATTCATTTACATCCTTATCGATTACCCCTTGAAATCGCATTGATTCATTCTACTACCTCCGACCCGAAGTAAGTTTCCGTCTTTGAATTCTTATGTTTTCCGCGTTTTGAGTCAACTTGCATCTCGACGCTACTCTGATGTTTCCGCGCGATCTCTGCGCGGCTTTGTCCTCGTATGAAATGTTCCTGGCTCGAGCCCTATTTCCGGCGTCCTCTCCTCAACGTCTCCAGACCACGGCTATTTCTCCTCGCCCAATACGGAAACGGAGAACGCGTTCGTTCTCAATCTCCACTTCCACGAGCCGGATAAGCCAACAACTTGCATTCACTGCTGGTTCTGACGCGAGCAAAACACGCATGGTCGTCAACGGCTGCGAGCCCCGCTCATCGAGGCGATTCCGAATGAAAGAATACCGGTGCATTTCCTGTCCTTCCAAAAATATCGCATTTGACGGATATACGGAGCAACGCACGTGCAGTGAGTTATCTTCCTGCGTTCAGTTTCCCTTTCGATTTTTTTTTTTTTTGCGCTCCCCATCCAATTATATTTCTTTCAACTGGGTTTTGGTCTCTGTCTCTACAGTACCATTTATTCCCTCATTTCCTTTGTTTTGGTTTTGTCACGTCATTTTTTCTGATCTTCCTCAGCAACTCATTGAAGATAACTCGCCTGACTCTCACAGAGTCACAGCATCCGCCTACCCTTATCCACGCCCAACACCCTCGCGCCCCCAACCCTGCGGTATCACCCTCTGCCTCTGTACTCTCCTCAGTGTTTCGGTACTGCCATTAGAATTCGCGGCGTGCGATTGGCTGCCGACCTTCAAGTTGTGATGGATATTGGTTGTTTTGCGATCAATTATCCTCCATGAACTCTCACGGTTTGACACAGCCACATTCAACGTCCGACGCATCGCATCGTTGCTTCGGGCATGGCTCGGGCATGGTCTCGGGCTTGCTTCGGGCTGTGGAGTCATTGCCCTTTGGCTCCACTTGAGTCATTTGCCATATTTAGAATATTTCTACGTATATAAGGAGAGTCTTCCCTCCCTGTGGAGACAACCTATCTTACTTTTGCAATACCATCATCGCCTTGAAGCGCCAGCCTTCCACTGAGAATCATACCACTGAGCTATAGTTATTGCCTTGCATAGCAGGTACATTTCTTAGCCTGCAGTCCTAAGAACTACGTGATATTCCGTTGTTCGCGTCTAGTAAAGCCTCGCACTTACTATTCGGCTGTTTGGTATCGTTCGCGGTGAGCGTTAGCTGTTTTCTAGGGATTCTCTGAACCTAACCTTCGTTTGCTGCTAGACAGCATATTTCCCACACGCTTCGGCAGCGCGCGAAGCCCGTTTCTATTACACAAGTGCGCGAAAATTGATTCGGGTATGCTTCGGATTTATCGGCCGATGCACCGACGCTCCAATTGCATCAAGGACGCCGCATGAAAGAATTATACCGAACACTACACAATATCAATACATACTCATACTTTAATGCAAAACTATTACATAAAGCTGTGATAAACGAAAAACGGCAAACGAAATGCAAGATGCGTCAGAATCAGCACTAAGTCCCCAGTAAGTAACCCTTCTCCCCTCACCGCCCGCACGCTCGGAGAGGGAGCACAGTGGGATCCGGATTCCTAGGCACAGCGTAGCTGCTGCTCGAGCGGCGGCTGCGCGTCGTCCCCGTGCGCCGGTGCACGCTTCGCGGGCATGTCGTAGTGCTAAGGATCGACGCCCGTCAGCGCATGCGGCACCGCAAGCAGGTGCTGCCGTTGTCTTCGTGCCGCACACAGGAGGCGCGGGTGTCGGGCAGTGGGACCGCTGAAAGGATCGGCGCCGTGTTCGGATGTGATGGGCGCAGCGCAGACGATGGGGAATGTGCGCTGCGCACCAAGGTATGTACAGGCAGGGGAGTCGAGCGGTGAGGGCGGATCTACGCTCCAGCCTCCAGATGGTGGGTGCGCGCGAGGACGGGACGAAAGTGGCGTGGGTGATGGGGAAAAGCTGCAGCGTGTGCCCCGCACGTGCGCATCATACTCGCACTGCGCGACAGGACCTCGCTTTGGGCAGACAGTGGGGCGTCGCTGAAGACGGTCGCAGCGCATGGGTAGGCGACATGCATGGCGTGCACGTCGTGTTCGTGGTGCGTGCCAGGGGCAGGTTCTGAGCGGAGCGTTGGGGCGGCGCTGAAGATGATCAGGACGCGCGGGGAGGCGACGAACGCGGCGTGCTCGGTGGAGAGCGGCTGCCGCAGGTGCTGGGGACGTCGGCGTCGATGGGGATGAGCCCAGCCGGGCGCGTCGGTGGTGGCGTAAGAGAAGGCGACGAAGACGGCACCAGCGATGAAGAACGACCGTGACGCGCGCTGCGGACGCCCGACATGTTGCAGGAGATACTGAAGAGCGCGGCAGGCGCAGGCGTCGAGCGGTGAGGGCGGTGCACTGGTCAAGACGGTTGCGCAGCGCGGGAACGCGACGAAGGCGGCATGGGGGACGACGAACGCGAGCGTCACGCACTGCTGGTGGTGTGCGTCGGGACTGGGGTGTGCGCTGGCGTGTCGACCGTGTCGGCATGGTACGGCGCCGGGGGCGCTATGGCGCGCATGAGGTGACGTCGCAGTCGCGCAGTACATTGTGCGCAGCATGCAACGGGTTCGTAGTCGCGTGGGATATCGCGCGCGGGTTGGTGGTACTGTAGACCGTCCCCTGCGACAGCCGGCGCCGCTGGTAGTCGCGGTGGATGGCGCACGCCACGCTCCAGCGACGCGGGGACTGACGAGGCGGAAGAAAGGCCGCGGGAGGTGCCGCACGGCAACGTGCGGGTAGCTGCGCCGCGGAGGGACGTCGCGGCGGGTGCGCTACAATGGCTTCTTGGTGCTTTCGGCGCGGATGGCGTCAAGCTCTGCGCGTCTGGCTCCCAGTGCGCGCAGGCAGGGCGTCAGGCGTGTGGGGGTGATCCTGCGTCGACGGTTGCCCGGGGAAGCGGAGGGGCGACGCATCAATCGTCGTAGTGCGCAGGCAGCAGGGAGTACGGGGCCGGCGATGATGAGCAGCGACCGCGAGCGCCGCGCACGCGAGTAATGCAGAGGGTAGTTGGGACTGCGGCGGGAGCCCAGGAAAGCGGTGTATGCGATAGGAGAATAGACGCATGGGGCGCTGTGTACGGCGGTGGGCGCGAGGAAGCGCGCGCTGAGAACGCTGAGGGGATGGCTCCGACGAAGATCCTTGCTGCGCCCTCGGATTAACGACAGCAGCGGGCGCGTCGAGGAACAGCAGCGCCTACTGCATGTCGTATCTGGCTGTGCGGGGGCCGGGTGCTGAGGGTGTGGGCGTGGTACGACGTCGGGGGTGAGGTCGTAAGCGCGGGGCACGCCAAGCAGGCGGCTAGTGGCTTCGTGGTCGCTGAGTGCATCGCGTTCGATGTCGTGCTGCTGCAGAAGGCCGGAGCGGGCGGTTGGCAGTGCTGGTGGTCGTGGTGCATGTCGTACACGACGCTCCCGCGAGGCGGGAAAGAGCGACGGGCGCTACAGAAGGGTGCGCGCGCGTAGGACGGCTGGGGACGACGTGAGTATATACACCAAAAAAGAGGGAATACAAGAGGAGGGAGGCCGAGGAGAAAAGAAGGATGAGGCAAGGGAGGGAAAGGAGAAGGAAGGAACGCACCTATATCCCGTTCACAAGCGTCGAATCTGCGCATGCTGCGATACGAAAGAAAAGACAGAGTGGTCGGCTCGGTCTAGCTCGTGCGACTTGGGACGACGCTAGTTGACGGATTGGAGTGCAGCCCGGCTTCCAAGTCGCACGCGCGACGAGATGCGGATTCGCATCTGCGCAGAACAGGTGCGGCTTTGGTGCCCCAAGACCAAGTCTTTGGTCAGGAAGGCGAGGGATGCACGTCCAAGCGACAATGCGACGAGGACCGATAAGAACTGGGAGGAAAAAAGCCGTTGAGATCAGAAGAAGGAGGTTTGATAATGGGCGATGCACCGTTGACACGACTGACGCTGACTGCCCTTCTCTCCCGATCTTTCAGAATGCAAGGTACGTGCGCTTGGATGCGGGAAGGGATCGCTAGATCAGCGGATGTCTGAACAAGCCAGGGAAGGAAGAGTGAATGCGAATGAAGCAAAAAAAATCTATGGAAAAGCAAACGCACATTGGATCGAGCCAGTTCATGAAAGTCGGGGGCTCGAAACGATACGCGTGGAGGTGAAGTCGCACGGTGCGTTAGACATACCGCGGTCGTTGAATTTGAAGGGATTTTAGAAGTCGACACCGCGCGAGTCGTGTCGAGCATGGCGGCAATGGCTTCAACGTGAAACGTGAAGGCTGGATGGGAGACGGAGGCAAGGGGCAGACGAGAAGACGAGAAGACCGGCAGGGAAGAGCTTCGGCCAAGGGAGGAGAAGGATTCAATATTGCTTCGAGTGGCAGGGATGAGAGCGGCTCAACAGGAGCAATCACGCGCATACTTACGATAGTGTGGCTGTGTCCACCACGTTGTCTTCGCATGTGCCCTTCACCCTTGCCTTCACTACGCTGACTTCTCCCTCCACTACAGCAATACGTCTTCCTCATCCTGTTTCCTCGGTCAGTGCTGGCTCTTGTGGAAACCTCAGCAAGTGACCGATAGACCTCTACCACACTCTCCATCTCCAACAGTCTTCTAGCAACAACTTGACGGTATGCCTTCCCAAGATGATTCCCAGGCACTGTACATCATCGGTGAGAAAGAAAAAATATGCTACTCTGCTTAAATAATTATTCATTTTGAGTAGGTGGCCAAGGTGGTGCTGGGGGTCCGGCATATAGTACCGGTGGCCATGGTGGGCCTGGGTTTGGTCCAACTGTGCATATTACTGCACAAAATCTGCATGCCACATTCACTTCGGAGCAAGCAATTCAGCTTAGGAACATCCAAGCATCTCAAATCATCAACCATTGTCCTCCCCCGTCAAGAATATTTCAGGGCAGGAGGAATATCCTTGACAAAATGCATCATTTTTTCACTTCTAGTGTGGGAGTCCAACACATTTATGTCCTGCATGGACTTGGAGGTGCTGGAAAAACACAGATTGCTCTGAAATTCATAAATGAGTCATCATCTCAGTGAGGGTCATCATCCAACTGGGAAATATTTGTTGATCTAGTTTATGTTCCAGGTTCTCAGACATCTTTTTCATTGACACCAGCACCATTGCAACAATTGATACAGGTCTCAAAAATATAGCTGTTATGAAGAATTCTGGGGACTCCCGACAAGATGGCTTACTATGGCTGACCAGCAAAGTGGAAGAATGGCTTCTTTTCTTTGATAATGCAGATGATCCAGACTTGGATCTGAATGATTTCATTCCTCAGTGCAATCATGGGAATATTGTTATCACTTCGCGGAATCCTGGACTGCGTGTTCTTGCAGGGTCACATTCTCTTGTATCGGATATGGAAGAGGAAGATGCAGTGGCATTGCTACTCAAGAGTGCTGCACAAGAAACCACAAATAGCTCTGAACAAATTGCAGCAGAAATTGTAAAGGTAAGACAATTGAGCCTGGGTATTCATTAAATTTTGATGGTAATACTTCCTTAGGCATTGTACTATCTACCTCTTGCAGTTGTTCAGGCTGGGGCATTCATCTCAAAGTCTCAAGATCTTGGCAGCTATTTGGCTCTTTATACAAAGAATCAAGCAAAGCTACTTAGTCAAAAGCCTGCTCAGTCTCATGATCGTTATACGTGGACAGTGTACACAACATGGCAAATGAGCTTTGACAGGCTCAAGCCACCAGCGGCCATGTTCTTGCAGCTTTGTTCATTCCTTCATTATAATGGAATCTCAGAGCATATCTTCATCTATGCATCCAAGTACAGATTTCCATCTGATGGTCCATCCAAGGAAGAATTACAGCAGCCTCTGGAATTCCTCTCAAATTTTCTGGGGCCAACTGGAGAATGGGACTCTCTGCAGTTTTGGGATGTCATGAATGAGGTCCAAGCCTATTCATTGATTAGCTTTGATGCAGAGAAAAAACTCTTTGCTATCCATCCATTAGTGCATGCTTGGAGTCAAGCAACAGTCTGCACTCTGGAAAGATACATGTCCACCATGGGATCTGTACTTGGAATGGCCATTTCAGAACGCCCAGGGCACAACATCGAACTAAGTGGTCTGGTATTATGCCCGCATGTGGAGTTGGCTGTACAAATGGATGCCAAGGTAGCTCTGGTTTTCAGGCACCGATATGCATTGCTATTTTTGGAAGCTGGAAAATACCAACAGGCTGAGAAGCTGCTGGAAGAAGTGCTGGAGAAACGGAAACAGCTTCTGGGTGACAATCATCCAGACACTCTGCTTGCCATGGGCAATCTGGCCAGCACATACTCAGACCTGGGAGAGTATCAAAAGGCTGAAGAGCTTAAGGCTATTGTGCTGGAGAAACGGAAACAGCTTCTGGGTGACAATCATCCAGCCACTCTGCTTGCCATGAGCAATCTGGCCAGCACATACTCAGACCTGGGAGAGTATCAAAAGGCCAAAGAGCTTAAGGCTATTGTGCTGGAGAAACGGAAACAGCTTCTGGGTGACAATCATCCACACACTCTGCTTGCCATGGGCAATCTGGCCAGCACATACTCAGACCTGGGAGAGTATCAAAAGGCCAAAGAGCTTGAGGCTATTGTGCTGGAGAAACGGAAACAGCTTCTGGGTGACAATCATCCAGACACTCTGCTTGCCATGAGCAATCTGGCCAGCACATACTCAAACCTGGGAGAGTATCAAAAGGCTGAAGAGCTTGAGGCTATTGTGCTGGAGAAACGGAAACAGCTTCTGGGTGACAATCATCCAGACACTCTGCTTGCCATGAGCAATCTGGCCAGCACATACTCAAACCTGGGAGAGTATCAAAAGGCTGAAGAGCTTGAGGCTATTGTGCTGGAGAAACGGAAACAGCTTCTGGGTGACAATCATCCAGCCACTCTGCTTGCCATGGGCAATCTGGCCAGCACATACTCAGACCTGGGAGAGTATCAAAAGGCCAAAGAGCTTGAGGCTATTGTGCTGGAGAAACGGAAACAGCTTCTGGGTGACAATCATCCAGACACTCTGCTTGCCATGAGCAATCTGGCCAGCACATACTCAGACCTGGGAGAGTATCAAAAGGCCAAAGAGCTTGAGGCTATTGTGCTGGAGAAACGGAAACAGCTTCTGGGTGACAATCATCCAGACACTCTGCTTGCCATGAGCAATCTGGCCAGCACATACTCAAACCTGGGAGAGTATCAAAAGGCTGAAGAGCTTGAGGCTATTGTGCTGGAGAAACGGAAACAGCTTCTGGGTGACAATCATCCAGACACTCTGCTTGCCATGAGCAATCTGGCCAGCACATACTCAGACCTGGGAGAGTATCAAAAGGCTGAAGAGCTTGACGCTATTGTGCTGGAGAAACGGAAACAGCTTCTGGGTGACAATCATCCACACACTCTGCTTGCCATGGGCAATCTGGCCAGCACATACTCAGACCTGGGAGAGTATCAAAAGGCCAAAGAGCTTAAGGCTATTGTGCTGGAGAAACGGAAACAGCTTCTGGGTGACAATCATCCACACACTCTGCTTGCCATGGGCAATCTGGCCAGCACATACTCAGACCTGGGAGAGTATCAAAAGGCCAAAGAGCTTAAGGCTATTGTGCTGGAGGAACGAAAACAGCTTCTGGGTGACAATCATCCAGCCACTCTGCAAGCCATGGGCAATCTGGCCAGCACATACTCAGACCTGGGAGAGTATCAAAAGGCCAAAGAGCTTGAGGCTATTGTGCTGGAGAAACGGAAACAGCTTCTGGGTGACAATCATCCACACACTCTGCTTGCCATGGGCAATCTGGCCAGCACATACTCAGACCTGGGAGAGTATCAAAAGGCCAAAGAGCTTAAGGCTATTGTGCTGGAGAAACGGAAACAGCTTCTGGGTGACAATCATCCACACACTCTGCTTGCCATGGGCAATCTGGCCAGCACATACTCAGACCTGGGAGAGTATCAAAAGGCCAAAGAGCTTAAGGCTATTGTGCTGGAGGAACGAAAACAGCTTCTGGGTGACAATCATCCAGCCACTCTGCAAGCCATGGGCAATCTGGCCAGCACATACTCAGACCTGGGAGAGTATCAAAAGGCCAAAGAGCTTGAGGCTATTGTGCTGGAGGAACAGAAACAGCTTCTGGGTGACACTCATCCAGACATCCCAGTCATCATGGCTACCATCCAGAGCCAAGGGGATTTACTGGAAGATGACAATCCAATTCTATCCACAGGCATTTTAGAGATTTTCATTTCATGTTTCTCAAACCTATGTCGATGCAGGGAAAATTACGCTCAGTGATTTTCTCCTTGAATCATGCTGTAGTGAACATTATGAAAGCCCTTGATACACTCATTGCTATTGACAAAAGTATGCAACATATATCCAATGGAAAATGTGGCCTCAACAAATTCAGGTTTTTCATAATGCATACCTGCCAGAATTCTTTCAGATCAAGCAGAATTCTTGATCCCTCAAGATGCTCATCAATGTAAAAGTGAGTTCATAGTGCCTAATGCTCATAATGCAGGTATCACAAAAAATCTGCTTACAGCTCTTTGCAATTGTTTGCGCTTTTTCAATGTGAATCTAATGAGCCTATTTCGATTGATAATTGAGCTCAGGGTAGCTGTTCTTGTGAAAACTTGACAAACAGAAAAAAATCTGCTGCGCCTCTTGTACTGCAAAGAGCTGTAATTTAAAAAGGAAGCAACCTCACGGATTATAAACTATCTGAATCTAGCTTCTTGCAACCACTTCAAGTCATTGATGGCCCACTCGGCTGTCTCATCCTTGCTTAAATGCATACCTTCAATCTTATATTACCTTGTAAGAGAGTTGGAGTTACAAAAGAAGTTCATCCCAGACAATATTAGTGGTACGTGTAGAGGTATTATCTTCATACATGAGGATTACAACATTGACTGAATCAGGAACATGAGTCATAGCAGAGTACAATTGCCCATGAGAAAACATGTCTCTTTATAGATCAGCACCCAGTTTGTTGACAATCAAGCCTTGGCAACCATTGAACATAGTTGCATTACAAAGAGCCAAGGGGATCTGTTTGCAGTGGATAGTGAAATCTAATCCATGAGGTTGAAAATGGCAGTTGATGTGACAAATGTGAAGCTGTATCTAATATGTGATTCTCATCAGACTTTAATTAATAATAAATAACTTGACTTACTCGCTCAACAACCTTGCTGGCCAGAGTGTCAAAGTAGGTTCCAGACAATGACCCAGGTGTTCTTTGTCAATCCTCAGGAAGCCTTGAAGTGAAGGCCACTCATCTTGTCAATGACATGACATTTGGCAGCCTAGAGAAGTTGTGCATGATCACTTCTTGGGCCAGCAGTCAATTTGAGGTAAGGATTGTATTCATCAACTGGGATTCTGTATAGAAAATAGGCCATCCAACCTCCAGGATAGTTTTTGGAACCAAAAGCAGAAGATGCAGATACCAGAAGGATTGGATCCAATTTTCACAAGGCACCAATGATAGGGTAAATAACATACATCTTTCTGTGACCCACTTGGTCATCAATATGAACAGGTGGTGGGCTTTCCATGGTCAAAAGGTGCATAATTCAATCATAAATTGAGTGTTAGTGCCATGTCAGTTACACAGAGCTTTGAAATTGGAAGCTGAATTACTCACCTGCTCAGTGGTCAGTCCATCTTCAAATGCACACAGGTTGGTGGGATTGCTGCTCCATCACAACCTTCTAGCATCGATTTTGTCCTGTTGTTCTGTAGGTTCACCAAGGAAAGTAGCCATCAAATACACACATCGAGACCGGTGTTTTGTATGCATGGGTGATCACAATGCAAGTTGAGAGCCCCTCAACTCTTTGTCACGGCATTTGTACATTGTGGGTTTCTCCTCGACTTTGATGTCCATCGAAGGTCGTTTCGACGTTTCTGGGGTCGTTTCTAGGTCCGTTTCTGACGTCGTTTCTGAAGTCGTTTCTCTAAATTTTTGGCATCAGAAACGTGGGGAGAAACGACCTCGGATTTATTTTGGTGGAGAAACACCCAGAAACGACATGTAGAAACGCCTCTGGAGCCGTTTCTGAGGCGTTTCTCGGTCGTTTCTCGTTTCTCCCACGCTTTAATTAATGTTCATAATTTGAGAAACGACTCGAGAAACGAGTCCAGAAACGACCCATTAAAAGCTACTCTGACTGCCCCTATTCACAGTTCCCTTTTTCCTTCCCTTTTTCACTCCCTCTTTTGTTCCCTCTTTTCCTCTTTTTTTTGTTCACTTGTGTTCAGGCTCAAGTATAGATCCTAAATTCTTGTAAAAATTCCTTGTGAAGCTAAACACCTTCAAAACAGGTTATGAACCCTCCAGCACTCCTCAGATATATTGTCAAAAGAGGGAACAAAAAAGGGAACAAAAATGGAACAAAAAAGGACATACATGTGGGGGGTTTCACAATAGACTTTTTCCAGCCCTTTTTCGCACCCTTTTTTCGCGGAATTCTTGCAGTTTTAGAGGTATTGACTTAGTTTTTTCCCTTTTCTACCCTTTTTACATGCCAGATGCTAAAAGGGAAAAAAAATCCGATCAAAATCGATGGGAAACTGAAAAAGGGTGAAAAAAGGGAACGAAAAAGGGTAGAAAAAGGCTACTGTGAACGACCCTAATGTATTTAATTGCCCTTGCTTACCTGATTCAGTATCCTATTTTACTTTATGTAAATCTTCGAACCGGTTCACAATTTGGCTCAAGTTCAGACCTAGAAAATCTTCATTAAGATCAGGGCATTCAGCTTTCTTGTCAATCTGACTCACCGCCGCAACCCAGTCATCTAGGACTGCCATTTTATAATTGCATGACCTTGAATGCGAAGCGGCATGAAAAATCCTGGCATGGCAGCACATGTGCTCTCTCAGAGATGAGCGTAGAAGGGAGGGTAAAGACTACTCACATGCGAGGCCCTGGCTGCCCACGTTTTGAGAGGCACAAGTGCTGTTTCAGGTGTAGCTAATACATCTTGAGCATATAGTCAGAGTATGCCGGGTACTCTCCCAGCTGCAAGTCTACAATCTGTAGTTAGCCGGCAGTAATAAATATCAGGCACGAGCATTCTCACCTGCAAAAGGACGAAATGCAGGTAGCACGGCTGATGTCCATGCCCACGGCACGCTGTTGGTGGTCTTTGTAAAAGAAAATGCAGCAGATATAAGTTCCCCAGTCCACAACATAAAAGGGGATTTGAAGTGTACCGTCGCAAACTTCCTTCAGCACTGGTATGTCCTCGTAGTCCTCGCAGTCTTCACCGTCCTCGATGTGACAACCCTGTTCTGCAACAGAGTCCATGGTGGTCAGGGTGGTAGGGATGTTGGTGAAGCAGATCTTGGACGCCGCGATCAAGATCTTAACCAGGAAACATGAGTTTTACTTGCCTGCTTCCTGATTCGACATATATAACTCCAGCAAAACACCAAAAGTGTTTCATTTGAAATCCCCCCTCACTCCAACGCCCAGGCGGACTATGTGAGCTACGTGCCAGAACACTCGTCGCTATGAGATTCCTCCCCTTGGTTGCCCAGTTGAACAGAAACTGACCTTCGATATTTTGGAAACCTTGCGCACATACAACCGTGTAGGTTGTATCCCACTGAGCAGACCAAGCACAGAGTTACCCTTTGACGTTGTGGACTGGCATGCAGTGAGTACTCCATTCTCACACACAGTTGTAGTGAAGAGTATGACAGTGTTTTCTGGACAAAAATACGATGCAATTGATTTGCATTGTGATCCACGATGCAAATCGATTAAATTCGGTGAAAATCGATGAAAAGTGGTGCAATTCAATGCACCTGATGGTGCAATGCAATGCATTTGGTTTTGGTTATAGTGTATAGTAATTCCATTGCATTGCATCACTAGACAGGTTGTGCAAAGCCGTACAGAGCCGCATGCGGCTTTCATGCATTGTGCAAAGCTACATGATAAACCGGAGGATTTGTGACTGAATCCATGGTTATGTCGATAAAATATGGATGAATTAGGTGCTATGCAGTACAGTGAACCACCTACCTAGCATAATGTGCAACATTTTAACGTCATTATTTGGCTTCGCCACAGCTGCTGTGTGGCTATGGCCATGATGCTGCCAAAACAGACTATTTTCCAACCATTTTTCACGCTTACTCCTGCTGCCTGATGCCGGAATCAACACCAGTAGCTATCAAAGCACTGCATACAAGGCTTGGATAAATAATGGATAGGGAAGCAAAGCCGCATGGTGCCACATGCGGCTTTGCACATCTGTGCAGCTTTGCACAACCTGTCTACTGCTGACATCTGGATTTGCATTCTCATCAAGAAACAGTACTGCATACAATGTTAATCAAGGCACCTTGCGCAATTGTGCACTCCTCCAGACGGCCCAACTGATCGCTGATCACAACTGTTTCTTTTACCTGATTCTCTCCTTTTGTTTGGCTCAAGACTCCTTTCATCCTTCCGGTGGCTGTTGTACAGTGCAGCTGGTCAGGTGAGGGTCTCTGGTCTTTTCTTGTACCACAAATGTCTGAGTACTTACTTCCTGCTTGCGGTTGTTGTTTGCACTGTCCTTGAATCTGGGCTGGCTTTTGCAAGCTCCACAGCTTTCTGGACAAGAAGCTGAGTCTGGCCCAAAAGCTTCACATGGTATTTGACAGCTTTATGATGGAGAACAGCTTATGTAAATTTACTATGTAGTTGGTGATGACCACTACCGGATTTGAATTGTAATTTTCGCTTCTCCAGACAAGTTGCCTGTGGTCTAACAAAGCTTGAGTGGTTGTTTTATCCTTTGGGAAGTTTACATGCAAAAATATTTGCAATGATGCAATTCAATGCAGAGACTTCAGTGCAGTTTGATTCAATTCAATGCAATTGATGATAATTGCATCGGGTGTTTTGATGCAATCCGATGCAACTGATGATATTTGCATCAGATTGCATCAAAATGCATTGTGTGTATGAACATTCAACTGCATCATGGAATGATGCAATGCAACGATGTGATGTGATGCAGTGCAGTGCAGGATATCACAATGCCTGCACACTGAGAATGCACCGATTTGCATCGCAGACTGCATCGAAAAAATCGGAATGCATCAATCTGCACCAGGCTGCATCGACCTGCATCAAAAAAAAAAATTGAATTGCAGAGAATTGTGTCTTGATGTCTGATGAAATTGCGATGCAAATCAATTTGCATCGTATTTTTGTCCAGGAAAAACAGTCATAGAAGAGTGTCAAATTCATAGGGAGGTCATACCCATCATTGATCTTATGAAACTTGTCTTTGCAGTGGCCGGTGGCCTTCCCCAGGAGCCACTCAGACCAGCCTTTGCGATGCTTTTAATGGTCACAGCAAGACCTATGGTGAATTCAAGTCTGTTTCGTGTGGGGTAAGTTAAGTATGTTGAAGGCAGCAAGGTATGTTAGCATTTGAAACGGTGCATTGCATTGCCATTGCCATTGGTTGATGTACTGCAGGAACCCCAGAACGTAGTGTTACATAGGATGAAGCACCGTCTCAGATGTGATTCACTTTCTGGTGAATCACGTGGCAATTAAGTGCCTGGCCGCGTTTGGCAATGGTCAGTGCCTATTCTGACATGTTTATTATGGTCTCATCTTCGCGTTAGATCTCTTTGCTGCCCTCAGTCCTTAGGCCTTCGCACTGGGGGAAATTCAGCCAGAGGCCGTCTTCTTGGCTCATCCCTCCTTTACTCGCTTCTTCCTGAGCACATGGACCACTTGGACTTTTGACCTGGGACCTGAGAACCATTGTGCTTCAAACCAAGTTCGCTGGTGCTAGATTGTGATTCACGCCCTAGGCAACTTCGATACAGACAAGGGAGGGCAATTAATCCTACGGGATATCGGCCGTATCATCAGATTTCCCCCCTGGGACTACCGTGCTCCTCCCCCCTATATTGAATTATTATATCGCTGGGATACGAGACGGCGAGACTCGTCATTTGTTTACTCAACACGCTGTTGTCCACCCGGGTGGTGTCGCTGGCTGGCTGCTCCGCATCTATTTTCCAAATTGTGCCAGCTGTCTGGCCTGTGTACCTAGAATGACGTGGATTAGGCCTCTGTGAGGCGGGTGGCTGAACCTTCGGGAGGCAGCACAAAGACCCTCCAATAATTGAGCAACGGCTTTCCAGACGTTGATCTCGGCTCAGCTGTGGGAAATCAGTGGCAGTCAAGTGGCATCAATGGCTCAGCCACGTGGATGCATTGCAGGACTTCAGATGAGAAATCCCAACCAATATTTGATGTGTCATCAACGTGTCAGCAAAGCATGAGAGTATTTAGCATCACTTTGGACCCCATTATCCATCAATGTCCACTCACAATACCCGCTGACAAGCCTCAGAAGCCCTTGAACAGGCATTTTTAGTACTGTCCCCCACATGTAATGCCGAATTTCTTGTTTTCCTTCTCGCCCCTGTCATGCTTTGACACTTAAGCCTTTTTCGGCACATTCATCGACGCCTTTTTTCGTTCTTTGGCCCTGGCGACGATGAGGCAGGCCTTCAGAATATCGGTTTTGAAGCCATTTGGATATATATGTTAATACAGCAGCATAGTCAATGCGACTTGGACAAAAAGGAAAACTTGGAAATGCAAAAAGACGGTGGTAAAACTCCGTACAATTGCCGAAATCACATCAATTGGTTGCCATCTTGTCCACTCTGATCTTGTGGCAAGGAGACGGCAGTCTAATGATCTTGTGGACATGGCAATTGATACACTGCTTGGACACTAAACAAAAATGACACATCAACTGAGCAAGATTTTGAAGCATAATAAATTGTAGGCCCACCGAAAAATCCAGGAAAATAAGAGGGAGGGGGATCAGAAGGGTGGTTACCACTTGGACTCAAGAAATCTCCTTGACACTTCTCTACTGCTCTGATTTTCAATGATGACAAATTTCAGATGACAATTTCTCGGACTTTGGGTTTCAGGCCCAATTAGCTGGGGTGCAACAAGTACTCTGCTGGTATTGTACCATGATATGTCTTGTGCAGTGAGGGTTTGTTAATATTTGTGGTCTATATCAGACTCTTTTCAGAAGATATATTGGCAATGGTTGTACCGTGGGTGTGAGCCTTTGATCATTCTGAGCTGACTTAAGATGATTTTTTGTTATTGCACTTTGTACTCATTCGATAACCAGCACCTTACATCTGTTCACACAAATTAAAAAACCTGCACCTATCACATCAACTGCTTGACATGTCAGGAATGCATGGTATACATTCATTTATGTTGCACTGAACTATGAAGTACACATAGTATGAATGGTCATGAGTATCCTTCAACCAGAATGTGCTGAAAACATCAGACGGTGTGTCGATGGGACGGCAATGCACTGACGATCAGCCAGTGGTGCAAACCCACCCAAGGGATTGAGGGTGTGGACCTGGTTGACGTAGTTTTTCCTCTTTTCAACCTTATTTTCTTTTTGGCTTCAAGTTTGCAACGGTGGTGCTAGTAGAATGCTTGACACAAGAGAGACCCTACCGGGCAAGAGCTACGTCGCAAATTTGACAGGATCCGCACCCAGAGTGTTGCGATCGTCCTAGGGGCATATGCCGGAACGGACCGCTAGCAGCACGAGAGGTCGTTCCGACGGCTTGGTGATGCTGGTAATAACCACCAGACATTTGGAGGCGCTGACGAAGGAGCCACATTAGATTTGCCTCATAGTCGACCTCTCACAACCCGCTGCCATGATCGTTTGGTGGCTGTATTCCGGCGGATCTCCTAGTAGAAGCTTGCGGTTGGGTGATCGGTCACCCCACCCGAGCGGGCCTGGCATCAGTAGCCCATCGGATATCAAGTCGACCATTTCTCATGCGGGATGCTGGTCAATTCTCAGCAGCATTGTCGATCCCAGTGTCCCTTTGACGACTCGCTTGCGTCGCCGATTGGATTTGCCAGGGAACAGAGAGAGAGAACCATCGGCGGAGTTCTAGAGATCGGTGTCTGGAATGACGCGAGGACGAGGTGTGAAATCGAACCGGAGCCGATCTCAAGTCTGAGGTCAAATTCGAGCCGCAGGAGTTGATCTAATTTTAAGTACAGGAAACGACGCGCGTGACTCGCTCGTGACCAAGCGCGTCGTCAAACTGGACCAAGCAATCAGAAAACACAAGAGAGCAAAATCAACTTCATTTTCTCCACTTTTTTTTCGCGCTATCTGTATACAGGAGAAGGGAAGCACGTAACCTAAACAATTTGCAACAGACGAGGGAGGCGACCCTCGTCAGCAACAGCACCAACGCGCAAGGCACCTCCTTCCGCAACGCCTCATTACTGGGAAGGACTGTCTTCTGCAGCTTCTGCCTCCACACGCGCACCTTGAACGCCCTGGGGGTCCGACTCCAATTTGGCTGGATTAGTGCCCCGCACGACGCCCACAAAGCACAAGAGCACTACTCACCTGACCCCCTCCGCCCCGCCAACCTTGGCCTTCATACTCGCCTTCTCCCCGCCCTGGGCATCCTCCCTTCCCCACCCTCCTCGACACCCTCGCCCTCGCCCTACCCCGCCCCCGAGCCTGGACGACGCCAGACGCATGATCGCACGCGATCGCCGCCGTCCCAGTACGCGCACGCTCATGCCAACATACACGCTCCTCATCTCTCGTGCGCCGATTTTCTCTGCGGCGCGACGCCTAATCGACCATCGGCGTAGAATAACCCCCCACCCGTGTACATCGAGCCCCTCCGCGGCTCAGACACAAGATCGCACAAACTCGTCCGCCGTCTCAGGGATGCACATATGTACACACCCCGAGCACCACCTGGGTCTTGCGCAAGGATCGCGCGCCATCGCTGCCGCGCATGGGGCCCTCCACGCATCCGCCGTACCACTCACAGCTCAGAGATTGGCGCCATCGCCGTGCGGGCACCTCCATTAAACCCCTGTGTCTACCTCGAAACCCGCAGGATCTCACCCAATCGCTGTCCCAAGCGCGTAAAAAAAAAACGAGCAAAGCGACGGGCAGAGGGGCGCGGTGGAGTTTGATAGCGCTGAGAATCGTCCCAGCGCGCGCGTAGACGACGAACGCGACATGCGATGGGGAATGGCTCTCTCAAGTGCTCGGCTTGCTGATGGTGCTGTGTGTGGCGTTGGGGTAGCGTCGAGCGCACGCGTCGATCTGTGAGGATGCACGGGGCACACGAAGACGCGAAGAAAGCGGAGCGCACGACCAAGGACGACCGCTGGGACCACTGCAGACGCGGGAGGTACTGCTCGTATTACACACGTCGTGCACGACGCTCAAGCGAGACGGGAAGGAGCGACGAGCGCTAGAAAATGGTACGCGCGCAGGCTGGCTGAGGACGACGTGAGTATACAATACAAGCCAGAAACAAGAAAGTGGGGAGGGCAAGGAGAAAGAGGGATGCGGAAAGGAGCAAAAGGAGAAGGAAACAGAGTGGAGAAACGCACCCAAGCCCCGCTCGCAAGCGTCGAATCCGCACATACTGCGATTTGAAAGAGAACACAGAGTGGTCTGATAGGATCGTGGTCAGCTCGGTTTGACTCGTTCCACTCAGGACGACGCTGTAAGACGGATTATACTATCTAGGAGGTACTTAATCAGCCAAGGTGAATGAAACGTACAGCGCACGCAAGATAGTCGCGATCTGGATGCACAGCGCAGGCCAAGTCGCACCCGCGACGAGATGTAGATTCGCATCAGCGCAGAACAGGTGCGGCTAGGGTGCTCAAAGACTCAGGGAGCGCGAGGATGCCGCTGCACGACATCGAAGTGACGCTGCGATGAGGACCGGGAGGAAAAAAGCGGTGAGATCAGCAGAAAGATAGGAAGATGGGTAAAAAGTGACGCACCGTGGACACGACCAGCGCTGACTGCCCTTCTCTCTGGATCGGTGAGGGACGAGCGGATGGTGGTGCGAGTCAGAAACAAATGATTGGATCAGATGCCGAGTGTTGGCCGCTCACTCAGAACGAACTGCACAAACTACGTGTATGTTCCCAAAAGAAGGCGTTTTTCTTGTCGCCAAATAATTTACACACCCGACCCCTTCTCCCTCCTTCCTCCAAAGTAACCCAAATAACTGTGGAATGATTTCTGGCGACATTTTCGGGTGATATACAAAAGAGAGACAGACATGTAATAGCAACCGTTGAAAGATCTTCGAATGGAGTGTATACCGCGGAAATACATATGATAAGCGCTTCCATGCCTCCGTGAACGTTCGGATATTTAATTCACCGTTATGTTTTTGCCATGCCCGAGATGCCCGAGAGACTTAAAGTTGTATATACTCCCGAAAGATCCCGAACAAATACAGTAGTGGGAAATCGAGCCACTCTGATTCACGCATTTTCATTCCAGTCTGATTGACCGGTTGATTTGTCTCTTTGAAATCTCCTCGGCTTCGATAACGTTATGTCAAGAACTTCTACAAGGCAAAGCTTCGATCACAACACCAGAAAGATGTCCAGCGGTCGGTCGTTTCATGTCTGTGAGGTTTCTCTGTTGTGGATACATCTGGCATTCGATGAGTTAAGGTTGAAACATTCCACAAATTGGAACCTGGCTTTTGAGCAACTTGAAAGCCGTCTATGGTTTCGGCAACACAGAGAATATAACCCATCTCAGGACCGTCCATGCACCGCCATCGCTGGAAATCCGGAAGCATTTATTTGCCTCCTCTGTGCTCAGACGTTAATCGAGGGTAGGACCGCCGAATATTTGAAGTGCGGGGGATCTCCCTCAAACTCCGATGAAGGGCAGACTCGAACGACAAGCCTTGATAAGGTCGACGTGGTCAGTTCGTAAGATCCGCTGATGAACAAGACTAAATGGTACTGTTTCTTCATTTGACACACCGTAATCCTCGTACCCGGAGCCTAATATGTTGAGAAGGCTGGGCTTGTGAGAACCAGCAAGAGAAGAAATTCAGCGCAACCGCGCCTAGGATGGTGGTAAAAACCATGAACTTGTGCGGAACATACATTTTTTAACGTAGCAATAAGCAGGCAGATGTATAAGATAGGAGGGGAAAGCGCACCGAATCCAACCCGGCAAATTGAGACCTCACGCGAGAAGCGGAATCTTTCCAGTCGTCAATCATGGTGAGCAGTTGAACCATCCATGGAAGCGATTTTGGTGATGGAGTATTCGTATGTATTCACATCTCGTGGGGCGTCCTGCTTTCACGATGGATTAAATATTTGCTTAAGTGGTAGTAGGAACGCGCAGAAAATCCAACAAGCGACAAGGAAGCAGCGGTTTCTGAAATCTGAGCTGGTCGGTCCTAGGGGAAGATTTCAAGAGACGATGATGACAGAAATTGTGATGAGCAGGGGTATTATTATTAATTGTGTCTAATAATTGAACGCGATTCAATTCAATTTAAATCCTTCTTTTGCTCCACCAACGTTTCAACCGACGGTACACCATCAGCGTTCTCCGCTCTGATACGCAGAATATCCGCCCTCGAGAGGTTGGCTTGTTCGCAAAGGCTTCGGAATATCGAATCTGACCTGTCAAAAAGGTTCAAGACAGTATCGAACTCAACGACTTTGCCAGCATCCATGACGAGGATCCGATCGTAATAAACTGGCAATATATATATGTATATAAGCCATGAACGGAGATCGGCGGAAGGACGTGGAACATTACCTATGGTGTTGAGTCGATGGGCAATGCAAAGAAGGGTGGCGTGTTTGAATTCCGTCCGTATCGTTCCCTGCACTTTAGCGTCCGTTTCGACGTCGACATTGCTGGTCGCCTCGTCCTATCCGGAATATTAATGTAGGCGCCTCAAGAAAGTGCAAGAGAAGGACGTACTAAAACAATAACAGAACTGTCCCTCACTAGCGCACGACAAAGTGCCAGCAGTTGCTTCTCTCCAGCGCTAAAGTTCGATCCTTCGTCGCTAACGGAGCCTTCAAGACTAAACTTGGCCTCGGCGATTGGATCTTTGGTGCCATCGCGAGGGAGCAGCCATGCTTGCTGGAGCAGGGAGATGAGTTCAGCATCCGTCTTGGTTTTGTGAGGATCGCTAGAAAAAGACATCTAAGATAGTGACAATAATGGACCCAATGAACCAACATATTTTGCCGGAGTGTACCCAGGAACAAGACATTGTCTTGGGGAACGAGAGCGATATTTCTTCGAAGAGCATCCAAACCGATTGTGCTGATATCATAGCCATCAATCTCAATTTTACCGCCTGTCAGCTCCACAGTTCTGAGAGAAACAAAGATAAGACATAATGTCAGCGGTGTTCTAAAAAGCAGTAACTTGCCGGAACAGAACCTGAAGCAGAGAGCTTTTGCCTGTGAGGATCGTGAGCACATTTTCGAGATGATGGATGGCGAACGTACCTGCTCCAGTTCTGCCGACAATGCCGATCTAACGGAAGCGGTCAGCCCGAACGAAAAACAGCAAAGTATCGCCACACGCACCTTCTCTCCTGGACATATGTGGAAGTTAACACCATCCAGCACAAGAGGAAGCTTCTCTCGGTATTGCATCTTCACATTGGTGAACTGGATTTCGCCCTTGTCGGGCCAAGAAGGTGGAGGGTCATTCTTCGTGACGGCTGCCGCTTCCGATGGTAAATCGGTATAGTGGAGAATACGTTCGACAGCGTTCATGGATTGCTCTATTTGCGCGAACTGGCTGACCATCTCAGCTACGGAGGCGTCAGTATATTGATGCAAGTGGATGAATAAGCCTACTCACTGAGTACGGCAGTGACTAAAAAGGAACATCTAGTTCGATATCGATTTTGAACGAATGCCATGAATGACGTACCACCCAATGTATACGACAGAACCACGCCAATCTTGGACGGGTCTACTGTATACCGGAATCCTGCAGCAAATAGCGCTATTCCGAGGATTAGGATATTCCCAAAGAGGTCCAGTCGTATACCCAGCCATCGTTGGATGGAGATTGTCATATATTTTGCCCGATTTTCCATGTCAAGACCGTGATCCGCATCTTTGATGGCTCTTGCCTATGCAGAGATTCAGTGAGAATGGGTTAACACTGACGAGTCGTACCTGCTCTCCATATGCTCGAATCGTCGCCAATCCGGTCAGTGTTTCTAGAGATACCATTAGCGTCTGGACTGAACCATAAAACCAGAATACCTGAATATGATGCATAGAGTGCGGAACGCAATAGAGAGTCCATCCTCTTCGTTTCCACAGAGGTACGACGATAATAGGTTGAAGCCAAGAGATACAGCACCGTTAAAGGTACAAAGAGAATTCCGAGATAAGGGAAGACTAAGACTTCTCTCAGAACAGGGCAGAGAGAAAAGGGGAGCCTGGAAATACCGTAGAATACCAGTGTGACTGTTCCTAGAACAGAAAAGAAAGAGAGAGAGAACTGGGAGTGTGAACGGTCTGCGAGAACACAACATAGAGTATCTTACCTGCATGGCCATCATTGGTAATTCACCATCCAGTGTGTCTTGATCCTTCGACAGACGTGAGGTAATGCGGCCCATTGGTGTGGTGTCGAAGAAGGACATCGGTGCCTTCAAAACGCGACCTAAGGCTGCCTTGAATAGCCTCAATGATGAAATCAAGCCAACGATTCTGAAAAAAAATGAGCCCACGAGCATCCACACCATCAAGAGACACACGTGAAGCATAAGCTCAGCAAGAATGAAAAGACAGCGCTAGCGGCGGCTTTCATCGAGGTCAGTTCACATTGGACACAAGCCCTAGTTGAACAGACTCACAAATTCCAGCATAAACACCCATATACTGACCCTGCGTGAAATCCTTGATCGTTTGGGATGTCCACCAGCCAAGGAATATAGAGCTCATCGCTGGAAGCAAGTATGAGTGAAATTGTTAAGTTAGCGGAGCTGAATGAAGTCACTAGAAGATCCTTGGTCTGAAATTAATAGAGCCGCAACAATGAAGGCCCACATTGCGCTCCCGGCATAGACAAGATAGCGACGATAGACAGTCCAAGTAACGGCACCAGTATTTCTCTCTTCAACTTGCATAAGTACGGCCGCTAACTGTTTCTCATTCGCCACCTGTAGGGTTGTCAAATCGCCAACGGCGCTCGTATGTGTCGCTTCCTTGGCTTCTTCCTTGCTGCCGTACTCATCAATGAGCCGAGGGAACAAGTGGCCGTTCTGCATCAGCGACTAGATACAATCCGCGTTGGCAATTTCAAAAAGCCGAGGGACATTGCACTCACATTGTATGTACCATGCTCTTTGATTTCTCCGCTGTCCATGACATAGATGTAATCCATACGGTGAAGAACATGCAGAGCATGTGTCACCAAGACTCTCGTCTTCTTCGCTAGGGGACCGTTAACCAAACAGTTTTCCACAATCGCTTTCCCGACATGAGCGTCGACAGCCGATAGGGGATCATCAAGGAGAACGATATCGGCTGGGGAGTATGCGGCTCTTGCGAGAGATATTCGGGCCTGACGCAGGATGTCAATAAACAGCCAAGGGGCAACAACTCAACGGTGAAGTTACCTTTTGACCACCTGACGACAGTAGGCATCAGAACTAGCGATATCAAAGAAAGAGAACGATCACACCGCTCAGGTTGATGCCCTTTTCGCCAATCTCAGTTTCCAGTCCATACGGGAGCACGTCCATGTCGTATCGCAGCGAGCAGGTGTCGATCACTTCTTGAAGCCTGTCGAACACGAGCGTCCAGAAAAGGCGGCGCAGAGAGAAAGTCAGACAGACCTATTTTCGTCATCTGCTTCTCCGAAAAGGATGTTGTTCTTGACCGTTTCGTTCCGGATCCAGGGTACTTGAGGTACGTAGGCAATCTTGCCTCCAAAAATGGTCTGTGTCTCAATCAGACTCTCGTTGAAAATATTACTGCAGCAGACGAAAACGAACCTCTCCACGTGTTCTCCGCATCTCCCCAACCAGGGCTTGAAGGACAGAGCTCTGCGATGTCTCCGTCGGTGCGACTCAAAAAGGAGGAGATACGAAATACACACCTTCCCAGACCCAACCCGACCGATGATACCCACAAACGCTCCACGGTGAACGTTCAACCTCAAGTCTTTGATTGCGAACGGTTCTTCCTTTGGATTATCGTCCTTTGCCTGCACATCATCGGCGACAGAGGGCAAGACCTCTTCTCCCTCTTTCTGCCGCTTCTTTGCCTCCTTCGCCTGACGTTTCTTCCTCTCCTTCTCTGCACGTTCCTTCTCCTTTTTCTCTTTGGCCTTCAACATCTTTCGTGCCGGATTGTGCTCTTCTTCCTCGGGCCGCTCGATGTCCTGAATATTCTCCCATGTGAAGTCTCCGTCGACAGTTATCGCGTCTGGGTTATGTCCATCGATCGTGTAGGGACTAGCGAGCTCCTCTGCGGTCAGAAAGGTCACGATACGACGCATGGCGACCAGTGTCGGTGCCAAGAACGAGAAGACTATGGGGAGTAAGATTAGAGGGACTCGGGCGATCTGCGGAAATAGTGAATACAGACAGTCTGAGAATGAAATTGAAATAATGCAAACCGAATAGAGCTGGACGGCAGTGAAGATTTTTGCAATGTCGAGGGCATGTCCGGTAAGTTTGTAGGTGATCTAAAAGAACGTTCGGAGGAGCGACAACGAAAAGGATTAAAACGCACCAGTGACAAGATCATTGCGAGGGTTGGCATTACAGTGAACATGGCGATTAGTGCCGACGTTGCCCAACTGTTCCGCAGTTACCAAATGTGCTGGAAATTCTGCAGAACTAGAACTCACGCAGACTTGCGAATGGTTTTGACCTCTCTCGTCCGCATCTCTTGAATCCTCTCTACGTAGAAGTCCTCCCAGCCATAGAACTTGACCAATCGGATTCCTTGAAGAACCTGGATGCGACGTGTAAATGGATAGGATTGGGTAAGAAAAGGCTAGCCTCTGTGATGAGTCGGACACGAGCATCCGTGATCTTCACTCCCTTGAAACGTTGGTCAAACATGATTTTCACCAAAATTGCTTGAGGAGGGGCCGCAACGATCAGTAACTGCTACACTGTGAGGAACAGGATGCCGATAATAAATGCATCGTACCCCGAAGCCGACCAATGCAGAAACCCCAATCTTAAACACGAATTAGTGCGTCGTTCAGTATCACTGTCTTTCAACATACGGTTTTGATCAAGAGACCAATGACGACGATCAGTTGCAGCGGTGCAATCCACGTACTATGTGACGGTCAGCTTCATTGCGAAAATCAAGAACTAAAGCAGCACTAATGGACCAGATAAGACAGAAGCTCAAATTTTTCGGCATCACTGGATATCATAGTCGTAATCTGACCAACGCTATGCTCCAAACGAGCTCGGCCAGAAAGACGGAGTGATTTGCGGAAGATGCTGCCTATGATCTTGGAGATGCTCGTCAAGAACAAATGAAGGATACGGATATGCACGGTTGACGCACAGCTGTCCGAACGAGAAGGCCATTTCGCATTCCGACTGTTGAATATCAGTAAAGTAGCATGACGATACCCGGAACTTTACGTTGATACGAGTGATTTATCAGCTTTAATGCCAGTTCATAAGCCAGAAGAACATTCGTTGAGGGAATGGTGACTTACCAAGCTAGACAACTCTGCGGAAGGGAAGGGAACGGAGAACGTAGTAAGCGGCCGAGAGCGTCGTGCAAGGCGCGGTGCTACCTTGCATAGCAAACAGTGCAAATGCCAATCCGATGCCGTACCCTATGCCTTGAGGCTTGCCGATGTCGAAAGCTTGTCGCTCCTCGTCGGTCAATCGACCGTAAACGTATGAGTTCACGAGCCATGTCAAGAGGACTTGATTAACGAGAGGTGTAGTCGTTCTCATAGTTTCTTTGAAGAACATTTAGTTGTAAATGGAGACAATGGAGGGAGCAACTACCGGCAATGAGGAGCAAAATCCCGGCAGTCCAGAAGGGAGTGAAGAACGTTCCATGCAAAGCTTTACCGAGGGAAGAGTCGTGCGGCGACTTTTGCTTGTTTGCTTTAGGATCGTCGAACTTGGTTTCCTGCTTAGTGCCAGACACCGATGGTTCCGACGAGGAGCCTGAATCTTGCATGTATAGAGGTCGTTTCTCCGGCGGACATCGAGCGTAAAAGTTGTCTTGGAGCTTTTGAGCCATGGCATTCGTGAGTCTCTCGGGAGGAAGAGACCACAAATCTAGGAAAATTAATAACTTCTCTTGAAAAGTCTCAGCTGTCTTACCATTCGCCTCAAGGGGACGAGTGAAACCAACGCTCAAAATTGGATTCAGCCAGGTGAAAATGAGCCTTGAGAAAATGCTATGAGATATTCAGCGCATGGATTACGATGAGAAAGAAAGAACAAATACGATGCATTCTGCTCTGGCATGAGCTTGCCCGCACCCAAGGCTGGCGGTGCGGGTGGTGGTCTCAGTGGATTCCACGAGGCCATGATGGCTACGGAGGCAATGTCTTCTGCCAACCTTTTAAGCTCTTAAGTTTGCTGCGGATGAGAATGACTCGATGTGTGCCGCAGGCACACGTCACTGCTAAGGATCAAAGAACTGTCTTTCTTTATTTGGTTGATATCATGATGTCCAAGCTCAAATTTTTTGAGGTTGGTACTTATGTCAAATGGTATGTAAGCTCAAGGATATTTAGAAGCAGTCCTTCGTGGTCCCTCTAGGCCTTTGCTTATCAAACTTAAACAAAGAGAAATTCCGGAATTATTCGGACGTTTTCGGAACCCGACAGTGATCGTTCATCAGCAAAAAAAAAAAAAAAAGTACCTAGCTACGGCATTCTGAAAATGCTATGGATTGCTATCATAACGCTACATAGTTTTGTAGCTAGGTGAGTTTATTCCTGATGTTGCCGGGGGTCTTGAAAAATTGGCCACACAGGGCTCGGAAATGCCGGTGGTTCGGATTTATTCAGTCACATCGGTCGTCCGGTTCTCTCCGAATCGCGGCTTGATCGTGCATGAAATAGTCGCTCAGATATCATCAAGGACTGGGACAAAATCGATCAGGAGGGAGCGACATTTGCTTTGATCTTTTTTTTTTTTTTTTTTCGCTTTTGGCGCTATATACAGGGAGTACATGTAACTTGCAAGACGAGGATATGGACAGTGCAGCGGGAGGAAGGTAGACGACTACAAACAGAGCGAACGGCGTCGAAAGGAAAAGATGGCACATCGAAGAGAACATTTGAGGAAGCGGTAAGTTTCAGGCGCTAACTGAACGTCGGAGCAGAGAGTATAGATTTTAGCCCGATTAATTCCTTCGCGCGTTGCATTTGCGTTCGGCGTCTACAATCGCAGGAATCAATGACTGTGGTGAGAACTGATGATAGAAAGATAACCCACCCCGGAGATTAATCCTCCATCATCGTGAGGTCCCCTTCGTTCGCGCCGTTGAGGGTGAGGTTAGCAGTGCCCTCAGTGACAGCGGCGCTCTCCCCGTCCGTCGCCTTGTTCGCGTTCAGGATCCCGTGCCACTTGTCCACCAGCGCCTTGGCGCGGTCGCGGAACTTGAATTCGTCGTCGCGCGGGACCTTGGCTGGCTCCAGGAGGTGGATGTGGCGCATGACCTTGCCAATCTTGGAGAACTGCGCGGGGACGGTCAGAGCACAGCCAAAACGGGACGGATGCAGGAGCGGAGACGCACCGTGAGGTATTCGATATTCATGTTTTGATAGCCCTCGACGGTGGTGAACAGATCATTGACGACTGGCATCTCCTATAGGCGACAGTTCAGCAGCAGCGCGCGAGCTCCAGCATGACACGCACCTCCTCCTTTGGCAACGCCTTGTTGCTGCTGAGGAACGTCTTCTGCAGCTTATGGCGCCACTCGCGAACCTTGAGCGCTTCGGGATCCGACTCGAGTTTGGCTGTCGTCGACTCCTCAGTAACATCCACGACGCCTGCGAAGCGCACCCACCGGAACCGCCCTCCGCGACCTTAGCCTTCTTGCTCGCCCGCTCCTCACCGTCCTCGCCGCCCTCCTCACCCTCCGCTTCCCCCTCCTCGCCCCCATCATCCTCGCTCTCCACCGCCGCCTTACTCTTCTTCGCCTTCCCGCCCTTCTTCGCCTTCGTCGCCTTGGGCTGCTTCGCCTTGGCCTTGGCCGGCGCCGGCGACGCGCGCTTCCGCTTCTTGCCCGCCTTCTCCTCCTCCTCCGCTTCAGCTTCGTCCTCGGCCTCCTCCTCTGCAGATTCGTCAGTCAAATGCGCAGCACCGACGGCGAGACAAACTGACCGTCAGCCTCCAACTCGTCCTCCTCGTCGCCGTCCTCGCCCTTCTTCTTGGCTTTGCTCTTGCTCTTGCGCTTCTTGCTGGTGGGTGGGTTCGCGGCGTGCTCCGCTTCCCATGCATCGGGGTCGAGGGCCTGGGAAGGGACGTCAATATTGAGGTGGCGGCAATGAAGCGAAAGGGAAAGAGAGATAGCGGAGTATCGCTGTACGCCACAGTCGCGCAGCCCTCCCACTGGCATCGCTGCCGTCGGTGGATGTGCACGTTCATGCCCCACCACGGCCTGCATCTCCCGCGCATCTATCAGTACCATCGCAGCGTGAATGGATGTCCTCACGCGCCGTGACGGCCAAGCGACCATGTCACCTGGCTCACCCTCCGGCACACCGTCCCCGAGCCTGAAGGCATAAGCAGTCCCCGGGTGCCTACTGCCCGCCCCCCCCCACCCCCGCGCCAAACACGCGATCGCACGCGATCGCCGCCGTCCCAGGACGCGTATACATATCCCCAAGCACCACCTGGCTCTTGCGCACACCAGACGAGAAAGATCGCGCGACATCGCGACCGCAGACGGAGCCCTCCACATATCCGGCACATCACCCACGCTCCCCCAGCTCCCAGCTCGCAGATCGGCGCCATCGCCATCGCGATCGGTGTGCAGCACCTCCATTGCGCCTCGCGAAACCCGCAAGATTGCGCAATTGCCCAAGCGCGCAAAAGTCGAGCAAACCGAGCAAACGACAAGACAGACGCCCGTCCCCAGCGCGCAAGACAAGCAAACAGCAAAATAAAGCACAAGGCACGAAGACTCGAAAATAAACGCACCTTCTGATACCCCTCCATCAGATCCCCCGCTTTGCGCGCCTGCCCTGCATCCGAGACGTACGCGTTTATCTGTGCGGTGGTGAGACGCGAGAGCTCTTTTGGGGGGAGCCAGGCGCTGCGGAGAAGGATGGGTTAGCCGGCGGCCGATGAATGGATGTAAGGAGGAACGGGCGAGCAGCGGGGGCAAGAGGGTGGGGCGAAGACGGAGGAGGAGGGCAGGGGGTGGTGTGGGGGGTCGAGAGAAAGAAAAGGAGACTCACTAATCACCGGCAGGGAAAAACCTTATCGCGTACACCACGCTTTTCTTGCTCGCGGGGCGCTCCTTGCTCACGGCCTTGGGGACTGTCGCAGGGTCCACGACCTGTATATACGAAGAATAAGTCAGCGATGGGCTCCGGCAGGGGTCGAGAGAGGAAAGAAAAAAAGAAAGAGGAAAAAATTGGGGAAAAAGAGCGAAGGGAGAGCAGGGCGCATGCACGAGGAAGGATACAGGAGGGTAGGAAGAGTCCAGAAGGAGGAGAAGAGGGAAAAAGACGTGAATGCGCGAAAATGACGAGAAAAAGAGGTATCAGCAACAAGGGAACGACAAGAGCAGCGGAGGGAGGGAGGTCGTGCGGGGGGTGACGCGGAGGAGTGTGGAGAATGATATGAGGACCGTAAAGAGGGAATAACGGAGAGGGGAGAGGGTAAAAGGGGGCGGGAGGGAAGAAAAATAATTTTCATCGATAAGGGAAAGCCGAGGGGAGAGCAAGCGCGCAGAGCGTGCGGGAGGGGATGCGGGTGGTGTTGGGGAGAGGCAGGAGGGCGTTATAAGTATGTAAAAGGAGGGGGGATGGAGAAAAAGCGCAAAAAGGGGGAGAAAAGGAATTTTCGTAGATAGGGGAAAACAGAGGGAAGGGAGAGCGCGGAGAGGGTGCGGGAGGTAGTGTGGGTGGGGCTGGGGAGAGGTAGAAGAGTGTTATAACAGGATAAAAGAAGGGGGACGGAGGAAAAGGGGGAGGAAGGTCAGAAAAAGATTTTTCAGCGACGAGGGAAGAGGGAGCGAGGGGGGAGGGGGAGAGGTTGCGGGAGGTAGCATGGGAGCGGTATGGGGGCACTAGAACGAGGGTAAAAGAAGACAAAAGGGGGACAGACAAAGAAAAAGCGACAAAAGCGGTAGAAAAAAAGATTGGCAAGGGAACGACGAAATGAAAAGGCAGAGGAGGGTGGATAGACGGGGAATAGACTATGTGGGGGAGGTGTGGAGTGCGAAATTGGGCGCTAGCACAGGCCAGAACCGCCACGTCGCGCCACCGGGGATCGGGTGATATCGAGAAACGGGGAGGGGAGGGGAAATAACGGCGGGAGGAGGACGTAATGGAGGGAGGTCGGATATGAGTGGATGGGAGGGTTATGGAGGTAGATGAATGCGAAAGAACGGAGAAAAATCAGCGGCGCCACACACGAGGCAACCCAGGATGGCGACTAAGAACTTCCCGGGACTGCGATAGACGGGTAATGGTCATCCGATCTGTATCGGCGCATGCAGGATCCAGAGGCCAGCGATGGTACATCCCAGTGCTGTCGTCCGCGCTGTCGCCACCCACTCGTCGTGCGCTCCCGCCCGATCCCAGCGCTCGCAAGAGTGCGACGCGAGTCCTCAAGGACCCGAATGAGACCCAGAAGGCTCCAAAAGCGCCAGAAATCCCCAGAAATCGCAGGAAAGGCGCTGGGCGCTACTAACCATGCCGGGCCACGGCGGAAAGCCCCGGACCTTGGCGAGGACGATCTCGCGCGTGTCGAACGTCTCGGGCTCGACCTTCTTCGCGCTGCTACTGCTCTTTTTGGCGCTCATTGTCGCGTCTTGTATCGGATTGCTGGGCAGTCGTCGGTGGTGCCGTAGGAGCCTTTGGGGTGATTTTGACGAACGTTGCTGACAAGAAGAGTCCTATTTCTCGTATAAGCAGCGATTCCGTCGTCCAGAGGAGGGTACGCGGAAGCTAGAGGTAGAGGGAGAGAGAGAAAGGACTCGAGGCTGAAAGACAGTGGACACGAGATCAGGTTTTTCGGGTCACGTTGTGTGACGGCACCTGTGCGTTTGTTTGGCACCAATCAGTGAATCACGCCCAGCCAACAGCAGCCAACCTGTGCACGTCAAGTGTTATATAACAGTGATAGCGCGCTGTAGCGGCAAAGCCCACTAACTCCTGTCTAATTTCTCAAGAACGATTACAACTTCATATTCAGGCGACATCCTGATGAAGTTTAACTTTAAGTAGACAATTTCCTTTGGTATCAAGTGCCCAAGCAGCTGCCATTGTACCTTTCGCTGTCAGACTTCAGTGATAGTGTGTTGATAATTTTTTGTACCTGGCAAGCATGTACTGCAGAAATTGGTGCCAATGACTGGGAGATGGTTTCATCCCTGCTGGATTTTGAAGCAATGGGAGGAAATAGCATTCACAATCTCCATACTTCTTTGTGAGCTCCGGCAGATCATAACATAGGGATTCATTAGCAGGATGGATGGTACTTGGCTGTGAGTTGGACAAGTGAGGTAAAGGTGTTGGAGATGCAATCCGGCATCGCTAGAAGATGCTGGAATGCTGACTGATGCTGAGTGATAGATTTGTGATCCGGCCGAATAGCCGAGTCATCCCCGAGGATTCAACAGGAATATTCTAGATAATTAGCTACAGTATAAATACCGGTAGGATGAGGCACAGAGCCTCATCAGCTTGTAAAAACCGGTCTAACAACCACTTGTGCAATCTTACCTGGAAATAACAACACAAGCTGATAGTTTGCACAAACCCGACGACTACTAGGCATCTTTGATCGCTCTCATCATCGTATCTCGTCATGTCCACGACCGCCAATTACGTGTTTGATTCAGAGATGGACGACGACGTCGCTTATTAAAGCACTATGGATGAAGAAGACATTGAGTCCAAGAGATGGACAAACAGTAGAACAGATCAAGAGATGATCTGGAAATTATGGAATGGCTAGAGATGCCAGATTGAGGAAGAGTGTTGGAGATGCAATCCGGCATCGCTAGAAGATGCTGGAATGCTGACTGATGCTGAGTGATAGATTTGTGATCCGGCCGAATAGCCGAGTCATCCCCGAGGATTCAACAGGAATATTCTAGATAATTAGCTACAGTATAAATACCGGTAGGATGAGGCACAGAGCCTCATCAGCTTGTAAAAACCGGTCTAACAACCACTTGTGCAATCTTACCTGGAAATAACAACAAAAGGCAAACTATAAGTGACTGGACAGGTTCATTTTCATAGGGCCTAATGCACAGAAACTGGTCACATACGGGTGTGCCCAAACCTCGATCGGTCAACATGTTGACCAGCTCCACTATAAGACTGGGAGCGGGTTTTATTCACCCGTTCACCGGGGGAATTTCCCCGTTCACCCGTAAAACGGGTCGAAACCTGGTGAGTGACTTTCGGGTTAAATTCAACCGTTTGAACGGGTGATTCGGTTTCACCCGTTTATCCTGTACTTTCCACCCGTCGCCACTTTATCAGGTATATCACCCGTCCATCGGGTTGCTATAACCCATAAAACCGGATGAAAGTACCCCAGTTTCTGGTTGAATTTTTCTCGGCACTAGTAATCACGTTACTCATGTTTAAAAGCATTCTTTGTCTCTAAACACTCTAAAACCAATGTTTCCTTCAGTATTTGACCGAATTCCAAGCTCAAGAAAAGATTTGTCAAGAGATGAGCAAAAAGTCCAGATGCACGTGTTTCACTTGATGAACCAATCGGCTGCGAATGATGGTAACGTAAGTTCATCGTCTCTCTCTCTCTTCCCACCACCACCTCTCTGCGCATCGCCCTCAGTCCGCTCGCTCTTGCCTGTCAGCCCTCAATCCTAGTGTCTATGGCATTTAACTCAGTTCTTCCAGTCTACTGGCTCTGCTCTATTTCTCTGGCTGGCTCTGTTCCTCTCGCTACTGGATGCTCGTTTTTGCTGAGCTGCTTGACACTGTTAAACTCGTAACCTTTCCACTTCTTTCTCCAGATTTCCAAGGGACGCGCCTGGGACCATGTGAAGCGACACAATGTACGTGGCATTCCATTGGAACCATCCATCCTAATCTATTTATCAGACATTATCACCGCGGTCGATCGCGCCGACTGGCGATGCCCAGTCGATGCTAATCATCATCGTCATTGTCGTGAGGTTATCACTGCATTCAGACCCCCCCGTAGGCACAGATGTGCCCACCTTCAACGATCTCCGCCTATGGACTGCCTACCCAAGCCGACATTGGCCGACGCTAATAGGCATTGGCCGACGTTGGTCTAGCATCCCTACCTAGGCAAAGTCTGCCCACCTTCGTCGATCTTTGCCGACGGTGGTATGCCTATCATGGCCGATCCTGGTCGACCTGGGTCCAGGTTGGTGGCGGTCTAAATTAGGCTGCTAATTTGCCCTAGTTGTATTGGTGGTTACTGTTTCGACCTCCTGCAACTCTGCTGACACGTAATCTTGGCGTATCTTTCATTGATGTCTGCGATAATCATTCGGCAATCAAGCATTTCTGTCAATCTGTCAAACCCGTGGCTGTGGTCTTGTGTCAAGAGAGTGACAACCTCTGACTGCACTGCCCATCTATCCGGGACCTTGGTAGATTCTGTTAACCCTTGCGAATGGCTCATTTGCCGTCATATTTAGTGTTATTCATTTCTATCTGGCTGTTTCATTATATGAATTGCAACACTGTGGACATGCACAGATAAATTTTGGCCGACAAGAGCTTAGTACCTGCAAGACATGTTATATACGTGACAGATCATGTGCATGTGACACGTCGCGTACAACCTGAAGGTTGTACACGTAGGATCACATCACTGTCACATCACACTCATTCTATTTCCTCCAATCTTCACCCTGAATCACTTTCTGCTACCCTCTGAATCTTTTTTTCAATACGGCCGAGTTTTTTACGGTCCCGGAGCAATCCACATAACAAAGACAACCGGATACTAGGGTTATGTGAATCATCCGACAAACGGGTTGGAGAAACCCACCAAAAATGCAACCCATACACCGGATGAAAAGCAAAAATATTTGATCAAGGTCACCCATTTTTAACCCATTTCAACGGGTTCCTCTCACCTGCCAACTGATCGGACCTGGGTGACTTTCACCCGTCAACCAGTGGATATTGGCCCATTTACTGGGTTAATTAGCTAGCAAAAGTATTCCGGTTTAGTTCTAATATTGCTCGCATTGGGCACACAAAACCACGACTTTGTCAGGGTTCCTTTACTCTGCATACACCACCATTCGTGACCAACGTTTGGTCAACCTTGATGATTATTTACATTTTGAAAATAAAAATAATCATATCCCATGACCATTTTTAAATGTCGCGTTTAACAAGCCTCATCCCAAGGTTGCTACAACAACTGGCCGACCTCCGGGAGAGGTTTTTGAAGTCAAAGGTTCACGTAACATTGTAGCAACCTCCGTGAAATGTTGTTTGAACGTTGAGAGAATGTCCCGTAACATCTTACTAGCATCTGTCACAAACGGGGGTGTAGTACTACCAATCACAAAGTTACTTGTGATTATGGTTGGAATAAAAATGCCATCTTGAACCTATAATGTGAATCGACCGCAAGAGATTCAGTTGAGGAGAAGCAAGATAATCATTGGCTAGGACAACTCACTTAGTTACAACACATCTGAGATTGATTGAATTATGAATGTAATGTTGCTGAGTTTATAGGAAAACAACACAGCCACCCAGGCAACAATGTGAGCATTAAACCTGAATGATACTGGCTGAATGACAGATCCTGCATTCAAAGTCGTAGTAATTTCTGTCACTGACTGAGCTATTAGACCATCCAATCACACTTAGGAGTATCTTGTGGAGTAAATCATTGTGTACTCTTGCATGTCATTGTCTTGATTCGGTAAAGGGATTATATGGATCGATGGAATTCATATCAACTTGAATCTGCAAACACTCCTGCGGCCAAAATTAATGACGGGAAAAGGAGCTACTCCTACTCAACTGCAACACAGCTTCAATTTCTGTGTTCTCATAGTGCCAAACATCAGCTAGAGAGTTCAGAAGCAAAAAACCAGTCGACTCCATGGAAGTTTATTGAAAATATCAGCATATTGAGTGGTGGCCAGGTCAATTAATCAGCAAACTGGATAAGTCTGCAGCCAAGGAGGCCATGTGCTACAGAATATTTCAGTAGACCCATTAAATCGACCAGGACCCAACAGATACTCAGCTAAAATAAAATAAATGGAATAAACAGAATGCAGAGAAGAAGAAGACAATATAAAAACATGGGGACAGAGTGAATGTTAATAAATGCACCTACGAGATTCGAACCAAGAGCACCATGGGATTGATTACACAAGCAAACCAAACATGTAACAACTTTACTCAAATTTGGCGGGCACTGTACTATTAGGGCGGTACAGGACCCACTACCTAAAGTTAGTGGGCATTTTCGTGTCTTGCCGCTTGCGAGTGGTGTTTTGAGTGCGGCCCATCGCTCCCGAGTCTCGGATAGCCAGTTCTCACCAGGTATCCAGGAATTCGTTCGTTTCGCTACCAATTGGGGGAGCTGTATTCTGTCTCTGCTTTTTTCTTTCTTTCTTTTTGCGCGGCCTGCCGCCTGATTCTTGTTCTTACAGCATATTGGAATTGTACGGAGTGTATTCCTTCAGAACTCCTCGAACAATATTCTACAGCTTTCGGTGTAATTTTAGAACTAAGCTCTTGGCAGGCGCCTAACATGCACGAAGAGCCATAACTCGAGGAGTATATACGGGGAGGGTGCGAGTGCGACTCGTTCAGTCGCACTGTCAGCCTGGGAGTCGCACTGACGAGGCCGTCAGTAGTGCGACTCGAAGGCTGTCAGTGCGACTCGCTTCAAGCCGTTGATGGTGACAGTCACAGCGGAACACCTGGAGAAGTGATGCGAACAGCCGTGCCGTTCACTTGCCGTAGCGTATAAACAGTAGATATTTTTGAGTTTATCGCACCACTGGATGGCGCTGTGAAATTTCAAGGTAAACCTGAGCATGTATTCTAGGTAGTACACTTGGTATTTAAATAAGTGAGTATTCTGGGGAAAGTTGAGTTTGCTGGACATATAATGTACGGCTATTCTGCAAGGAAGTTGAACCCAATGCAAGGCCTCAATCGGAGGAGTTGAACTTCCAGTTAAACTTTACGAGCACTGTCCACATCTTAACAGGGCTTCATCTGCTATAAATAAGACTCACCCATGGCGCGAGATTTTTTTGGAGGGCCCGGCAGCTGTACCGTCAACAGCACGGGTGGACTTTGTACGTTTTCGCTTCCCCACCAAGATTTTTCTTTCATTCAGCTCAAGATCTATATCTTGTGGGGCAACAGGGTGGTCATCATCACTAGCTGCATCTGCATCACAATCATCGGGCTCATCATGAGAGGGGTAAGACGCGGGCAGCGGTGGAAGCTCTTGTGACTGCCTATTGGAAGCATAATGATTAACCTGCTACAATGATTCAGTGGATGATTTTCTTCGGAGACGTGACACCTACCTGCACTTGAACGTTCATGTCACTTGCACTCACATAGAGCCGTGCCGAAGATGCGTAAGGAGGCCCGAAATATCCGAGGCCATCGTCGCCTTCTCTATCAACAATGGTGTAACTACCTGCAAGTGTGACAGTCTCGTTTTCGGGCAATGTACTGTCGTATCTAGCATGAAACCGAAATCGAGCATTGAGGGGTTGACACCGGCGAGAAACGCGTCTGAATCCCAGGAATTGTCGAACAAAGTACTCATATCTGTCTAGTTTATGCCGTTGGCATCGTTCATGCTGGTTGCCAGATGATCGTCTGGCGCACGCGCCATGAGATCTGAACCACCAGTTGACTCTGGAATATTTACATCAGTGATTATTGCAATGAGAGAACGCTATTGAAACTTGCGTTGAAGAATACATGGTATATAACCTTGAACTCATTCAGATTGACGTCGTGGGCAGGGAAAGAAGATGAGTTCTGACCACCATTTCCATAATTATCCCTCGAGTCGGACGAAATATCAGACAGATACTTGTTTATACATGGCAATAGCCATGGATGTGTGAGTTTCTGAGCGTACCAGCCTTCAATTAAGTCAGGATCTACACCTCTGAGACGAAATAGTGCCTGGCCTACTCACGTTGAATCTCTATATCCTCCTGAGCAGCGACGAGTTTGTGCCACACGTCGATCTCTATCTGTGTCTCCAAGCCCAGGATTGATTTCAGTCGTGCTATGACTGGTATCGGAATATGCTTCGGAAGGTTGTCAATATGTCTAAGAAAATGTCAGATATGCAAAAACGGAAGTGCATGATCGAATACCGTTCAAAATGTGGGTTACAGATTTTGAGTTAACTTAATGATATGGCTGTACGCTGTGAACTCGTAAGCTACCAAGGAAGACGGTTTGATTGAGCCTTGTGCGACGTACAGCAATTATTCAACCCGATGCGGGGGTGAGCCGTGAAAACACAAGTCTCGTTCAACGATTCCAGCCGATTTGGCAAGCACCCGTCGTTCTCTAGTACGAATTGCATGTCCACTTCGTCGATATTTCATGGTATGGGCCAGTACAGATGTTTACCTGCTCAGGCCTCTTCCAGTCGGAGCATCCGACGAAAAATCGCTTTCCGTGTGTGGAGGGCGTCTGCAGACGCATCAGTACCGAATAGAGACTAAAACTGATAAATAAATGATAAAGCCACGAACGCGAAGGCGAATCATTGTTGGAACCCCGTTGCATTTAACCTTGCATTTCGATTTCATAATGCGAACATAGAAGCTGAACAGGTAGATAAGGGACTGTGAGGTGAGATGGGGGTTGGCCAGGGTACCAACCGACATATTATTCCTGGAGCTGACGCTGCTTCTTCCTCGTTTTGGTCCAATGCACGGTCCCAGAGTTCTTGCATCCCCTATTTCATCCGCTTCATAACGTTCAAGCCCGTCCAATATTTCTTCCTCGAAAAATTCACATGTGTCGATACCGTTGCATTTAAGATGGCAACGGCGACAACGAATCTTTTCACTGAGGTTCGAAATAAAGCCGGCAACATTACCAGCAGTATGCCCAGCCCCTCCGTCCCATGACTCGTGATTCTGGGAAGTGTTTGATGAGCCCAATTAGCGCGAGATAAATAATAGGCCTTACCTGTGCTCGTATGAACGTATGTATCAAGCGGTACAATGCAACCATCAGGGGATCTCAACAACTCCACCGAGCCCAAAAGGTGCACCAAGAGGGCGGTAGGAGTTCGGGGGATGTTATAAGTCGTTGGTACACTTGTTGAATGAACAATATGCTCAACATTCTTCTGCCGAGTAATTGCAATTTGCTGCGGCAGCTGCAGTTTACCTTTTCCTTTAATGTGTGTGTGCAAATTGGAATACCGCTACTCAGAACGACGAGGGACGTGGTGTAAGAGGAACAAATCGTGTTTTGAAGGCTACATACTACTGGTACAGAGTTTATAGCAAGTAGATTAGGAGCTCGGCGCCCCAGCACACCGTGTATTTGATGTATTAAATGCTATAACTTTTCTGAACCAGCTCCCGACTCCCGACTCTCGGACCACTAAGTGGAGTAAGAGGATGGCCTGACATCCGGCATTTTCGGTCAATACAATCAGCTTATTGATGGCCGTCTTATTCAACATTTTCTCCCCTCGTCGTAATACGCTGCCAGACGAGAAGAGTTGCATGTTCTGAAAATTTTCATACACTGAATAAAATGATTGTATTGAACAACATTTAAAACTCGGCACTACTTCAAGAGCCGATGGCGGCGGACAACGGGGATGATGTCAAAGCGAGCGGCGGCGTACTCAGTGATCTCGGAGATGTGATTTACGGGTGCAGCGGGACACGAGGCATGCCAGGGAAAGATTGGTGAAAGAGAAAGAAACCTCCCGGCCGCTCGCTCCCGCCTGATGATCGATGGCGGAACAACGGTCACACATTGATGGCCATCCTTAAGCGACATACGCGAGTCGCACAAGGGGGTACCGGCATTCAAAAAAAAGATATAGGGCCGATTTTCTTTTTTCCGACCTGGCGGCGGGACTAACTGACTAACGTAAGCGTTCTCACGCTCCATATATGGTAATTCAGCACGTGTTTTAGTTGCCGGACTGTTGGCGACCTCCACAGATGATCCATATGCACATTGAACAATGGTTTTTCAGTGTCTGAAGTACGGAATATGCAATCCTTCACCTCAACTGTGATTTTGAGTTCTCGCACCGTCTTGAAATTTATGACACACACAGCCACATCCCACCCGCAGTGAGCAATAGTCAGCGCCGATACTGGAGCACCAAGTTTCACAGTGTTTAACTGTTAGAGACTTTGCAAACTTGGTTTTTTGGACCCACAGACTGACTCTGTCAAGATTCTGTAGCCAAAAATTAAGGGTCAAAAGTTTTTTTTTCCAGCCTGGTGGCCGGACTAACTAACCAGCCCTTGGTCGCCGGTTTGAATGCCGGTACCCCCTTGGAGTCGCACCGTTTGTTGCTGAGTCGCACTGTTACATGGTTCCAGTCGCACTGATGGCGCTGAGTCGCACTGTCAATCTGGGGACAGTGCGAGTGGCCGAGTCGCACTCGCACCCTTTTCGTCATCCCTCTAACTCGAGCCTGAATTCACAACTGAAACGAACATGGATCATGATGGATGGAAAATGAACATGGCCCACCTCCCGCTCAGGACATGCTCCGAGTCTGGCTGACTGTATGTCTCGCATCGCGCTCAATCCGGATACGCCGGCGCCTTTTTTTCATCGTTGCCGGCGGGAAATTCAAGAACATGAGGCAGGTGACTCCCATAGAACAATGCAGAGATTGCAGAGACAGTGAAGTACAAGACACCAAGACCTCAGTCGTCGAGACCGTCGAGTCATTTTGCAAAAAATGTTTCTAATTATTTGAATCGCCGCAGCTGTGTCACGTACAGGGAACAGAGATATGCAGTGAGGACGCGACTATGTGTCGCCTTTAACTGCCTATATAAGATGAGCAGAGTTGAGGAGAAATAAACGGTCGCAGTATTACGTACACGAATCAGACCAAACAGCCACGGCCATCTTTGCTCTCCGTCTTCCACATCTTTCCTTCAACTCGCTATTTCGTAATGGGTCTCCCCGTGTCTCGTCTGCTCTCGGCCCTCTTGGGCAAAAAAGAAATGCGTGCGTGCTACTCGATCCTCAAATCTCCTTCTGACGTACCTCGCCCGGGCCCGCCAGGAATTCTTATGGTATGATTTCTCCGTCTCATGCGTCGCACCCGATATGATCCTCCCTTTGATAAGGTTGGTCTCGATGCCGCCGGTAAGACCACCATTCTGTACAAGCTGAAGCTGGGAGAGATCATCACCACCATTCCAACGATCGGTACATCGTCCACGTCTTGTCCGAGTCGTCTCCCTGCCCGCTCCAACCGTCAAACCAGGCTTCAACGTCGAGACCGTTCAGTACCTGAACATTTCATTCACCGTGTGGGACGTCGGTGGCCAGGACAAGATTCGCCCTCTGTGGAGGCATTGTGTGTCCATTTTTTCAGCCCTACTCGGGTCTCACACCTCGCCTTGGGTCAGACTTCCAGAACACTCAGGGTATCATGTTCGTCGTCGATTCTAACGATCGGGAACGTATGTCTGAGACTCGCGAGGAGCTGCAGCGCATGCTTAACGAGGACGAGCTCCGCGATGCCCTCCTCCTCGTTTTCGCGAACAAGCAGGACTTGCCGAATGCGATGAACGCTGCGGAGATCACCGAAAAACTCAATCTCCAGAGCCTCAGGCAGCGAACCTGGTACATTCAGGTAAGCGCTCGATGATGGGCTAAGCGCCCTTGCTGATCCTCCATTCTAAAAAGACCGCGTGTGCCACGTCCGGTGACGGTCTTTATGAGGGACTAGAGTGGTTGAGCGACACCATCAGGCGTCGGGTATAATGGCCTCTCAAATACTGTATACTCAAACGTGTCACGATCTAGCGCACCCCAATTTTCTCCCGAGTCACAGTGATTCAGATCACACTCAGAACCCCTATTGATCACATTTTTCTCCTTCCCCGCAATGTTCTCCTCAGACGAACACGACAACACACCGATGGAGGCTCATGGAAATATTCCTGAGCTGGATATACCCCTTGTGAGAGACGCTTTCTTCGGCTATCCCGAAGAAAAGTCTCAGCAGCAGGTATATCGTGCTCATCTTCCAAAAAAGCCCCCCTTCGAGCGGTTACTTTTGATAGATCGATGAAAAATACTTGGTGCATATACGGGCTGCCGAGACGACCTCCCATGCTACGCCCGGCTCTCTAAACGGTTTCCAGCAGAGCGTTTTCCATTCTTCAGCACCGCTTGTGGAAGATCCACTGTTAAAGGAAAGACCTATGAGGGAGGAAACACTGGCCCCTGGTACAATCATCTTTCATAAAGACAGAATGGTTGATTGGACTCCATCCAGAATCCGTCACAACGTCGGAGTTGATGCCACTCTTGCAGTCCTTCAGACGATGCCTGGAACTCAGGGATAAATACTTGCTAAAATCACGCCAAAGACTCGGCGATGATCCCAGACATTATGACGGAAAGTTCCCGGTCTGAACGATCAGCACGCGGGCGTTTGCACAGCAGGTCCTGAAGGAAATAATCCACTGCCTGCCTCTCGACCGAAGTGGAGCCTGTCTCCTAGAAAGCCCTCGCAGAAGGACTCTGGCGACCCAGATTCCAACACCAGAGACGGTCTTCGGATCGAGAATTGCCTAATTCCTGAAGCCCATCGATTCACATTTCAAATGGACGCCCAGGGCGTCATACAGGTCTACGACGGCGCAGCGGAGTCGGGATCCGCTCAACGACACCCAGTATATGACATCCCCAGTATTCGAGAGTATTTTGTGGATCTCGATTACGTTCTGGATGTCATTTCCAATGGACCCGCGAAGAGCTTCGCCTTCCGACGACTAAAATACCTGGCTAGCGAGTTTGCGACGTATTCCCTCCTGAACGAATTCCAGGAATTGGCCGAAATGAAGGTATTAACATCTTCTGCTGCAACTCAATCTACGCTCATTTCCTGTTCAGAAAGTCCCCCATCAGTATTTTATCCACTAGTGCTCTGGACAGTTTTAATTTAATTTTCCGACAGCGATTTTACAATATCCGAAAGGTCGATACTCATATTCATCATTCGAGCAGCATGAACCAGAAACATCTACTACGATTCATCAAGTCGAAGATGAACCGCAGTCAAGATGTCTGTATCTACTCTCCGTGGGGGCATTCCGCTAACGACGATTTGCAGGACATCGTCATTTTCCGTGACGGTGCTGCGCTGACGCTCAAACAGGTTTTCGATTCGCTGAAGTTGACAGCGGACGATCTCTCCATTGATACGCTAGATATGCACGCGCATTCCGACTCTTTCCACCGTTTCGACAAGTTCAACCTAAAGTACAATCCCATCGGCGAGTCCCGTCTTCGCGAGATATTTTTGAAAACGGATAACTACATTCAAGGGCGCTATCTGGCGGAGCTCACCAAAGGCGAGATTCAAGCTCTAGTGTGAACTCTCTGAATCTTACGCCCTGTAACAGAGCTCATGGCCGATTTGGAGCAGACCAAGTACCAGGTGTGTCTGTCAGCCTGGAATTACTTTATTCTGGTCCGCGTTCTGAATAATGGATAGAACTGCGAATGGCGTATCAGCATCTACGGACGATCTATGGACGAATGGGACAAGCTCGCCAAGTGGATAGTTACCAATAACCTTTATTGCGACAATGTGCGATGGCTCATCCAGGTTCCGCGGCTTTATGACGTATACAAAGCGAATGGCTCCGTGGAAAACTTCGAGGATATCATTCGCAGTCCGTGTCCTGCTCTCCGTTATGATAAATTCTGGCCACTGACGTCCGTCCGATGAAGACATATTTGTCCCTTTGTTCGAAGTCACGAAGGATCCCTCGATGCACCCGGAGCTCCATGTAGTACTTCAGCGGGTCGTCGGATTCGATACCGTCGACGACGAATCGAAGGCTGAAAGGCGAACCTATCGGAAGTATCCATACCCTCGCCTTTGGAACATAAAAGAGTCACCGCCCTATTCTTACTGGTAGGATTAATTTCGTATTGGCAGGTTCACACTCTGATCCTCCTCTCAGGATATATTATATGTTCGCGAACATGGCCAGTCTCAACAATTGGAGACAGGAAAGAGGCTTCAGTATGTCGACTCCCCCCGCCGTTTTCAAGGAATTGCTCAGCGCAGCCCCCAGACACCTTCATCTTGCGTCCTCACGCAGGCGAAGCGGGCGACACTGACCATCTCACATCAGCGTTCTTAACCTCCCACTCCATTTCCCACAGGATTCTGCTCCGAAAGCTTCCTGCTCTGCGGTATTTGTTTTATCTGAAGCAAATCGGCATCGCTATGAGTCCGCTCAGCAATAACGCGCTGTTCCTCTCGTATGACCGTAATCCTCTCCCGGACTTCTTTCAAACTGGGCTCAATGTGAGCCTGAGCACGGATGATCCGCTACAGTTTCACTTCACCAAGGTTCGCGGGATTTTTTTGCAGTATATATATATTCGGGATTGATATTCGTGATGTCTAGGAACCGTTGCTTGAGGAGTACAGCGTCGCGGCCCATGTAGATTTCTCGTCCACCCGTTCGATTTGAATGCTCACTATATATATTCAGATATATAGGCTCCCGCAGAGTTCCCTCGCAGAGCTTGCGAGAAACTCTGTCATCCAAAGCGGGTTCGAGATGCAGGTTAAACGTCACTGGTTGGGCGATAAGTGGTACCTCCCCGGCGCCGCGGGGAATGAGATCCTGAAGGCACGCACAGTTACTTGTCCCACTTCAGCAGCATACTGACTGAATACTTCTTTCAATTCAGACGAATGTACCTAGCATTCGTCTGGCCTATCGTCATAGGAGATTGATGGAAGAGCTGAACATGGTTTATGAATAAGGATTAGCTGATGAACACGGAGTATCACTTTCGAGGATACAGCAGCGGAGTTTGTTGGACAACTTGCGTTAATATGCCGATGAAGATTAGTCACAAGACTGTATGCCCGAGGGAGAATTTAAGAGTGTCTGAATTTTTAAAATTATATGCGAGTGGGGTAGCCGGCGGAAGTGAACACGATGTGGAGTAGTGCACGAAAAATAACGATGGGTGGACAAGGTACATATCTGATTTATACGATTTTACTACTTCTGAAATCTCCAAAACAGAGTTGATCATCGTGCTCAAACGCGAAACGTAAACCAGAAGGTTCCAAACCGTGGTCGCACAACAAAGCCAAAGACGAGCACGTTTTTTCATGACCGATCCCTTCCTTTCTCATTTCACCCATGTCACGACCTGCGAGCCAAGTTCCGAGCGCAGTGAAAATGCACGCAGTCCCAGACTTCAGAGATGGTATCCCCAGGTGGAACGCTGCTTAGGAGAGTCTCTTTCCTCAGTCCTGTGCTAAAAGTGATAGTCGGCGACTTGGAACTCTTGACGTCTCGTCCAGCGCAATTTTTCCCCGGTGGTACGCAGGAGGAGTTGCGTTCTAGCCACAGCATTCTGCGCCGAATCCATCGGACGCAGGAAGAGCTACGTGCGTTGGCCGTTACAAGCGTTCTTCAGCCGAATTTTTGGTGGAAGACACTCACCCCTGCGGCGCGAGAAGTGCATATGCTCGAAGGATTTCTGCTCTGCTGCTTGAATGAACCGCACTTGGCGCCGGCTTTAAGGATGTATAGCTGCGACATCACTCTTGCTTCTTTGGAAACCGAGAAAACGGCGAAGGATTTCTAGCTCTGCTGAGAAGATATGTTCCAGCGGACGACGTGAGTCTGATGCAGGACCGTTGCACCTCGTACTTGCATCCGGAATGGACGGAGGTGACGATTGAGCGTCTTCGGAAGGCGGGACATGAAGCAGAAGTGCAACTGTCGATCGTACTGCGCGACAAGTGTCTCAGTAAGTTCTTCGACCTGGCCTATTCGTGGGATTGAAATTGGTGCAGCGGACTTCCTGTACAATACCATTTTATCCATCATCGGAAGCTCCCGGCCGCCAGAGTTCGCGTACACAAAGGGCGGTACAGTCAAGCACGCTAGATTGGGGGTCCCAATAAGAAGCCCAACAGCGAGTCAGCAAACGAGACGCCGGTCTATCGCCTGGGCAAAATCTGCGATGGTTGTAGGCGCTCAGAAAGAGATGATGATCCCCGGTGCATGGTTTGTAAGAAATGTAACCAAAACGTGGCGCACAAAGTTTACTACTGTTCGAGGTACGCATTGGACGTGATTCAAAATTCTCTTCTTCACTGGACTCGATGTTCGCAGGGCATGCCAGATATCTCATTGGCCAAACCACAAGAAGATTTGCGGCAAGGAACTCACGCCCGCGGCCGTCGAGATCCCATCTATCCACACCGAGGCATCGCTGGCTGATGCAGTTTTCTTCCTCGAGAGAATGGGACCGGTCAGCACTCAAAAAACTTTTTTTGCCGCTTTGGCACCGCGTACTTAAGAAATTGCCTTGAATATACACGTATCTGGTCAGCGACAGCGCGTACTGGAGTGTAGTCCCTCAGATGGTGCGATTTGTACAACAAAGAGAGCTTCATTGGCAGGACAGGCTCAGCGAAGTCCGAAAGATGTGGAGCGATGTAAAGACGCCAGGAAATTAGACAACGGTAAATTGAAAGTGGATTCCCAGCAGAAAGCACAGCACCCAGATACCAAACCTACTAAATCTTCTAAGGCTCGAGTTTCAGACCTGAGCGGTCGCTGAAAGGCTAACTTTAACATCAGCGACTCGCGGCCACGGCAGGAGCGCTAGCATTCCTAACAAGAGGGACAGAAGGGTTGGACAAAGGTTGGGCAAAGCTAGAAAGAGCGCCATCATGGCCAAGCGGCACTTTCTACACATTCCTCAAGCTCTCTCTAGGGATCCCCACCGTAACCGTAACGAATACGGTGTACGGTTACGATATTACGGTCGCCGTAACCGTACCGTAAGGCGTTCGGCGCCTTTTGGATGAGTACATAGTTTCACCTAGCAGATTCATGCAGCAAATTCACACAGTGAAAGTGCGTACGATTTTCTTCCGCGATTTCCGTACAGCAAATCTGCTCAGCAAATCCAGGTGGTCGATGCTGGCGCAAGACGCGGCGGCGCCAGGCCGAAGCCCAGGACACGAAGCACCGATTCGTTGGTTAGCGCGCAGAAGAGAAACTGGGATGGGACGCAACGCCACCTGTCCAGCCGTGGGCGCCGTGTAAGTATCGTCATATATTGAACGCGCAAAACAGCTTCCCCTTTCCAACGGACACACAAGCACAAGCACAAACACATACGATTCCAAATTGTTACATATATCGGAGCGGGATATCAATTGCGGCGCCTCCTCCTCAGTCCCAAATACGCAGCCGCTAGAGCTGGAAGCACGTGCCTGGGCTCAAGTTCATGGACACGATCATGTTGACACTCGCGATCGCGGTCTTCCCGCCCTGTCCACGCCGTGAGCCATAAATTCACGAAGCCCAAACACAGAGAACAAGAAAGAGAAAGAGAATATACTCACAAAGTCACAGAAGTGGGGGGACGTAAACAGATTGTTCAGGCCCGCTTTGCAATTCGCGTTGTCGGGTATAGTGCCGACGGTATCGGGGGACTTGGTGTTCACGACGTTGAAGTGGCCTGGCCGTATGAGGAGGATTAGGCGTCAAGAGTTGACGAATGAACAACAGGAAAATGAATGCGAACGCACAGCTGCGGTTGAGGCCGTCGTTGGCGTTGAAGCAGCGCGAGGCCATGTCCTGCGATAGGAGTGCCTGGAATGAAATAAAACAAGAACAAGCTCAGAATCACAATCGCAAGCCATCGCAAGAAACACCTGAATGAACACTGACGTCGGGGAGGAAGACAGATTGCGCCTCGGCGTCACAGAATGCGTTGATGAAGCGTGTGCAATTGCCGGTTCCGGAGGCAGAGTTGGGGTTACTGGGAGCCGCGAAGCAGGTTGAGACGAGTTGGCCCGCGCACGATGTTGTCATGACCGACATGGCCACAAGGCGGAGAAACTAAAGTAGAGTAAGCGGTGAGCGAGAAATACCGAGAGTTTCTCGCTACTCACGGCGCTGGATTTGAAGAGCATTGTGGGGATGAAAGGTGAGGTTCGCAGCGTTGGCTTGGCTTATAAACATTGGAAAAACTTCGGGAAGCGACCTGCGGTCCGACGACGTCCTTGGTAAGTCCCGTAAACGTCGCATATACTCATGGACCTGACAGCCTTGACGTGGAGGTGAAAGGGTCGGAAGCTTCTGAAGGACCACGAGCAACAAGACAATCCCTCATAGACTTCACGGAGCTTGGCGTCGGTTATACATGAGGGCTTCAGCGAATCAGAAAGCGATGAAACGATAGACAGCATGCACGCCCAGTGAAGTTTTCTGCGATCCGAACATGACAGTGTTTGCCTGGGCTCCTGCGTGCCAGGAACCTTGACCCGCCGAAGACAAAGGAGACAGGGAATTAGATGGTTAACAGCGGTCCAGTCTGATGCAGCGGTCTTGGAGCGGTCGTGGATGCAAGTAAGAAGGAGTGTTGCACAGCCATGCTGATCATCAGTTTTTGACTATCACCACCATCCCGGCCACTCGAAGCAACATTGAATGCTTGGCCTCCCTTAGCTGAAGCTCTTCCCTGTCCATCTGTCCGTTACCTCCCACTGCTATTCAGCCTCTAAATCTCACTTTGAAACCATTGTCGCCATCCTCGACACGACTCGCGCGGTGTCGACTTGCGCGCGCCAAATTCCCTTAAAGTTCGACGCTCGCGGTACATCTAATACGACGCTATTCCCACGCGCATCGTTTCGACCCCACCCCACTTCTCTGAATTGGGTTAATTCAAGGTGCGTTTGCTTTTTCCATGGATTTTTTTGCTTCATTCGCATTCACTTTTCCTTCCGTCTTGTACAGGCATCCACTGACCCAGCGGCCTCTTCCCATGTGCGAATACGTCGCACGCAGCTGGATACTGAACAGAGAAGGGCAGTTAGCGTCGGTCGTGTCCACGGTGCGTCGCTTATTATCATTCCCCAGCGCCACTTCGATGCCGTGCAGCGGCATCCCTCGCACACCCTTCCGTCGCGCCCCTCACTCCTTCCCGTCTCGCGGGAGCGTCGTGTACGACATGCACCCTGGTGTAATACGAGCAGCCCCGCGCTCGTTCTTGGACTACATGCACTGCCCGCCTCGGGCCTTCTCCAGCACGACGCGCGACGCGGAACGCGGAATGCGATACGCTCAGCTAGCGACTACGAAGCCACTCGTCGCGTGCTAGATGCGCCCCACGCCTAGAGCCTCACCAGACGCGCGGTACCTTGCCTCGCCTCGGACGCCGTACCGCATCCCCGCCCTCGACATCAAGCCCCCACACATCCCAGGTACGACGCGCAGCAGGCGGTACTGTTTCTCGACACGTGCGCCGCCCTCGTTGACTCGCGCAGTGAGGATCCTCAGCGGAGTCAGTGCACGCCTACGCGCTGCCACCGTCACACAACGCCTGCTGTGTTCATTCCCCCTCGCATACGCTGCTTCTCCCAACTACCACCAATTGCGCGCACCGCGTGCGCAGGTGGCTTTTCAATATACGCACCGCCGCTGCCCCTCGAAGGCGCCATCCCGCTCGCTGCTGGACCCCCGCCTCGATCGTGCGCCCGGTGTACTGGGAGCGTTGCATTCCGCGTCCGCAGCGTTCCCCGCGGCCTTCTTCGCGTGTTCACGCAGCTCGTGCGTCCTCAACGAAGAAACATTCCTCACCGATCGAGGCGTGCGCTCGACTCCCCAACACCACACGCAGCGCCATCGGCAAGCCCAATATTTGCGACAGCAAATCCCCATCTGCGTTCGTCGTCTGCGCGCGCAGGATGATGTTCGGCGCTACCCTACTCCGCCGCGGCCCGCTTCCCGTGCTGCACCACCCATTTGGCGCGCATCGCCGCGGCAGCTGTCTCTCGTTCTCTCGTCGCCTCCCGCAGTCTTCTCGCCTTCCTTGCCCTCCCCGCACGCCGCCACCATCTCCACGTGCGCTGGATTTGAATCCCGGACTTCAGCTCGGTTTTCGCTTATCGTGTCGTACCTGGTGGATGGTAGATTGTGTCTCGTCAGGTGAGTGGTGTCTAGCCACCATCGACTCTTCGATACCTTAACAGGACCGCAATGCCTCTAGCTGTTTCCTGGATCTTGTCTGAATCATTTCGTTTGCCAATTTGGGAAGGGATCCGACGCATGGGCTTTCGTGAGTCTGTGCGAGCTGAATCTAGTCCCGAGTTACAGAGTTACCGCTCCTCGTTCTGCTGTGCAAGAAAATTTCCGGACACCAACTCTGACGCCGCAAACCGACGAATCCTGTGAAGGTGGGCGAGCTCGACGATGTAGCTCGCATTCCCCCGCTTAGTTTTATCTCCTAGTTCTTGCTTATTAACTTTTCAAGATAGACTCTAGCACGGATTCATACACGCACACATGACATCATGCTCCTTCAGACGGCATGACAGTTTGCGACAATGCAAATAGGTGCGGGTTCTGAGATCTTACTCGTACCACTATCATTCAGCAACTGCGGGCTTTTCAAGGTGCACATAGTTGTCAACATTCTCAGCTTCCGCCACCAGGGATCCTGGAATTTCGGATGTCTCTGCGGCAAATTCTACGCATAGGCTAATATCCGTACGGATTCGTGCCGATGTCTAGATCGACAATTATAGTAGGCGAGTCCCCACTGCGGTAATTGATCCTGCTTACGGCCATCTCGAGGCGCAATAGGTGCGGTGGTTCCATGCAGGGTGTACTAGCCGATATACATGCTCTGTGCTTCGGCGATTGTGCTTATGTCGCTTGTGGTCTTCTCGCAGCGCGACCACGACTCCGCTACATAAATAACCTCACGTCTCTCTCTTCTACAGTCAGTAACAGTCAGTAACCACTACCTCGAGCTTCGGCAACTACCCCTACCTGTTTCTCGATTTCTCTGCTCTTATTGAACTCGACCGGGGTCTTAGCCCCGATGCGTCCAATCAATCCAATAGCTCCCCGCCGGTCCACCCAATAGCATTGTAAGCAGCCAGAGGACGGAATTACAGAAGCCCGACAGCTTAAGCAGCAGATGTGGACCGAGGGTCATTCTTGAGGGTTGGATGGAAAGGATGGCAAGTCGCATTACAGGACACCGATCGACAATGCTCCGGCGGTGATTCATAGCTTGGGCTTGCGACTACCTAGTAGAACGTGTTTCCTGATGTGGGAATCAGGTTTTGTGGCATTTTTTGCTGCGTTTTGTCGATAAAATAAAATGCCGGTAGTTCGATTTAACCAGATGTCCGGGAACAAGCCGAGGATAATCATTTCGGGATGCCTGATCAGCTATCTCTGATTTTGGTACCTTGATATAACCGCTATAAATCATTGTATACCACTATATCACTAAATAGCAGGTTATAGAAAGGCACCCTGTTTCATAGCACATTATAGCACTCTATAGCGCTATAGAGTCCTATAAAGAGCAATCAGGGTTTGCTGATGGATGCTACCACAGCATAACGATTAGATTCTCTTACTTATCACTTCGCATTCTGCTTTAGATAGACAGTCTGATAACGAATAGCTCATCAAGTAGGGTAGTTGGGTTCTAGGACGAAGGCGCGAGACTCTTGGGAACATAGTGTCCAGTCTAGGCTGTATAATATTATCACTATCACTATCGCTATCACTATCACCTATTCCCTTTCCAGCATGCACATCACTATAGAGTACATGCTCAACACCAATGCCGCCACGCAGGTGTCGGCCATGGTAAAAATCTCTTGGCATGGGGATAAGAATCAGGATAAAACTGTGACCCGGCGTGGTCCCATTTCTGGAACGTGCCAAGTTGGAGGGAGAGCCCGGGCCCCTCTTTTCTTCCAGTAAGTATCCCCGTCTCGATTAAAGTACTTGCCTTGATCATTTCCCATGGTCGTCGTGTAGTCCTGACCAGTTTAATCTTATACGATTCGGTGACTCTGGGACCTCCGAGTAAAAAAGTACCGAGATAAAAATCAAGCAGCGCTTGTGGTAAAAATGATGTACCACAAGTGGTTACTACTGTATGGAACATATACTGTCCAATAAATAAGGTTTTACTTGAGATGATAAAAACATCTCTGAAATGACACAGGACACACACAACTTCGCTGAAATGATCTCGCAGCAGAGAAAGAAAAAAAAATGAAACGACAGTACTTGGCTGAAAAAGTTGAAACAACACAGCTGTCTAAAAAGTTGAAATGATACATCGTGGAAAAGAAATCGAAATGACACAACCTTGAAAAAGCTAGAATGACACATTGCATGCTCCAGGTTGCTATCTTCTGTCCATCGTGACACCGACCCAGTCACCCAACTCTGAGAATTGTGCTGTAACATGTGAGCCACGTAGGCCATACTGTCTGCACTTTCTGAGCAAACTCAGACGGTAAAGGTCGACCAGTTTACACCGCAAACCGTTTGTTATGCTTTGAAGAGTGTGCCGTTGATGCCGAGGGAATTTTCATGTGATGGGTCATCACCATCTATGACATTGCCGAGCTCAATCAGTGTTGACAAACACCACTGTTGAATGAAGTTAAACTGGATCTTGGCCATAATTCACTACCTTCCCCATAACTTGTGGACTACAACAGGAAACTTATTTTGGTGCTTGGTTTGGATCTGCAGTGTGTGGGCCTGTATCATTATAAATTTGGTCCAAAGTTACAAATCAATGTACGGGAACCATCCCATTTGGTCTTCCTTCCACACAGAGAAACCACAGCGCCGGTGGCCAATCGATGATCACGCAGGCCCGAAGTCCAACTTTTTGGCAGGCGATCACATGGGTGCCCATTTCAATCTTTTTGCGGAAAAGTGTTATTTCAACTTTTTGTGGAACCAATGTCATTTCAACTTTTTTTTTGGTGGAACAGTGTCATTTCAGCTGTTTTGTCATTTCAATGTTGTTTTATTTATTGGACAATATATAGCCCACACTACTGGTAGAGATCTTGCAATCACGCAAAGTCCCGCACTCCACCAGACTCAGAAATGACCTTTCCCTATAAGCCTGGGCCAGCGCGTCACGGATCCAGTCCGCTCTTCTCTCCACCGCAATCCCTCTTTTGTTTTTATTATTTTTCGTTCTCTTCCCACCCCCTTCGTCTCGTCGTTGAACGACACCTTTCTTGGCGCACTCTTTAATTCAAACTTACTCGACTAATTTTGACGACGATGCTTTCTTCCGTTTTGAATATCGGCGCACTCCTAGTCGGTGGTATTGACGCTGCGAACGACTGGAATGTGCCGTGTGTTACGGGCTCCTGTTCTTACGGTACGTCTCACATTATATCCTATTCGAAGTCAACAAAAAGATTGAGGAATCAATACAGACCTTCCGGTTACGAATAACTCACCCTCGGGTACTATGAAAATCGTGCCGCGGCGCTCCTCCCTCACTAGCACTACATAACATAGTGACACTTCCATGCATCCAGTGGGGCTCTACCGACGCTATCACAGACATCACGAGCGCCGCGGGCTGGCAAATCATAGGCTGCAATTCAACTGTACTCTCGCAGGATATCCGGCTCGTGTGCACCACTGGCTCGGACAGGGATCCAAACTCTCTGTGCTCGCACCTCTACCAAAGCACTGGGGCCGTGAACAAGCTCGTGCGGCTGCCTGAGGATGTGCGTCTCCTCCGGTTCCTGCCTACTTGGTAGTATTCTAAATGATAAGTACCGTGAATCAACCGTGAATTCTAGTGCGGTGCCTCCCCTTTCGCACGGATCTCCAAGTCTTGGATTCCCGCCGACCAGTCAATCCCCGCGCATGTCAGGCGAATGTTCCGCCGTGACGGCCCCGCCCCCGTCGTGAAGGCCCTTTCCATCGACACCAACTTCGATCAGGTGGATTATTCCAAGTACGTGCAGCATGTCCTCCTGCCGCCTTAATCCTAATTTGCTTACATTCCACGCAGGACGGGTATAGTCAATATCGCAATCCAAGGCGCCAATGTCCCTGGCGCGCCGACAGATATGGAGGCTCCCACAGGCTCGCGCCGGCGTACAGGAGCCCGGCCCCGTGGGTTCGGCGACTTCGTGAAGGGTTCTCTCAGTTGTACGTCGCTCTCTCCCTCCCTTTTTTTGTTCTTCTCTCCGCTCTGTTCCCTCTTCATCGGTTTCCGTACCTGACCCCTATCTTCAGCCGTCACCAAGGGAATCAAAAGCGCCGCCAGCGGTGTTACGGGTACTGCAAAGGCGGCCACATCCAAAGTTAAGAGTGTGGCCTCAAAGGCGGCAGGTGCCGCGGATAATGTGCGTTTCTTTCTTTCCCAGATTAAGAGCATAAACAGCTGACATACCCGATATAGGCTGCTGCGAAAGTGTGCCCTTTTTCTATCGCTGGAAGGAGGGGCTGATATTTTGCCAGGCCGAGAGCGCTGGGAAGGCGGCCGTGACGAAGGTGCGTCTTGCTATGGTACCAGGTAAAGCTCCTGATGTTTTCACAGGCTGCTAGTGCAGCCAAGGGTGCTGCTAAGAAGGTTTATTGCGACAGTCTCAATGTCATGTACCTAGCTAATATTTTCTCAGGTCGCCAGTAAGGCCGAGGGCGTTGCGACGAAGGTTCTTAGTGTTGCTGTTTCCTTTGCTTTATCGAAAGCCGATATCCCATTAGGTAGAAGGTGCAGCCAAGGGCGTTGCTACCAAGGTAATTGCGTCTCTTCGCGAGGCCATACAAAATATCGAAATTTGTTCTAGGCTGCTGGTAAAGCCAAGGCCGTTGCGACCAAGGTTCCCAAGGTTCCCTTTTTCTTTCATCAACTCACGTTTCACTACTTAGGCGGAAGGTGCAGCCAAGGGTGTCGTTACGAAGGTTCTTTCCGCAGTCCAAATTTCATAATCTATTGTAAACTATCTAACCCATTACCAGGTTGCAAGTGAAGCCAAGGGCGTTGTGACGAAGGTTTTTAGTGTTTCCTTTTGCGTTTTTTATCTGAAGCCAACATAACACCAGGCGGAGAGCGCCGCCAAAGGCGTTGCTACCAAGGTTGCCAGTGAAGCCAAGGGAGTTGCGACAGAAGTGAACACACTTCCTTTTCATTGTCAAGAGTTGACATTTTCATTTTCCATTTTCTAGGTGGAAGGTGCCGCGAAGGCTGCAGCAACCAAAGTGGCGGCGGCGGCCAAAGTGGCGGCGGCAGATGCTGAGGCTGCAGCTAAATCCATTGCGAACAATACCATTGACATCAACAAGAGCATTGACCTGCAGCCGTTAGTTCTGGACAAGAAAATTACCCTCTTCGACAAATCGATCGAATGTGGGCCAGTGTCGGCGTCGCTGAATGTTGATATGGATGCAAACGCAAACGCGCAGGTCACCCTAAGCATCGCAGCCGCCGGGACGATTGTACCACCCAAGGTAAGTTGCCCGCTGCAGACCGTGCTGTTTGTCGTGCTGATAGATTCACGGCAGATCACCTCCTTCGGTGCCGTGGCAGGAATGACGGCGGATGTGTCGGGCACAGTCACAATGACTGCAGACGCTACGGTGCGCTTACCTTCATCATCTGTTTCGGACTCCTCTCGATTTACATGGGTGTCATACAGGGCTCCCTCGGCACGGGAAAGATCACGCTCCTTAACCTCGGCATACCAGGTTGGCCACCCTTCCCTTGTATATTTCCGGAGGCTCCTATGTATTTGCAGGTCTCGACTTCCCTGGCATCCTCACCATCGGTCCATCCTTCCAGGTCGCCGCGGAGCTTGACGGCGAGGTTGACGTGACGATGGACATGACAATGGGCATTAATTTCAACGTCAACGACGCGCAGCTCGCTTTTCCGCCTTCCGACAGCAATAAGCCTCTTGCAAGTGCATTCTCCATCGGCGATACCCGTTCGTCCCTCCTTCGCCTCTCTCTTCTCATACTGACGTGGTAACTAATGGCGTGGGGATACAGCACTGACTCTCAACGCGGCGCCAGACGTCAAGGCCACCGGAAAGGTCACCGCGCATCTCATCCCGTCGCTCGACCTCGGCATCTCTGCTCTCGGGGGCAAAGCAGAGGCACAGGTCTCACTCGCGCTTGATACAAATGCAGCGCTGACGCTGAGTCTGGAAGGGTCCGCTTCCGCGAGCCTGAAAAAGAACATCCCTATTGCGGGTGGAGACAGTGCTACCAAGGCCAGTGTAAAGCCTCCCCCATTTGGAGGATGCGTTGGTGTCGACGGGAATATAAATGTAAATGTCGGTGCTGATGCTAGCTTCTTCGGTAAATGGTTCCTCCTCTCCCAAGCTCTTCTCTCAATAGTCTTTTCCTCTGCAAGGTCTTTTCGACGCCTTGAACACCGAGAAGGTCCTGTTCAACAAGGACTTTGAGATCTTCAAGGTGCTTTCTCTCGATTTCAAAGCATTCGATTTCGTGGCTTACTTGTCGCTTAACCCAGAAATGCTTCGGCGACGCCACAGCTGCTGCGGGTGATAATTCGGAATCCAGGCGCTCTGAGCGGCGGTTCGTGCGCTCTTCCCTCGATAGTCGTGCGGCCCTGGCGTGTCCGATCAACGGCTCGAAGAAGTCTTCAATCACGGAGGGGACTGTGAAGGCGTCGACGTGGGTTTTAGTGCTCTTCCCAACGCCACCCTCGGCTGACGTACAGATTTTGTAGCATCGACTAAATAATGCAGTTAGTTGCATGAGGTGACATCGCATACTCAAGTCAGGATATTATTCTAGCCTTCTGTATTTTGTGGATTTGTCCTCTTCCTCTCTGTTTTTTATGTATTTATCCTCGCCTTTGGAAGGCATTTTCTGCGGCGAGTCATACCTGAATGGATCATGCACAAGCTGCTCTCCAGTCAAGCTCACAAAATTGAACCTTGACAGCTCAACTTTTCTTGAAATCTGACTGGAGCACTGCTCAGTTATTGTTTCATCCATCTATAGTGCTCTACATGTTGAACTACCATCTAAATCACTCATGCAACAATTGATCTTGAAATCCTGCAGACAATGTTGCGACACAACTTGTGGCAAGAATCTGTTACATAATCAGGAACTTAACTGTTCCAAGATCCACTGAGGATGTCGGTTTATCTATTCCAGGATACCCCACTTTGAACTCAGACTCTGAGTATTTCTTTTGTGAAGTTTCTTCTGACTGTTGGATAAAATGTTATATTGTAAACATGGATTGCTGATATTTTCTGGGCTCTGGAGAGCAATTCGTGATGACAACCCAGCCGCTTTCACCTCCAGGTCCGAGCGTTTCCCGCTCCATGCTGCTTCCGCGTTTGAGCACGAGTTCCCAGCGTTAATTCCGTAGGATGCCGTGCCGTCCTCCTGGCTGCCACAGTCGGCGCAGCAGCGTGATCGAACACCCGGGACGAGACCTTGGTGCAGCCTGTTGTTCCCGCCAGCTGTCGTAGATTTCACCCTCGAAATTAAGGTTATCGACAAGACCACGATATATTGTCCCCACCGCGTGAAAGGATGTACGCTCAAGTTACCTTTCTATCGCAAACATATCGCGCGCCTTGTCAATCCCACCGGGATGCGAAATCTAGATTCTGAGAATCAGGGGTCCTGAGATGAGGGTAGATGACACTCGAAGAGGGCTGCACCTATAAACATCAGGTTCAATTGTACAGTGGCGGCGAAATCTGATGCCACCCCCAAAAATGGAAGGTGCCATCAAATTTTCTCCTTCTCCGTTATCTCGATCCACACAACAGATTTTCAGACAGGATTTTTACATAGGGTGGTTGTTAGACATCTGTACGGCCACTCTGTAATTTTAATTCGATTAAAAACTTGAAGGATTGCGTCAAAAACAGGCCAGCACCACGATGATGTCACTCTTCTCTTATTCACACAACCACCACAACGCGATGTCCGACGACGCGTCTGAAGGGCGCAAGTACAACCAGTGCACCCTACCAAGCGCAAGGCCCTCCTATTCTACAAAATCGTGACAAAATGTCCTGGGACGAGATCGTGGAACAGCCAGAGTTTCGTAATAATTACCTTCACAAGTGCACGCTGCAGCGCAACTACCGGAAGTTAATGGAAAATGATGAGAACTGCTATGTGACAGGAAGGAAGGAGATCCTGGGTGGATACTGAAACGAGTCTCACAAGACGCTCTCGAGGAGGCAACCAACTCGAAATTTTTCGTGTCTTTCTTGATGTTTTAGGGATTTCCTCAGTGTATCATCTGTTTTCATCGAAATTGAATTATAGAGTAGCTGTACATATGTCCAGCAACCATTCTATGTAAAAATCCTGTCTGAAAATCTGTTGTGTGGCTCGAAATAACGGAGAAGGAGGAAAAATGATGGCACCTTCCTTTTTTTGGGGTGGCATCAGATTTCGCCGCCACTGTATTACCTTGATTTCCATGTACTCCCTGGCCATCGGCAAAAATTGCAGAGGCTATCTGTGTTCGATTGTTTACTACCAAGGAAGATTGAACCGTGCGAACTTGCGGCCAAGTTTACGACGATGTCTACACAAACAAGGAGACACAACAGATTTTTTATTGGTATCGTGGTTGTCAAATGAGGGAGCGTGGTCGAATTCTAATGTAGGTTTATCTTTGGCTTTGAGACAGAAACGCGAGTTCGGCGATTACGGGTGGAAGTTTTTATGGGACTGAATCGGGAAGAGGCGGGAAGCGACGTTCGCGCCCATCTGTGTCTCATCGACGAGCTTGCGCGTTTGCGACGCCAAATATGGCATAAGACGAGCTTTCCCTGGGAGCAGACGAACTTCCGCACCATCTGACGAACCTCTGACATCCTACGTAGTGACGAAGTATGTGAGGGCTCCGGTGCCCTCTTATCCTTCACAGCGCCAACGCTGTTGCAATTCGCTGGGTTTTATCTCAGGCCCCATGAAATCACTCTCGCCGACACGTCTGCATGAAGTGGTGAGGTCGTTGGAGTTTCCCAGCCAAGACTACTTCGGCGTCGGCTGCCCTGGATTCGGGCCAGAAAAGGCAATTCGGAATATAGTGTGGCTTGACCGCCTCTCATCCAATTGACTTGCGCTTCGGGTGCGCACCGTATCTTACCTCTCCCAATCTAGTGATTTGGTCCCTCAAAATCTCAGATCGAAATTTCGTCGGCGTCGGTTGCACCAAAAAGGGCAACTCTAAAACTTCATGTAGCTCGACGAGTCCTCGCTCAAATGATTTTGTTCTCAGTAGCTTGATTTATAGGATCCCATTAAATCCAAGCATTCAGTCCTAGGAATTTTCACAAGCGGAATTCCGTCGATGTCGCATAAGCAAACAGTCCAAAAAGGGAAATTGTTATCTCATTTCTTAGATCTGCAACTCTGTATGTAACAGTGCCGAAAATTTGGGTTAAAGTCTGAACGATATACATACCTGATTTATACGCTTTCACTACTACCTTTACGATGTCCGTTAGTGGCGCAAGTTGCCTGACTTGTGGCTTAAGGCCAATTTCAAAAGAATTCAGGCGGCTTCAAGTTGTGGGTCAGAGGAGTATTTTTGATGGCGACAATTGAATTGGCACCGCCCGGGGCCATTCATCTTGGGTTTTTGGCAAGTGCAGTAGTACGAGCAAGGAGCGGGAGAGCAGAAGTGGCTAAGCGAGTTGTGGTCAGAAAAAGAACCAAAAAAGAACAGAGTGGGCCGACATCAGAGGATCACGATTCATGACGCATCACTGCCTTGGCTGCGGCGCCGAAGCCTCTTGCCTTCCTCCCCTTGCCCGACGCAGACATGCCTACTCGAGGTGCGCTTGTTGCTCTCGCCTTCATACAACCTTTTAACAAGAACCACCCAAGCAATGGATTCCAGCACAGAAGCTGCCGCCTCAAAACTTTGGGCAGTATACGTTTCTGAGGCCGAAAAATATGACAAATCGCTCATCGAGAGCTGGAAAAGCGACATGGAGGGAATGCTCATTTTTGTGAGCGCTCCCTCACTATCTCGGATCAGCATCTGACCGCCTGGGCCCTGATATGCAAGGCGGGTCTTTTCTCTGCCAGTCTCACAGCTTTCATCATCGAGAGCTATAAAACCCTAATCCCGGATTCTGGCAACTCTACCGTACAGCTGTTAGCGCAAATATCACAGCAGCTCTCGGCGGCTGCAAATGGCAGTCATTTTCAAATACCAGAGCCCACCCTTTTCACACCGCCGACGTCATCGCTCGTCTGTAACGCGCTCTGGTTCATCAGCCTCGGGCTCAGCCTCACATGTGCTCTCATTGCAACACTTCTCGAGCAATGGGCCCGTGATTTCTTGCACAGGGTCGACATGCGCTCTGCCCCCGTTATCCGAGCGCGCATCTTCTCATATTTGTATTACGGCCTGAAGCGCTTCGGCATGCACGCTGTGGTCGACATCATCCCCTTACTTCTCCATGCCTCCCTGTTCCTTTTCTTTGCGGGTCTCGTCGCCTTCCTTCTCCCAATCAACTTCCGCATTGCAGCGATGGCTGCCACTATTTTGGGCGCTGTCGTGGTCATTTATGTCGTCCTCACACTCCTTCCATTGTTGTATCTGGATTGTCCCTACCGCACTCCCCTCTCGGCCGCATGCTGGCGTATCTCGCGACTGGGCATATCAGTATGGCGGCGGTTTCAGTCCGCAGGTGACAATGGGTTGAATACCGCCAACCTATTGCCGAGCGAAACTATCATCAAAGCCATGTCCACCCAGGCAACGACACAGTCCCCGACGCGCAGTGATCGGGACTATCAAGCACTTGTCTGGACCGTCAAGTCATTATCAGACGACGAAGAACTGGAACCGTTCGTCGAAGCTCTCCCCGACGTTTTGTGGGGTCCATTTCCCACCACACACGGATACGGTGATCACATACAGCGCCTTATACGACAACCCGACTTGCAATTCCAATCCCGCATCGAAGGTTTTTTTGATAGTTGTGGCAATGGGCTACTTTCACCGGAGGTCAGCAAACGGCGTCGAATCACGTTCTATAAGGCTCTATGGGCCATAACGAGTGCCCAACATCCGGCTGAATCTCCCGATTACGCCGAAGCTCTCGACTTCACTCAACTGATTTCTCGAATGGAGTGCTACTCTTGGCAGTCGGGTGAAATACTCCATCATCATGCCTCTTCACTGGCGTTGGTGCGATGGAGCACATTTTGCTCTGTGCAGAGTCGCCTGGACGCCATCGGAAATTACCTTGCCCAATGCAACGTGGATGTTCAACGCGGTCTTGCAGTGGATTTGAGCTCTGTCATAACGTACATGGAGACACTTTTGAGGTTCCGGGTTCCCATGAGTGATTGGTCCAGGCTTGATGAGTTCAATCCACCCGGGAACTCTGCGTCCGAAATCATCCCGAGACTCCTTCGCGCCATCAGCGAATTCAACCTCAAGACTCCGTATCGAATTTTGTTCGAGTACATCCAAGATTCCTCTATCCTTGGATCCGAACCCTACCGGTGGCACGCAACTCGGAATGTGATTTGCCTCGGCGCGGCTCCATTTTCTGCTTTCCATGATATGTTGGCACACGCACTGACGGCCGTCGTGGCCCACCGTGGTTCCGAAAAGCATGCAGCAAAGAGGAAGGACTGGAACGACACCTGTGTGCAGGAACTATGTTCATTTTGGCGCCCAAATGAACCAGTTTCTATACCATACGGCATCCTTGATTATCTCGCTAACAACAATTCGGCTGAAGCTTTACAAGCACTCCTGGCCCAAACATCCATCGGCTTTGATCTGCTGTTCTGTTTCCCAATCACTCTTTCTCATGGACCATCTGCCCGACCATTTCCGCGGCTTCCTGCACCGGACCCTAGTGTTGTGGTGAATGCGGCGCTTTGGAGGCTAGCATCGTTGATGCCGGACACATTGTCGCCCGCACGAGCCGAGCTCATTCTCGAGGCACTGCAAATGGTCACGAATTCCTGGCCGGTTGTATTTTCTTCAATCGCCATGATTAAGTCCATATTTCTTGGAAGCCTCCTTGATTATCACCCACCGTCCTCCCGCTCGCGAGTTCCTCCACTCCGACATCCGTTATTCCCAACAAAGACCGCGATTCACACTCCGTCTGTATTTCTCGATGTCGACGTGGTCGAGGAACCGGACACGTATGATCCTTTCACACAACTGTTGCGTAACCGCATCGTCGAGGCAAAAATTTCTCACATTCCTGATTTTCTCGATGGATTCCGCTCCGATTTCACGCCCTACAAAGCCACCGAGACGCTCCGCCGCATATGTGGCGACGTCCCCATTCCCGAAGCAGAGATTCACGCCACCTATCAGGCTCGCTTTGCCAACGGCATACACCACCTGGTCCAAACTCTTGACCGGGACAACTCCAGCTGCGCGGAACTACTGGACGCAATCTTCGATAGCAAGATCTTCGAAGTATATTTTGATGCGGGACGGAAACGTCATAGCTCAGGCTTCCCTTCCGACAGGCACCCGTGGCTCCAGGATTTCCCCGCCCGCAGTCGGCTCAGGGATACCCTGAGGGAATATTTTCCCACCAAACCAACTTCGTCGGAAATGCCGCCGCGAATCCGTGCCATTTTCGAAGGTCTGCAGTATTTGCACGATTCTTCGTAGAGTAGCGGCAGCGGAGAAATACAATAGTTTCTGACACAGCAGGTATTTTTGGTCTCTTTCTTTCCACTCTTTCTTTACAACTTGCGAGGCACGAGCTTCCGTTGCAGGGTCTGATTATAGAAGACTGACTACCCTTTCGGCCTTTCCGGACAAGTGTATTTTAAAGTAAAGATTATGATACTGATACAGTTGTGTGGTTTCGCAATCAAACGATTTTTTGGGGCGATATTCAAGCAGCCACGATTGCCTCGCTGCGCGCGCCTCTGGACTCCGAGTCCCTTCCCACTCGCGCTTCCCCGGAATGAAAATTTATCGCCGCCCAATCCACTCTTTTCTGCTCTCTCGATATTGGGCTAGTCCTTTCTTCTTTGTCGGAGAATGTCCCCGTCATTTTGATCTTCAAAGATTCTGCAGCAAACTCAAAGCAAGGTGGTCTCAACTGACCACACATTGCGTCTTCGGCGGCGTTCAAATTACTGTTCAGGTGGTAGTGTCTGCTTACTCGGCTACGTTATTTCGCGGTGTATCTGGAGAGCGAGGAAAATGATTGGAAGCTAAGCGGCGCCTAAATTCTAAAAGTTACTTCCTTGCCCACGCTGACCCCGGAACTTTAACAGCCTCTAGTACGGAAAACGCCACATCCGAGTCAAAATGCCTCCGAACATTTACAGATGCCGCACGGTTTGTTCATGCGATGCCACAGTGGCGCCACAATGGTTTGGGAGATTTCCTGGTGTGATCCGCATTCGTGTCATTTTTCTGGTGGAAAGTCAGGGACTCGCCGTAATCTTCTAATTCCGCTGAGGGTGCAAAGGTCCTCGCTGTCTTATAATTTTCAGGGGCAGTTGGATACACACTCACTGTAGAAGATGCCGCGAGCTGGCCAAATCGAGCGAGTCTCAAGAGAAATGCCAGAGCAGAATCTGTGAACGTACCGCCTCGCGCGAATCTTTTTGACACGCCGCGGCAAAGACAATATCCAGATTCCGGGAAGATGGGGAGTCGCCGCAAGGCATCACGTACTGCATTGTGCACAGCGACGTTGTGATCCACCGGAGAACACAAACCCCTGCTTGCTGTAATTTGACGCCTCTCGAGGCTTTACGACGGCCTTTGGGGCGCACAGCTCCTTATTACCGTTGTTGCAGTTACTATATATGACAGGTGTGAGCTAGCTTGCTGGGCGCTGATTGTCATTTTAATTTCATTGAAGACACCACTAAGACGTGAAGGAGAATCTAGTTCATCTTCCGTATACGGTCTCGAGCCTACCGTTCGGGCCTGTACATATGGATGGGGGAGTGATCGTCTCATGAAAGGCTTCTGCCGTCACGCCACGAGGCTTTCCATTCCCTGAATTATTCCGACGACGGCGCGAAGCATCTTCAGAGTGATCGGTCAACTTGAAGTAAGTATTACTGTGTTGATTGGCGGGAAGGGACATGGATGAGCCCGAAGAAGCAGAACCGTGCCGGAGAAAGAAGTTAGCCATGCTATCAATTTTATTGAAAACCTCTCGTACAATAAACAGTCCGATCTATCACTGTTGGTGGGCACAAGTCGCGGGTGTCGTCCAGGGCAACTTGGGTCCAGAACTACCGAAATTAAAATCAGACTGTCTACCTTTCGCCATTTGAGATTGACTGAAGTGATCGGCCAACTTGAAAGCAGGTGAAGTATGCCGCATGCGGTGTTGAGACGGAGAATTGATTGACGGCAGGGACAAGGAAGCCGAACCGCGCCGAGTAAGTTGTCAGCCAGTGACTGTCAATTTTATTGAAACCTCGTACAGTAAATATTCCGATCTATCAAAGGGCCAACCGTTGGGGGGCACAATCCGCGGGTGTCGTTGAGAACAAGGTCCAGAACTATCGAAATTAAAATCAGACTCAGCATATATACCTTGTGCCGTTTGAGATCATGCCCCGTGGACATAAGGCACGGACAATGAAGTCGGAGTCGGAACTCGCGCCGATTCTTTCACTCCGATCACTGAGCTGACCGAGAACACACATTTGATTTTCATTCATCCATGCGTGCGATCACAGCAAACAAAGTACATCCGCCTCCGTCCCAAGAACAATCCGGAATCCAATCCACCACAGAACCGGTATCGTATCGTATAGTATCGTATCATATCGTATCGTACGGTAGGTCACAAGATATATATAAAAACAAGTATGTGCGTGCGTGTGTGGGGGACAAGTGTGCCATGCCAAGTGCAAAAGATGCACGGTATAAGAAGGGGGGAATATGCAATCGACAGCAGGTCGTCTATGTGATATATAGGACATATAAGATACAGTGCGTGCGTCCAGAATCCAGTTGTAGTCCAAGGTGAGGTCCAAATCCAAGCGGTTGGTGCATATACATTTTTGGGGGATTGACTACAAGTTGAGTTGAGTCGAGTCGGGTCCAGCAGAGCGTGTGTGAGTAGTGCGGATTTTGAGTGGGTATGCTGGTGGAGCAGTAGCAGGTCGGTGATGATGATGCAGGGGGTGTCGCTGGCGAGTCAAGAAGAGTCGGGGATTGGACGGCAGCGCGGAGCCAAGAAAAGTGCGATATGTACATTCGCGGGCGGTGGGCGATCCGGGCGGGACTTGCAGCGCGAGATGCCTGTCCAGGGTCGAGGGCAAAGCGCCTACTCCTCCCCCCTTGCAAGACAGATACTCCCACCCCAGCTCGGCACAAGCACGTCCTGCGAGGCCATCTGCCACGTCCCCTCGAACGTGTCGCGCCCGACGAGGTGGCCCGAGATGAAGAACGTCGCGAGGCCGAGGGCGCGGTCGCGCTGCAGACACGGCGTCAGTATATAGTGTGGGAAGTGTGGAAGGGAGGGAGGAGGGCGACTCACGGGCCGCATGACGAGCCCGATGAGCCCGTCCCAGGGCCGGACGCGCCCCGCGTACTCGTAGTGGTGCCAGGCAGCGCCGTGGCTCGGATCGGTCTGCAAAGAAAGTCAAGTCAGCTTTACTTTGAAACGAATCATGACAGAAATAAGGATGTGAGGAGAGAGCAGGAAATAGCGGGGGAGGCAGCCCTCACCCAGCTCGCCCCCGCCATAAAACAGGGCTGCGCTGCCGGGGAGAGGACAAATAGCGAAACGAAGCAATACGGGTCGTGACGAAGGAGACGTCAACGACGAGGAAGTCAGCTGCAGGGGGAGCAGCCCACACCCTTCCCGCACACGCTCCCGGCGGCGCAGGAGGCGGCGATGCGCGAGTGGGGAGATGTAGCAAAGGGAGGGTCGAAGGTGATGACGTCATCCTCGGCCAAATGACAGACGATGCTTGGAATAGAACGAGAAAGAACGGGGCCGAGGGGGGGGGGGCAGGAAGAGGAAGAAGGGAAAGGACGGGGAAGGAATAAAAGGACGAGCAAAAAGGAATTTGAAAAACGAAAAAGAGTGAAAAAAAAGCAAGAACGAAAGGAAATAAAGATAGAAAGTAACGCACCTCCCCGGTAAATATCACATCCTGCACCCCATCGCACGCGCCCGCCCAGGTATCGTCCTCATCGAAGCCGTGCTCCGCCCACGCGGGCGCGTCCCATTCCGGCCACGGTGCAGAATCGGTGTCGGTGTCGGTGTCTTGGGATTGAGACGACGACGACGGCGGGGGTGACGAGTGCGCAGAGGCTGCCGGCGAAGATGCCGATCCATCACCACCATCCTCCTCGCCCACCAACGCCAACGCCCTCTCCCTTCGCTCCCTCTCCCTCTCCCTCCCCCTCACACACCCCGGACACCCCTCCCCGTCATGCGCCGCATGCGCCCCCGGCGGCGCCCCGCGATCCAGCACCGTATGATACACATACCCCCCTCCCCCCCCGCACCAGGCCCCCGCACCTCGACCCTTCCGCCCCCCACGCGCTCGACGCGCGCGCCGGGCGCGAACCACCCGCCGCGTATGCCCTCGTCGGCGGAGAAGCTGTCCGGCGCGGGCGGCGGCGCGGGGGTGGCGGGGTGGAAGCTCCAGTGCTCCGCGATGCGCATGTACACGGGGCGCGCGGCGGCGGCGAAGTCGTCGCCTGTGAGCCCGTTGGGGGGGAGGGCGCCGCCCGGGGTGGCGAGGAGGGCGGTGTAGGCGGGTTCGGAGGGCATCTGGGGGTGGGGTGAGTGTGGGTATGGGTGTGTGAGGAGCACATGGAAGGAGGTGGGAAGGTGAGGGGATGGGGTGGGAAGATGGGCATGCGGGGAAGATAAGGTGCGAAGGAAAAGATGAGCATGCGACGAAGGAGGAGAAGCGAAGATGAGTATACGAAGGAGAGGAGGAAGGGAGGAGATGATGATGGGGTGCAAAGGTACGAAGGGGAAGAACGGATACGAGACTTACGAGCATAGTCCCGGCCCACAAGCCCGCGAAGCTGCCCGGTGTGTAGACGCGCGAGATGCGTCCGGGGGGTGCGCCTCCTGCTGCTGATGGTGTCCGTGTCCATGTCGGTGTCGGTGCTGCTAGTGGCGAAGGCGCTGATGGTGGCAAAGTCGGCGGTATCGTCGGGCTCGAGCTGCACCTGGAGCTCGAGCTCGCCGCATACCCATCCCCGTACCCAGTACACAACCGCGCGCGCCATCGGTACGGCGCCCACCGATCCTCCCCGCTGGTGTCGTCATCGCCATCCTCCAGCCCAGGATCAACAGCAACACCCCTCGACGCCCGCCCCGCACCCACCTGCCGCTCAAACCTCACCAACGGCCGCGCATTCTTCTCCCATATATCCTCCTGCGTCGGGCCAATCGGGCCCGCGCCCACGCCGCCGCTGCTGAGCCAGCGGGCATGGGCCGCGGCGCGGTCGCGCGGGAGGTGCGGGGGGACGCCCATGCGCGCGCCGGCCTGCATGCGCGCGAAGAAGAGGAGGCGCGCGGGCGGGGCGCAGAGGAGGCGGTGGCGGCTTTTGGGCGGGGGCGAGGGGGATGATGGGTGGAGGAGGTGGCGTTTGGCGAGGAGGGCGGGGGAGTGCGGGCGGGGGCGGGGGCGGCGGGAGGGGGAGGAGGGGCGGCTGCGGCTTCGGCTGGGTGCGCCGAGGGCGTATAGAGGGAAGGCGCCGTGGTTGGTCGGGACGGTGATCGCGCCTTGTCCGGGGGTGTGTTGCGCGGAGGAGGAGGAGTCGAATACGGCGGGGAGGAGGGGAATGGTGTAGTGGTGTGGTGGGGCGAGGGCGGATGCGTACTGCAATAAAGAGGTCAGCATGTCGAATCTGAATTAGGGGAGAGAAGCACGCACCCGAAACGGCGCCACGACAATGGGCAGCAGGAGCGCCATTAGTTGGCGACGCAGAGAGTCGGACTCGGCGGCGAGGGTTTCTGCGTTTATGCGGTTAGCGCCAGTCGGAATACGGAGAGCCAAAGAACGCACCCTCGCTCTCAAAAAACCACATAACCCAAAGCGCCGCGGCCGCGCCCTCCGTATCGCGCGGCCAGCCGACACGCCAAGCGGGAGTGCGGTGTTCCGGACGAGTGTCTTGCTGGGATGCGCATCCGTCAGCTCGAGACACGCATAACAAAAAAGAAACGCACGTCATCCCTCTCCCCCCGCGGCCCTCGTACAGCCTGTGCAGCACAAACCGCAGCGCAAACTCGCGTGCGCCCGCCCAGAGGAGCTGGCGCCGGTTCTTGCCTTTCGCATCGCGCTCCGCCCCACCCACGTCCGCAGACACAGCCGTCGTCCTCCCCAAAGCAATGTCCAGCGCCGCGAAATCCATCCGCGCGCCCTCCCACCGGTCCTCGAGCAGCATCCCATGCGCGATCTTGAGCGCGGCGGCAGCGCCGCGCGCATGGGGGTCGCCCGCGCGGATGATGCGCAGGGCGGCGAGGCGTTCGCGGAGGGCGTGTGCGTCGCGCGCGTGATCGTTCCCAGGCGAAGGAGAAGAGGAGAAGGCGAACTTTGCCCGCGCGATGCTCGTCCAGAAGCGCCAGTTGTTCCCCCATCCGAGGCGCGCGTGGAGGGTGCGGCACGTCGAGAGCAGCGGGAGCAGCGCCGACGGGGGCCCGAGGTTCGGTGGGCGCGTGGCGAGGTGGAGCGCTATCTGCTCGAGGAGCTCCGGGGGGAGGGCGAGGAGCGGTGCGGTGGTGGCATGAGGGTGGTGGGGTGGAGTCGTAGCCGTAGCCGTAGCCGTGGTGGTGGTAGAGGTGGACTGGCGCCTCCGCTTAATCGCATATCGCGTGCTGGTCGCCGTGGGTCCGCCATCATCCGCACACCCACCGTCCCTCCCCGTCGGCGCCTCGTCATGCTGCAGCAGCTCCATCGCGGCCATGGAAATCTTGCTTTGCCACCCCACGCCCGTCCGTCCGTCTTATAAGTAGACACTTGCCAGTCAGTCAGTTCGTGCGCTCCAGCCTTCTTCCTTCACCTCACCTCTCGTAATCCTTCGCATGGGAAGAAAAACCGCCTCGACAGCGTGGGGCCCATCACTCCCCTTTTGGGCGGGACAGGTGATCCCCGTCGACGGCGATTGGGCGCAGCGCCGCGGGGGCGAGATCTCCGCCCCGATCTTCATGCAGTGGCTCTCCCGATCGCAGGTAGGCATCGAACAGGTCGTCAAGGCACCGCTCCACCTGGCTGGCTGGCCATGGGCTGGATTGGGATTCTAGACTGCTAGTTCTGCGGACGTACGTTTATTCTCACTTCTTCGGTGCCACCGCCACCACGATCGCAATAACGCGCTCCACAAGCGTACCTTGTACACTTTATCCCCGCGCCCTCGTCTATATATTATTTATTTATTTATATCCCGCACCCCGTATCTCTTGATGCGCACACCCGGACTCCTCGGCCGACCCAATTAAAATAGATCATGATCCCAACTTCGCTGCCGACGATCTCCCCCCGAGCCCCACTTTGGTAGGTGGTATGTTTGTTGTGCCAGGTCCCCTTATGCAGCTCCCCTTATGCAGGTCCCTCAGCCGAGCGGCGATTTGATCCCCAGGTTGCCGCTCCGAGGCCGAGGATCTGCAGTACCTCGATGATTTTTCGCACGAGAATCCGCGCCGTTCGCTGTTGTCTTTCAAAGGTTCCGTCGAGGCACAGTGGGTATTTATATCCCTGTTCAATGCTGACCTGACCGTGACGGATTTAGCCCGCATCTCCAAGCATCCTAGGCTAGTTCTAATTTCTCTCCACGAGCAAGCGGATGCAGATGGGTTGACTACGGTACTCAGCATGTTCTATATCTACTATTGCTGACCTTCTTGGTCTGACGAGTATATCCCGGATCTCCGATCATCCTAGTCTAGTTCTAATTTCTCTCCACAGACTCGCAATAGAATTGTGCACCGATGACACAGTCCCAGTCTACTCAGCAGCCCCGTCGCCTATTTGAACTCTCCAGACAGCGCGCGAATAAACCAAATTCCAACATCTCATCAAGGAGGTTTAGACTGGCAAGGATTAGCATTTTCTACTTGGCCACATCAGCCTATACCCGTCGAAAAAAAGTCATGGAGGCTACGATATTCGGACGCGGCGAGTCGAACCCCGGACTGCCGGCTACTGATGGTGTCTGCAGGATGTAGGAGAGCCAGCGGTGTTCCATACACCACGCCCGATGCCTTGACTAGCTTAGTGGGGTGGATACGAGTGTGGGTTGAAATTCCTTATCCTCCCTGAAAGTAACAAACAAAGTCAACTTCAACGCGAGGCACATCCGAGTGACCTCTTGCTGACCTTGCTGCTCTGACGGATATACCGGTTTTCCAACCATCCCAGTGTAGTCTAGTCTAATCTCCCTAGCGGATGCAGATGCTGACACAGTATCGGTGCACTCAGCAACCTGCCCCTGGGTATTTGAACTCCAGAGTCCAGACAGCGCGCGAACCAAATTCAATTGCCATCTTGTTGCGTTTAAACCGGTAAGCATACTTACTTACATCAATCGTTGACCGTAATTTTTTTCTATGATACTCGACCGCATCACGTTGAAAAAAGGCATTGGACACCACGACATTCGGATGCGGGGAGTCGAACCCCGAACTGCCGGCTACCAATAATTCGGACTGGGTAGAAGAGCCGATGGTGTTCTACACCACGCCCGATTCCTTGACCAGCTTACTGCGGTGGATACGAGTGGCGGTTTGATTTTCCTCGATCCAACACCAAAACCAACCAACGACCGAATGAATTTTTTGTGTAGCAGCTGGATGCCTCCGAGATCGCGTAAATGGTGGCCGCGGCGCTTTGAATTGAAATCGCGGATCAGGACAAAAAGGAAAAAGAAGCTCCAAGTATCAGCACACATTTGGACGTGGGGAATTAAACCCTGGACTTCAAGCTGTCATGGCTCGTAAGCTACTATAGATGCTGGTGGTGTTCCATACACCACACCCGAGTCTTCGGTTATACGTTGGTTGTCTTCATTTCTGAGTCAACTGAAGGGATCGAAATAGCGCTATCGGCTGAAAACCCATCCTTCGGTTGCAATTGCAATAGCACAGCACTTGATGCCAGTGCCATGCAGCGTCGAGTCGACCCTGTGAACGTGGCGAGTGGTAAATTGTTGACCGCCGAGTCTTGAACATACGTACGATTCTCACCAGGAAAAAAAAAAGAAAGAGAGCACCAAAAGAGAGAGCATCTATTCCGACGCGGGGAGTCGAACCCCGGACTGTCAGCGACGGAAGAATTGGTCGTTTTACGAGAGCCGACGGTGCTCCCGTACACCGCGCCGGATTCTTTGCCCGGCCTACGTGCTGCTGCGTATGAGCACTGTTTTTTCCCAGTGTCAAAACCACCCACACACGAATGTCATTTTGCATGTAGCCGCTGATCGAATTTCCGAAGCAGAAAATTGGGATGTCTCTGATATCTCGCAAATGATTGCTGCGGCGCCTTGAATGTGATGAACGCGGTGGAATCGCGGATCAGGACAAAAAGGAAAAGAGATGTCTGGAGACGGCATTCGGACGCGGGGAGTCGAATCCCGGACTGCCAGCTATATGTATTGTAGCCCTACTGGCGGCAGGAAAGCTGGCGGTGTGCCATACACCACGCCCAATTCTTTGACCAGCTTACTTGGGTGGGTAAAAGTGCTGATTTAATTCCTTTAAGGTCCTCACTGGATTAACAAACAAACAAATTTTACTGTTCAGCGGCGCGGTGGCTGGAAAATTGAGTGTCCATTTTTCACAATCTAGCGTACGAACGAACGGAACACAAAAACAGGAGGAGAGCAGGAAAAAGGTGGGACGAAGATACAAACTTCATTCGGACGCGGAGAGTCGAACCCCGGACTGCCAGCCACCGAGACTTGGCATTGGGTAGGAGAGCCGACGGTGTTCCGTACACCACGCCCGATTCTTCGGTTGTAGGTTGATTGTATTAATTCCTGGCTTAACTGAAGGGGCCAAAACAGCGCTAGTAGAAAATAGGAAGGCTTTTAACTCGGCATCTGACTAGTGAAGACCGTATACACAATCGATTCTCTCGCTCTGAAATTTATCAACCGCTCGCCTTGAATCCGCCACGGGGGAAGCAAAAAAAAAAGGTGAACTGCGAACGTCTAACTCAGACGCAGGGAATCAAACCCGGTACTGCAGGCTAAATTTTGAAGTATGAGCAGCCATAACTGCTCGCGATTTTTCCGTACACCACGTCCGATTCCCTGAGCAGCCTCTTTCTTTTCCGAGTAAGAGTGTTGATGAACACAAATGGTGCATCTCGGCCGAACAACTGTCAGCACCGCCAAGTTTGGAAATCGCAGGTCGCCTAGATGTCAGAGTCGGAAATTAGTGAACTAAAAATACAGCGGATGAGAAGAGAGAGCCAGAAAATAAAAATGAGAAAATCAACACGGAATTTAGATAAAAGAAAGGAAAGAAAAAATGGAGGGAGCAGCGACGGAGGCAGACGCGTGGAGTCGAGCCCCGGACTACTACCACGTCGACGGTGTTCCATACCACGTCCGATTTCTCAGCCATCTTCCTCCTAGCATGAATACCGTGACAGGCAGTCAAACGGCAAATATTACGAACGGGTTGAAGGATACAAAGACCGCCGTACCAGCCGCATCCATAATCAATAAAATAAAAACCCTCCCACCGTTGCCGCAAGCCGAATGTAACGACCCCATCTCGTTCCAGCCCCAGCATTTGATGCACGCTGCGGTCAGCTTGAGATTCAACCAAGCGCAATCTTTTAGCGGGCGAATGTATACCAAAACTAGCCTCAGAAAGCTCCACACCGCGCTGTCGGATTTTTGGCATCGGCGCCCTTGCGTGTATCAATTAGCTGCACGGGACGCTTAGTTCTGTTTGAGCGCTTATGCTCTCCAAATGCGGAAACTCCGATCTTTGCCATTGTTTGGGATGATATCGATCGCTTTTTGCTCTCAACTATCATTATCATCCTGCGATTCTTTCCTCGCTTTGTTGCGCCTAGTTTTCAGTAAAAGAACTCCTTCCACTTGAAATCTGGCCGTCAGACGAGTTTTTTTCTCCTTTGACCCCCCGGATGTCTGGCGTTGATTGCCGCACTTTGCTTTCGTCTTCATCCACTTGGGTCTATGGGCTTCTATCTCGGACCCCGCGTCATCGCCAACAAGTCCATCTGAATACCGTGATCAGGCACATGGAAAAGGCGGCCGTGGCCTTCCATCGTTCAAGGTACTTGGCGTTCACGTACACGGAACAATCACGGACGGCGAGCAAGTGCCGCTCCTTCCGTTCCACAGTCCGCATGCTAACAATTCGTAAATAACGAGACCGTTCAATATTATTCACAGCCACCTTCCCATCCTCCGATAGAGCGGCTCTCGAACGATAGACGGCGCCGAAACGTCAGAACCAATTCGTGACGTGCGCTTAGAGGGCTTTGACCGGATTTTGACTGCGGCGAGCAGGACAAAACCTCGCAAAACTATGAGAGAGTGCGCTTCGGACCTCCCTCCTGTCCTTCCTCGAAGCTCCCGAGCAAGTACGTGGATGTCATTTTCCTATTTTGATTGATATCCTTTCATCACGCGGCCGCCACTGACAGTTAATTTTCTCTGACGTGCCAACTCTTCTTGAAGCAGCGACGAAGATGTCGGATGCCGACCCGGGCCCCGCTTGCTGTTGGCAATGCCTGGGTCCAGTTATCATTACGCTGACGGCGACCTCTTGGTATCCGCAGCTCTCTCCATTAGTAGGCTCCACTGCGGCCGATTGCGCAGTTCCGCCAGTCTGGTCTTCCTCATCCGCCAGTCAATTAGTACACCAGTCCGTAAGCAGGGTAGGGAATTTCGACTATTCCTGGACCGAGGTTTAACTTTCCCATTGTTTACGACTTATCTCAACTCGTTTGGCGGGATCGGTGCACAGGTGTGTGCCTTGAGAGCTCAAATTTAAGATCCGTTCGGAGCTTTTCAATTTTCAGCATTTTCTTACGCCATGCCGTCGGCTCGGCCGCCGTACTCCAGCGCTTCAAACAGTTCGATTGAACGCGTGGCACGGCGATGCTATGTTTAACCGAAGTTGAATTAGCGGATGGTGTTTTATCTAGCCGCCTGAATTTCGCCCCACATCTCACTCCGAAAATTGTTTCCACCATTTGTCGCGCGTAACGACTTTCCAGGTTCAGTTCAACGGTACGAAGTCCGGTCTACGGTGTGCAGTTCAGATCAAAATCACAGAATGCAACAAGGCTCCGGTTGGTCGCGGGCTTGTCAAACGGGAGGTTAATCACTTGCAGCGCGGAGTTGAAGTTGACAGTTAGCATATTCCCTGGCGTCGACGATAGCGGGCGACATCGACACGCCAGTCGTGTGGTAAGTTTTCAGGGTTGAGCTCACTTCCGCACAACGTTGATGCTCCTGTTGGGTAGCGAACCATCGACATTTTTACGAATGTCCAATTTGGCGATCTATGACCTCCATGGATTTTCTCCTGGACAAAAAAGGTCAAGTACTGTGCACTGAATCGCTGCAAATTGGAGGTATTACCGGACAGGAAGATACCGGAAACAAAAACGTTGCCTTTTGGCTGAGCCGCTGTCTGAAGCCGAATTTCGAGATTCATAAATCTTCGAACTCGTCGACGATGAAATCAGGTTTGCAGGTCGTCAAACACTGATATATAGTGAGGAGGTCATGAGCAACCCCTGAGAAAATAGTCAGCTCACATTAACAAGGGACTGTGGGCGGATGCAAGGTGTCCGTGACATAATATTTTAAAGGCAACTACGGGCAGTGGCAATTGGCACGGCGTGGACCTATTTGTATGGCCTCCTAGAGTGTCGTCCAACGAATTCGGTATCAAATTGTGAGAGGCCAATTGAAGGCGGCCCAAAACGCCTGATCAGAGACGTCCAGAAACATTCCAAAAGGCTCTCGACTTTTCTGAGAATTTTGAACCCTGAGGAAGCCAGTGAGTACCGCTACGGTCCTCAACTGAATTCATGACAAAAGAAGTTCAACCACAGCGATACCTAGGCGAGTACCCGTACTATCGCCGAGGGGTTAGTCGGCCACTTCCACTTGCTTGTCAATAATTGATATGCCTGGCAATTTGGACCATCCTGACCCATTTCACTGCGCAACACCGAGATAACTAACAGACGGTACTCATTCTCTCCTTCACACTGCACGCCAACCGTTTATTTTTATACCCCCTGAAGGTACCATTTATGACAAGAGCAGGAACAGTAGTTGCTACATGATCTCTCTACAACATGCCATGCACCGGACTCCCTATAGCGCGTGATAGCCAAACATTCAGGCGGGTGGCGGACTAAGACATCAATTGCCGTTTTCGGTGTGACGCCGGTGCCGTACCTTCGAGTCGTCAGCTAAGTTCGAGGAAATCGACTTAAACCGATCTTGGGATGTCTATTGTGTATGTGATACCTCCTGAGCATGATAGGATACTTACAGCGTGCAGCATTTAACGCTCAATGCTAAGGTGGCCGACTAACCCCTCGCCAATAGTACCCGTAGGTGCGGATCGTTTCCGCGGAGTGCGACTCAACCGGGTTACCTGCGATTTCCTTAGCTGTCAATGATAATTAATTAACGCCACAAGGATTAACGACATCGTGCGAGACTCGGCCACGCACATCCGCCGGCCCCGTGCGCGGGGACCAGCGGTGAACGACGTTGGATTGACGGCGAGCTTCGACATAGGATAAATTCCCGGCATCTACCCGACTAACCATTTGTAAAGTGCAGAACCCGAGAAATCACCCTATAACTTGCCAAGTTAATCTGGGGGCCAATTGCCGACAGATTTCCAACGCACTCTGATGCCTTGAGGCACCTCCCAATCAAGTGACCGCCTGCCGCGATCTTAAGGTGAGTTTGTGTTGCTTTAATTTAATTGGGCTCCGGGTTCTGCTTGATCATTTATGAAACTTGAACAGCAGCCGTGTCATTGGGTAACGCAAATTCATTGAAACTATAGATACCGGAAATATCTGCGTCGGAAATGTCGAGCATTATGAAATCAAGTCACAGGCAACTAGACCCGCTCCCCGGCGAACAGCAACGCTTCGCTGGAGATTAAACGGAAGAATATCGCGTATAGTATAGCCAATAACGCAACTTAGGTACCTGCGGAACAGATCAATTATGTATGAGCGGAAGGATATCAACATAGCCAAATACACGGTGGCACCCTCGGCCGAGATGTGGGAAATGGGGTCGGCGGTCAGCATTTACGCTCAAGATCCAGATTCACAGCGTGGGCCGAGATTGAAATGAAAAACAGAAAAGCAGAGGGGTGGCGCATGATGGCATATCTGTCTCCCCATCTGCTACGTGCATATTGACGGTCCTGTGTCGAAACAGAAATTCACCAAATGCGAGCAGTTTAACCGATATCTGCGGATGTCAGTACGAATTCAACTCTGGCTTCTAGGACCTAGAAGCCAGAGTTGCAGCTGAACGGATCGGGCCAGGGAGTTGAAGCCCAAAGACAATTCCGGATTCCTGTAGTGCTTCAAGTTCTTCCCACTGTTTACGCTTCACTCCCGGAATTTCACTTATATCTCAGATGCGGACTGTTCAGACGTCCAGATGCAATTTCAGTGCTCCAACTAGCTCAAACCATTCCTGAACTATAGATGATAATGTGCCGCATTATGCGCGGTACGCAGACATCTTCCTTACCTTTATCCGCTCGTCACTGCATACGTCTTGCCCATTGTCGTGGCAAAAGGCCCAGTGTCAGGGACCCCATTTACCAACACCTCTTTCGTGCCGTCTCCCACCCTCAGCGCCAAACTCCCTCCACTTCTGCTCGTAATGTTCGCATTTAATAACGCGCCATTCTCCCACTCGATATCGACCTCAAAGTTTCCCCTCGCCAACAACCCCGTCACCGAGCCCGTCGGCACAGAATCTGCTGGCAAGGCGGGCAACAGGTGCACCACGCCCGCATGACTCTGCAAAAGCATCTCCGTTACGCCGCTAACAAAGCCAAAGTTCCCGTCGATCTGGAAGACGTCCGTAGGGCCTGACAATGTATTGTACAAGCTGTATGGCGGCGGGTATTGAGCGAACCATTCGCCGAGCTGTGACCACGCGTCCGCACCGCGCATGGCTCTCGCGTACTGATTGATGAGCCAGGTGCGGCTCCAGCCGGTGCTCCCCGAGCCGTGCGACACACGCCGATCAAGCAACACCTGCGCGGCATCGAAGAGCGTGCTGTTGATGAGGGGAGAAAAGGCGCGGCCGGGCATGAGTGCCCAAAGCGGCGAGAGATGTCTGTGCCCAATGTCGGCTTCGGCGTATTCCACCCGCCATTCGAGAATCTGTCCCAGCGAGCCGATCTGCGGCGGCTTTATGGTGGGAAGGAATGCCCGTGCGGCCGCCACGGCGGGGTCGGAATCGGGAATACCGAGAACGGAGGCGGCTTCCAGCAAGCCCTGGAAGATTTCCGTCATGAGCTGGCCATCTATGGCCGGTGCAATGTCGACGGCTTCGCTTGCGCCGGCGACGCTCTCGTTCGCTGGCACGTGGAAGGAGTTCTCCGGGCTGAGGGATGGCCCCGTGACGTTGAACCCCTCGTTTTCAAAGGCGTAGCACTCGTAGAAGGAGGTGACCTCACTGAGGAACGGGTAGGCGACATCCTGCAGGAAGGTCTTGTCCTGCGTGAAGCGGTAGTGGTCGATGGCGTGCCAGGCAAACCACGCGGACCCGAAAGGCCACATCGTGCTCGCAGTGAAGTTGTCAGTCGGCGCAGGGTCGCCCCATAAGTCCAGGTTGTGATGGAACACCGTTCCCGGGCAACCGTACATCCTCTGCGCTGCAGACTGTCCCCGGGGGATCGTCACACCGATCAAATCGAACAGCGGCAATTCTGTCTCGATCATATTTGTAGGCCCCGCTGGCCAATAGTTCATCTCGATGTTGATATTGATAGTGTACTTGCCCCCAAACGGCGGAGCGGTAGAATTATTCCAGATGCCCTGGAGGTTGGCAGGCAACGCGACCGTGCCGTCGTTGCTGGGCCGAGAGGACGCCGCGAGCAGGTGTCGCCCAAAGTTGAAGACGAGCGTGCTCAGCTGCACGTCCTCGGTGGTGTTTCGCGCGATTGCGAGGCGCTGGTCCGTCGGAAGGACTGCCCACCCGTTGGGCGAGGTGCCCAGGTCGAGCGTCACACGGCCTAAGAGAGCGGTGATGTCCGCAATTGCGGTGGATTTGACCGCGTCGTACCCCAGCGCAAAGGCCGCGTCGATCTTGCGATGCATCTCTGCCTCCCATGCTGCTTCGCTGACGTAACGGTAGTTCGTTTCGGTGTCGAAGAACATGTCGACCGTAGACGCATTGGTGATGATGAGGTTCGTCCCTACAACCGAGACCGTAGCCCCTTCGTCTGGAGCGAAGCGCGCCTGTCCAGTCCACAAAATGGGGTCAACCGATTGTGGGCTCGATCCCCTAAGGGTGAGAGTGTTGTTATCTTGCGCCGCAGATGCTGCCACGGAAAGAATCTTAATGGTGCCCGTCATGGAGATGTTCATATTCAACTCCCCGCCTGCACTGGCATTGAACCGCGCCGCCAAAACACCCGATGGATAACTCGCGATATACTCCCGCCTGTAAACTCGTCAGCGGCGCGCTGCAACCTCTCATGGCACATGAATATTCCATTCCACTCACGTATAGGTTACCCCGTCGACAACGTACTGCACTCCGACCATCCCCTCCCGCGTATCCAGCCAACGCACATATTCTGTCATTTCCCCTTCTGCATGCCCGAAATCGATGTCAATGTTCCCGAAATAGCTGAAAGAGCGGGGGGAGGTGACGTTCGAAATCATGTGCTCGTACGCATATTCTCTCGCCTCCGATAGGTTGCCTGCCAGCAGCATCTCACGGACTACAGGCTCTGCTGCGAGAGCCGTGACGGCGATGCGGTCCTGGAACGGCCCTGACCAGATTGAGTTCTCATTGATACCAAGCACTTCGGACGCGCCGCCGTAGATGGAGCCTGCGACGCGCCCGTTGCCGATGGGGAGGGAGGATTCGAAGATGGGAAAGAACCCGGGGAAGGTGAACCAGACGTGCCGGCTGCCGTCGAAGATTGGGACGGCGTGAGTGATGCAGGCGACAAGGGCGAAGAAAAGGAAACGGAATTTCATCGGCTTCGGGGTTGGATGGTCAATGCGAGACGTATGTGAGGTTTATATTCCCGCAGCGAAAACCCAAGTGGGCAGAGAACGGACGTACGACCGCCGCGGCCACCGACGAAGTCGCAGAGACGCGAAGCAGACGATCAGAGAACACCACCATTCTTTCAGAAACAGCTCCGGCCATGTAAGGGCTTGGAGCAAGTTTGAGCATGCACGCGCTCTCGAAGTCACACATGCACGCTGATAGCCTGCGAGTAAGGGAGAAGCCTTAATATCCAAAAAAAAGTCCAAGGGGTGCCAAGAAGAAAGTGTGAGAACAGGGGACGGGGGTCCGGTCTGCCAAAAAACAAAGTAGGGCAGGAGGGGCGGTAGGAATCAACAACCCCAGAGCGCGCGCCGCATACCTTTGAACAGAGTCTTGAAGTATGGCTGCAGTGGTGGGAAGCTCTCGGAGAGATCGAGAAGCACTTTGTGCTCAGCCATCATCCAACGATCGCGGAGCGTTTAAGTATGGTGTGAGGAAGGCGTGAAATAAATTCACCACCATTCTTCCAGAAACACATGGGGCCCGGGAGCGGGATTTGAGGTCCGGAACTTGAGGTCCGGACACTTGTGCTCCGCCTGGAAATGATTGTAAGAAAATTGGATGGACCGCGAACAAGCGAACTCGTGTTCAGTGCTCAAGCTGAATGTAATCGATTGTGAGCACAGCGGCCACAGCACAGGGATTATTTTGCTTGAAAAAATCATAAACATCTCAAAGGCTTATGAGTTACTGTAGCCCATGTTACCCTCTTTATAAATTTACGTGTGACTGTTTTCAAACACCGCAGACTCCGCTCCTCGGATTCTCTTGCCGATACACATTTCTTGATTGTTCTTCAATCTGTCCCATTGTCTGACTGGAATGAAAAATTTCCACCACTATTCATTTTCAGATTCCTCCATTCATTCTCTGCTGCTCGGAATCCAATTTTCAGACAGGCCGGCTGGGTTCGGAATAGCTTCGGCACTCACCCGCACAATCACCTCACTCAAACAATTCGTGTCATGAGATGATACGAGTTTGCCGCGGCAGAGGGTCTTTGTTCTTCAATCGAAGTGATGGGACGCTTCGCGCCCCACCGAGCTCTTTTCAGAATATAAGCATGCTCCAGGTAGAGTAAAGTGGTAGTAGAATTCAGTTAGTATTCCAATTCTCAGATTAATGGTGTCGATCCATACACACTCGGATTCCATACGTAGACTACAATGTTTTGGTCCGTCTCCGTCCGCCTTCGTCTGAGGCTCTCCCGCTTCCTTTTAGCGACGTGCGAAAGTGGGAAAACAACATCTCGATGGCACCACTGTGGAGTGGGACGCAAGAATTCAACATCCGGATAAACTCGAATCCATTTGCCCCACTGGACATGTAGAGACACTCACGTCTTTTCTTATATAGATGAAGCACATGTGGTTTTGGAGCTACTTAATGGGTGGCGGGGTAAATGCAAAGTTTGAATAACAGCACGATCAAAGTCGGCCATCATATCCCGAAATTGCCGGGAATTGCCCACTCATTAGCCTGGTGATTCTTGCATGAAGGGAAAGACAGCAGATGGGCAACAGAATTTGAGCACTAAAAATTTGGGGGTATCGCTGGAAACAATTAGGGTCCTTGAAAAATATACATTCTCATACTCGTGCCGCCATCAACATCAAATCGGCGACCCAGGTTCGCTTACTGTACTAACTAGAACTTGCAGGGAATCCGGTGTATCAGTCCTAGAGTATCGGAATTACCCGGCCCAGAAGTACAGAGTCCTTGCATGTCCCAGCTCAACGGGAAGCGCAGGTGGGGGTCGGGTTCAAGGTCCACGGAGCAAAATTTAAACGCGTTGATGGCCGAGGCTCCAAGGGAAGGCTATAGGCCCGTAAAACTAGCATGTACAAACCTCGACGACCCTCCCCAGAACCCTCAGCTCCGAGCCCGAGCCCCTCCGCCGGCAGCTCATGGCGCTGGTGGCGCCGTTTCGGGTGCGTGTTTCTTGTGACGACGACGACTTATTCCAGTACGCATCCCAAGGGACGATCGATGGGCGCCGTACTGGTGTACTGGGTACGCAATGCTGGGCCGTTTGCCCACCTCGACTTTGCAAGTAACAGCCGCAGCAAGAGTAAGAGGCGCACTCCTTGGATGTATCGCGCGCGCGTACACGCCGGGGAGCTTCGCGGGGTTGTGGGCGATATTTTCCACTTCCGCGTCGCGAACTCCTGCGCCGTCGGGTGTGGGCTGCTCCCCCTGCAGCTCCCTCACCGTCAATGGCGTGTCCTCTGCGATATTTGTCGTGTCCGTCCGTTCGCTATTTCTCCTGTCCCCGTCAGCGCGACCCCCGTTTTATGCGCGGGCGCGCCGGGTACTCCCTCCTCCCAACCGCTGTCTCTTCCACATTCTTCATATTCTTATTTCAGTTGCGATTTCGTTTCAAAGTAAAGCTGACCGACTGTTCTTTGCAGACGCAACTCGTGCCACGGCATGGCCTGGCACCAATACGAATGCGGCCCTGGGACGGGCTGATTGGGCTTTTCATGGGGCCCGTGAGTCCACTCCACTCTGCCCCTTCCTCCTTTACATACCCTACACTTACTGACGACGATCGTTTTGCGTCTGCAGCGCGATCGCGCCATCGGACTCGCGACGTTTTTCATCTCGGGACACCACGTCGGGCGGGACATCTTCGAGAGGACGTGGCAGACGGCTGCGCAGGACGTGCCCGCGTCTAGTTGGCATCTGCCTTGCAAGGGGGGAGGAGTAGGCAGGCGCCCTCAACCCTCCTGGACATCTCGTCCATCTCGTCCTCCACGTACCCAGGTCCTCGTCCCCACCCGCAGCATGCATTGACTTCGTGTCGTACACTGAATGTAGATACCGCTATCTTCTTGGCTCTGCGCTCTGTCCAATACCGACTCTTCTTGACTCGCTGGCGACATTTCATCCCTGCATCATTATTGACCCACAACCATACATACTCAAAAATCCGCGCAACTCACAAAACTCAATCCGACGATCTGCTGGACGACACGCAATCTCACAAAATGTATATGCACTATCGGTGCTCGCTCGCCTCTCTTGGCTTTGGATTCGGAATTACCTCACCTTGGACTAAACTGGATTCTGGACTCCGGACGCACTGTATGTATTCTATCTATCACATAGTCGCCATTGATTGTTACCTTACCTCCCGCTGTCGATTGCTTTTTTTCTCTTGCTCTTTCCCCTCCCCACTTGTTTCTGTTTCTCGCATGGTACATTTCTCCCCCACACACGCACATACTTGTTTATATATTTGATACCGTACGATACGATACGATACCGGTTCTGTGGTGGATTGGATTGGATTCCGGATTGTTCTTGGGATTGAAGACTCAGCGGGGTGTATTTCTGCTTGCTTTGACCGCACGAATGAATGGGAAAAAAAGGGGACCCTCGGCCATGTCGGCCAACTCAGTGATCGGAATGAATGAATTGGCTCGAGCTCCGACTCTGACTTCATTTTCCGTGACTCAGATATATCCACGGGGCATCTCAAACGGCGGAAAGGTGGAAAGTTTTAATTTCGATAGTTCTGTTCTATGCGAGGCGGATGTATTTTTTTTTGCTGTGACCGCACAGGGGAGTTTTTTTTTCAAGTCTCCTTGGCAAACTTAGTGATCGGAACGAATGATTTGGCGCAAGCTCAGACTCCGACTTCATTTTCGGTGGTTTATATCCACGGGGCATGATCTCAAACGGCGGAAGGTAGAGAGTCTGATTTTAATTTCGATAGTTCTGGACCTTGCTCTCGACGACACCCCCGAATTGTGCCCACCCACAGTCGGCCCTTAGATAGATCGCAGAATTTATTGTACGAGAGGTTTCAATAAATTGACAGTCATTGGCCAGCTTCATTGGCCAGCTTCCTTCTCTGGCGCGGTTCGGCTTCTATGTCCCTCCCCGCCAATCAATTCTCCGTCTCAACACCGCATATCCTTGACTTGCTTCAAGTTGACCGATCACTCAGCAGTCAATCTGAAGATTCTCCGCGCCGTCGTCGGAATAATTCTGGAATGTAGAGCCTCGTGGCGTGACGGCAGAAGCCTTTCATGAGAGGATGACTCCCTTCCGTGCAGGGCTACAAGCCCGAACGGTAGGGTCGATTTGGGCACGATACCGTATACGGAAGATGAACTAAATTCTCCTTCAGTGCTTGGTTATATCTTTCTGGACGAAATTAGACAAAAATTAAAATTAAAAATCATAATTAGCGCTCAACAAGCTTAGACGTGTCATAGTCTAGTATGGTAAGGATCCAAGCCGTAAAGCCTCGAGCTGCATCGAATTACAGCAAGTAGGGGGTTTATGTTCTCCGCTGTAGCACAACGCCGTTGTGCAGTACGTGATACCTTGCGGCAGCTTCCCATCCTCCCGGAATCTGGATATTGCCTCTCCGCGGCGTGTCAAAAGATTCGTTACGATAGGGTACGTTCACGGATTCTCCCCTAGCATTTCTCTGGAGACTCTATTACGCAAGCTCGCGGTAGCTCCTAAAGCGAGGTGCATCCGACTGCCCTAGATTCAAAACGCGATGCGTGAGTTTATTGTCATAGGAATTGAATCATTAGAGAAGTTGCGTAAAGCCGCATGCGGCACAAAGCCGCCTGCGGAGGTGCACTCTTTTCTTCGATACATCACCAGAACTGTTGATAACACCCCCTGGGACCACTGGAGAAGAAGAAAAAAGCCGTATCGAAAGATGTTGCGCGGCCAAAAGCCGCGTGCAGCTTTTTCGCTACCTCTCCATTACGGCGACTCTCAGACCTTCCACCAGAGAAATGACACGAATGCGAATCACACCAGGAAATCTCCCAAATCATTGTGGTACCGCATGAACAATCTGTGCGACATCTGTGAACATGTTCGGAGCCAATTTAACTCGGACGTGGCGTTCTCCGTATTGGAGGCTCTTAAGATTCCGGGGTCAGCGTGAGCATGGAAGGAACTTTTAGAATTCAGGCGCCGCTTAGCTTCCAATTATTTCCCTCGCTGTCCAGATCCACCGCGATGGAACGTAGCCAAATAGACACTTTACTGACCCACAGACCAAGTAATAATTTGAACGCGTTTCTGTGCGGCCGAAGACGCAATCTGTGGTCAGTTAGGACCACCTTGCTGTGAATCCGCCGAACGTTGGGACTACAGTATCTTCGAGCGCCAACATGACGGCAAAATTCTCCGATGAAGGAAGGACCGGTCCGGTATTGAGAGTGCAGAAAAGAGTGGATTAGGACGGCCGAAAAATTTCACTCCGGCGGAGCGCGACTGGGAGGAGACTCGGAGCCACGAGGGTGAGCACAGCGAGGCGATGGCGGCTCGGATTTCCCCCGAGAAAGATTGTTGGTGTGGAACCGCACAACTGTATCAGTATCATAATCTTTGCCTTAGGATACGCTTGTCCTAAAGAGAACGAAAGAGCGGAAAGAAAGAGACAATAAATACCTGCTGTGTCAGAGACCAGTGTGTTTCTCGGCAGCCGCTACTCTACCGAAGAGTCGGGCAAATACTGCGGACCTTCGAAAAAAGGGCACAGATTCGCGGGGGCATTTCCGACGAAGTTGGTTTGGTGGGAAAACATTCCCTCGGGTATCCCTGAGCTGACTGCGGGCCGAGAAATTCTGGAGCCATGCGTGCCCGTCAGAAGGGAAGCCTGAGCCATGACGTTTCCGTCCCCCATCTAAATATACTCGGAACATCTTGCTATCGAAGATTGCGACCAGTAGTTCCGCGCAGCTGGAGTTGTCCCGGTCAAGAATTTGAACCAGGTGGTGCATGCTGTTGACAGAGCGAACCTGATAGGTGGCGTGAGTCCCTGCTTCTGGAACGGGGACGTCGCCTCATATGCGGCGGAGCGTCTCGGTGGCTTTTTAGGGCGTGAAATTGGAATCCATCGAGAAAATCAGGAATGTGAGAAATTTTGCCTCGACGATGCGGTTACGCAACAGTTGTGTGAAAGGATCGTACGTGTCCGGTTCCTCGACCAGTCAACATCGAGGAATACAGACGGAGTGTGAATTGCGGTCTTTGTTGGGAATAACGGATGTCGGAGTGGAGGAACTCGCGAGCGGGAGGACGGTGGATGATAATCAAGGAGGCTTCCAAGAAATATGGAATTGACCATGGCGATTGAAGAAAATGCAACCGGCCAGGAATTCGTGACCGTTTGCAGTACCTCGAGAATGAGCTCGGCTCGTGTGGGCGACAATATGTCCGGCCGATGCCAGCCTCCAAAGCGCCGCATTCACCATAAAACTAGGGTCCGGTGCAGGAAGCCTGGGAAATGATGGGGGAGATGGTCCACGAGAAAGAGGGATCGGGAAACAGACAGCAGATCAAACCCGATGGATGTTTGGACCAGGAGTGCTTGCAAAGTTTCAGCCGAATTGCGGTGAGTCAGATAATCAAGGATGCCGTATGATATAGAAACCGGTTCATTTAGGCGCCAAAATGAACAGAGTTCCTGCACACAGGTGTCGTTCCAGTCCTTCCTCTTTCTACATGCTTTTCGGAACCACGGTGGGCCACGACTGCCGTCAGTGCGTGTGCCAACATATCGTGGAAAGCAGAAAATGGAGCCGCGCCGAGGCAAATCACCCACCGGTGGAATTCAAATCCAAAGATAAAAGAATCTTAAATATACTAGAACAAAATTCGATACTGAGTCTTGATGTTAAATTTGCTGATGGCGCGAAGGAGCTTCGGGACGATTTTGGACGCAGAGTCCCCGGGTGGATGAAACTCATAAAGTCTGGACCAATCACTCATGAGAACCCGGAACCTCAAAAGTGTCTCCATGTACGTTGTGGCAGAGCTCAAATCCACCGCAAGGCCCCATTGAACATCTACGTTGCATTGGGCAAGGTAATTTCCGATGGCGTCCAGGCGGCTCTGTACAGAGCAAAATGTGCTCCATCGCACCAACGCCAGTGAAGAGGCATGACGATGGAGCATTTCACCTGACTGCCAAGAGTAGCACTCCATTCGAGAAATCAGTTGAGTGAAGTCGAGAGCTTCGGCGTAGTCGGGCGATTCAGCAGGAGGTTGGGCACTCGTTATGGCCCATAGAGCCTTATAGAACGTGATTCGCCGTTTGCTGACCTCCGGTGTAAGTAGCCCACTGCCACAACTATCAAAAAAACCTTCGATGCGGGATTGGAATTGCAAGTCGGGTTGTCGTATAAGGCGCTGGATGTGATCACCGTATCCGTGTGTGGTGGGAAGTGAACCTCACAAAACGTCGGGGAGAGCTTCGATGAACGGTTCCAGTTCTTCATCGTCCGATAATGACTTGACGTTCCAGACGAGTGCTTGATAGTCCCGATCACTGCGCGTCGGGGACTGTGTCGTTGCCTGGGTGGACATGGCTTTGATCATAGTTTCGTTCGGCAATCGGTTGGCGGTATTCGACCCATTGTCACCTGCGGACTGAAACCGCCGCCAGACTGATATGCCCAGCTGCGAGGCTTTGTTCTCTTCCTAACCACAACTCGCTTAGCCACTTCTGCTCTCTCGCTCCAGCATCGCTCCTTACTTGTCTTACTGCACTTACCCAAACCCCACCATAAATGGCCCCGGGCAATGCCAATTCAATTGTCACAATAAAAAATACTCCTCTGACCCGTAAACGGTAAGCCGTCCGAATTCTTTTGAAATTGACCCTTGGCCACACACGTCAGGCAACTTGCGCCACTAACGGACATCGTAAAGGCACTAGTAAAAGCGTAGCAATCCCATATGTACCTCGTTCAGCCTTTAACCCACATTTCCGGCATTACAGAGTTGCAGATCTCAGAAATGCATGCAAGGCTGAAGAGAAAAGAGATGAACAGACAGACCTCGAGGCAGCCGCCTGGATTATATCTGAGGGCACATGGAATCGGGCGTGTGTTTTCTGGGCGCAGACGCATCTGATGGCTCAGCGCGACACAGAAGGACCATACAGAGGCTCCCATCGCGTCAAGTAAGAGACCACAGTGAGACGGAGTCAGTGAGCGTGAAGAACGCGTACTCACAGCGTTGTCGGCGGCGTCGGCAGGGATTTAGGAGCACGACACAAGGATCGGGCCACGTATGGTGCGGTCATAAACGCGCTGCGTAGTAGCCACGAATTAGCCAGTATTTCTTCACAGAAAGATGGCTATAAACGTACCGAGTTGAGCCAACCTATTTTGAGTTTCCCGTCTCTACGCGGAGGATTTGAGGCGGCACAGCCGTTCAGCACGGGGGGCGCGCGTACGACGATGTTTTGGTGCTATATCTCGCCCCGGACGGCATGAGGCATTGAAAAGCGCGTGAATACAAACCAAGACGCACCAAGAGACCACATCAACATTCAGCGCGATGCAGGACAGAGATTTGAACTGCCTTAATCGCTTAGAGAGTACATAATACGCGTTGAAAACGCTGAGCATAACGCGTTAAACACGAAATGAAGGAAGCCTTGCAATGCGGCCCGCGTTACCGCGTCATTTTTCGCGTTGTACCAGGGGCCGATGACACGTCGTTCAGGAAGGATAAATGAGGATTGGGCACGATAAAGGACGGAAGTGACGCGGAAGGAAAAGGAGGCGAAAGAGATGGATTAGGCGCGGGGAGCAGGAATGGTGGTATCAGGAAACAAGGAGTGTTTCAAAATCCGACCGCTACGCAGCAGTTACGTAGGGTATCTGGACAGGATTCAAACCTGCTCGATGGAACTTATTAAATTTGGATTTGAGAAGAGTACTTTTGAGGTTTTCAAGTGCAAAACAGATGGCGCCAGAGCTGGGCAGGGATGGACAAAAGTTGAGCAGATTGAGGCCGACGTCGGCAGATTGAGGCATACGGGATTTTCACTGGAGCCGCTGATCCTTGTCGACGGCGATCGGGAGCTGCGCCGTGGGGTGAGATCTCACCCCGATCTCAGATAGGGATCACAAGTCAAGGCACTACTCGACATGGCTGGATCGGGATTTCAGAATTGCCTTTCGCTGCTGTCATATGCATAATGCGTTTGTGGCTCCGTCTTACTAATAAGTTAGACCGCCCACATGTGCTTACCACCGCCACACAAAGCGCCCTTATCACTTATCTCCGCGCCAGTCCCCGGGCCCTTATTTATTTCGATCTATATTTACATCCCGATCCCGACGCTATTCTATTCTTGATGCGGAAAGCTCGGACTACTCGGCCGACTAATTAAACTGATATGATCCCAAACTTGGTCCCGAGGATCTTCGCCTCAGCACCAATTTGGTATGTTGTAAATTTACCCAGGTCCCAGCCGACGCCGATTTGATCCCCTTCCCGTCATCGCTCCGAGGCCGGGGATCTGCATAGGCTGCGAATTGATGGATACATCTAAAGATGCATGATTTCCAAATTCGCGCCGTTCGCAATTTCATCTCTCAATTCCGTCTCCATCTTGTCAACCGAACGCAAATGCACTGAGGTGATATATAAATTCAACATGATTTCCGGAATCCGCGCCGTTCGCCAATTCATTTCTTAATTCCGTCTCCGTCTTCAAGTCAACCTTCAATGTGAGCGATTTGAGCGAAGTGACGCATCCCTCCGACTCCGAGGATCCGCATGCAGCGGAATTTACGCTTACCAGTGCATTACAGTTGTAGGAACAGCGTACTTGATGCCAGTGCCAAAAATTCTCGTTGAGTCGAACTTGCGAATTTGATCGCCGGGTCTTGAACGTACATACGATTTTCACGCAAGAAAAAGAAAAAGAGTGCCCAAGCGATTTATTCGGACGCGGGGAGTCGAACCCCGGACTGCCGGCTACCGATCGTTTGCTAGACCTAGCTGCGTAGGAAATCCGACCGTGTTTCGTACACTAAGCCCGATTCTACCTCCTTATAAAATTACGCCTGTCTGTCCGAAGCCTTTTTAAACTCGGCTATCAGCGCTTCGGCACCGCTTGCCGGGAACTACCCTCAAGTCATAACCATCGGCTTCGATATCTCTTCGACTCTCGCGGAAAGCCGAATCTGAAAGAGAATTAAATTGAACCATCGGAGAGCGGATCGGACAGGATTGACAACGCCGAGACCGAGACCGTCTCCAGAGGAAAGAAGGCGAATTTGAGCCAGATCAGAGCCCGATTGCAAGATCCACAATGAAACTGGACTTGAAGGGAGGAGCCATTCTCGGAAGAAGACGCCGGCTTCGAACGGCAGTGGGTATGCCTGGGGAAGAAGACAAGCGGCGCGTGTGGTCATGTTTGGTCATGCCTCGGTGATCGGGTTTGCCTTTTTGGATGCATTCTCACTAAACTGTCGAGGACCAAATCCATACACGATCCAACTGTTCAAAGCCAGTGTGATGGGTTAATTGTTGGGATGCGTTGGGAATACACCTGAATTCAGTTGCCTTCAAGCGGTAGCGGATGTTGACACTATATACAAGATGGGCGTAAGTAAAGTAATGGCAAAAGACTAAAGTAAGCAAGTATCGTTGTTACGGATCATGGTTATATGTATGACTCCAAACCGAAGATTATATGTTGCATGGCGCCGATGCGTGGCTGCAGGTTCGTGATGGTGACGTTAAGTAAAGGTCGGAAGAGAGCAGGGTGATTGTACACAGTGGCTGAAATGTGGGAGCTCCGGTCGCACCTCAGACAAGATCATATGCAGCAATATGCCGCATAATCCAAAGGGATGCGATCATCTCTGCTCGAAATCAGATAACTGATAGAGGGATGCGGAGTCGCGACGCACCAGGTGCTAAGCTACCAAATTGCTCCGCAATTTCCAAAATACATCCTGAAGAATCGCTGTACTCGGGCACGCCCGGCGCCTTCAGGCTGTATGACGCAATAACGTAGCCATTTGCGTTGGTACACTGCGCAGATTGATGAGAGATGCTAGTGATTGGGAACTGCGAACGTACCGTCCACTCCTGATTGGGTTGCGTGCGCCGAGACCATCGATATGTTTGCCCGTCCGAGCCGACAAATTGCCGCACCCTTGAGCTGGATAGAGAGTCGGCGACGGACGCACAAAGAGAGGCTGCAGGTCTACCTCCCCATCGCGTGTTTCGTGAGGTACTTTCGCATTGGCATCGGAACGGAGGCAAAGCTGATGGTCCCAAGAGCATTGTTCGCGCCAAAGTCTAGTGCGACGAGCGGCTTCGGAAAAGCGCTCTGGAAGACAGCGGGGCTGCTGTTGTACACCATGAAAGACGTATGGCAGACGTCGCGCGCCGTGCAGCGGATGGTGAAGCGCAGTCGTTCATGTATGTCGATGAGTTCGGAGCCCGTGAGGCGGCCAGTGGTATCCTCGAGGATGTAGGGCATGCCATAACGGGTCATCGGCAGGAGCAAGTGGATGGGGCAAGGCACGCAAAGGAGGCTCAGCGCGGAGGGAGGTGCAGGATCCGGAACCCATCGCTACGGCCTTTTATTGCGTGGACAAAGAGATCTTGGATTGAGCTGTCTCGCGTAGCCCTAGTGCGATTGGCCCCGATCACCCGGATATCGGACGATAAGTCGGCACGTGGGAGACGATGCGTTGCTGCGAAGGGAAGGCCGGGAGAGCAGTACCGGGGTGTACGGCTGGGAGTGTGGCTAGGGATTAGCCTCAAGTTCAGCGGTGCTCAATCACGAGGGCGTCCACCTGCGATACACCTGGCCCACTTGCTACAGGAAAAAGCATGGTTGGGTTCCCGCATTTGACTTGACCCACTGGAGCAAAAAAGTCACCCTGCATTCTTTCGATTCGATCCTTTGTCCGCGTACCCATCGACGCGATGCGCTCCAATTTCGTGCTCAGGAGACCTATGATAAACCGACCGGAGCCCACGTACAGCAACGTTGTCATATCGCCCACGAGGCATTCCGCATTGGAACTTGCGGCCGGGACCAGCCACATGGATGTAGATCATTGGCGGCCTCACAGATGTCAGTGCGGATCTGCAGTGCTGCAGCCCGTGGACAACGGGGAATCGGTTTGAACGTGCGACGAGCACTGTGTATGCGGAGCAAGCAGCAGGTTGAACCAAATGGGCGTATATACTTGACCTGGCACGTACTGAACTCCACCCAAATCTACTCGTCCGTCTGTCACAAGTGAAAAATAATATCCCCCTGGACCTCACCTCAGATTTGGACATCGTGCGATTATCGCGTGTGCCGAGGTGCGTTGTTCAAGCGGTGACAAGGCAAATGTCGGGAATTCCCGAGTCGGCAAACCACCATCATTCGGTACTTTTGAGTTGTTGCCTATTTCGCGGATTCGCCTATCCAGGAGATCTCCTGCTCGCGTAAAAGAGAGTGGTCTCCTCGGTCAATGTCGTCACGTACCCTCCTCGCATTCTTCGGCGCTGGTTCATATAGATCCCCGGCCTAACTAGGCCAATGAAAAAATATGCACGGCCTAGCCACTCTCGGCATAATGTTACAAGTCGGATGATATCCCATGTCCTACTATGCACAGTTTAGTTCGACTTGGGAGAGAGTTGTAGGTCCCACACCCAATGTGATACGCGATGCTTCGATTCAATGTGGGAAGGTGTGCCGCGTTCTCATTGGATCTCCGGGATATACCGCTGACTCGAACTCAATTCAATGGCGCTTGCGTCATACGCCGTGAGATAAGCCTCGGTCGGAGGGGCCCCGTAAGCGCTAGCGGAAAGTCAATTGAAACGTCGCAAGTCCAAAGGTTGTACCCAACAGCGTCTGGATCTCGGTGCTTATAGAAACAGCTCTGCAAACGTGAATCCCAGCAGCTTATCGAAGTTGACTTGTACCGCCGAACGTCCTTGGAATGAGCGATTTATGTGGAAGAGAATGCGAGTGTCTCGTTCGATGGTCGTTGAGGAGCTATTTGGACCGACGAGTTGCGCAGCAAAGAACTCACGTGGAATTGGCTCACCTCATAAACCATGTTCGGAGGAACAAATTTCATAGGAGGCTGGAGAAAGTTATCCATCACGGTGTCGGAGTTCCAGAATGGAATGTCAGTTCCTTGAATCCCGCTCGGAAAAGAGAGAACCCGCAAAGCCAGGTTAGCTTTGCTATAATTGGGTGCCTGACAAGCATGCCCAGAGTTCTGGTAAAGATCGCAAGATCCAACCTCGGAAGCGATGGAAGCTGACCGACGCTCAATGAACAGGGGGTTTGATACGCGTTCATTGCCGGAGGGAAGAAGGCTGCTGGATTAATTACACGCAGCATCGTGAAGAGAGTTTAAAACCGAAGAACAGGGAACGTACAGTGCGCTGAACCGCCACAGCGTCAAGTGGCAACATAAGAAATAAGAAGGGGATTTGACCGGGAAGAAGGTTCAACACGGAAGAAATAGAAGAATCCAAACGAACGTGCAAGCACCGGTATGTATATATCGGCTAGCATGCCCTGCACGGAATATATTCAGTCGCGCGTCGAAATGGCCGTAAGAGATCAATCACCACACTCAAGCCTCGTTTCGCACAACCAGGCCTTACACTTGCCTCGTCATTTAGTCGAATCTCCAGACATCGGCAGGAATCCGTGAGACTATACCCGCAAAAGACACGCCGAAACCGTCAAGCTGGTTTCAGTCCCGGAGCGCCAGTGGCTGAACCTAGCCTAAGGACAGTGGCCATAGGCAGCATATATCATAAAGATCCTGAGGGGCACGCAGCCACTAAATGATCGGGAGTGGCATGAGTATCTTAGAACCCACATCTACTTGTATTGGCATATACCGTCGTGCCGTTTGAAGGGTCCCAGCGACTGCACACGGACAACGATGACGCCGGGAATCCGTGCTAGAGTTCATCCTGAAAAGATACTAAGTGGGTGAATGATAAGAGCGACGATGGCGCATCTTCATATCGCATGAGCGCCTCTAAGCGGCAGGCAGACGGAGGTCAGTCATCCCGGACAATGATAAAACTGAGCAGGCTAGAGGAAGTGCGGGTCACATACACGAGCTGGCCCACCTTCAGAGGTGATTTATGCGCCAAAGTCCATGTTTTGCGGTATCAGAGTCAGCCTCCGGAAAAATCTCCTGCACAGCAGCGACAGCCAGCGAACTCGGTGAGTCGACGGGTTGAGGCTCAGCTATCATATTCAGACCAAAGCACATCCGTCGGACTCCGTCGCAAAGTTGGCACACGAAGCCACTGAGACAAGATCCGTCAAACAAGTTAAGCCATTGCGGCCCTGCTAGGAGATTTCGGTATCGAGGAGCTGATGGTTAATGTTAGTCAGCGTATGACTCCCACCACACCTTGAGGATTGGGAATCAGGAAGGATTCGAGGCCTCGTCATTGTGACGTCATACTACTGAGGAATGCGGACGAATGCAGGATCCAGAGCTCGCTCGTGGACAGGGCGCGTTCTCCGCATCGAGCTGCGGTGTCCGTGGGATTAAGCCCGGCGCGACTTGCGCGGAGACGAGACGGGAGAGAACCGAACCTGAGCGCTGAAGATTGGCGCAGTGAAATCCGGCAGCTCGGCTTGCCTGGAAGGGGAAACGTGGGTGAGAGTACGGTCACAGAATGAAAACTGACGCGAAGGTGACAGGAGTACTTGGCGCATAGCCGGAAAGCCAGCGAGCCGGTGTTGCAACCGAGGGGGAATGCGAAAGAAAAGACAAAATATTCAGACGCGGATGCAAATGTATGGAGACAGAGGGATGGCGGTAACACTGACCAGATGGATAGCCAACTCTATTCTAGAACTTCGAATTTCTTCCTCTTCTTGGAGGTGAGGCTGCTACTGCCATAGAGCGGCGCCCCGCCTCAACGTGCGTTCCGGTAGCAGGCTCACAGAGAGAACTTAGACAGCAGGGTGTATTGCAGGATGGTGCGTCCAGTGACGGAGCCTGGGAAATGTATCAGCTCAGTGGGAGAAGAGATCTGGGGATTCACGAAGGGAGTGGCACTCACCTCAGATCGAGAGGGAACTAGGGAAGATCCGGAGCGATACTCGGCTTGCTTCCATGAATGCGAATCTTTCCGGGGCTTGCATTTCGGGTCATGCTGAAGCGGAAGCAGGAGCCAGGTGATTTGTTTGGCATCAACGCCGAATGATTCCGATGTGATCCGAGGTGGCAACCGGCCCGGAGCACATCCGTGCCGTCCGCCGAGATCATTTGAGCCACCGCTTTCTTCCGAACCTCCACGACGACAATGGCGTTCTTCGAACAACTCGCCCTCAACGCCGTCGGGGCACTTCTCTTTCGAGCATCCACTTATACCAGGTCATCCAATCTCACAGATGCCTCCAAGGAGGGGCCTCGCCTGGATTCCCTGTCCGCAGCCGTCCGCGCACGTCAACACGTCTTGGGTGACGGGTGACCCCTCGTCAGTATCTCTTGTTCTCTCACCGTTCGTCAAGGTGATAACCTTATGGATTATGATCGCGTCGACCTGTCCGCCTGCGCGGTGCGATCCCGACTTGCCTGGGGACTAGACCAATTTCTTGTGCTGGCACTTGAAAAGAACGAATTCAACCCCGACGTTCGTCTGGAGGACATGAGTCTCAAGTGATTCTTCCTCGCCGCTCAGAATCCGTCTCGAATGGCGGTGGGAGCTACTAGTCATCGGCACCTCTTTTCTAGCAACATAAACTGAAGCTCACTGTCATTCTGTCTCTAGGGCTGCCAGTTGGGCCAGAACGTGTTCGATCCCTTGAACAACGCAAGAATATATTCGTTACACCTGGAACCCTAACTTGGCTTGCATCTTCTGTGAATTATTCATCGTCACCTCTGGATCTCGAAAGTCTCTCCGAGCAAATTTTCTGCGCACTTGGTTCTCGTTTTGAGATTCAAAATGACTTCTAACAGCCATACATTCGCGCACATTATGGACCGATCCATCTCTGCTTTCTCGCAGAATTCTACACATCTGCGCGGCGTCCGGCGCTACCGTTTGAAATCTTTCCACTGTCCCGGCTCTGAAAACTGCGGTATACCGCCCAATTTTTTCTTGGATCCAGACGTTCATTGAAAGCCCCACAACTTGCGGAGTGTCTCCTCGTTCTGCTCGCCCGCTCTAGAATATACGCCTAGCTCCTCCCTCGAAACTGCGTGTCTACGTGGCTAACTCCTGTTCTGACAGTCATTGACTACCTGGTTCCCATATCGAAATCCTTGGGCATCCGTTTCACCCCCGTGCGCCTGCCTGTAAATTCTTCTCGCTTCCTCGCGCTTTATTAGAGGTACTGCTCCCTTCATTCATCCCAGGATTCGCAATATGCATCGAGTATACCTCCATTAATCCCCACTGTCCCAGCGATCTATTTTGACTGTTGACGCCGACCTGGCTTTTGACGCCGAGCTGGTGCCCTGTAGGTACGCAATACAGGAGGCCAGCGGTAAAGTAAACACATTCATCACTGGCCTTGGTGTTGCGTCAGCAAGCTCAGTGCCGACTTGTTAATGAACAACCGGCCAGTGATGCCCCCCGTCATTCTCCCCCTCGTCCCGCAATGGATATCATTGCCCAGTGGACTGTGTTCTCCTTCATCAGCGCACATCGGCATGAATTCTCGCCTCTAGTCGATTTTCGTTGTTGCGACTTGCGAGCTTGTCGTTTGGAATCGAAGGCGGATTCAAATTTCACAGCACCCAGGTGGCTGCATTTTTTCAAGTTGCCGCCAGGTTCTCAATTGAAGGGTTACCCATTATTCGAGTGTTACTCGTGTCATTGATTTCCCGTGTTCATGTAGGACAACATGTAATTTGCTCTTTCCGGAATCCTTGGCGTTCTTCCAATTCACGATTCCGAGACCTCCTTGAGTTTGTTTCATTCGGTGCGTCCGCACGTTAACTTTTTTTTCTTTTTTTGCCTGCTCAGGTCGTTATCGCAGTATCCGGCAGGCACTGACAATCAAGGGTCCTTCTACTCGCCATCCCACCTTTTGGTTTTGCTGATTACAAACATAACTTGGACGTAACGCGTGCGTCTTGCCGCACGCTGGGTCTTGCTCGTTCCTCCGGGGGCATCCACTGCAGAGCTCGAGTGACAAGATGTGCGTCGCTCCGCTTCTGCCGGGAGCTGCGAAAAAGCCAAGACAAAGCTGCAAGTGAGAACCATCAGAATGCATATAATTATCGTGGTTGTCATGGAATGTGAGAGTGTAAATTACTATACCAAGTTGTAGGAAAGCAACGTCACGGTCACGGGCCGTTCGTTGCGTTGCCTTTTTGCTGTCGGGTCACGGTCACGATAAAGTCGGTTGCCTTGAAAACTTGAAAAATCGCGACAAAATGAGAGGAAATTTTGAAAAAGATCTGAGTGCTCCATCAGTAGGACATCAGTAGGGTACAGTAAATGAAAGGGAAGGAATAATTTCACAGCTGGAGCAGCAGCTTCACATTCCAACACCCAGAACACAACCTATAGCCCAGGATAATGCACAAAAAAAAACTGTGGTTGCTTTTTCAGGCAACAGTCACGATCACGGAGGGGGGTCAGTTGCCTAGAAGAAAGGCAACAGCCTTGTCACGGTCCTCGACGCGTTGCTTCCCTACAACTTGGTACAGTACCAACATTTCTCTTTCTGATGGCATTGTACCCCTGATCTGAATTTACGGGGCGTAGACGACGCGTTCATTTCCGTGTTGATAATTAATGCTTCGCCATCGGTCCGTGCGCATCAACTGAATCCGATCGCATCAAGTGACACCGTGACATTTTAGCCTTGTTCCTCCTACATAATGTCAGCACCGAACTCCTCGACGGCGGCCGACAGGTCTCTTTCGAAATTCCTCGCCTCGTTGGATCTCAACAGCAAGTGGGAACGCTCCGGGAACTCCTGCACTGGATGTAGTGCGAAAGAGGAAGATCTCGGCCGGCGCCTGCTCAGATGCAGCAAGGTTGGCTACTGGCCATCCATAACTGCACGGTCAAACTGAATAGACTTCCTTTGTTAGTGCGAGACCGTGCTCTATTGTTCAAAGGAAGTATGACCTTCGCTTCCTTTCCATCATTGTGGCCTGGCTCATGTCTTCAATTGTCTAGTGTCAGACTCAGACAACCAGCGACGCATGCGAAAGCCACATGCGTTAAATGCATGTGGTTCGCTTGTGGTCCACGCTGAAAACAAAGCCGACAAAGCCGCCACTGGGAGACAAACCGCGGCTTTATTGCATGCTTTGTTCGTTTGTGGGGGGAACAAAGCATGCGACAAAGCCATCCTTTTTCTACCAAGGGCAGCTTTGCTGACTTTGTTTCCAGCGAGAATTGCATGTGAGCCACATGCTCTTAACGCATGTGGTGTTCACATGCGTCGGTGGTTGCCCCCAGTGAGAACTGGTGCGATCGTGAACCGTGCTTGCATTCTTCACTAATAACCGACATGAAAATTTTCCACAGGCCCGTGCACAAAGGGTTTTGCGGAGACATAAACCCCGGAAAGCTCATCGTCAAGCTCGTTAAAAACTTGATTTCCAGCACACTCTTGCACGTGCAGCTGCAGGCATGCGTCATCCTAGCTTTCGATCTTCTTCAACGTCCACGGTACGACGAATATCTCATTGCTCGAATCGATGTTGGGACCGAGCCCTGCGACCTGGCGGATTTCGCGGAAATTCTCTTGGGAGAAGAATCGTCTAAGAAGAATGTTCAAGGCATGCTTCAGCTTAACGCAATCGCGGCGCCCGTAGACCCGGGCAAGTTTGCGGCCGAGCGGCAAGCAGCCTGGCGTGGAGCGCGGGAGCAGGCGGATTCCCACGGATTCCACAACGACGCTATCGCCATTCTGGAATTCATCTACGCAGATGCCGAAATCTCCGTATCCGTGCCTGTGTGAGTCGCGTCTACGCTGAAAAAACAGGTGGCGACGCGTATAGAACAGGGTCTTACCATTGCGTCGACCGCCACTCATGAGTTGAAACTACACTATGATGACACAAGCTGCATACAGTAATCCCAGTTTCATCCCTCTTGTTCTCATCATTTGTTTATTGTATTAATAGGTACATCAACCAAACCATCAGGTCCGACAAGGCTAACAAGCTGCTGCTACGCACCAAGATGCGACCACTCGACATCAAGATCATTCGCGATGTCGCCACAGGCTCAGATAGCGTCCCAGCTATTTTGCTTCATGGGAAGATTGCTTGAGAACACGTCTATGAGGCAATTTATAAAATGATCGTCCCTCGCTTGTGCCCCCGCACTCAGATCGTATTGTATTTCGTCCGCGCGATGAGAACCCTAATGTGAGCTGGATGAGGGGGGCAACTCGTTGATACTGGATAAAATCCTCTGCTCACACTTGCGGTGACTCTCATGTACTACAATATACTTGATCAGACCTGCAGCGCCGGAGAAAGCGGTCGAGCGAGATCGAGTGGTTCAATCTCGCTCGATAAATTTCCGCATACCTACTATTTGTGACCGGGTATCTAGCCACCTTAGCGACTATTGTTATCCTCCACGTCCTCTGTCTAGCCCTCACGGCGGCTGGAGCCTTGTATTGCATAGTAGGACTCTACTATCTAGAGTAATCTAATCCTGTGCGCAGGTTCCCGTGGTTTCATTTCCTGCTAGGTGCGTGGTGCGTTTAATTGTGCTTTCATTTGTCGGCTATCTTGGTTTGCTAGATCGTTGACAAGTATTCGGTATGAAAGGGAGCGATATCAGAAGAAGAGGGAGAGAATCGATGACGCGAATCTGAGAGAAAGGGGATCCGATGCCATCATGGGAGCATGTGGAGTTCCGAGACCACTGCAAGCAGTGCGAACGCCAGCGGAAAGGGCGAATATTCACGAGGAATAACTCCGAGTCGCATCCCCGCATCTCAATTGCAGCGCCGCCGTCGGGAACCAAAGAGACGAGAGAGATGCCGGCGCTACAATATGGCGGCCTGTAGAATGAAAGCTGGTGACGGAATATTGAGACGAGGAGAGGCGAGGATGGAGGAAGCCAAGGCGGTCACTGGGAGCGAACTCACTCGGGAATACCAATGAAATAGAGAGAAGAAGTGGAGTCGTTTACAGCGCACTGCTTGGATGACTTGGAAAGGATCAGTGCCACTTCCAGCACTGCCCGTTTATGCGGACTGCCGCAAAGCAGGTTCCGTGATAACGCGGATACGATGCGTTGTGTACTCATACAGGACCTGGAAGGTCGCGGCACAAGTCAAAAAGAGCCCGTCAACTGCAATCACTGTGGAGATTCGATTGACGTTATTTCCATGGACCATAACTATATTAAGTGGCTGAGACTAAAGTACAGATTGGACAGACTGGACTCTCATGTTTAACTGTGCCCGTGTAGTTCACTGAAACTTTTTCACTCTCGGTGAACATGGGGTGAATGAGTGAGAATGCTGAACATGTGTAACCGCTTTCTCAAAGATATGCCGTTCCAAATGCACTTTTAATGTTCCCCACCTATTTGGGTGTTTTCCCCAACTTTTATCGGAAATTCAGCGACTTTTATCCACAACTTTTGACAATTTTGAAGCTCAAAATAGGGTGGGGATTCCTCTTGATTTTCCCCTACTTTTATTTCCCAAGTTGCATTTCACCAACTTTTGGTTCACACTTCACCAACTTTTTTGGTTCCAAAATTTCCCCACAACTTTTGGGCTCAATTTTTTTACATTGTTCAGAAGGGAGCCAGAGCTTGTGAGAATAGCAGATCTCGTTACCCTGCATGCCCGACTTTGCTGGCTCCGACGCAAGAAGCAGAATACTGCGCCCTCAAGCGCTAAACACTGCCAAGTGCCAAACGTCAATCAGCTGTCAATGTCAACTGATCCGACAAGCGAAGAAGACGCTGATCGCCTTGGCGCCGATCCGATTGAACTCGGGAGTCCAGCCACCTTTTTTTTTTCGCATTTTCAGTTTCATTTGACAAGCGAAGTGATCGCGCTTGCCGGCCCGGGCGGGTGACACGTGATCGTGTTCGATGTTTGTGCTTGCTGTATTTGCACTCCTGGGGTGAGACTAGCATGGTTAGGCCTGTGAGTGATCAAGATCTAATATTTTGATGCCTTTAGGCCTCAATTGGAGCAATAAAGAAAAAATTGCCCAAAAGTTGTGGGGAAATTTTCAGACTGAAAAAAGTTGGTCAATTTGTGAGTCCAGTAAAAGTAGGGGAAAACCATGAGAGATCCCCACCTTATTTCAAGCTTCAAAAGTTAGCAAAGTTGTGGGGAAAGTTGCAAAATGTACAACAAAAGTTGGTGAAAATGCGAAAAAAGGTGGGGAACATTAAAAGTGCATTTGGAACGGCATACAAAGACCATCTATTACCCGGTGAAAGACGGGCACGACTCCAGCTGTACAGTAAAACCATCCAGACTCTTCTCAGCTACGTTGGGCCCACGGCCTAACAAAAGAAGTCTAACGGTGTCCTAATGCCGCCCCATTCTGTTACCCACTGCAGTACGACGGAGAAAGCGACGAACCGAGGTTTAACGCCAATATTATAATATTAATTCAATCTGGAGTATAAAAGCGGGCATATGTACCACTTGCCTGTTTTCATCTGCCACATCTCAGACGCTAAGCGAAGTTGCGCTCGGGCTGCGTAAATTGCGCCCGGCACGCGAGTCCTTGTGGGCGCTATTACGAGCGCAGGGCGCGCGCTCACTTGCAAAAGTCTCGCCCGGAGTGCGCGCATCACGCGCGGGGATGTGCAAACCATGTGAGTCTCAGAGAGAGCACCGCATCCCGCTCGCCAAAAAAATGCGTGCGGGTCGATGCTCCTGCGCGCTCATCTGCCGAATCGCCATCGGGGCGCGCGAGCAGCCGATTCGATTCACGTATGATATCTGTAGTTTCATTAGTTTTGAATGCAATGAGGATTTTCAAGCAATTGAATGATGCGTACCGGATAGTTAAGGATATTGGGTCCCCCCCCTGGAAAGAATCGTGTTTTTTTTTGGTGTTTCACGGCTTAAATAGCATGCACAATGTGCTGAATCTGTTGAATATTCAACCAGGATTTTTCCTATAATTTTTCATCGAGTTTTTCTTGCTCGTTGTCGTGGACAGCGATCAAAGCGTTTGATCGTCGTTCGCAAAATGCCGCTGCTGGGAACATGACGACGACAATGGTGAGCCCACCGTGTGCATGCAGCTTCATAACTAATTGGGACGATTCTAAGCCGATGCATCGCCAGGTCTCTAATTAGAGTTCGAACGTTTGATGCATCGCTTTTTTCCTCTCGTTAGAAGGGGCGATGTACCACTCTGCCAGCATCTGGTGTATGCGCAGAGTATGCTCGAGAACAGCCAAGCTTTTGCGGCCACTTTGCGGTGCGGCCTCGTCTGCGTTGAGGTAGACGAGACGTGATGTTGACAGGGACTTCCATTACACCTGGCGCATCTTTTCAGAATCCTTCCAAGTCAGCTACTAGAAGGAAGGCATGAGGCGGGCACTGGCGGATCGAGAACGCCTGCGTGAACTTTGAAGTGGAGAAGAACCTGCATTGAAAGGTCAATGTCCGTCTGGAAATCTGGTGCCGTGCTAAGGGTTATCTTTCCATAAAGCTTCGCTATACAGACGACGAGATCGTGTGTGAACGCACGGGCGCCAAGGGGGTATTTTACGTACAGGTAGCCGCATATTGTGCGCGAGCTCATGCGGATCGCATTCTCAGGTTAGCTTCCTCCGACATAGGTTCTTATAAAACGACCCTTCAGCAAATACGGCTCTTATCCGTCCTCAAATAATTGTAAAAAGATATAATAATAAAGGTTACCAAGTCACACCGAACAAGGTCAATCTGCCCCTTTGATTGAAATGAAGTCCGCCTAAGATACGATTTAATTTCAGCCTTGGAATATGTATGATCGTAAGACGGCATGTTCGGTGTTCCGCGGCAGTCCTCTCTTCGCCCGCGCGATAAGGCGGGTGAAAGGGTAAAACGAGAAGAAACTCCAGAGATCTATTCAAGTCACGTATTATGTTACCTCCCATTGTACACCCTATAAGTAACGAGGGCTTAATGAGCGATGAACCCCATCCTCCCTACATTGAAGAAATGTCTCTCACCGATGTCACCTGTAACATCCTCGTAAGAGGCGCCGATGGGACCGAGTATGGATACATCAGCCCCGTGCTCAACGCTGACGGCTTTTACGCGAACTTCCAGCCAGCCAAGGCGGGTGCCCTCGTTGTGTCATTCTCGTACTCGGCGACCGCGTGCAGTCGGCTCAACTTGCAAGTATCAAACGGCCCCAGTGCGTCCCCATTCCTCGGTGGCAGTGAGTACATATTTCCTATAATTTTGCGGCCTGACACTGACGATGCCGCCGCGTTAGTTGTCCTTGGGAACTCCCGCTCTGCACTCCGCCGGTCTGGCTACACGTGTGTATTCCAGTGAGTACTCAAATATCCAGGCTTACCGCACGCCAGGTCTATCCCACTCGGTCTGACATGCACCACGCCGCCCTCCGGAGCACCGCGCGTCTTCAGCAACGACAACTCGTCCAGCGCGCTCTCCCCTGCGGACAAACGCGAGTCGCGGTACCTCGAGAGCTCTATATGGCGTTACAACCCCGCGACGCAAGCCCTCACCGGGCAGTGGATCAACCCTGACGGTGACGAGCCTGAGACGACCATCGTCCTGGCTGAGCACAGCTCATACTGTAGGCCCCTTTTGTCCGATGTTTCTGAACGACTCAACGACTGCGAGTGAAGATCCCCGGCGGCGCTTGGCACTCACCGGCGACGTTGACCGGATGCGAGAGTTTACTGAAGAGGACGGGTCAGTTGCTGTGGTGGTGAGACTCCTGTTTATTTCCGTTAAACAGTGGCTGACGGAGATTGTGTCAAGACGTTCACGTGTGTGCCCATTCTCGCCAATGTCACATGTAACATCCTGGCAAGAGACGCCAATGGGACCGAGTATGGGTACATCAGCCCCGTGCTCAACGCGGACGGCTTTTACGCGAGCTTCCAGCCGGCTCAGGCGGGCGCCCTCACTGTATCGTTTTCGTACTCGGCGACCGCGTGTAGTCGGCTCAACTTGCAAGTATCAAACGGCCCCAGTGCGTCCCCATTCCTCGGTGGCAGTGAGCACATATTTCCTATAATTTTGCAGCCTGACATTGACGATGCCGCCGCGTTAGTTGTCCTTGGGAACTCCCGCTCTGCACTCCGCCGGTCCGGTTACACGTATATCTTCCAGTTGAGTACTCAAATATCCAGGCTTACCGCACGCCAGGTCTATCCCGCTCGGTCTGACATGCACCACACCACCATCCGGAGCACCGCGCGTCTTCAGCAACGACAACTCGTCCAGCGCGCTCTCCCCTGCGGACAAACGCGAGTCGCGGTATCTCGAGAGCTCTATATGGCGCTACAACCCGGCGACGCAAGCTCTTGCCGCGCAGTGGATCAACCCTGACGGTGACGAGCCTGAGACGACCATCGTCCTGGCTGAGCACAGCTCGTACTGTGGGCCCTTTTTGTACAATGTGGATGAACGACTGAATGACTGTGGGTGAAGATCCTCGACGGCGCTTGGCACTCACCGGCGACGTTGACCGGATGCGAGAGTTTACTGAAGAGGACGGGTCAGTTGCTGTGGTGGTGAGACTCCTGTTTATTTCCGTTAAACAGTGGCTGACGTAGACTGTCTCCAGACGTTCACGTGTGTGCCTATTCTCCCCGATGTCACCTGTAACATCCTCGTAAGAGGCGCCGATGGAACCAAGCACGGGTACATCAGCCCCGTGCTAAACGCTGACGGCTTTTATGGGAACTTCCAGCCGGCCCAGGCTGGCGCCCTCACTGTGTCATTCTCATACTCAGCAACAGCGTGCAGTCGGCTCAACTTGCAGGTATCAAACGGCCCCAGCGCGTTCCCATTTCTCGGTGGCAGTAAGCACATATTTCATATTATTTTGCGGCCTGACACTGACGATGCCGCCACGTTAGTCGTCCTTGGGAACGAAAACCTTATACTTACCCGGCCCAGTTACACGTGCGTCTTCCAGTCGAGTACTCAAGTATTCAGGCTTACCGCGCTCTAGAACTGTCCAACTCGGTCTTACATGTGCCACGCCGCCGTCCGGAACACCACGCGTCTTCAGCGACGAGAACTCGCGCAGCGCGCTCTCCCCTGCGGGCAAACGCGGACGGTTGTACCTCGAGAGCTCTATTTGGCGCTACAACCCGGCGACGGGAGCCCTCACTGCGCAGTGGATCAATCCTCAGAGGGGTGACGAGCCTGAGACGACCATCGTGCTGTTTGAGAACAGCTCGTACGGTGGGCCCTTTTGTACAATGTGGATGAACGACTGAATGACTGCGAGCGAAGAAATTCGGCGGTGCTTGGCACTCACGGGCGACGTTGACGGGGTGCGAAATTTTACTGGAGCGCATGGGTCAGTTGCTGTGGTGGTGAGACTCCTGCTTATGGCTTTCCATGAGCAGTGACTGACGTGGATTATGTCCAGACGTTCACGTGTGTGCCTGTACAGGCTGGGCCGGTCTGAGTTGCGCGGAGAAATGCTACGGGTGTAATTTCATCTACAGGTACGAGCACCATACTGTTGTAGTGTCTGTCTATGAGAGATTAAATTTCATCAGGTTGGCGAACACACCAAAGGCAAATGTGGTGTTTTGCTGATGCTGATGGTTTCGTTTGGCTTAGTCTCGGTTATCTACGCTATTTTCTGTCTCATACTCTAAAATACAAGGTCTTCGTCATTGCAAACATTTATACCGTACCCATCGGCGAAACAATCATTGCATGTGTAGGGCGAACGAAAATATTAAATGCCAGTGAGTCCAAGAAGGACACCTATAACAGGCTGTGGGTTGTCCGGCTTGTAAAGATAAAGCACAGGAGCTTGGAAATAAAATATGCGCGACATAGGGCAGATATTAGTCACCAGTGACTCGGATAGTGATCTCGCAACACAACACAAAGTACTGTCATTCGCTGGGCCCAAGCTGGATGGATGAGGCCAAGAGCAGAGATCTTCTTGGGCCCCGAGAATGACACCGGGTACAGAAAGATTAACCATGATCTACGAAATGCTTATCGGTTGTATATTGTGCGGTCCATTAATGAGAGCCATAATCGAGTCTGAACTGGCTTCCAAAACCTCATGGGAAACGGATTTCAAATCCTCGCATCGCACGCACTAACGTCGGGGAAACATCGAAGTTGCTCGGTGCCCCCAAGATGATTTCTTCCCGTCCTTGAAGCAAGTCAAGCACGACTGCTTCTCTCTGTGCCGCCATGCTGCACGATATCCGGTGTTGTTAGACGATTAATGTTTCGAAATGAATGTGTCCTGAGAGGCAGGCCTGAAGTTGGCGGTCTATGTCTCATTGACGCGGGTGGGTGAACACGGACAAGAAAAACAAACCCCCCAAATTCAAAGGTCCCGCGAACATTTGTGGAATCGAATAGCCATCCGGGGCTCATGTTGCTGACGACGAAGATGAGTTTCTTGATAGAAGTTGAAACAGGTAGACGAAATAGTGGGGCTAATATGTACATGCGAAGGGAATACATGGGTGGGAATTTGGAAAGGAATAACATGAGTCGCCTCGATGGCAAATTCACAGTAAATGCAAGGCCTTTCGGGGAGACATTGTCCCACAGTATGTCGCAGAGGATGGTTCGGATAATGAGCAGAGCTTGTGCGCTGATGTACGTGTTTACACCGCAGGACCCACGCACATCGTCATCGCGGGATAGCAATTTTTTCGCGTGCTACGATGGTTAACCGTAGGGCAACAGGGATGCCCACAGGAGAAGCAGAGGAGGCCGCCCAAGCGAAGGAGGCGTGGGCAACACCGGCGTTGAGCGCGGTCGCGGCGGGTGCAACAGCAGCGATGAAGATGCTAGAAGTGAATGGGAAGATGCCGACGGGCGCAGATACATTGGGAGCGAGGAAAATACCGGGAGGAGTGGTTTAAGCAGCCTGCACGACGCTGGCAGAGGGAGGGGAGTCCAGAGGAAAGCCCAAGCCCCCTGAGCGACAGGATGACCTGCAGTAATAACTACCGGCAAGCCGTTAGTAATAAAGAGATGCAGACGCAGTTGTGTTTGCGTGTTCGAGGTAAATGCGGACAGGACCGTCACTCGGAGAACGTGTTCGCTCTAACCCACCAGCTACTATAGGTTGCAAGAATCTGTCGAGACAAACCAGGCGACTTTGTGCTGAATGCACAGAGGGTGCAACGAGAGCAACGAGAGGCAGGGGAGCGGGGACTGCTCGGACCAGGGCCCGAGTGTGTAACTGCAGCCGCGGGTGGCGCAGAAGGGCGGGTCCCGGTGCGAGAGCTTGCCAAGCGTTGAAGCGCCGGAGAATGCGCTGCTGATCAGCCGCCATTAGTTCGAGTCGCGCGCTGATGTCGTTGGCCATAGCATTCGCGCGATCTACGTCATTGCGCTAGCCCAGAATGACGGGATCGTTGGCACTGGTGAACGACACGTCGGCCGTGGCATCTTGTTCCACCAGCGCGATATGGACCCGGTAAGCCGGTTACGGAATCCTGAATTAAGGCGAGTCAGTATCGGTCCGTGCAGCAAGACTTTCTGCGATGCACCCGTGAACGCACCTGAGGTTTCAGCCGTCTACCGTCCGGATGTGTCTGCTAAGCCCCTGGGTGAGATCTTGGATATCCCGCAAATCTCCGTGTTTCCAGTCGATTTCTTGGGCAAAAGAAGGGACTCGCACTAGCTTTAGGTAGCCACGGCGAGCAGCGTGCACGTGATGAGATACACTGCCAAGCAAGCGCACGGACCTCGCTTCGATTTCAACAACAAACCGACTAATCAATATTAAAGTCCGAACAGACGAAAGTGTCATCAAAAAAATTCCTCGGAGTGTGATTTTGAACCGCAGTACCCATGACTCTTGCGGAGTCAGCAGTTCAACGGCCCAAGATTGAACGGTGTTCAAGAGTGATGTGATTCAATGTGGCAGCGGAATACTAATGATATGCAGTTACGCTCTTGGGAATTCTGAAACGGTACTACGCAAGGCTTCGGACGGGCTGAATTGTGTCTTGGACGTACGTAAAATGCCTGGAAGAAGGCTGACAAAATAATGTCGTAACCAGGTGGAATGCAACTGGTGGACAGCTGAAATTCTGCGCGGAAGTTGCGGCTTGTATCCTCCTGGCATCAAGCTGGGGCCAAGTAACAAAATATGTGGCCATCAGGTGGGCCCTCCAGATGGTGGACACCTGTTGGCACTTTAGCGGTGTACGTTGTTACCTCCCAACGCCCCCCATGAACTCTGCCATCTCCCCTGAGCAAGCTGGCAGTTGCTCGCTTCCACCAGATATTACTGTTATCGCCGAGCCGAATTTAACAACGTATTACAGACTCTCAAAAGACTCCAGGAATGGCTGCGAAACCCCATCGTCATCGTCATGGGAGATGCACCTCCTGAAGACTCCGCCCCCTCCCGGCGCCCGTGGTACTCTCGTTGTGGCCGCCGTAAAGTGGCTAGCTTCCGGCGCCACGAAATCGGTATTACTGGCGATGTTGCAGATGACCCTCCACTCGTCCTACCATATCCCCCTACCGACGAGGAGAAATACATCTACATGCAAACTCGGCGCATTCCCCTGTATATCTCCGGAACCTTCGCGTTCCTCGCGATTTCCGTCGGGACGTGGTTCTTCTCGCTCATCTCGCCAGGATTCTACTGGTACGCTCGCTGTTCTCCGATCATTCGACAGTGGATCTTAATCTTGGACCAGGTACGCGGTGTTCTGCGTGATTATCCAGGTATACCACATGCTGTCTTATAGTGTTGAGTGAGACCTCCGTTCGTAGCCGAGACGGGAGTGTTTTAACAAGATGCAGATACCTCGGCCGTGACTACGACTTGGACGTTCATCAAAAAATTCTGCACAATTTCGCCTTGAGGCCGGGGGATGAACCGTCCGTGTGAGTTTTCCATCCCATCACCTATCATCTGCTACTGAATAATCCGCACCAGGGATATATTTCTCCCATGTTGCAGGGAATCGCTAGAGATCCTCGAAAATACCTACAAGTACGTCTCCCAGCTCACCTACACCAACCACAAAGTCTGGGTGCTCGACGACGGTGCCCTTGATGCCGTGAAAACGCTCGCAGAACGCTACAGATTCAACTATATCCGGCGCGCCGACCGCCCACATCTGCGCAAGGCCGGCAACCTGCGGCACGCGTTCAAGGTCACGTCGGGGGAGTACTTCGTCATATTCGACGCAGATTTTTGTCCCAGACCGGATTTCTTGGCAGAGCTTGTCCCAATGATGCGCAGGTACCCGGACGCCGCGATCGTGCAGACGCCGCAGTTTTTCCACCCTTGCAAGGAGCAGACGTGGGTGGAGAAGGGAGGGGGTTCAGTTCTGGAGGTGTTCTACCGCCTGGTGCAAGTTAATCGCGATCGCTGGGGGGCTGGTGCGTTCACATATTTTTGACGCCCATTTGAATAGCCCTGAGATTCGCATTTCTGTAGCTGCATGCGTGGGGAGTAACGCGCTGTACCGCCGGGAAGCGCTGAAGGAAATCGGGGGCGCAGCAGAGATCGATCACTCGGAGGATCTGCATAGCGGATTCCAGATGATGAAGCGTGGGTGGTACGTGAAATACATCCCGCTCGCGCTCGCGTCCGGGACCTCTCCGAGTACGGCAAAAGCCTACTTCTCGCAGCAGGTGTGTCTATATATAACATCCGATTCGGTCTCAAAAGAGCTCCGACTCACCACAATTAAATTGAATTTCAGATGCGCTGGTGTTCGAGTTCGACAACCCTTGTCTACACCCGAGAGTTCTGGGCCTCCGACTTGAGCCTCATGCAGAAGCTATGCTTCTTCACCAGCCTTCTATATTACAACGCCGACGCATTGGGAATATTTCTCGATCCCATCCCCGGCGTGCTCTTGATTTACGCGCGCCCCGACCTCGTCCGGTATTACAACTGGGCATTTGCGCTCCCGTCGCTGATCAACACCTTCGTGGTGTCCCCCTTGTGGTCGCGACAGGTTGGGGTTGTTTTTACTCTCAATATGGTCCGTCAGCAAGATGACTGATATTACCCGCGTAGTATTACACCGTCAATGTTCCGTTCGTGAAGGCCCTTCAGCAGTATGCATTCCTTTTGTCTCGCGACGCCCGACATTAAATCATCCTTAAAAATCTGTACAGATACGCCCATCTCATGACCCTGAAAGACCACCTCTTCGGCACGTTCTCTGTCTGGATTCCCGCCGGCGACACGGCCGCGACGACAGCCTCCAGCGGAAGTACCAGCACAAAGCACAAAGAGATGCGCATCTTGGGCTTCCTTTGGGTATATAGCACGACTGCAGCGGTGGTCGCCGGCGCAGGCTGGCAAATCTCAAGAGGATTCCGTTGGTATGATTTCCTCCCCGCGCTGCTGTTTCATGTGTACAACATTTTTCGTACTTTCCCGTTCGTATTTCTTAGATGACATCTATTACAATTGAGGACGCATGTCAGTGCGAGACGAGGCCATTTTTATTCTGCTATCGGCCACCAGGTAGTCGGCCACCCATCAATATTTTATGAAGCAGTTGAACATTATCGAAATTTGACCTCCAGCCTTGGGAGACCGTATGTACAGATCAGATTTTGGGGCCAAAGTGCGATTTCGGAACGGAATCCGAAGGGCGAGAGCCATTATTTCTTATCTTAACCCTTCGGCCGACGCTCGCCACAGCTCTTTCTTCACGAATTCTCCGCCGATTCACGACTTCATAGGCTCATTTTGCTACCCTGATGCAAGATATTGATCTGGGATCTGGTATGCAAGACATAGGCATGGCTGCGCAAGATACCGAAGAAGATGTTGATGCAATTTTGACCCACTCCAATATTGCACCAACATACCTTAGGAACCGTTTGCTCTATGGGTCTGGCACCTCGCATGAGCCTTCCTTGTTAATTATTCATCATCATCATCTGGTGTCCATCCGCTTTTTATCTATTTACCTTCTCTCTTGGCGCTCATCATTACCCAAACCACCCAATCTCAGGGTCGCAGGAGTTCGAGATTTTTTCAAGAGTTGTGGATGTCTGGAGATTGAGATCCTGTGTCAGATATGTTCACACACATCATACAATTGGTCCAACCGTTACTTAACCCTGGATCATCCCTCGTACTTTAGTTGTACACAAAAGCTGTCCAAAATCCTTCATTCAGACTTGGCTTCATCTTCGAACTTAGACACAATTTGCTCGCCAGTCCATGCCTCAGTGGTGTCTTCAGTGAAGTGGTCGACTACCGTGTTTATCCCTTTTGGGGGCATGCCGATAGAAAGAAATTCACTGCAGCACTGGGACCTCACCCAAATTCTGCAAGGTTACCTCAAACCAATCTTAGGATGTCGATTCGAGACCCACAACCTCAGAAACTCTTTTGAAGACATCCAGTCATTACCGATAAAACCTAAGGTGGCCGACTACCTGGTGGTAGTAGGGTAACCGTATTGGCTGCCGGAGCAACCGTCAACTGCTCCGCTCCTGAAATCCGTCGAGATGTTGAATTTTCCGGTCAACTGTTGAATTGCTATTTATAAACTGTTGACATGTTTGTGTTGAAATCAATCACCGTGGCGTAGCACGGGGGTAACTGCTAGTCTATATTACAATCGAACATTTTAAGTGATTTGACTCGAGACAAACTTGATCCGAGAAGTCCCAAGCCCGACCGCTAACCACTCGCCATCATCCGCTCCACCTGAATAACATTGTCGAGATGTTGGATTTGCGCCGCCGCTCCACAGGACTATAGAATGATAAAATGTTGAATAATTTGAGTGCAATTACTTTCCACTGGCTGTATGAAAGTGACTTTTGAATAAAAGACATCCAATATCAAGCCATTGGAGATGAGGGTCTCAGCATTTGAGTGTCACCTTACCAGAAAAAACTGCCGCGAGGATGAACTGCATCTATAACCTTCACCGAAAGCTAGAAAACCGGCTTGGAAGCTCCCTGGTTGCACTCGGAGGGAACTTGATGTTTTTGACTTCCAGAGATCAATGACGGTTGAACACTTATGGAACGAGGATCATTGGCACTTGAGGGTGCACCCAGTTATACTCACTGCACTCATATCTGTAGATCTTCATCCACACAACTCACATTGAGGCCTCGAGTAAATCGAACAGAGAATATGGGCATTTTTTGAACTGCGAATGATGTTGCGATGGTGAATAATATAAAAAACCTGTCACCGTGATCTAAGACATGTTGCATTCAAGTTTAGGTGCGCGAATAGTGTGTACCCAAGGAGGAAAAAATGCGAGGTACGAGTGAGAATTGTTGTAGCGTCTGCTGGGAAGAGACTAAGTTCCTGCTGCGAGACGGCGAATCCGCTCCTGCGCGTACTCAATCTACGACGACAGATTAGTCCCGACGCAATTCGTTCCTGTGCGGAAAGTGGGGAATATCGCAGTGATTTAGGCTTCCCTCACCACTCAGTTCGCGAAGGCACAATAGCTTGGCTCGTCAGACACTTCACTGTAATAGTCCTTCGTTCAAATTCAAATCGACACTGAGTATAGAGCTTCATGTGATTATCTGGCAAGCCCAAAAGCTATGTAGTTTGCGTCTCCGCTCATGCTCTTCTTCGACATAGCGGGGCGTAGCGTTCTTCGAATTATAGATTGAAACATACTATTTGAACAGTCGCCGCATGCGACAGGATATAGAGTGTTTTCGGACGGGACGAACTCGTTTACTCACCCACACAATGTTTAGAGTCAGGACACTGGTCCACTTCTCCGCATTCGCTTTTTTGAGGCTTATCACCAGCTGTTTACGACCGCCCGACAAGAAACCACAGTGTGGGACCATTTCTGCCACTTGCTGATTGCGTCCAGTTGTTGTTCCGACTGTCGTTTGTGCTCTCGCTTCCTTTCCGATCTAGATATGTTGTTTATGAATCTCTATGGATATCATTTCCTCAAATCATACAACGGCCAAGCACAACCTATATACCGCATAATTGTTGCAAACATTAATCGTTATGTTATCGTGTGCAACTCTAGGCTCGAAATCATTGGCTTCATCAAAATCGTTCCGGCCAGTCTCAGACCAGCGGAGAATGAGGGTGTGCTTAGCGTTGCAAAATATCCCCAGAATTGCCCGAAACGTCAGATGTGCCTTCGTCATCGTGTTGTGTGGTGAAAGGGTTAGGCCGCGGTAGGTTTGGCAGGCGTGGCTGCCTTAGCCGAAGCAGTCGCCTTTGCCGTGGTGGCAGTGGCGGGGTGCAGAGCTCCGTTGCAAGCCGCGGTCTTGTCCCAGGCGCCCGCTACGCAGATTTTTCGTCAGCGGATCAAAGTATGAACGAATGGTTGGCTCTTACCAGCTCCTCCTGGGGCTTCATTGAAGTTCCACTGGTTCGCAGTCCACAAGGAGCCACTATATGGACGGATTAGCCGAGCGTAAGTTGGGGTGGGAGGCAAAAAACGTGCCTGAATGTGACCACTGATCCAGCGGGGAACGCGACACTTGATGACCAGGCCGTGACTCCTGAACAGCTACCACCGGAAGGAGTACTGCTCGATCCAGGGGAGCTGGTGATGGTGCGAGTCGTCGTCGTGGTACTTACTGGGGGGACAGAACCGACAGGGAAGGACCCGGAACGAATTTGGGTGACCCAAGCGCTGTTACCATTGGGGTACTGCCACGTCATGGCACCGGCACCTAGAGAAGAAACCGTCATCAAGAGAAATGGGAAATATGAAAGAATATCTTACTCCATCCTTGGGCCTTGGCCTGAGCCAAGCAGGTGGACAGGGTCCCAGGATCCATGAATCCGTTGGTGGCGTCGGCGGCCGTAGCAGGCTTGCCAATGACGATCTTGTTCAACGGAACGCCGTTTGCAGCTATCTGGAATACGGCGGACTGGGGCCATGTGTTCGATGACGCAGTCAGAAGGCCAGCGCAGGTCGTATATTCACTGGCGCCTTGGTTATAGAACTGATGGAAGGTCGCAGTTGAGAACGTGATAAATATAAACGAATGACGTCGTTGCTCACCTGAACGTTGTACCAGTCGATAAGACTTCCGACAGCTGAGTTCACGCCGAGGTAACCGTTACCTGGCCACAGACCGGGGCTGAACCATGGGGCGACGGGAGCATGGGTGAGGATGTATTGGCCTTGAGGAAGCTGAGCGCGAAGAGCCCTAGTGAAGGTAGATAACCAGGCGACCGCGGTGCCGGCAGTTTCGATGGCCCCGAAGTCCTACCGAGAATCATTCACATGGGAATTCAAGACGGTGAGAAAAGAAACGAACCTCATAGTCGACATCCACACCATCCAAGTTAAAAGTCTTCACGTAGTTCGCGATGAAGTTGGCAGCAGCGGTAGGATCGTCGCCTGCGCTAGTGGGATTGGGTCCCGCACCGTATGCAGAAACAATAAGACTGATGCCGGCTGCTGCATACTCGGCCTTAATGGACGCGCGCGTGGCGGCGTCCAGCTGGGCCCAGGTCGCAGCATTATCCTGAAGGCTTGCAGAATACACGAACGCCAGTGCGAAGACGTTAAAACCCTATGAGGACATTATTAGCCATGGTCTGGATAAATGGCGGTGATGCATTACCGAAAGGGCGGAGACAGCCGGGAGAGAAGAAGACGAGATGAATCGGTCGAAGTAAGCAACCCATCGAGGAGAAGAAGGGACTGCTCTGGCAGAGAGCAAGACATCTCGAGCGACAGGGCTCAATCCCTCGCCTCTTTCGCCAAGCGTAGCATTTAACGGAGATGCCTGAACGACCGCGAGGATGACAAGGGCAGAGATGATCGACGCGAGGAATCCGAGCAGGGCCATAGTCAGTCCGAATCTGGGGATCGGGTAGGCGCTGGGGAGAAGGGGGCAACCGCGAACCTCACGGATATGTCGAGTGGACAACCCTTTTAAATTGCTCGGAATAAGCCATTGAAACGGAGAGAAACACCGATTGAGACAATCGGATCGTCACGGCGCAGCGAGGCCTCATGGGTGGATTGAGCCTAAGTGGTCACGAGAGGGTTCGGGTCTGCATGGATCAGCTCGCACCCCTCTTGTTCGAGGCTTCTTGCCGAGTGCTATCGAAAGAAACGAAGTGGATTACCGTGGCTGTCCCGTTGAGGAAAAAAGATATACGCTGCCACGTTGATAGAACTTTGATAACAAGTTGATAAGCACAGTTATAGCCAGGATGATGTACATGCGCACGATACAAGGTCAAGAGACTCCCTTAGTTTCATATGATAGCCAGGCTCGTGATCTGACCAGCCAATGCGAAGATATGTGAACAGCTACCGAACACTAGAACCTTGTGCAAGTTTTTGGTCCTGTGCAAGTCAAGTTGTTGTTCTACTACCTAGTTAGCACGGCGACGCCACAAGACCGTGACAGAGAACAGCCTCCAAACGAGGAATTACAGACACTGGGATGAGAATGTCGAGTGCGAAGCAGGCCAGGGTCTGAATTCCAGGGATATGGCCATGGGCAAGCCGTGGGCAAGGGCTGCGGCACGATGCGTGATGGTTGGCAAGACGAAACCGGGCCCGAACTAAACCGATCATGATCACAGAGCCGCAATTTGATATCGATGCCATCAACTAGCTCTTCTTTGTTTTCCTCCATGCGATGCGACGGCCTTCGTCCGAATCTCAGGCAACACCGGGATGGCTAGGCTTTCGCACTCAGCATTGGCGTTTGGACCCCAGCAAAGACAACGACATCCGAAACCTGCACCTTGGAGGAGCACCCGTACGGGTGCCGATTCGTTCCGTTCTCTATCGCAATCGCTCGTTCACCTCCAGTACCAAATTCACGGCCGTTTCCATCACGTCTCTGAAGCTTCCCCTCGTAGCGCGATAAAATCAACATCAGATCCGTATCTTGAAGCGATTCCTTCTTTTGCGAACGTTGCTTTTCACATGGCAAATGTCCTAATCTACTACTAGTAGATGCAGTCCATTCCGACCTCGGCGTTCACCCCGAGTCACTGGTTTACCGTAATTTTCGCTTGACGATATCATACAACGCGGCCGCGTCCTAGCACAGTTATGGTTACTTGAACTGGGAGCAGGTTGGGCGGGCGTTGCTGCCAGCGTTCAGCATGTCATGATTCTATTGCCCATCGCTTCTTCTACACTTGAGCTTTATCACGATCTACATGGCCGTTCCGTGAGAGCGGACCATAGTTTAACGGACACTCTCACTTCCTGTGGTGCCCCATCTGACCTTGATCATCAAACTTCAAGTTCATCCCCAAGTCTCCCCAAGTACATCCGATCGCATCTAGCGTACGGTTCGTGGCTGCCTTGCTTACAGATGTATCCAGTACTGATTATGTGCGCAGCATTCCGGGGTTTAAGTCGTTGCGTCCGAATGGATCAGCCCGCTTACTTTTTTTTCCCTTTTCTTTGGTCTGTATCGTTCTTTCCGGGTTCTATGATGGTTCTCTAGGAGGTAGTGCGAGGTGCAGAGTTTCGATTCGTATCTGTGTACTATTTTGGCTTCCCATACTGTCGCGAATTGTGCTCCTCTGGACCGAATGCATAGGCTTTCGCTTCTTTCCTTGACTTTCTTTCTTTGATCTACGGCCCGTATTCGGCGCTGTTAGTACCTAAAAACACTCACTTATTTCGTTCTCAATAGCCCCTTGTCTCGGACGTAGTGCACGGCGCACGGGCTGCAAGACTTGCTGCTTGTTGCGTTCCATCGTCTTCCGCGGCTTGCCGGGGTTCGATTCGTACTCCCGTGTCCAACCTTTCTGTGAAATCCGAACCTGTCTTTTGAGAAAATTTCTCTGTCAACAGTTGCGGTTTGCTCTCGTTTTTCTCGGGCCCCTTGTCTCATTTTTGTTAGTCCTCCCCTGTTATACGAAGTCGGTAAGCTCAAAGTTGTGCCAGCGCTGTGGCCGTATGGCCAGGACCCGACGAGAAGGACGTCCGCTAACCCCACGGCCATCTCCCGCGATATACTGAATTCTAACCATCTAACCAGGGTCTGAAGGACTGGCTTTGATGTAAATTCCGATGCTCCTCCCGCACTCTCTCGCGTTTTCGTGTTCTTCCCACGAAATGGAAGACCCTGGTGCGTTCAAGTTTTTGCGCTGTCATCAAATTGGCCACACACATGGCCGCACGCCCATTAACACGTTTTTTTATCGCCCTTCAATTCCCCTATCAGACGCAAGGCGTTTCGGCCCGCGTTAGGCTCGTATTTTTGGCACACTTCTCCGTGCACCCGCGGCGTTTCTCAGACCACCACCATGTCCTCCGCCCAAGAGAACATCGACGCAGCTCGACCCATCTTCGTTCCTACTCATCCATTCGTCAAGACTCCTGGTGCTGATGTGATCCTCCGATCTCGCGATGGCGCAGATTTCTACGTTCACAGAGCGATCTTATGCCTGGTCTCACCCGTCTTCGAGACTATGCTCAGCCTGCCCCAGGCGCCATCGACGTCTGCCGTCCCCATCATTGAAATGCAAGAGGACTCGATCAACCTCGATCGAGCCCTGCGTTTCTTCTATCCCCCGACAGAGCCGCTTGTCGTCACTTTTCCCGAGCTCCAAGAGATCATCGAGAGCCTGGTGTCGAAATACGACATGCAGTCTCTAGTTCCGATGATCAAGCGCCACCTGCAGACATTTATCACTTCCCACTCCTTGGGTGTATACGCCATCGCTTTCGTGCATGGGTGGGCAGACGTTGGGAGGGCGGCAGCGAAAGAGTGCTTGAAACTACCTCTCCGAGTGGTAGTTTCCGAAGCGCCGCCAGAGATGCACACTCTCACATTTCCAGCGTACTACAATTTGCTGCACTATCATACCCACTGTTCCATAGCCGCCAAAGCGACAACCGAGGACCTCTAGTGGATCCGAAATGCTCACCGGTATTGCTGGATGGGATGCAAAAATCACTGCCATAATGAATCTTTTAGGCCGGGGAACTTGAAGAAGCGTTTGCGCGGTCATTCCCCATGGTTCTTCGAGTTCGTCGAAAAGATCGGGGATCTCATGGCAGTCACGCCAAGGATCGGGATTCGCGATCAAGCGTTATTCTTCGAGGCCATCAGAAGTAGCGCCGAATGTGGTTCTTGTCGCCCTCATGCTCTCGATCAGCTCAGCGCGTTTATCCCGGTTTGGGAAGCAAAAATCGCAGAGGAAACAGACAACGTTCGTCTCAACGTTGATCTTTGCCGCAGACCCTGATCGCTTCTGCGAATAGGTCCAGTGGAAGTTCTGATGAACTCGGTTGTCGAACCACGTCCTTCTGCACTTCATAATGCTTGTATATCGTTTGTTTGAAATAGCAGATCAATGTCTCTCCAGTTGGAGGTGAGCGTGGTCATAATTCAAGGTTACAAACACCTTTCATGACGCGGAGAAATTAAAAACATCTACGCATGAGATTCCGCGAGGAAAGACCTCCATTATCAGCGCGCAGGCATGCGCAACCGGAATCGATGCTGTGTTTGGCGGAAGGAGACATTGATATTCGCAGCGAGGCAAAATCAAAGGCATGTACGGAATCATGCGCCACATAACAAGATGGGACATATGGCTGGCAAAAATCGAACCGCCGTATTGTGTAACACTGTTTGAATTGTGAATTGGCAGTGCGAAGGAATAGAATAGAGATTTTGGACTCTACAGTCGCACACAGTTTGGCCGGAAGAGAGCACATCTAGCAATGGCGCATATCCAGGAAATTGCTGCACGTGTCGAGACACCGGGGGCAAAGGACGACGCACTGGGACATCAAGTGCTTCCAACGCATTCAGTTGGCATGCAGGAATCCCACGGAACAAAGGTGCCAATCACCTTTATGGCACCTTTGTTTTTCCTTGAGTCACCTCTCAGAAACAAAGGTGCCATAAAGGTGATTGGCACCTTTCTTTCATGATCTGCCCAAATGCTGACTGAATGCTTTGGAAGCAATTGATTTCCAAATGCGTCGTCGTTTGCCCCCAGTGAGAGAAAAGGGAAAGTCAAGGGAAAGACCAAAGATAGCTATCATTCATAAATTAATTTATGAGCAGGAACGTGCAGCAGATGAGATGAGGTTATCATTGGCAAGCGATGGAATGAGGACCTGAGAATCTGAACCAAGGTCAGTATCAATTCTGGACAACTTATATGTCGGACCTATATGTCGAGTTGAATGTAATTAGTTCAGGTTTGTTGAACCAAGCAGGAAATTTGTTTGGCGGTTCGGGCGGCAGGTCGTGGTTTACGAACTTGTGGCAGACGGGTTTCTGTTGACGGAATTATTCCAGAACTTGGGGCGGGACGCGTTTCGCGAAAATGAAACCTGGAAATTGCAAGTACCGAGCACCATAAAATGGAAACATGAAAGCATTCACCCACGGCCCACGGGTTCTTCAGAGGATTTGGTTCAGACCACCTGAGATTTTTTTTTAAAATGTAACACTTGCTCCGCCGTGCGTAAATGCAAGTGCGACTTTGGTTCGAGAATAAGGTCTACGCCGGGCAAATGCGCCGCAGAACTCACTATACAGTTCCGAGCGGACGAGCGGAAAAAAGCAAAGCTCAGGCCAATCTGAAGAGCACGATTTAGTTCAACACCCAACACCCAGAATCATTAGCAGGTAATCTGACGGAGGAATATCGCAATGAAATCACTGGCGCTCAGCCTGCGACTCCCGAATAGAACATGAAATAATCGATCAGTTCCTCCCGGAGATGATATCTAGTGAGAGGCAAACGAGGCGCCAGATTCGTAGCTTCGGGGGGTGTCGACGACGAAAAGTGTTCCTTACTTACAGCTGCCATTACAGCACCAGTGGTGGGAGGATTTAGTGTTAGGGCATGGCCGTAGCCAAAGGAATCATTGACTAACGCCTGGCTGTAGCCATGGTTGGCTAGGTTCAGGGACATAAGACTAGTGGGTGTGGCAATAAATAAAAGCCCACTGCCAGGTTTGAACTCAAAAGGTTAGGGATGCTGCTTTACATAATAAATATGAAAGTAGCAAGAGAACCAACTGAGCGAAAGAGAAGTGATAAGGCTTGATGACTGTGGAAAGTAGTTGTGGTTGGGAGTACGTAAGCAGCTTGTTATACCACTCATATGGCCCCGCCTTAGGGGCCATGGTTATGGTTAGGTTGGTTGGTTAGAGTTGGAGGTTAGTGTTAGAGTTAGATTGGTTAGGGTTTCCAGGGATTTATTGGCTCTGTAGGTTAGGGGTTAGTGTTCTTGGTTAGGTTTAGTTAGGGTTTGAAACACTCCCAGCACATAATAAGCATTGTAGAACAACTTCGAAGATCTAGGGCAGCTTGCCTGCCCTAGGTCTGGGTATAAGCAGTCCCAGGTAGGGTAAGGCTGGGAACCAAACAACAATGTCATCGGTAGAATAGTCTAGTTAGTGTTTGTGCTGTCCCTAATAATGCTCATCATGTGAGGGTCTGGCGTTCAATTCCTGCTGATGACTTTTATTTTGGCTCTTTTAATTACCCTGTTAACATTAGTCTTTCCATTGGCCCCAGCCATCGGTTGGCTGTGTCCTGGCCTTATCCTCCGAATCCGATGGCTAGACCCATGTACATTAGACTAAATCTTACGGCTATGGCTCCTTACAGCAGAGATTTGAATTACCACAGATCTAAGCAAAGAAATTTCCTCCACGTCCACGATGTTGCGGAGGTGTCTATATGCCAGAGATCTGTATCAGCGCCTTTACTTTCTGTGGAGTATAGTCGCTTCCTTCACGTTTGCTCAAGTGGGCTGTCAAGAAGCGAGCCGAATTGCTAACTTACAGTGTAACCATTAGAATGGAACGTGACGATGCTGTCTTGCTGCTATGGAAATGTTGTGGACGCTGGCCTGCGATCGCTGGCAGGGAGTCTACTAAGAAGAAAGTTTCTGAACTGCCCGTAACACGACCCAAACCATTCCAAGTATCGACATGCTACCAGTGGGAATCAATCACTAGGCCACAAGGACGGCATTCCGCAGAGCAAAGCATGAGTATGGAGCTGTGCATGCAGAGGGAGTGAACCAGGCCGAAACTTGTGAGTCGTGACGAGTGGCAGATTCATGCTGAGTGCCGTTCAGTGACGAGAGCAAGATGAGAATGGAAAAACCTTAAGTGTAAAATAAATACACAGATGCGGTATCATCCAGGATGTCGGGAAGCTCGTAAATGTATTTTTTTCCCCGGCCGAGAAACTCAAATGATGAGCAGTTGGTGCTGCCGTGAGCCAGTTAGAATTGACGGTGGGCATGAACCGTATGTAAGAGTGCAAGTATGGAGGAAATATAAATCCGCCTGGGCCTATACAGCGTTATATTTGGGATTGAAATCTGCCTCGTTTGAATTCCCGGATGCCAGCCGTAGAGTAGGGGCTCGGTGAAAGTGACGCCAGTGACGCCAAGTGACGCCCCCCTGCCGCCCCGATTGACGCCCCCACTGGTTTTGGGGGGCGTCAATTCCGTCACGTCACACATCGAGTGCCGCCCCCCAAAATTTAGTCAATCATTCGGATTGGTTTAGATTTCAGAATACCACTTCATAGTGCCTAAAGTATTACACATTGTTCCAGAGATCCAGAATATATGCCTAAGTATGCACTAAGTGAAAGATTTGGATAATAAGTAGTGCAACATTGGAATTAATCTCTCAATTAGGATGTACAGGACAGAGCAACATTCATTCACAATTAATTGAGTAGATACAGTGATTAGGACTCTACAAATTGGCTTAGTAGTATCTGGCAATAAACGACAAGCTAATAGGGATCAAGTTCATCCTCATCATCCTCATCGTGCTCAGCCTCAGGGTCCCTCTCAATTTCCCATTTGTCCTCATCGCCGTGCTCTTTTTCGCCAATGTGGCTGGACCCGTCTGTTATTTTGTGTGATTTATCAGTATCACAAAATGATCTCAGGAAGGGCTCACGGTACATGCCATGCCAAGAGGCAGTTGATTCATTGTCGTATCCAGTCTCAGAGTCGCGGGAGTTCTGGGTTCCCAGGTGAGCGAGGAGGTAATAAACATATTAATAACACACCGTGTGAATGGAGTTATCGACAGGCAGAGGGTAAAGTGCCGCGCTGCTTCTAATTCATTCCACATTCCTTTCAAATCAAGTTCACGCAACGTTTAACAATTTCAGTACAGCTTTTGGTTCATGCAAACTGTATCTTCGAGATTGGTTGGTTCCAAATATGGCGTAAGACAGGTTGACTTGAATCAACTTGAATAGGCATGATAAAATGCTGTGCTCAAGCTGCTGTTCCCGCTCTGCAGTTCACTACACCGCCAAAGTGCCGTCAGGCCGTCTCCAGATGAGATTGTCAGCTGGATCCCAGAAAACACATCAGCTGTTACCAGCTGTAAGGGGGATGGAATCCAGCTGGATGATCCAGTCCGGATTCCCAGCTGGCGAGAACATGGAAAATCAGCTGGAAGTTGAGTTTCTCTCCCAGGTGTGGGGTGGCCAGCGCGATGAAAGTGTTAGCAGATCGAACGAATTTGAGTATGAGACAGAAGTCAAAATTGGTTTTGAACTCTATCTTACTACAGGTTTAAATACTACGAAGGTGAGTCACTAATCTACGAGTCATATATTCTACGAGTCATCTATACTAATCTTGAGTCAAGTAAATACTGCGCGCAACTACGCATCAGCTGCGAGCGGCTGCGTCAGCGGTTCCGAAAGTAGGAACCCATATTCGGCTTGAATATTCTTACACTCCCCCTCAAGCCGAAGTCAATCCCATCGCAGCGATCAGAGGTTTAAATTTGAACGGAGCGAGGGCCTTGGTGAGTACATCGGCTACCATCTCGGATGTCGGACAATAAACCACTTCCAGAGTTCCATCTTGAATTTTTGAACGGATGAAGTGGTACCTAATATCAATATGCTTCGTGCGAGCATGATATTGACCCAGCTCTGCATGTGCGAGAGCAATTGCCGACTGATTATCATTATAGATAACTGAGGGGAATTGAATGGGACCGAATAGTTCCGTGATGAAGGCCCGGAACCAAATTGCTTCCTTCGCCGTGAAGGTAAGCACAATATATTCGGCCTCTGTGGTTGAAAGAGATATTATTTCCTGCTGCTTGGATGCCCAGGAAACTGCGGCGCCATTCATGAGTAAAACATACCCCGAAACGGCCTTGCGATTCTCCAATGACATACCATCGGCATCACCATAAATCTGCAAGCCCAATTTTTCTTCGCTTGCGCCATAGGTGAGCCCATGCGTACGTGTACCTTTCAAATACTGAAGCACGCGTTTTGCTGCGCTCCAGTGTCCCTGTCCGGGATTATCAATGAATCTCGACAGCACACACACCACAAATGCCAAGTCGGGTCGTGTTGCGGTTGCTAGCCAAACTAGACAGCCTATCAACTCTCGGTAAGGGATTTTCTGCATCTCAGATGCCTCCTCTGGTGTCTTGGGGCATTGTTCACGCGTCAACTGTGCATTTGGATCCAAAGGTACGGACACGGCTTTACAATTCTCCATGTTGAACTTGCGCAGGAGCGAGTCAATGTAAGTGGTTTGGGATAATGTGAGCGTGCGGCGGGTTCTATCGCGCTTCACCTCCATTCCCAACAACCAACTAATATCCCCCAGCCTCGTTATCTTGAACACTTGAGCCACCTCATCCTGGATTTCCTCAATCAACACAGGTGAGTTTCCAGTGATGGTACTATCGTCGATATGTATTGCCATGATGGCAAAATCATTGCCCCTAACGACTTGGTAAACAGCGTGGTCTGTACGCAAGGGGTGTATGCCCAGCTTTGCCAATTCTCCAGTGAGCTTTTCATACCATTTACGGCTTGATTGTTTCAATCCATAAATAGTTTTCTCAAGGCGTATGACCTCGTTCGAGTTGCCATTTGAATAGTGGGGGGCTTGTTCCATGTAAATTTCCTCCTCAGGCGAAAACTCGCCGTTTAGGAAGGCTGCAGAATAATCAAACACCTGAATATCCCAGTCGTAGCGAGCGGCAATAGATAAAATTGTTCGCAAAGATGACAACTTTGCTGTGGGTGAGAATGTCTCATAATAATCCACCCCTTGCACCTGTGTGAAGCCCTTGGCCACCAGACGCGCCTTGTATTTATCTACCTCGCCGTTCGCCTTCCGTTTGATCCGCAGCGCCCATTTGCTCCCGACCACATTTCGGCCCGATGGCCTGGGAACCAAGCTGTCACCAAATGTTCCGGTCCTGCGCATGGCATCCATCTCGACGTCCATGGCGGCCTTGAATAGCGGCCAATCTGGCCTCTTCCTCGCCTCTTCAACTGTAGGTGAGTCTGACATTTCACCCAAACCAGTAAATGCGAATTCTGCGCCCGCCAGGAAGCCCTGCGCCTCGGGCTCTTCGACATGTGCAGTTCGGGCAGAACTGCGCGTCCTCCCGCCCTGTAGAATATTGTTGGTGTCAATATTGCTCTTAATGTCTCGTAGTGCGACGCGCTTGGGTGATTCCGGCGTAGGAAGTCGGGCAGGAGTGCGGGGTGGAGTTGTGAGCGGGGAGTCAGGAAGCGGAACAGAATTCGCGTTTTGAGGTCCAGGTGCGTGCTGAATGTTCTGCGACGCTACTTCTGGATTAATTACCGCTTTCTCCCCCTCATTCAGTACCCTGAACACCTCTCCACTACGTCTGTCCACCGCGAACTTCACACTGCGTTCAACGCGAATGGACCGATTATCTGGGTAGTAGATCCGATGCCCGTCTATTGCATCTGCATCTAGGCCCATCCATCGCCCCTCGCGAGCCCGTCCGCCGAGCTTGCCATTTTCCGCGTGCACCCAGACCTTGCATCCCCACTCGTGTATGTGGCGGAGGTCTGGTTTCTCCTTGTGGAAGGCTTCATACGGTGTTCTACCGCCTAGTGCCTTCGTCGAGGTGCGATTCTTCAACCAAACAGCGTGCTTTAGCGCCTCGCCCCAAAGGTTTGGCGGCAATCCTACTGCGTGTAACATCGCGCGCACTTTCTCAAGAAGCGTGCGATTCAGACGCTCCGCTACGCCGTTGTGCTCTGGAGTGTCATGGACTGTCAAGCGGCGTGTTATCCCTTCCTTGGCCAACCAAGCATCGAAGTCCTTACTTTTGTATTCTCCGCCGTTGTCAGAATGCAATATTTTAATTTTAATTCCATGCTTTCGTTCCCAACGCGCGGCTAACGACTTCGTGGCTTCCAAGGTGCCGCTCTTCGCATTCAGCAAGATCACCACCGAGTATCGACTCGCTTCATCTGTGAAAGAGACATAGTACTTGTTATGCTGTGGTGTCTCGACGGTGGCGGGTCCCCAAAGGTCTGTATGTACCTCCTCGCCAATTTCTCCTCTTGCTACCCTCTCTGTGGGCTTGGAGACTGACGTTCGTGTCATTCTGCCATGCAGACATGATTCACATTCCTCGGTAGAGGTGGGTCCCGTCTCATTTAATTCTATTCCTTCTACATGCTCATTCTTCACGAGCTTGCGTGCTGATTCTGGAGGTAAGTGTCCCAAGAGTCGATGCAGCTCATCTGGCGTTACCACCAACGGCCCATCGTCAGCGAGATATGCTCGCGCCTCCGGTTGTGGTGCGACTACGGCGTATACTCCGTGCACGAATGGAATTGTTCCTATCTGCCGGTGCTTCTCATCGAAAATCCTGCATTCTGTACTTCGAAAATGCAGTGAATATCCTGCCTTGGTAATTTTTCCGACTGAGAGGAGGGTTACTCCCATGCTTGGTGCGTACAGTACATCTCTTACAAGAATTCTCGTATATTGATTCTTGTCTCTAGGTACTCGTACATACATATCGCCCTTTCCTACGGCATCAAACCGTTTGTTGTCCGCTGCGACTATTCCGCGTGGCTTAATTTCTTGATAATTCGTGAGTCTACTCTTGATGGGTGTCAAATGCTGTGTTGCACCCGAGTCGTAAATTTCCAACTCACAATTAGGCTCTGTAGTGGCAGCTGCGGCGATTAGCTCCACTTTACCTGAGATGATTGAGAACCTACCAAGCGGCTCTTCAACCTCATTGTTCTCGGGATTTTCCTCGTCGTCAGCTTCGCTGTCACTGTTCGACACATCCTCAAGCTCCGGCATGTTTTTGAATGCATCACATTCAACATCACCGTTGAACTCGGGCTCGCTCTCGTCAAGCTCATCAAACTCGACATCGTCCTCAAGTTCTGCGACGTACCACGCAGCATCAAAGTCTTCCTGAGCTTCCGCGACGTTCGCTTTGTCCCTGGGCTTGCGGTTCGGATATTGTCCTTCCTTACCACCGCCCTTTGCGTAACAATCTCTCGCCCAATGTCCTGTTTTCTGGCAATTATGGCACTTGCCTTTAGTACCCTTCTTCGGCTTCCTGTTGCCGCCGCCGTTCCCGTAGAACGCGGTTTCTGGCTCACTCGTGCCGGGCCGAGCCGCCTTCCTGTCGGCTTCATCACTGATACCCTGTAGCACAGTGTCCGGGTCGAGGTTCTTGCCAAGAAGAGTTGCCGCACCTGTGAGTGCACTCAGGTAAGTCTCCCAACTATTTGGGAGCGAACCAAGGACAATGGCAACGAACTCTTTCTCGCCAGGGTCAGCACCCATAGCGATCAGGTCTTCCCTGTACGTCTGGAGCGCCGTAAGATGTTCCTTTACGTTGCCTCCCTCTGCGCATCGCTCATCTTGGAGCTTGCGGCGCAGGTCTACAGTGACCATTTGGGATTTCTTCTCAAAGTGAGCTTTCACCTTGTCCCACATCTCTTTAGCGGTCTTCTCACCCTTCACCTTGAGGAAGAGTGAGTCTGAAATCGTCGTCGCGAGGCCCTGTTTAATAACGGCCTGCTCTGATTTCCAGAACCGACGACGCGTCAAATACGCGTCATGCGCCTTCGTCTCGTCCGCAGTTGGAACTTGCGGGTTCACGAATCCGGGCGCGACGGGCTCCGTCGAGATCACAGGATCCTCGAGGTGGTCGCCAAGACCAGCCGCGTCGATCGCAAACTTGAAGCGATCACGGAAGAACACATAGTTCTTTCCGTCATCCTTGCACGAAGGCAGCCTGGCGAAGTACTCGCCAAGCTTTGCAGTGGAGGAGAGTGTGTTGGTAGATGTGGACATAGTTGAGTGAAGAAGAGGTAAGCAGTTTTCGTTCGTGGTTATTTATGCGCGGTCGGGGCCCATAACCTGTTAGCAGATCGAACGAATTTGAGTATGAGACAGAAGTCAAAATTGGTTTTGAACTCTATCTTACTACAGGTTTAAATACTACGAAGGTGAGTCACTAATCTACGAGTCATATATTCTACGAGTCATCTATACTAATCTTGAGTCAAGTAAATACTGCGCGCAACTACGCATCAGCTGCGAGCGGCTGCGTCAGCGGTTCCGAAAGTAGGAACCCATATTCGGCTTGAATATTCTTACAGAAAGTACATAAGTAAAACTATTGCCTGATACATCGATTTTAGGACAAAATCATCATCAGAATTGAACTCTTCCTCATCAGAATTTCCATCCCCATCGCCCTCCGAGTCGCTGAACTCAGACTCCTCCGCCTGACGCGTGCGAGCAAAGCACTTAATTTTACGGTCCGAACGGCCTGCTGAAAGACCAATTGTTGTGGGAGGACACAACCGCCCCGCAGCACCTGTGGTGCGGGCAGCGGGCTCTCGGCGCCCCTGAACGAGGAGCTGCCTGCGAAATTCGCCCACGTTTACGACATTAACAAAATGTTCGGCTGTGGGATGTGGCAGTGCTTCGGATCGGCTATATTTAAATGGGCCATGGATCGCTAAATCAAGTTTCTTGAAGGCCGTATATTTCCTATGTGAAAGCTAGACACAAGGCGAATCCGAAATAGGTCAGGAACGATGAAATTCTTGTAAGTCAATTCGAACTCCGATCCATCAATGGCGTGATTGATGGATGGTTGATGCCACATCGCTCTCTCTCTTTCCCCCCATCTGCTCTCCTCCCCTTCCCACTCGTCGTCGTTTGGCGTCGCCCGCGCCACCCCATGGCTTGTCTTCAAGTCTTCAAGTCTTTGAGCCCTCTGCAACACCCTCTCAAGCCTCAAGACCGTGGCATTTTAGTCTCGCAATTCGTCAAGTCTCCCCATCGAAGGCTTCAAGCTTCAAGCCTCACTTCCTCAAGCCTCGCTGTGCTACCTCAATCCCTTGTCTAGGGTCTCTCTGCTCCTGCTCGTCCCTCAAGCTTGGCGCGATCTCCTTGTCATGATCCACTCGATCAATGGCCATCTTCTCTCCCCACGCCGAGTCCACGCGGCGAGTCAACGACATCCCATCATCCTAGAACTGTGTTGTAGTTGCCGAGAGGCATGGCATAGGTACGTGTACGATACCCGCTGCTTTCCTCATTCCGACTTTAATGTTTAGTACCACAAATTCACCCATGACACTTGGCGTGCGTGCATGCGCATCGGTAGCTCCCTGCACACCCCAACTGCTGCTGTACGTGTTGCGCTGATGGTGCGTTTCCTTTAGCATCTCTTTCCTCGTATTGCATTGACCCCCCTGCCCGTCTTAGCGCCAAGTTTACATCGAGGACTCGGGGCCAAAATTCTGGGATTCCCTCGATGCCGACCTCCGCAAGATCCGCAACCAGGCCGGCGGAAATGCTCGCAAGCTTAACAAGTACGTCGACTCATGATTGATCTATCCTCGGTGCTGACTTTGGTTCAGGGCATTCAAAAATATTCTCGACTGACCGCGCCACCCACGGTGTCAATGACTACAGCATCCCCAGCAACATCGTTGATGAAGTTCAGCGCGACGTTGATGACACCATCGGCGCCGCTGCCGCCGACAAAGCGGCCACCTTCCCCGCCGCCGCGACGGAAATGGGGGACTCTGACAAGGACTAGCACTAGTGCTAAATAATTTTTACCATCAATATATTAAATTTTTCGTGCTGTTAATTATTCGAGTGACTACATGAACTGTCCGATAATCCCCATGTTGGCTTGCAGCGCTCACCCAGCCTGACTTGTCAGCTGGTCTCCAGGAAAGCTGGGTCCATCATGGATCCATTTACTCTGTCGGCCGATATCCAGCCGACAGGAGGGTAGGTAGCAGCCGGTCCTCGCACATGGTGCGCATGACCGCTCCAGCTGATGACTACATGACGGACCATTGGCGGTGTAAATATTATTTGTGATGATTATGCCAAATGTGGTCGTTCATAAGGTTATAGCTTAATTCTAGAGGATAATTTGGCTGACCACGTTACTATTATACAACACTCATCCTTATCGTGCACTTGTCAAGCTAACACGTTGGGTCTGACCGTGCGTCGTTGGGTCTCAGAACATGTTGAAAACCATCCCGGACAAGATTCAAAATATGTCTACAGAAATATAACAACAAGGATCCATAAGTATTCGACCTAGATGGCATACCAAAGACCTTGAGCAAGAAACATAGAATTTTAGTCATAAAACATCCATCGTGAGTGACGCCCCTAGTGATGCCGACTTGACGCCAACATGTCACACTGACGCCGTGTCACATATAAACTGACGCCCCCTACTGCCGCCCCCACCCTCAAATGTGACGCCCCCAGTGATGCCCCTTGACGCCCTGTGCCGCCCCCACTGACGCCCTTTGACGCCCGCTTGCCGCCCCTTGACGCCCCAATTTGCCGCCAACTGACGCCCCCACCAGATGTATTTGGGCACAACTTACCTCATATCGGCGATTGGCATTGCTCAAATACATTGTAAGGACTATCAGGAGTCCATGAGAAAACACAGAAAGCTCCCACAAGCAAACCCACGCCAAATAATTTATAACATTGTCGCCCCACTGACGCCCCCCGCGGCAAAGGGCGTCAAAGGGCGGCAGTGGCGTCAATTTCACTTTGCCCGTAGAGTAGAGATCAACAAGCGCGATGAATCAAATAGTCCGCGTCTTTGTGTTTGTAACCTCAAATGGAACTATCAAGTCCAATATCCGAGCTCCGCGCATTTGAGTCTTAATCGCGCCAAGAAGCCAATGTGAGAGACGGCTGCAACTGCGCGTTGATCACGACTTGGATACAGCAGTTATGGTAAGAGGGAAGGATGAGACGCGGGACGACGAAGGATGCGGCATTTGGTCAGTCGGCAGAGTTTAGACGCGAGCGAGAAGTCGATACGGTTGAATGGCGTCAACGGTGCATGTGAATTATCAAAAACGAGTCTGACTCGATGGATCAGCCGTAGAGTGTACGTGCAGCTCATCTTGGAAGGCGTCGTCGTAATCGATCGACTATGGTAGACTCTGGATTCGGAGAGCGTAAAAAGTTGTACCGCTACCGGAGACTCGGAGGTGCCCAGAAGGAGAGTCTAAAGCTAAGCCACAGAGAGGAATTTGACCATGAGGAGAGGCCATCGAGAATTTGAACGAGCCAGGGGGCTGCTGGACCAGAGGCAAACCTCCAGTATGGTGCACATCTGAGAGCCAGAGCTAAACCAAAAGTTGCTGCAGCACAGTTGGCGTCACGGTGATGGGCGAAAAGCAAGTTTGGTTTGGGCACGTGGACTGTTGATGCCGTCCTGTCAAAGTCGCTTTTCTCTTTTTTTTTTTTTTGAGCGTTGGGTCTAACTTAACGATACTCAGGCAGCGGAAGCACTCTAATTCGTCCACTTGTGTTACTGGCTGTGAACCAGATGTTGCCGGGGAAGATGTCCAGGAGGAAATGCCGTTACGCATAGTAATTACTAAGTAGTGGGGATTGAGTGTGGACTCCAGCCAAACTCTTTTTTCTCCGTTCCCCCTCCATGGTGTCGCTGTGAGTTGGTGTTTTGTATTTCAAGGATTTTCGCCGATCCCAAGCAGTTTGAACACCCGTTCTAGGATGACTATTGTTTCGTCGCAATCTAGTTCACTGTTCAACTCCTTTACGTATAAAATCCTCTGTTGGCGTCTCCGTGCGTCCTATCCATCCCTCATCTATGATTTCCTTCCTCGGTCTTCCAAGTTTAGAAAATGCCCCAGGCCCCGATCTTCTCAACGCGCTGAAAATGCGTCCCAATAAGGCGCGCGACATATGGCGATCGGTTCGCCTGCCCGAAGGCCTTCATGGTCCTACCAATTTCTCTCTGCACAACTTCTCGGTGTCGGTCCATAGCCATCCCGCATCCAATGCCACAATTACAGATGGCAGAAAGTATCGCGATGTCACGCAGCGCGGGCAGCTCCACCGCCATGTCCAGGAGCTTTTCCTGTAAGACAGCTGTGAGTCGCATTTTACGCTGGGAGTTATTCGGCTCGCGTACAACGATATCCCGCTGTGCGTTTCCTCCTTGACGCCGCATCTCGTACGAACCAACACATATCTCGAGTGTCTCTAGGTGCGGTAGCTGCGAGATCAGCGCAATGTTGTCCCAGCTAAAGCTGCACACGCCGTCGGCGTACTTGAGCACAATGAGCGATGTCGTGTGGCGCGGAATGATACTCTCAAAGAGCCTCTTTGCTTGCGCGGGATAGAGGTTATAAATCTCCAGTCGCTCCAAGCCTGAGTACGTGGAGAGATAGCGAAGCAGCGCATCGTCCGGGTGACAACCATGAACTTCCTTTAGTTGGATGTTCTCCTCCATCAGCATCTCGCATAGGGTACCCGAGCCAAGGTGTGGTGGAAATCGCAGCGACTCGAGCTGCGGGCTGTGGTGGATGATCCGACAGAGCCACACTTCGAACCCTGGGTTCCACACATAGCCCTGGCGTGTATCAACACGCAGACTGCGAACGCGCGAGACTGGAGGAAGGTCTTCGAAGCGGTCTGCCGACATCATATTCTGCACGGCGAACTCGTGCAGCTGCTTACGCGTATTCAAAACCTCTATGACAACAACTTGAGCCCAGTTGTAGTCGTCGTTCTGCATTGTAAAACTATTTAAGGGAGGTGGGCGATCCAATTCAAAAGATTCAATGAAATCTTATGCTCACCGGACAGTACGGAGGCTCGTCAACGATTCCAATGCGGGCCGCAGACATTTCTGCATTATCTCATACTCTTCCAGTCCCATCCTTCCTACGGCCGGCGCCAGCGTGGGGATTTCAAGATGTCTGCAGTGCGACCAGGCAGTCGGCCCCGCCGACAGGGTCTTGAGCTGCATCGCATTGTTAACATCCAATACGAGGGTTACAGAAGCGTAGAACAGCGGCAGGATGGCGAGTCTGAGGCTTCTGCAAACAGCACATAGGGCTTTCTGGTCGGCTGGAGAAAGCTGCGCATAAAATGATGAGTCCTGAATTTCGGGCAGATCATCATGTAATTGACCTGCGAGCCTATTTCCTGCAATAGTTCCACGCAAAGCTCCGCAAGTATGGAATTCGTCAAGTTTCCGTGAAGAACCGACATCGTCGTGGTTTGAGTGCAAAGGGTCAGTCAGGGGCTGATTCAGGTGCTGTCGTAGTCCGATCGAGGAGTATGAATCATAATGCTCAACTGTACGAGTCCATATCAGGACTGAATGCCAACATTTATGGCCCTCGAATCATCTTGAGTTTCGCGAATAGTCATTCAAGAGTCGGAAATTCCGCGCTCAATTCTTTGCATTGCCGTGTCACTGACTGCTCTTTTGTTTTGGTATCTTCAATAAGAGACACTGGTTTACTCTGAAATTTAACCCACATCCAGCTCCGAATGCAAGATTATTCTTTCTCGAGTCACCGCGGCGGCATTGTGTGGTCCTATTGTGTGCACTTTGAGCTGACGCGACTGTCACGTGACGGTTGACCTTGTTTCTTACCAATTCGCCGATGCCGATGGAGTACTCGCCGACGCGGATTCAATGCTCTTTTTTCCACGACGGCCGTGCATGGGATTCATTGCAACGGTTCACACAAATCCGGGCCCCGATAACCTGTCTTAAAGGCTACACTTTACTCGTCTTTGCTGGTCATTCATGGCTGTAGCTCTCCCCGCACCATTCTCCGAGATCCCTCGCGAGCCACTGCTCTTTGGGCCTTCTCCCGTCCATCTCCTCGACCGCAGGACAGCTGACTTGGGTGGGAAGGTCAAGATCTGGGCGAAACGCGAAGACTGTAACTCGGCCCTTGCGTTCGGCGGCAACAAGACGCGTAAACTCGAGTATCTCATTGCTGAAGCCCTCGCGCAATCTTGGTCGCAGAGCAGGAGGCGCAGTTGGGTGTCTTCTTCGACACCGTTCTCGTGTGTGCCGTCAGTGGCTCCACACAGGCGGGGATGATCGCAGGGTTCAAGCTCCTCGAGAAGACAGGGGGGCGAACGCGCAAGGTTATCGGCATCGACGCGTCCGCGAGGCCTGCGGAAACGCGCGCGCAGGTGCTCCGGATCGCACGCTTCACCGCTGCGCGAATTGGTTTGGCTGAAGAGGATATCACCGAAACGGACGTCATTCTCGACGAGCGATACCACGCGGGGTGTTATGGTATTCCAGACAAGCGGACGGTGGAGGCGATCAAGTACGGTGCGTCGATGGACGCGTTCATTACGGACCCGGTGTATGAGGGGAAGAGCCTGGCTGGAATGATCGACATGATCAGCAAGGGAGAAATTGCTGGCGGGAACGTGCTTTACGCTCATCTCGGGGGACAGTTGGCGTTGAATGCTTATTCGGGCATGGACGCGGTAGTGGGCGTATAATTTGTTTGTTTTGTATTCTTTCGCATGCGATTGTACGACTTACCACGCGAGTGAGAAATCGTTGTGTCACCGATGTTATTTTCCCTATATCAAAATATGAAATGTTTTGCAGTGGACACCGTTCCGTTTTCTGACGTACCATTCGAACTTGCTAGGGAAAAAAGATATAAGACAGACCGCGAAAATACGGGTTCCTCCGTTGTTTGTCACGTCACTGGAAAAGCTGTGAATTCATGACAACCGTTCCCCGCTACAACCCGGAGCTGTAGCGAGTCAATAGAGGAATCGAAGCTGCACCATCCTCCTCCGACGCGGCGGAATAAGGCGCACATTTGAAAATTGGCCGCAAGACACGGCTTACCGCGACAACCGCAACAGTGAGAAGCGCCACGATCTGGTCCATCTCGAGGACAGAGATTCGGCTCGGGGTAGTATCCAATCTGCGGGAAGAAGGCGAGAAGATACATCGGCCACCAGAACACCACCCAGCCGAGGAACCGCATGGCTTCAAGGGCCACAGGGCCGAACAAGACCCATAGCGGCAGGCCGGCTACTGTTATTGCAACCTTTTCGAAAGCGGATTTCAGGCTGCGGTCCATGACCAGAGTGATCAAGAACACAGCCAGGAGCAGCACCCCACGGATCATCGCCGTCCACTTCCAGAGCTCCAGATTTGAGTAGACCCCGCTGAATAAGCCTATCATCCAACTCGGGCAGTCTGCAAGGTGAATGATACCCTCGTCTTCGGAGTGAATGCCAGCCTGAGGGTGCAGGTGGCACCAGGGAACGGGCGCGTCCGGGAGATGACCTGGTGCGCGTGGAAGGTGAAGACCGAGGCGACAAGGGCGGAAACAAGGATATTATGGCCGTCCGAAGCCGAACGCGATTGTGATGGTCCAGAGGGAGAAGCCGGTTCCGAGTGATACAACACGCTTTGCACAGAGCAGGACCGGTTACAAGACCGACTCACCCACTTTATCCCTAAGCCGCGCAATCGGTACTGGCTTGGCTACGAGGTCGATCGCGGCGGTAATGATGTAGAATAAGATCATGAGAACTCCAGAAGCAGATTGCTTTGAAAGATCGAAGTTGAAGATGCTGCATGAGACTGGTGTAGTCTAGGACCATTCGTCAGTGGCTCGAGTCTGGAGTCTGGAGGGTCAGGAGGATGTACTGACTGACGATGGTGGTTAACACAAAGAGCGGTATGAATATTGAAAGGCAAAATGGATGTCGTGCCTTGTCAACGTCGAATGTCAGGTTCCGTCATGAGATCCTGTGGCATCGCCATATAATAGTCTTACACCTTCGCTGCCCATGCTGTGTCGAGCTCCTCCCATAGGCACGACGAAAGACGACACCCGCCGGGCATGTCCGGGCATACCACCCTGAGCGCCGAGAAGGCAGGTGTAACGTCGATTGCGTCGCGTAGGCGCCTCAGTTTCAAAGGAATGAATAAAATGGAAACAAAGCGAATGTGGGGAGACGGGAAAGGCTTGTACATGAGATAGCCAAACGTACATAGGTACACAGTCGTGACGCCGACGACGAGAGGCGGCCAAATTCGGAGGACAGCGAGCAGGGCGCGATGGATGGTGCGATGAAATGAGTTCATAAATTATGCCATAAGTAGTAGACAGAGAGAGGTGCATACTATACGGGTGGGTGGTGTACAGAGATACATGCACAGTGCATGGCGGCGAGGTGGTCTGTACGCAAGAGAAATGCGGTCTCTGCACAGGGAAAAATAGGGGTCTGGGGGGAGGAAGGGTGGTACGCACCTGGAACAAATTGATGGCGGGGCAAGAACTCTATGCGCCAAATGCGGCCGGAGCGCTTGGGGACGTAGACGATGTCGAGGGCGGTGACTGAGGGATCAGTACGCGAAGCAGAAGGGAGTAGGGATGTGAGAAGAGGGGGAGATTGAAGGAAATGGAAAGCAAAGGGACGAGAAAAGGAAAGCAGACGCACCGCTTATGGTGCTCGGTGTTGGTGACCGAGTCGCGGATGACGTTCTCGAGTAAGATCTTGAGCACGCCGCGCCTCTGCTCGTAGATGAGGCGCAGGATACGCTTCACGCCCGGCGCGGGAGGCGGCGGATCGCGGGCTGCACATAGTGTGGGCGGGCACATGAGCATCTCCTAGCTCGCCTTGGAGTTGTCGTGGAGAATCTTGCGGTGGCGCTTGGCTCAGCCCTTACCGAGACCCTGGACGACCACGACTCGATGAACGGGACTCGGGAAGGGATTCGAGAGGGGGCCGAGCTTGCCAAAATTTCTGCGTTATGCGAGTGTTGGGAGGTAGAGAGATTCGAAGTCTTGAGCTGGAGCCTGGACAGAGCAAGGCAAGAGCAAGGACAGAGACAAAAGAAGGTGACGTGACGCGGACCATGATGCGTGACTGCGTGACCGCCCCTTTCTGTTCCTCGTCCAGCTGCGAGGTCACCTATTCAGATCCATGCCATTGAGTGCTTGGTTTTACAGGTGGCCTTGATGAAGAAGTTAACAATAACTGGATCGCGATAACTGACTCGAGGTCCTGTTCTCTGGGGGCTGGCATTGAAATCTCACGGCGCGCCGTCGGCCCTCTCAAGTAAGGCTCCAACCTTTTAGTTTTCGTTTACGAAGGCCTGTAAACTAAACGGTTACAAAATCCTAAACATTTACAAACGTTTGTAAACAGTTTAAAAACAAATATTTAACAAGATATATTTATTGGGTATGGAAGACCGCAGTTCTGACTTCAATGAAGAAACTGGTGGTCTCTCACCATTTGCGAATTCCACGCATAATTTCGGCAGCATGTTGGCCTGCATAGACCAGCGGGCTTCCCCGATGTAGAGGTAATGCCTTCGGGAAACTGAAGTCCGAGATGACCGGAGTTGCTATCGAACCGAGCGCGAGGCCATGCGCGGCACAAAACCAGCTTGGATTTGGTTTCAAATTGAATTCCCAGGCATAGGTACATAGTTTCTGAGTGAAACCATACAGTGAATTAATATACATAGCCAGTTGAAAATGCCTTCAAATATTACCTTTTAAACCATTTATAAACTGTTTGCAAAATGTTTACCGAGGGCCGTAAACTAAAAGGATTATTAATCCATTTACAAACGTTTACAAAAGTTTGAAAATGAAAACGGTTGGAGCCTTACTCTCAAGCCCCTGCTCCAAACGGCGTTTGCAGGAGGCCCTGTACACCCTCGAACGATTGTATAAATGGCAAATGCTCTATCCCTAGAGCTGTGGAGTGACAGGAGCTTCCTTTCGTGTATTGACACCTATACCCTATGCATCGCTACGGTGTTCGCTCTCTTCTTCAGCGTTCTCTTCAACTTCGTCATACCGGTCAACGCTGACCCCGTCGCTGCTCTTGGCGGAAGTTTCTCCATAATCTGCTATCTATTGCTCAAGTGCGTAGAAAAGCGCGCATTGACGGGTTTGGACCTAATCTCGTCGCCACTGCTTCTATAAGGCGGAAATGCAGCGGTAGATATGGTGCTGATTTTGAGCGAAACTTGGGGTACGTTACAGGTCAATCACCGTTCATGGATCCTTATCGCTGGCTTCTAGTGCTGTCCTTCCATTTCTATGAGACCTACTTCTAGAGAATAATGACGAGGATGAGCTCTTTTCCGACAAGAGCCACGGAGACCTCGAATGAGGGCGGGACTCGACTGTCTGAACCCTTAGACAGCTATATGGTACGTATTTTGATGTATGATTCAGTTAAGCAGGAAAGATTGGGCAGAAGCGTGTGTGCATTGCCGCCGAGTTACATTGCTGGCAATATCGCATGTTGATTGAAGTCTGAAACAACCCAACCTCATTCGACACATCAGTGAGCATGCGAATCGCGATGCTCTTGGGAATTTTGTTGCGATCCAGGCCATAGATCGGGAACATGGCGGTTTAACAAGAAGGTGCCTCGTTTCCGCCTCATGCATGCTTTTAAATCTCCGATCACTTCCGGCAGTGCGAGTGCTTTCAGACTACTCCTAGGCTAGCCCATGGTGTGGCCCGTCAATGGGTTGTTGGAAATTGTATTGCGAGATGGAGTGAAACTGACCATCTTCTAATTCAATGCATCAATCCACGGCGTAGATGGGCGAAAATACCAGAATAAGCGCACCTCGTGGTCTGCGCGAACAAACTTCGTCATGTATTCGTCACAACTACAGACAACGTTGTCCAGAGCGACTCGTGCTTCTCGGACTTCCGAAGATATAAAACCTCAGATCGTCTTTGTACAGTCTCCAGTTTACGACCATGAGGCCCACCGTGTGCACTGCTACTGCCCTTCTCAACCTGACGTTTTTTATGTCCAGTATGGCTATTATGCTCTGATGACAGGAATCAAACTCAGCTCACCCCTGGAAGCATACGCGCAGACCGTGACGTTGTACGACCTCTCTGAGAGTCCCCTGCCATCCCAGACAGTGGTTTATGACGCTAGTTTCTCCATCTCCGCCGGGGGCACAAACTCCAACGGGGGAACAACATATGTCGAAATCATCGGGATATCCTCTTTCGTAGAAGAAGAGCCGAGCACAACGTTCACCGTATTCAGTGCCCCCACAACCATCACAGGTTGGTCTGATGTGGGCCCAGCATCATGCCATCCGCTGACCGTTTGGAATCGTGCTCGTATCGGCAAACACATTTGTCCAGGACGCGTCCGGTCAAGCTGGGACCCTCGAGTTTTTTTGGCGCGGGCACCCAAACCGCTGTTCAGACGTGTCAATTCGGTGCAGATGGTGGCGGTACATGTGTGGATATGTTTATTGGGCCCCAGGAGAGTGAAGTACTGTCGGAGTCGGGCAGCGTCGTCCCATTCTACACTCTTACGGCCCCAACACCCTCATCGTCTCGCAGTAGTGCAGTATTGGGCAGTCCCTTCATGCCCTGGAGTGCCTTGGCGGTTGTCATAGTTGTGTTGCACGCTCTGTAGGCCGACACGACTGCGCTACGCGGAACACATGTAATTCCATCAAATATCTAGATGAAGACAAGGGAGAGACCAGTTTCACAGGTGCGGTATATCAATCTGGTGTAGACTCACCCAAATTCCAAACTAAAACAACATAGCCGATGAATGAAGCAAGATGGTGACGGAGGAAGACAAGAAGGAGAAGTTCTGCCGCTGTGCCCTGTCGCAATCCAAATAGAGCTCAAGATCGCGGCGGAAGCACGAAATAGCAGTAAAAAAGGGACAAAGACGTTAGTACCAGTCTAAGTGGACTCCTGCTTAATGACCTCCGTCAACCTCCACCCTGAACAGCCTTTCGAGAACTCGATATACTGAGTAGAGCTTAGACTCTCCTCGGCCACTGCACCATCTCTGAAATGACAGCGTCGCTGATGTTTCACCGGGAAGATAGAAGTGAGCATTTTTTGGATAGAATCCTGTCTTCTTCTGGAGCCAACGCGCACCAGGAACGGGCCGAATTTTGGCCGGTGATGCCGGTAAATAGTCCCCATCCCTCTTGAAGCGCAATATTCCAAAAAATATTTGATGCACTTTAAAGTGCACAGGCGTACTCTTCATGTTAACGGTTCAGCTCATGTTTTTTTCGTCCAGAAATACATCGTTGAGGAATATCGTCCCTTTCCCGTCATTAGGATTCGTAATATGTTCTATTATGTCGGAAAAAACCCAAATAACTTGCAACGGCTTGATTCTGCTTGAGACCTTGAGACGGCTTGCAACTAGTTGCAAGCCACTCAGCCAACGGCTTCAAGGCGTCTCAAGGCGTGTCAACACGTCTCAAGGCAGGGGGGGAGTTCCAAATAATCTCAAAGCAACCCAAGGCACCCAGGCCCAGGCAGTCTACAGCAGACTTCAGATGCCTTAGATATTATTTTCTGACTCTGAGAGCCTCATTAGTCGATGTTATTAACACGTAGGTACATATCCTCGTCGATACAATCTATAATATAATACATGTCTGCGCGCGTACCAAAAATCGGGCATAACAATGCACCACGTTCAATATGCTCGAGCGCAACAAAAATGCATGACTGCGCTGCAACTTGCTGTCGGATGGGGCAATCGGTGTGAGTCTGGGGCTGCCAGTTGGTCGTGTTGAATGGGCGAATCATTGCCAAATCGAGCTTGAGACTGCCAGGGAGATGGCAGCGGAAGACTAGTCGGAGTTGGCCGAAGCCGACTGCATCTCCATCTGTTTCGTAGATGACAGAATCGAAACGAGGAGCACCGTGGAACTCGGGGTTGCTTTGCACGATGTTGCGTGCACTTCTCCAATTCACCCTGGATTGCCTCCAACTCCCAATCGAGTACTCAAAGTATTCGTCCTTGCAGAGAACGCCCCCGCCGACGTAGTAGGAGATAGATTTCTTGTCAATGTATATCCGAGCTTGTACGTACACATAATAGATAAAATGAATTCTGTACTTTGAAGTTACAAGATTATCAACGACGCGTTGCACGGCATCCAGGTTCCGAGGACACCTCCAAGTCGGAGACGGGCGCCGTATCAGGGGGTGTACGCTTCGGGGGCTGGGGTAGGGTCAGTTCAGAGGTGAAGTTGACGTCGTTTGCTGAGTTGCGGAGCCGTTTTGGGCGAAGTGGAGTGCGATGATGTCACTTTCGGCACGGCGCTATATCAACCACTTCGACGTGACTCTGTGACTCCACCTCTCTTTCTTCCCTCCCACCACCATCCCCCCTCGTCCCTTCACCACGCACAGGTCTGTTCTGGTCCTTCCCATTACCAACCTGCTTATGCCTTCACATAGCTCAACACGACTGTTCTGCGGGTCAACCCGATCAGAGGTACGTCACTTTCCCCAACGTCCGAAATTTCTCTGACTTATTTATGCTCTTTGCACAGGCTGCCGTGTCATCTCGAGGTACGCCAACATGCCAACCTTATTTCTCTTATGCCTGACTGCTGTCTTACAGGCAGCACTTCGACTCGGCACGATGGTTCATTACATGTGTGTCGCACATCAACTTTGCCCTATCTACATACTGACTTAATGTTAAAGGTCTTTTTCTCTTCTATACACTTCCTCTCCTCCCTCGTGCCTCCTATCTGTGCCCATGTAGTACTAAATATGCGAATACAATATTTTTTTTTCCATTTCTTTGCCGTGATTTGAGTGCATGGGACAGTGGGGCAGCGGCGAGATGCCCTGTTATTTGAGGAGTGGTTTGAGGCGTCTTGAGACGCGTTGTAAGCCAATTTGGCACCCCAGTGCCTTGAGACACCTTGAGACCCACACCGCGGCTCTCAAGGCATCGCAAAAACCTAACCTATGTGTTGCAAACCACGATTACCAAATCAGCTTGAGACGCCTTGCAACATGTTGCAAGGCGTCTAAACACATTCGGGATTTTTCCGACATACGTCTACTTTTGTATCAGCATGTCCGCACTGCGAGCATACTGGAACTTTACCCCTTGAAAAGTAACAGATGAGCTAAGTGAAACGCTGCTTTGTGTGGGATTGACGAGCTTCGACACTTGTGCATTCAGCAATACATCGAGATTTGGTCGCTGAATAGTTTTTGGCTTTAAATATCTCGTCGCGGACAGACTGTGCTCTCCATGGCCAATTGTATACTGCAGCCAGCCTGACTTTGCTTTCAAACATATAGTGAGAGTGACGAGCTGGTAATCATACCGATTCCCAGTGGTTTTCCAGAGTTCATGTCTAAATTAAACGGAAAATCGTCTGGAAGCTCGTTCGTCGTTTGAATCACACATTTCTCGAACTCCGATCAAAGGAAGCCGCTGAGGCTGACCGAGATTGGGCCCGTGTGTGTCGTGGAAAGCGGGGTTAAATTGGCCCTATATAACGTGATAATCCGCTGGTGGGTCCAGTTTTCGCTCTGGTGGTGTTAGTGGATGCAAAAAATGCACTATTGAGTGCATACATTTAGGAAATAAGGGAATATCCGATTCCTAGCCCACCCTTCGTCTCCCGTCACGATCGAAGTCTTCTGCTGCAACACGGGTGTACGCCATGCCATCTTGTCTTGATTAATTAATATGTCGGATGCTGGGTGAAGAAAAACCCCACTGTGCGAGCTACATCCCCCAAGTAAGTACCTTCAAATACCTTATTATTAAACCCACGTTACATGGCGTTACACGCTTTCACTCGCCTCGCAGGTAATCAAAGACATTGTCGTCTGTGGTGTAATCTATTAACTGGCATATCCGGAGTCTGGAATTGGGGTACTCCAGCTGTACGGCTGCCAGTGTTCGAGATTCTGTTCGACAAGAACGGGATTTGTGCGTCGAGAACTCCCTGGTTTCTGTTCCGAATGAGTGGCGGCATATCGAGCAGGTCGAAAGGCGCTTACAAGGGTCCGGCTTCAATCACCAGCACAGATACGCTTGGGTTCTCCGTTAAACAGCTTGCACCGACATTGCCCGCCGTCCCACCTGAAATAAGTTTGATTTTGAGAACCAATGTTAAGCTGCATAGACATATCTCCAACAACGATGACGAAATCATATTGCAGACTGGGGAGGTCAGCGACATCCTCCTCAGCTTACAAAAGCCGACACGGCTGAAGAACGATATAATCGTCTATGCCGGGGCAAGCATCGTTGATGGACCTCAGATGTTCAAAACCAGCGTATAGAGTTTTCAAATCAATCAGGTGATATGTTCTTCGCTCGAAGCCGTAAAGGTTGTACGAAAGTCGTGCCTAGGTGTCAGCCCAAGGCGACTTGGTTCTATGCGTTTCCTAAATAAAGAAGGAGCTTCCGTAACTTCTGTTCAACTTACGTTTCGACCCTACTGGTCTCACGGTTTCTCTAACGGACTGCTCCCGTATTAGTTGTCAACCCTCTTAGATTACATCAATACTCTCACTACGGACATTAAAATTTGCCAGAAGGGTCAAAAAGTACATTAAGGCCCTGCCCGCTCCGGTTTCAAGCAAATGTTCTGGCTGTCCCCTGTCAGTGGTCACCTAAGGAGCTCCATTACATAATGCCGCCGAATCTGTCATTCCGCGGCTCTTATTTTCCCGCAAATGGCCTCAGATTGCCGAGGGTTAAAACGGATATCCGCTCGGAAATTCTTTCAAGTCCAGGTTCGGGACCCCCCTCTATATTTGGAACAAGGTGCGCTCAGCCTTGAAATTCCGACACAGGGTCAGAAAAGTGAATTAACACCCTCCGACCCCCACTGACCATCTTACTCAATCTGTGGCAGAAATTCACATCTCAAATCGATTCAGACCACACGTGGATCTTTTGGAGCTCACCCACACTACCGAAGAAAAATCTATTCCCCATCCGTCTACAAGGCTTTTTGAAGGCAAAAGAGACCCTATTGTCAGTTGGAAGTAACTGCCTGTGGGAACAATGCTGTCAATGTCTTCCAAATCGGGTAATTATCATCAAACTCCGAGAAATTGACTCTCAGAGCACAAACTGGCAGTGGAATGATACTTTTAGGGTACTTCAAGCATGTTTGAAACTTATCTGAAATGTAGGCCAAAAAGCTTTCTAAGGCCCCGGGGAGACCATTCCCCAACCCTCTCCCCTACTTACCCGTTGTCGGATTTTCGGCCATTGATTCCGCCTTCGTGACGTCTTTGCCTTGGCGGTAAGCAACGTCATAAGTCTTGGATTTTTCATCACGTTAAGATTTTTTGATGTTTCAATGAGTTGGCTTCGGTCAACAGCGCCAGGACCCGTGATAATCCCTTTGGAGGCTAGTCCCAAAGTTGGCCGATCCGCCGATTTTTCCTCGGCAAGATTTCCAGATTGGACGGGTTTTGTCCGGACAGGACCTAGCCCAAAAGGGTAATTTTGGGTTCCCATGGCCTCAAAATCGTCAAAATTTCTCAAACTCTGTATTCAATCTGCACTGTTTCATGCTATTTCGAGCAATTTTACGCCTTCCGCACCGCTGGAAATGCCGAATCTGGTGGTTCCTATTTGGAAGCGTACCGTGCCTCCCGTTTGTATGGTTTTCCCTTCACTTACTTTGCCTTCCGAAACGTACACCCCGCCCCTTCACGAATTCTTAAATGTACGACTAATGTTGTCCTTGAGTATAGCACTTTATCTGCTGTGCAGTAGGTTCTCAGTGTAGCGCATCGGCGTTTATGTATTCGTACCCCTGAGAGTCCGGAAACCATATCAAATTCCGTCATCTGTCAATCAGCTTTGCCGGAGGATCTTCCGCAATTTATTTATTTATTTTACTTCGAAGCATAAAAGACATTCACAGCAAGGAGTCAGCAACTTCGAAACTCGCACTTCATGGAGGGGATGCGAGTGGTCGAGCAGCCGCTTGTACAGTTTGAAGCCTCTTCTTTTCTGACTTCAAGTGGCGTTGGATGTCTTTGGGCGGGTCTTCACCAAGACTAATGGGGTCTTGGAGTCTTTCCCAAGACGTATGTCTTTTTGCCTACGACTTCGTACCTAGCTTAGCTAAAAGACGCGCGTCTTTTTAAAAATCACGTCCTTGGAGTCTTGCCAAAGACGCCAAAGCAAGACATGTGCTAGGTTCTAGCAGCATTTCCATTTCGTTAACCGGTACCTTCCCCTTCCACCTGTTCTCAGTTAACAAAACTTCGGTGACGATGCGGTTCTCCCCAAACTCTGCGCACAAAAAACGTACAAAGTTCAAACGCACATCGTGGTGGGAAGAATTTCACGACCCGAGCATTTGTGAGAAGAGTGAAGGGGGTAAGTGCGGCTGCGCGCCGCGGGGGGTGGATATCCCGTCGAATGATCCGACTGAAGCCTTTGCCTCCGCGCATGCACGACGCTGCGGTGTCGCACCTGAAGAGGAAGGACCTTGATCGTGAAGGACACGTGGGCCGTGCCACTGGTGGCTTTTCCTGGTTTTTCTTCACTCTTTAGTAGTCTCTCTAGTCAGACCATATATCAATATTCAGATTCCTCCATGCCTGCTCATCGCGTAGATTAATTTCTTTCTCGCAATTTTCAGGGAAAGGGAGAATTTGACGGAAACTCAGCGGTATAGTAAACCGGCTGGCCTCGCCCGCGTGTCGCAATGAGGTTAGCTCGATCATCTGCATGATAAAATACATATCTGCATCGCGCATCGCCCCCCTTCCAGTGAGAGGCGGCGAGACGCGCGTGTGGCGCGCTGGTGTATTTCCTATTGTCAGGCAGATGCGGATGGGCATCACTACCTTTCAGAGAGCTGTCGCCTCTTGTCACACTGCCTGATGCGTTCCACTGTCTATCTCTTTGCCGACAAAGTTGCCGACCCTGTGGCACATCTTAGGGGTGGGTTTTCTTTTGGCATCAAACTCAACAATTTGTTAGGGAATCAAACTGTCCGTAATGCGGGTATGGCATAAAAGATATTAAAAATTGGCGAGTCACTAATCCACGCGAGAATTGTACCTGCCTGTTACGACTTCAACTGAATGTTCCTGGGGCATTGACTCTCATCATTTCTTTTCGTTCAAATTGATTGTTTACCCTACAACTGCGCCAAAAGCAGGCTGCAGCTCTGCATAAGACCCGCTCTATGAAAATCCGTCTCAAAACGGCAATACCTTCAAGTAGGACTCTCCCAGACAGAACGGGCAGAACGGCTTTTACGGCACATATCGCCTCGTCATCTTACGGCATAAGGGGATGTTTTGGTGTTTTAGATACAACTCTGACACCATTGTATAAAGGCAGCGACAGATCTACATCCTCATTCCCCAGTTTTTGCCACCGTCATGCCTGGAGTTAGTCCCCAGGAAGAAATCCTCGCCAAGTTCTTTCTCGGCCCATGGGTAGGTAGTGATGTTCCGGGCCCGGCCTGGCCTGAATACCCGGGCTTGGGCCTGGCTTGAGCGGGCCTGGGCTTGAGATTCTCCAAGCCCAAGCCCAAGCCCGGTGAGGCCCGAGCCAGGCCCGAAGCCCGGGCCTGAGCCTGGGCTTCACTGTACAATTTTACAGTGCATTCTGCTGGCATTCTGGGTGTTGCATGATATTAAGTAAAGCCTTAAACATTATATAAGAACTGAAAATTTAAGCAACCTTTACCCAGATGATCATCAATAAAAAAATACTAACTTTCTAACCACCTCGTCACAACATGTCACACTGCATCCATCACATATAAGCCTTCGGCATCCGCGGCATGTTCAAGACCATGATCCTACCGTTGGAGGGACTTCAGTTGAAGGTTCAAAGGGTTTTTTATCTTATGCTGAAGCTTGACCTGACATTGATCCTGGGTGGTGCTCAAGCCCGGGCCTGAGCCCTGGGCTTGGGCTTGAACTTGTTGAGGCCCGAGCCCGAAGCCCGCTCAAGCCCGCTGCCGGGCCTGGCCGGGCTTGGGCTTCATCGGGCCGGGCCTGGCGGGCCTCGGGCTTGAAGCCCGGCCCTGAGCATCACTATGGGTAGGCTTTAATCTCTCAAATTCCTAACAGCGAAACTGACGCGAAACGGCCAGCTCATCGGTTCATGCCTTGAACTTCTTCTTATGGGTATTCTGTCCTGCCAGGTGGGTCCTGTTCGCCGTACGGCCTCCTTCGACTCCTAACTATAAACAGTTCGTCAACTACTACAACTGGTACCCGGATGATAGCCGACGCCTTCGGATTGCTGTCGCAATTCTCTGCATCTTGAACGTGCTGAAATCCGCCGAATGTTTGTGTGTACTTTCTTGGCTTCCTTCGGGCGCCTCTCATACATTTCAGCGCCTCTTTGTGGATCTTTTTGATCAACCATTTCGGAGATATACAGTACGACCTCCAGCTCAGCGCCACGGCATGGTGGGATACCGCCAATCCACTAATGGTACCCGATTTTTGACTTTCGCTCTCATCGACGTACTCACTTGCAGTCAATTTTCCTTGTAGGTAGCAATCCTTGACTTCTACGTGCAATGTTATTTCTGCACTCGTCTCTGGGCCGTCTCCAAGAGGTGGTGGGTAGTGACGCCTATTTTCACTTTGTTTGTCTTTGCTCTGTTGTCGATGGTTCTTGGGGTATGCCATCGTATCCATCGTCGAATGCAATAGGTTTTGATAACTGTCGCAGACATACTATATTGCGACCTTACAGGAGCAGCAGGTCACAGACTGGTGTAAGCGTTTACCGACACCCATATGGATGCGGCGCTGATACCTGTTGCAGTTGCTGCACATCTCAGTTCTGTATTCGGTAAGTGCCATCCTGGTGTGGGTTAGACTGCTGTGGATTCAAACTATCGCCAATCTATAGCCGGGGACCTCATCCTATCTGTGACGACGGCGTACTTCCTGATCAAAACCAAAAATAATGTCCTCAGCACCCAAACTGCAGAACTCATTCATTCTCTCATACCTCTCACCTTTCAAACTGCCACTCCAGCCGCCGTCGTGTGAGTCCTTCATCGTCCGTACCAGCCCGACCGGCCCTGACAAAATTATACGTCACACTAGCGCCATGTTCAACCTCATCTTCTCCCAAATGTACCGCACTAACCAACCACTGCTTGGATACGTCGAAATCGCATTCAACCAAGTGCTACCAAAGGTGTATGCCATTTCGATGATGTACACGCTCAACGCGCGCCGTGCGATACGGAGCCGCGTGTCAGGCAGCCGAAACGGAAGCAGCAGCGACGGGCCATCAATGGGCGGGCGGGTGCTGTGAAGCTTCGAGTCCTTTAGGAGTGAAGCACACAATAAGTCAGAAGCTCAGAGGAGGGGGACAAAGAGAACGGAGGTAAGTGCTCTTTGTTCAAGGGAAGTATTCTACTGTAGGCTATTTCTACGGGTGCTTAAATAGACTACAAGTAACTACGGAATGAGTCAGTATAACTACGGAATCACAACGGACTACGTATCAAGACTACGGCGTAAGTAAACGGCTGCGAGAGGACGACTGCGGCGGCCCGAGTACCGGAACCTTACACTCGCCCTCCGAAAATTGGCCACAATTATCTACTAACTATAGAGAGAAAAGAAAAGGAAAGAGGAAACGAACAGAGACAGACACAGACAGAAACATATATCTAAGGTTGGCGGGCTGCCAGCATCTCTTTAATCGGTAGAAAGACTCCGGAGATACGCATAGCGGTCCTCTAAAACAGTTGCGGCTCCACTGCGAATCTTGGGAGCAGGAGCTTCGTGAAGCGATGGACAATTGTGCTTAGAATGTCCAATCTCACGGCAATAGAAGCAACGGTTTTCGACGCGGAATTGATCGCGCTCTTCTGGAGTTAGCCGCGATTTCTTGGAAGCGGCGTTCGATGACACACCAGAAGCAGGAGATTTAACAGAGGGTTGAAAACCAGCCTTTGAAGAAGCTTCAGTAGCACGTTTAGCGGCTTCGATGCGCCGAATAGTCTCGGCCACCTCATATCCCTTAGCTGCATTTTCGAGAGCAGACAAGGAAGAGGTCTCGAAGTCAAAGCCAGCATCGGCCCATTTAAGACGGAGATAACTCAGAGCACCGTCCCAAACGATCTGAACCATCTGGCGATCAGAAACATCACCGAGGCGCTTGGAAAGCCGAGTGATACGACGGATAAAGTTGCGCACTTTCTCGTCGTCACGCTGTCGTGCAGACAGAAGATCACGACGCATATTACGACGAATCTCGACGGGGAAGCAGTATTCAAAAAGTCCGGAGTATATTTGTTTCATCTTGAAAGAGCCGTGATCCGTGGCAACAAAGTCCATGAAATACTCGGATGCAGACCCAGAAACAAATGCGGCGATGAGACGAACAGCCCAGCGAGTCGGAATGGAGTTAAAGTCGATCCAGGTGTCGACTTCGTAAGTCCATTGCTCAAATTTGTCGAAATCAGCCGTGCCGTCATAGATGAAGGGAGCCTTGATTTTAACGGAGCGCAGAAGCTTCGTTAGATTCTTGGAGCGATCCTCTTTGCGTTTCTTAGAAGCCCTCTTTTTGCTCAAGGCACGCGCCGAGGCGGAAGCAGGAGGCGTTGAATCACTGAAAGATTCACCAGATGACGAGGAGTCAGAACTCTCGGAAGGCGACGAAGAATCAGAAGAGCTCGACGAGGAGCTAGGAGGATCCGGTGGGGCACTCGACATGGCACGATAAAAGTAACCGCCCCGTGGAACGGAATCCTCGCGATTGAAGGTGGATGTAGAAGATGAGCCACGCGCTGTGTGGTCTTGATTACCAGGAGCCTTCGGAGCCGGTTTGCCGGAGCCGCGTGCCTTCTGGCTTGACTTGCGACTCTTGCTGCGCGACCTCTGGCGACGTTTCCCGGCTTTCTTGGACGAAGATGGTGTCGGCCCTTCAATATCACTTTCTTGCACCTCTACAATGACCGCGCAGGACCGAATACTCTTGGCGGGAGGTTGGTAGATAACCACTTGGCTCGAAGATTGGTCTGAGTCGGAATCAGCACCTGAAAAATCTTCGACAGATGCTAGTTCTTGGGTTGAATCTTGCCCTGTATCGATACTCTGCCTGAACCAGAGAGGGAAGAATCTCGGAGAAGTTTCAATACCAACAGCATTCACGGAGGAATGGGTGCGTTTTGCAAATCTTTTCGGCGAAACAAATTGATTCACGATGTCTTCAGGAACATGGTAAATAGTATCTGCTCCAGACCCGAAACTAGGCAGGGATACCGAGCCGGTGCCGGCCACAATGACACGTCTGTCACCGCCCGCTGTCACCACAGAAGAGTTGTCTGGCACAGGGATCACAGTACTGGCCGCGACAGGAACAGAAGCAGAAGCAGAAGGAGCTTGTACACAGCTCGACAGAAGTCCGGTCTCATGATGAGACGAGGTAAATCCAATTACCGTGAAAGGCAATGAGGCGTTGTCCGGCTCAGGTATCACAGAGCTGACCGCGACAAATTCCAGGGCATCTCGAAGGCCTGGGGAAACTCCAGTCTCATCTCGAGACAAGGATTCAATTGCCATACAAGGCAATGAGGTGCGTGGAATTGCGATGGAACGCGAATTCGAAACTGATTGCAAAAAATCAGGTTCATTGCGCCCTCCGGCCGGGCTAATACCCATGGCCTTGGGCGAGCCACCGCTCCAGCCCTTCATTGAGTCACTGCTCAAGACATCTGCAGAGTCATTGCTCGACGCGACTGCCGCGCTTTCGCTAGCGGCCTCCTCAGAGGACTCGGTTCCGGACCAGTACGATTCGGTATCCAGGTCCCCGTGCGGTATCGCATCCGCATCGGCTGCCTCTAGGTGAAGAGAGCGACGACGACTGGGCGTCGGAGGTGGAGCCTCGTAGGTAGCTCTACGAGTCGAAACCATGTCAATGAATGAATGCAAAAAAAATTGGTGGATGCCGTATCGGGTGATCAAGCCGTCGGCGAGCGAGATGAACGCAGAGCTGAGTGACCGTTCAAAAAAGTGTGAAGCTTCGAGTCCTTTAGGAGTGAAGCACACAATAAGTCAGAAGCTCAGAGGAGGGGGACAAAGAGAACGGAGGTAAGTGCTCTTTGTTCAAGGGAAGTATTCTACTGTAGGCTATTTCTACGGGTGCTTAAATAGACTACAAGTAACTACGGAATGAGTCAGTATAACTACGGAATCACAACGGACTACGTATCAAGACTACGGCGTAAGTAAACGGCTGCGAGAGGACGACTGCGGCGGCCCGAGTACCGGAACCTTACAGGTGCACCCGCGCCAAACCAACGTAGGCAGCTTTCTATACATATTTCTGCGACCTGTTGACTGTTGCGATGCTGCATTACAGGGCGATGTAGAACTGGGCCGGATTGAGGTGGTTACTCAGAGAGAGACTACACGGCATGTCGATGTAGGTGTTGGTGGTGCTGGTTTTCAATCAGTTCGTGGCCATGCTAAACTTGACTGTTTGGATCCAGGTCACTGACATGTTCGCCACGACACACTCAATCGAAGACGGCAAGCTCAAACTTTCAAGTCCGGACCAAAAGATTTACGGCGCCTCAGCGCAGTAAGCAGTGAGAGGTTGTTCGCAAAGAGCAAATGGTAATGTAGGATAGCTCGGTTACGAATTCAGGAATTAAATTATCCTCCGTTCATTTCTTGTCGGACCTGGACCTAAGTTGTGCAGAATAAGCTACGCAGGCCTTAATACGACCCAAAGATTCGTTCCGTGCCTTGCAATATACCGTGCTGACGTAGTTTGGACACTTACTGAGACTTCGTCGTATAATAGGCTTCTCGGTTAAAGACCGATCTCGGCCTGGTACAAACGCAAATGGAGGCGGCGTGTATTTCTTTTGCATCTTCGTCAATAATACTGTGGTTCGCCGATATGTAGCTCGGGAACTTGACCAAAGCCCTGTCAATGGTGGCGGAGGAGGAGGCGCCCGCGATGAAGTGGAGCGCCTGCTTTGAGGCCTAAGTTTTGGACACCAACCTGAGACGAAGAATACTTTCCAGCAAAAGTGTCGCCTGAGTTCCAAGCTCGGCCGTCTGTCCTATGAGTGTGACGCTGCAATCAACCGCCGATCCGCGTCAGCTGAAAAACGTCACAGCGCCGATCCAACGTCAGTGCAACGTCAAAGCATCACTTGCCCTAGAGATCGGCGGCCGATGACTCTTATGGCACCGACGCTCGTGCTCTGCTCTTGCTACGAAGGACATGTCAGAGGTATTTATTGAAGGCGGTACTGAATGCCACTGAGCTCTTCATCTTTACCGCTGCGCAGACCCATCTCGCGGCCAATCGCGCACTCAGCCACTGTTCTCTGTTCCGTGACGGTGTATCTATGCCGTTGTCACCGTATGGTCATTGGGCCGCGACACGACACGACATTCTGATCCCCGCTTCCCGCTGGCTCGCGAGACTCAAGAGGCTGACCTCATCGCTGCGGTTTGAATGCGACAACGTCGCGTACCCTGAACCCTGATTCCTACGCTTTACATTTTCCCAATCCGTCCCATCTATCTACTTTACGCGTACTAACCCGACGTGCTCACTGGTCAACGGCACACACGACACTACCATCGACTTTGCCGCCTTCCTCGAGTATTGGCTCCTCTCCCTTCTCACCGGCCCGCGCATCAACGACGGCGAAACGCTCATCCCTGTTGGAGTTCGAGACGGAGACGTATACGATTCAGAATGACGTGATTGCGGTTCTTCCCGGTATGCATCTCACTACCTTTGTACCTTGATCCAATGCACCTTTCCACCTCGCCTTTGTCGGGCTGGTCTGGCACTGATGAGTGCAATACCAATGCGGCGATTTTGCAGGCGGTGTCCCCCTCAACCTCCGCGACACGACCGACGACACGCTCTACACGCACTACTCGTCGCCCAGCACCGTGCAGGCCTGAGGAGTCTGGGGCGGAGGGGATGGGTGACGTTGGTTATTTCGAGTCCCTTCCCTTCTTTGCGTTTTGCTTTTCTTGCTTCCATCTCCCTACTCCTTTTCTGCTTCGTCGTCTCTCTCCTCCCTCGGATTCTCATCGTCCATCATTCGCTTTGTTTCCCCATTAATTTCCCTTTGTTCAATATGGATCTGTACAGTACTAACGCACACACATCGCCGTCTCCAAGGTCTTCTTGTTCGTCGTGTCGAAGACTGGGTTCAAAAACACCAAGCAACATCCCCGCGGACCGGGTCCCGCAGTTCAGCTTGATCAGTGTCGCGAGTGGGGCGCTAAGCGCGTGTCCTCCCTATTATTCCCATTTGCCTTCTCTTCTCGTTCAATCCATCTTGCCACATTCGATCGCCGAAGCGTTCACTTCCCCGCCTTGCATTCTCAATGCTCATCCCTCCCTGCGCCACTCTTTTACGGTAGATCAATGCATTATTTGACTAACACGCCTTACAGACGCAAACGCCAATACCCTACTTCACCGCGCCGCAGATCTGAACGACCAAAGACATACGTTGTCAACAGGATCATACCCTTTGCTCCGTGGTGAGTAATTGTTTTTTCCTCTCCATCACGTTTCATACGTAGCTGGAGAATGCGTTGTAAGATCACTTTTCCCTTGCTCTTTTGTTCATTCACTAATGCTATACCGTAATGGTGCTATTGAATATTTATGTGAATCCTTGTTTCCTACGATTGACATGTCTAACCCGAATTGAAACGCCGCCAGGTGACCAGGTCGATACTGGTAAGAATTTCGGGAGCGTCTCCGCGCATACACTCACGTCTTGGCAGAACTGTCTCATCCCCGCTACTTTTCGTGCACCGTCCCAAGGGCCTCGACATCGACGGTGCGTGTTCGTGCGTCCTTAGCTTCATCAACTCCATGATTTCGTCTCTACCATGCCACGTACGTACGGTTACTTCAAATTGGCGCTCGTTGCTGAAGTGTTGAAACTAGTACCACACGTCGGACACCGGGGGTAGCCAAATTTTATGGAGACACACCCAAGGCACACCAGGACCCAAAATGCCGTTGTGGAATACTATACGGGCGTAATCAAAATGATCCCGCTTTGGACCAGTGTCAAGTGTTCGGAGTTATTCCTGGTCATCTCCGACTCAGCTCCACTTAGACGTTTGTCTCAGAAACTCACTTCTTTGACAAGGATAATAAGGCCTAAACAGGCATGATTGAAGAACTGTTATTTCCGCCTGCCTCTTGCCATAGAACTAACTACCCATCCAAGCAGCAATGTTTCTCTTCAAACTGCTAGCGGCCTTGCAAGCCGTGATCTGCTGCCTTCCTGCTCTTGCCCACGGAGATCCCACCGACTGGGCCTCCCTCCACTGCCCCTCCAGCTCCGCGGACGGGCTCCCGACGCCGACGTACGGCTCCGACCAGATCGTCTTCACTGTCTGCACCGAGCTCAACATCAGCGCCCCGCTCATCGACGTCTACAACGCCATCCTAGACTTCCAGGCCTACCCTTCCTGGAACACATTTGTCTTCGCGGTCGACCTCCCATCCAACGTGACCACAACGCCCACAGACGACTACGTCGGCATGCCCATGACGTTTCACACCGCGGGCGTGCTTCCGCCTTCCAACACCACGAGCAACGAGGTGCTCACGGTGCTGGACTACGCGAACGCAGCCGGCTACTCGTTGTCCGCGTGGCGGAATGACGACGGCCTGGACGGCGTGGGATTGCGGGCCGAGCACCCGAGTGTCCTCGTTGACGTGGGCGGCGGCGTAACGCGCTACCTGTCGTTTGAGACGTACTATGTGGGCACGGAGACGGCCGTGGTTCTTCTGCTAAAGGGGAATTTGCAGACGGCGTTTGAGAAGCAGGGGACGGATCTGAAGGCGTATGTGGAGGGGAGCTAGGGTGGTACTGCTGGAGGTGTGCGAACTTGTAATGTGAAAGAGATTGGCTTCCAACCAATTTCATCGATGTGCCAGTCGAGATCAACAGGACACCACTTTAAGCCTCAGATTTGAGCAATTTTCTGCGTAGTTCAGGAAGGGTTGGGTGGCGTCCATGAAGAAAATGTTCTTCAAGTTTTCGGCCCTGTGATATGTGATCAAGTTCCAAAATACGTCACGTCAAGGGCCTGCGTGATGCGAGACTGACGAATTGATTGTAATACTACAGTATTTGCAACTGTCTATCCAGCCAAACCAGCTAGTCGGCCACTTGTTGAACATAAGGGATTGCAATGATAATTCCGGTGTCTGGCCACTTATACGGTGGAATGGACCTAGGCCTGGTGGGCATTCGGCTGAAATGTACTTTATAAGTGTATAGAACGATGTCTCTGTATCCCCCGAACTTCTATGAATGCACTGGGGCGAACAGTACGAGCGCGGACTCACCATTTAGCCAGGTGGCCAACGAGGCTGTTTATTGCCATTTTGGGGGTACCGCCGAAAAAAAATTCAACGAGCCGTACGATCGCCATGTACCTGACTAGCGCCTTTGCCCTGGGTTCAAAAATGCTAAGGTGGCCGGATATCCAGTCTCTGATAATAAGTGGCTTTCTTGGTGCTCTACCTGTGGAAGGGCACTGAGTGGTGCCTAGGTTTCTGATAAGTCCATGGTAGAGGGGAAAAAACACTCTAACTCTAGGGTGGATCAAAGGGATACAATAACGGGAAAGGCTACTTACTCCAAATGAGAAAACCCGGTAAACGGGCTCGGAAAGAAATGGTGGAATGATGTCAGCAGACACGAGAACCTGAGGGATCTTATGAGGGTACAACCTTTACGTGTAAGATTGACGCACAGTGAGTAGTGCATCGGTGGAAAAAAAGGAAGGATGAGTTGCAAGAACGTCGCAGTATCACTCCATTTTACCGAATCGCAAGGCAACGGAATAAACGATGAGCTGTGCCCGACGAACGAGGGGTGTCAATACGCACTGACTGGTGAAACGAAGAAAGCCTCGGTGTCCCCGAGTCGAGAGAGCAACTAGCCTGTATACTGAACCTAACCAGGTGGGAAATCTCACCGTAGCGTATGGATAAGTTGTGACCTGATCTAGCCAGAGGAGACTTGCCCGATGCATCGGGCGTAGTAGAATTGGGCCTGAGTTACTGATCAGACTCAACAGATTAGCATACAAAACTGGGACTATTCAGAAATGTCACCAACAAAATGAGCTGAAGCCTGAAGGTTAAAGAGAATGTATAGGATAAAGAAAGCCTTTAAATTGACATGCGGAGTGGTGAGTCATTTGAAGAGCAAAGATTGTGATTGAGAGGCAGGGATTCAAATCCGAACTACTAGCAGGAATTGGTCGGCGATGGTGATGCATCCGCTGCAACGTCTAATATTCAACAAGGTCTACGTCAGGTTGAATGTTTAGTGGTGCAGGAGGATTGAATTAATACTCGGACATGCATAGTTAAGATTCGGGGGCCAATTGGGCTGTAGTTCAACGGTACGAGATGAAAGGCGAATCTGAAGCAACGTTCGGGCATATCGGGTATCTTGGACACTCGAAATCTCGAAGAAGAACTTGATGACCGAGACAGAGAGCATACCGGCAGAGTACTATCTGTGACTGCCAACCTGGCCGGACTAGGAACCTGGCCACTTGCTAATTATAAGACTAGATACTTAGCCATATATCATTTTAGTGCTCGGGGGTGGAAAGCAACCCATACTGCCTGTCCTTGCCAATTTTCAGTCGAAAGTGATGAGCTGATGTTGAGCGGTTTCGCGAATGATGTCGGGTTGCAGGGTGGGAAAATTAATTTCTTATCTCCGAACTACCACTCCGCTCCTTTCTCCACCAATTCTGTTTCAATTCACGATTTTGGGGCTCTTTCTTCTCCCCTGACAGCAGGCTTCCATCTGAGGTTTTATTTGGCTCCATATCTTCCCCCTTTATCGGTGGACGCGCGAAAACTAGTCCCATCCAAGTGTGAGGACCGGAACCGGACGACCTTCATATCAAATGAATGTTTGACCGTCTGAGTCCAACTATTTTCCAGGGTTATCTTCATATGTAATGCATCAATTTTGAGCATATTTCACAATTTTACTGTCTTGACAGCTCCCTCAGTCTACGTTGGACACCGCATCCACCCAATATCTGTGGTATCAAAGTCCAAACGTCGGGTTCTCAGGTGCATGATGGAGGAGTGGATATTGGTATCCAGGTATGTTCACTTACTTCTTATAAACATGCCTGCAGCTTACTTCGGCCAGTTAGGCCCTCTGGCTCGTATGCGGGCCCTATTTCTTTAGCATGACTGATCCCGGCGCTTATACTTGGCATTAGAAACACGTTTCTCTGCCATATTTATAGGTCCTTTGTACCATTATAGCATTCAAAAAGGACGACTTGTGAACCACAAGTATGATAACATACTGTAAGACCACCGCTGTGGCCGTAAACGATAGATCGCACAAGTGGCCAGGTACCCCATCAATGGGGACTCCGGCAGAAATAAATTCACCGAGGTACGAAGAAGTACCCAAAATGGCCCCCACTAGGCTCAAACTGTTCGCAGGAAGCGCGCCTGTTCCCTAGAGCCCACAAGTACGGGGTAAGGTGCTCGATACGGCTACCAACAGGACAAAACCTCTAAGGTGGCCAGGTTCCCCCTCACAGATAGTATAGATATTCAGCGTCTTTGGTAAATACTACAGTTCAATTTTTCTCTTCTTCGACCTGGTGAGTGTTTTTCTCTGCCTGCTACTCTTATGCTCCTTTCAACCTATTATTTTCAGGGCTTGTATGATCCTTTCTCTGGTTTCCCTCCTTTCTGTGTTCCAAGCCATGGCAGGTATGCTGTGGTCCTTTCAACGAGCTCTGAGGCAGAATTAAACTTCCAACGCAGCCCCAGTCTCGTGATGTCTCTTCAAATCTGACCTGCGACAAATTGATAAGCCAAATCGGCCACAGTCCGCAAGTCCTTCGCAAGTATCAACGTATTGTATGTATACTACCAGCTCAATTGTAAAGAAAATTCTTCATTCGTTTTCCTGTCAACCTCAGCAACAGGATCCAAGAATCAAAAACTCGCTCACTCATCTATGTAGCAGTCATTTTGATGAGCCTCCGGGTCGCAGAACCCGCCAAGTATCGCCAAAATCTCAGTCTCTCGTTCATGCGAATATTTCTGCTTCGCCTCGACGTCATCATATACGGTTTTTTAGAATCCTCTTCTTTGAGGTAGGGTCGGGTCTTCTGGAAGATCTTTTTAGATAGTTCGAAAGACTCATAGAATACGATCACTGTTGCGGTATGTCGTGTCTGTGACTGTGTTTGTGTGTGCCGACGTTTATTTAAGCTACTTTCCAGGGGCAGGATGCTCCGGCTTCAGCAAGAAAGGAAGAAAGTTCCTGAGTCGAGTGCAACGGCCTAACAACCTTTATATTCATGGAGGGCCGACTGTTTTGAAGTCTACATGGCTAGAGGAGTGATTTCGGCAGTTTTGGATCAAAATACCCAGTTGGGTTCGCGGTTGAGTCGGACGCCGCGATCGAACGCGTTCAACAAATCTCACACCCAGAACCGGACTTCGCGTTCAGGGTCATCAATTACCCGTCCGGTTCATGTTCGCCACACCTAAAGGGGCACTGCCGGTTATCGGCATCGGATGCCTAACAGCCCGGCCGCCGTACGACCGCCATGGTATTCACCCCGCAGAAACTTGTTGACGCTATCATCGAAGAACTGCACGACGTACCGTCACTCAAGGCTTGCTGTCTAGCCGGGTCCACGCTTCGCCATTCGAGCCAGCGCATCCTCCTCTCCTCCTTGACTCTGCAGCCCGAATCGTACAATGCAGCACGCATTTTCCTGCAGGAATCGCCACGCGTGGCGTCGTACATCATCAGGCTTAGCATACACATGCCCAAGAATATATCAAGCGCCGATGTTCAGGACTTTCTACAGGTCCTTGCCCAGCTCACAAGTGTGCGCATATGCATTCTGGACGCGCGTTTGAGCCATATCCGCTGGAATACGCAGCTCAGCGTCCAGTTGTCGGCGGTTGGAGTCCCACAATTCCTCACGCGCCAGCCCTTGCGCGAGCTCCATGTCGATTCCGTCTCGGGGATCCCAGCGCTGGCGTTCTCCCGGCTTCTAAGAGGCGCTCACAGCATCCTTTTCACCGGTGTCAAGGTGGCGCGGCTCAACCAAACGAGCTCGCAGTTGCTCCGATCGCGGAAACATTCGCCCCGAGTCGCTTGAGGTTCGCCGACGAATGCGATAGCGCCTGCGAACTACTCTCTCCGCAATTTGCATTCAACACGGCCGCATTGCGTGATTTGGAAATATCAGCGCCCTATCGTCACCACGACCCCTTTTATGGCCACGCCCTAATCTCTTCTGTCACTCTCGCACTCAAGCGCCTTGGGAGTCGGATCAACGGTGCGCCCTCTCTGCTACATCCATGGCTGCTGATTATTTGTGTGTATACAACTACCCACCCACCACCCACCATCCGCCCTCTCCCCTCCTTCCGGCCTTCCGATTTCCCGAGTTCAAGTACGCCCTCCCGTTTATGCCCGTGGTGTAAAGGGGCTCGTCCAGACCCTCACAATTTTCCTTACCGTAAGACCCGCCCTCGCGCACCTCATTGTCACGCTTCACCCCATCTCCATTCCTCCGGACCCATTTCTACAGGAATTCAAAGTCAAAGTCGATCTTCTCACAGTCCTCGACGACGCGCTCGGGATCTCCTTCCCTTGCTTGGGGCTTCCAGTGGCAATGGTGGGCCGGTTCACGACCCGATGACGACGATCCGACCTTCAGCGCCTTCGCCGAGTTGGTACGCCAGAGAATGCCAAAGATGCTCCGCGCGGAGCTTCTCATGTTCATGGAGTGCGTTTCACCCAGGCCAGGGGCAAGCATAGTAGACGGACCGCAGTGAGGAATGGGAAACTCGACGTCGGAACACTTCCTACATAATTTCTTTTACTCCGGATAAAAAGATCCAATACTTTGATCAGGTCCTTCTCTCAGGTTAAATACACAAGTGGTATGCGGTGTCGGTCCTCTGCTTATGTATGAACTGATACTGCCCGAGATGCCATGTTTCTTGGATGTGCATCGCAATGGGAATTGCCGTCTGACTCGAGTGTGGATAATTCTGCCAAGACAGCGAAGTCGCTGACGCCGAGCTTTATTCTTTGCGCTACTGGCAGGGCGTCATATCATTCTGAGCGAGCCCTGGGGTGTAATCTTTCTCTGGGTCTGTTCTCCAAGCGGAATATCTCTTCTCGTCAATCGATCTTCCCATTCTTCTATCCACGATCTCCTTCACGTTCAGCCGCTCATTTCCCGCGGAATTTTACCGGACGAATAGATTTTTTGATCTCCCGCTCCTCCTCGACTAAGCGGGCTCACGAAGTTCATTGATTGTACTTGTCGTAATTGCTGAGATGTCTCACCGGCTTCTGTTTTTGTCTGGCACTCGACACGCCTTCGTTCTGGTCTTCCACGTACGCAGGCGAGTATCTCTCCTCTATGTTAAGCTGCTATTTTTGACTTGTGATTCCTATCGTCAGACAGATGAACCAGTCCATCGGAAGCCGATTCCCTGTGCCCCATGTGCGACCCTACCGCACATCTCCGATACTCCACGAGTACTCTGTACGTGTCTGTCTTCTTGCTAAAGCTTGCTTAATCGTAAATTTCTCCGGTCAAGTCTTTACTTGGCATTGCCTTTCTTCCTTTGATGCACCCCTGGCGCCCGGGCCGCTCGAATGTTACTCGTAGATCCGACTTGTTCTCGTCAAACTCTACAGTGTGGATGTAATTCAGATCATCATCTTGCTGGACGTTATCTACTGCCAGCGGATACGAAAATGACAACTTCAACCTAACGCGCACATCCCCAATCCGCCACGAATCAGTTGCGAGGCGATGCGTCGAGATCGCCCTGTCTTCTGTTCTTTGATTTGGCTTGAAGTTGAATTCTCCATGTACAACAGCCTCCAAGCCGGTGTCGGAGTTGTGTCGGGAGGATGAACTTGATCATTCCTAAACCGCAACTTATGTTCGGCCGACTGAGGCTGAACGAAATGCTGGGATACACATCAAAAAACGGTCGGATCATAATTTTCTCAGCCGACTTCCACCCTCGCTGCGAGTAATGCAGATTTTCCTCCCAATTCCAATGTTTGTCTCATTCTGACCCGCGTTCACCAGAGCGCAGCGACTGCCGCCTGTTCTCCCGCGCGTTGTGCAGACGACTCGTAGAACGGGTTCGCGCGTATTACCTGACTACTGCACCGGGAGAGCAAAAAACTCCAAGCTCTCCCGGTCTTCTACCTGAATCTTAGTCCAGTCGGAATTCTCGTTGAAGGCGAAAACGCCTCCCCTCTCGCCGGGCCCGCTATCGATAGGACCTTGGTGTCTCTGGAGGCGCTCTATTCCGTCCCGTTTCCTGCACCCGTTCGACTGCATACATGGCCGCGAGTTTGGGCGTGGGTCCTATTCATCCAATGGAACTGCCAAGACGCACACTTTTCGTGAAATTTCTCCTCTTTTCGGGCCGATTCGCTCCACACGCACCGACTTACGCCCTCATGAAATCGACGCCTGAATTCTGGTTATGGTCGCCAGGGAATGGGTCTATCTTCTTGCGCTCGAGAATCCGGCTCTGACTGCATTGACAACGTCTGTGCATTCATTACGGACACAAATGCCGCAGAACCGGACAACTTGATAGACATCATCGAGGGTGCAGGTAGAACACTCACTGAACTTTCCCGCCTGGCCATCCGTCACGTAGAGGCCAGTCTTCCTGAATGCCGATCTCTTTTCGGCCGTACTAGAGTTAATTACGAACGTGGAATCCTTCCTCGATATATCAGGGGATGCCGACATACCTCTCGGGCGGCTTTCTCTCTGCATTCAAACGTTGTACCTGCTGCCTGAGCTTCTATTACTGTTCGAAGATGTGTCAGATCACGGATTGGCGCGAAAGTGGTCATCGAGAGGCCTGCGTGAGTGAGTTCATCCACGGTCGGTGACTAACCATCTATAACCTCGGCTGGCGAAGTTAAAAAAATGCCGATCTTTCCACCCGAGACGGGGATTTTCTACGCACCGTGGTGCATCAGGATTATCAGAAATCCATAATCCGACTCCTGGTACAGGAGGTTATTTCGGCACATGTACCCGGGCGAGACCTACTAGGTTCTCTTCGACTACACCCAGGTGGAGCTCAGTGTTGCCCCGCAGATGCTCCGTTCTGAGTCCACGGCGCAGCGGCTTGGGGTGCCAAGTGGACGAGTCTCGTGTCAGCCCAGCATGAAATCCGGAGTTGAACTGTGTTCAGTTGTGGTCTCGTATGCGCAGCTATATCCAGGTATTCTCAGGTATTCAGACCGTATTCTCCTTTTCCATTGGTTACCATGAAACTTGTGACGCGAGACTACTGAGCCCAGTACCGGTGTCTCGCAGGATCAAGCGTCACAATCACATCAAGACGCATGCGCCTCCCGCTTCGAGCCGCTCGTGATTGAGTGGATGGTCGGACCATATTTGCCCACATTCGAGTATACCAGCCCACACAGCATCCTCGCTGGGATGCATAGATGAACCACTTCTGATTCCGGTTGACGCTCCTACCTCTGCCAGTAGTAGTACACTGGTCGGAATGAAGCTCGAGACCCTACGAAACTATCACGATCAAGCAGGCCATTATCTTCTGCTCGCTTCACGCTGGCCTCTGCACCGGTGGGTATTTCATCTAAACTAAGGCTGGATCTGGCTCAACTGGAGTTCCGACTCGCTCTATGCTATTTGTCTGCTATCATGATTAAGATGATTCTCCATAGTGTATTTGTGTACGTGCTTGATACGTCCCGTCGCGTGAAATCGACGTTGAAATCCACAAGTTCGAGACTGGTTTGAAATCCTATTCAACTTTTACTCAAAACATATATTTAAATGAGTGTGCGTGTATGAATCCAGAATGAAGAGGTATATGTATCAACAGATCTAGTGGTAAATGGGAAGAATTCCGAGCGGAAGATAAGCGGCTTTGGCGTCTGTAAATGGTTGCACAGCGGGGGAGATAAGTTTCTTAACCGTCGCGCCGGTGTCCTTCAACTCAAAGTTCTTGACGATGGCGGCAGTTATGAGCTTGATTTCTTGAACCGCTAAAAGTGAAATTAAATATCAAAATATGCGAGCGAAACATTTGGGTGGTGGACGAGGGAGAGAGCATAACTCACCAAGGCGCCAGCCAATGCAGTGACGGGGTCCGTCGACGAAGTTGGAGACATTGCCCCAGGGTCCGTGCGGCAGTTCATCGGCGGGCGGATTGCTGCCGCCTTTGAGCCAGCGCTCCGGGATGAACTGGTCGGCGTCGGAGCCCCAGACGGTCGGGTCGGTGTTCAGGACAAGGAAGGGGATGATGAAGCCCTGTTAGGTTGCGATCGTGGTAGTCTTAAGCAGGTGCATTTTTTCGTTGTAAAGAATGAAACAACGTACCTCGCCAGCCTTTACCGGAAGCGAAGTCAGTGTCTCGCCGTTGCTCAGAGTGACGGGTTTTTCAGAGGAATCACGTCATCGTGGATTGCAATGCGGTGTGTGTCGCGAGCGCTCGGATGAAGACGGAGACTGAATACGTACACGTGTCACGTTAGACCGTCTATACAAGAGAAAAATATTACCCTTCACGAGTGATCGCATCGAGATAAGGAAGGGACTCGATAACGTCGATGTCAGAAGAGTCCGCGGCAAGAATCTCCTGGCGCAGCTTGTTTTGAGCCTCGGGGTGCTGGGCAAGATCGTGCAGGATGAGCTGGATGGTACCGGAGGTGGTCTCAAAGCCGGCCATGCTAGAGAAGAAAGGCGTGAGTGGGGATACTATTACGCAGTAGTTTTGACCGCTCACAAAAAGCTCAAAATCTGACGCGGCGCTAAGCAGTTTTAACTCGGATAAAAACGACAGGACATACATTATCGAGGAGGGTGGCGTCATCCAAACGCCGCTCAGCATCAGGTCTCGACTTTCCTTGCCAGGACTCGCGAGCCAAAATAGAAAACATATCGGTCCCGTCCAAGTTCTGGGGTTCCTGAAGCATTTTGCGGCCGACCTGGTGGATGACTTTCTTCGCGGTGCTGTCCTCGGTGAGCGCTTTGATGGGGAGTTTGGTTATCCACGGGGCGACTCCAATGACAATAGGCGCTAGGAACCCAGCGAAACTCGAGAAAAGCGCGACATCGGTGTGCCACGCGTCGAGAATAGCCTTGCCCTCGGGCGACTCGGGACCGAAATCGTAGCCAAAGCCCACCGAGCCAATAACGTCCAGGCTGTATATAGAACAGCGCGTCAGCCTGTATGCCATATATTCGATTGAACTAGCCGACTTATCGCCTTCAGCCCAGACGACTCCACGGCCTACAACCTCGACCACGACTGGCTGAAAAGCGGGAGACTTGACTGAAACCAGTTCAAAACGCTAATACGACAGAAAGCGCAGAATCCACGTACTGTAGGTGTAGGCTTGACCGAAGATGTGTTTTACAGCCGCGTGGTCGGAGATGATGACCTGTGTGAATGAGTGTGGTATAACACTCGTGTCTCGATACTTACCACATCGTCCTGCCAAAGGGCAGATTTAATGCGAAAGACTGGCCCTAACATCTTAGTCCATCGCCCGTACTCCGCCCCGACTTCGTTCTTTGCGACAAGGTAGTCGTGTCCCAGCCACCAACTGGCTTCATTTTTTGACTGCGAAAAAATTTAGTGAACGCAGAAACGGTGAAATACCATGACATACGGCGATGGGGAGCTTCCCTCTCACGGAGAGTTTACCGGAAATGTAACGCACGACGTATATAAGGAGGATAGTGCCAGCACCAGCGGCAATAGGCGCAAAGGAGACCATGAGGACTTGGGAAAGATTTAGTGAGAGGAAGGACAAAAAAAGCGGAGTAAAGCTTCAAGCAGGTTGCCCGAGCGATCGGTGTCGCGACTGTCAAAATTAGGAGTATTCTGTCAGGTTGCCGGCGTGACGCAATGCCCAAGTCGTATGAACCGTTGCCGCGGCGGCCTACTTAAACCAAACACGCGGTTGCGGGGGCGACTAACTCCACATTTGATTTTCTGATTTCCATTTTTTCTGAGGAGCCAACCGGCCGGCAATGATACAAACGTCATAAAGGCTTGAGTGCATGCGACAGAAAAATCCCCCCTGTCCAGCCCCTTACATTCCTTACTACGATGTCGGCCCCCGGAGGACTGCCTGCTGAGGTGCAGAAACAGATCAACATCTCTCTTGGAGCCATTGTACGCCCGTCTTGCGCAGGCGCATAAACCTGGTCTAACTTGAATGGGATACACATAGGTCAACAGCAACAATTTATCGGTGCGTCGTGTCCCAATATAAAAAAAAAATGTTCCTGAAATCTACACGAGTTTTTGACATTGGGCGTCGTGTTATGTTATGGTGCGTTCCCTCAACCCTCACATTATTCCAAAATACTTATTTGCGTAGCATGGAAGTACTACAACAAGTTCCCCAAAGATCCATGGGGGTTCAAGGTCCTCGTCGCCGCGTGCACCATCATGTGCATTGCTGACTCCGTTGGAACTGGTGAGCGCTCGCCACCCACTTCATGACATGAAAGACTGCTGAGGTCGCAACAGCATTCTGGGTATACGACTGGGGGGTTTTGGGCTATGCGAGTGAGTTGCGTCCGGATACCCTGCGGTGCTTGAGCTTGACTGTTTTCAGATCCAGCGGTCATGGCGCTCACCCATTGGTCGTTTCCCGTCGAGGCCATGCTTCTGTACGTCCACTCTTATGAGATTCAGAGCACATGACCTACTACCGCCATTTTACAGCGGTGCATGCAGTACACTTGTTCAGTGTTTCTACGCGTGGCGCATATATTTGATCTCGGTTCGCAAAAACTGGATCGTGCCGGGCATTATTGCCTGCCTTTCGCTGCTGGGGTATAGTACGTTCTGTTCCTATTCATTGCTTCCTGACTCTCAATGTACTTTGTAGGCATCGTTTGCTGGATGGTGTCTGTCTTAGCAACGCACAAACAAGTTGCTGATCTCAGCCTCGTCTCGTTCGCATTCTACTAGCGAATTTTTCCATTTAATAAATTTTCTTCGCAGACCGACCGTGTATGTGTGGCTCGTCGGCTCAGTGTATGGTTCTTCGTGTCAGACTACTTGCAATACTCACTCCCTCAATAGAGGGGCAGATTTCATTATCACGGCTAGCATGATTTTCTATCTTGACCTTCGTCTTCGGATGAGCTATGCAGCCAAGGCCAGTCTCAGTGTGGGGCGAAGGTACGTTATCTGTCGCTGAGGCTCCCAACTAGTTCTGATGCTGGTTGAGCAGCCGTTTCCGAGAAATCATCAGCCGTACTGTCGAGGCCAACGTCTTGTCGCTCCTCGGACAAACTGTGTCAGTTGGCCTCTTCAACCGGCCCCAGGTCGGCTTTTACTTCGGTGTGACCATACACATAAAATTCCACTAGGCCCTGACCACGTTGCCCAGTCCTGACTGATATGACGCTCGCCAAAATTTACACATTTTCTCTACTGGTCTCACGTACGTCTCGCTATTTTGTTGATAACATATCCAACATCACATTCACACCAGTATGTGGCCGTCACTCCGACGGCAGAGAGAGCCTAAGCGGAGGTGCTCCGTCGTCACGGAGTGGCGAACAGGTGGCCCTGAGCGACCGTAACAATCGCGCCGCAGGGAACCGTAATATGCTGGGCGACCGTATGTTTCCCAGCACGCAGATTTCAATCAACGTTCAGTACGTTCTTTTCTTAAATTCTCATATCGTCTTTTGCTCGGATACTAACCTGCGAAATCGAAGGCATGACATCGTCGACGACCACGTCGACGATCAACAATGGAAGACCACAGACGTCGAAGCGTACCAAAAAGTCCGGCTGCCGAATGTCTGAGGATCGGAGGGACGTATATGTATATGTTAATTTATTACTAGTATACATACGGCCGACGATGTACATCGTGTGTGCATCCATAAATCTTCACCTGCACTCCCATTGCCAAGGCTATGTACCTCGATGCTAATGATCAAATTCGGTTGGCGCGCCCGTCTACGGAAAGAAGGAGCGCGCTTGCTTGAGTTTAAGTGCGGTGATCCCCATTTCATTGAATTCTTCCCCTGGCTTGAGAACATACGAAGAAGGTCGTCGGTGTTACTTCAGTTCTAGTTTGGCCACTTTTAGCACCAAAATCTCATGAGTGGTTCTTACTCCGTAATCAATTTCGTATTTCAGTAGTTAAAACACAACCAACGGTCACCGAACTTTGGTTCCGTTGTTCGCCATGCAGCTACTTCCGCAACGGTTCCGAACCTGCGCTAGAACGCCCTGGCTCTCCTCGTTCACAGTCGCGAATCTCTCGTGCAGTAGGATGAATTACGCAGGAGTACGGACTGAGGGCCAGGCGTTTCACGGAAGGGAACGGGATACCATGTAAAATAAACAGAGCTCAATTTCTTTATAGCCTATATTCGAGCCGACTACACATCATGCACAGGGGCCTGAACGGTGTAATTTAACTCTCAGGTGGAGACATGAACTGTGTGTTAAGATTCAACTTGAACGAGAATGCGACATTACCTTACCTGGAGTCAGATTTTGTTTGAATTCTTTCACCGGGGACAGGCTTTTTTCTCCCCCATTTATTTCGGAGGAAAAGAAAACGGAAAATTGGGTCTTTTTGGACGGGTGTTCTCGGGGAATCGAACCTCAGGCTCAGCCTGGAGAACTCCCACTCTACACCAGGTCGCGACAATCCTCCCTACCTTGAAGCCAGCGTTTGCTCCCTGGAATTTCGAATACCCGTTTTCCCAAAAATATGTGCCTGTGGTTTTCTAAGGTCCAACTGTGTGTGCAATTTTCTTTAGCTGCGTGTTACACTGCACCAAGAACACAAATCGGCCCACAAAGAGTTAAATTTTTGATTTCGAAAAAACTTCACTCTCGCGCGCGGCGGTTTGATTTTTACAACATCTGGGACGTGATAAGAACAAATTGCACATCAATAGTTGCGTGATGACCGCAGAGACGTATGATGCTATGATCTCTATAGCAGTGGGCGCAAGAACGTGCAGGTTCCTCGGATACAGTATTTGAATACTTAGCCAGGCACGCATCGGGGTTAATGGCCACTGTGCACACGGTATCTGCGAGGACGAGGCAGGAAACACCAACTTCATGGATAAAAGGACGAGAGGGACGCGGGGTATACGGGACACATTCCGCCGTGACGACATATCTAGGCTGGCACGACTAGCATGAAAAAGGGACAACCGCACACCGCAGTGAGGAACACATAGAGGAGGATCTGCCGCCATACTCCCGTCGTCATGGCTGCGTCGATGCTTGATAAAGGGAGGAGGCGGGGGTCAAAAGCGTGTTCAAGTTTGCGGTGGAGACCGATTATCATTACGTAAGGAAGCGAACTTGGTGGCGACGAATCGACGATCCAACGACGGTCAGGAGACTAAGGCTATCATGATCAGAATCTTGTTTGATCATCTTCTGCCAAGCTTCTTCATCCGCGCCGGGCGGATACACCGGCAAAATGTAGTTTAATGCCCAAAAAACAAAAGGATGAAAAACACTCAATGCAGGGGAATTTGTATTGGGTCAGGTACATACGCTGCCGAGACGGGTTGCCGTTAGCGAAGCATGAATGCCAAGACTGTGCCAAGCGGTGCCAGCAAGTGAGGTACGCGCTGGTACGCGAGCTAGCGGAAGAAGTGTTTTCGTCATCACTCTTGGCTTCAAGAATCAGCATCATATCGCCACGCTAGGCCACGCTCATAATCCTCGCAATGCTGAAATTTCAATTGCGGAACACAGAGGCAGAGATTAGCGGAATTAACGCATTGTCAGGCCATCACATTTTTGGCTCGATACTGATCGCGGTGTCCGATACTGATATCGGATACCACCCCCGATGTTTTGAACGAGTTTGGGAAAATACCGCGTCGGCGGGGAATATAATGATATGACCCACCGCTGGCAAAATAAATCGCTTAAAATAGTAACATTTATAAAAATAGGGTGAAGTAGTGGCTGAAGAGAGTGGTCAAACTTAGCCGAAGTTGTGCTAGAAATCGAAAATTGTCTATCGTTTCTCACTTAGCTGGAAACACCCTAGGCACTGTGAGGATCACAAAAATTTTCATCAAGGAAAAGTGGCTTGGAAAATGTTGACTAGGTCCCAAGGAAATTTTCCTTATTCAATAAAAGGTGGGGGATAATGAATCCTTTTCAGGCAGCTCTTCGTTGGTGGAAAATAAAAATTGTTCCACATAGGAAAAGACGGGAAAAAGCAAGTCCCTTTTTCCTCGCATTTTCCTTTGGTGAAAAGCAACATTTTTTTTCCGGGGTGGAAGAGGCACCAGGAAAGTGATACTTCTGCCAAATTTTCTCCGATTTTAGGAAGATTTCCTTGGGAACTTGTCAACATTTTCCAAGGCCCTTTTCATCGATGGAAAACTCTCACGTCCCCGCAGTGAGGCCTACTGTAGAATTACATTCAATTCGGCAGTCACGCGTCACGGAGGGGGTTGACGGCGCCGAACTTTGGTCGGTGTCACGGGTCACGGCAGCGGTTGACGAATATGTCGGGGTGTCACAGTATTTGAGAATTTTTGTCGAGGGGCCATACCTCTCAGTTTTTCTTTGCTGCAGGCGCCTTCTGGTGCAGTTTATGCCCATTTCCACGGATTTCCGTTATGAAATGCAGAATTCTGCTGTCCTGGGTTGAAATATGTGAAAAAATTGCAAGTTCTTGTTCTTTATTGAAGTCTTGTTTAGTTTTTGAATGCTTGCTTCATAGGCTTTCCTAAAGTTGAGCTGTAATGTGCATTGAATTTGTCCGAAATCCCCGAGCCTGCCGAAATTTTACGCTTGTCACGGTGACCCCCCTAGGGCATGAAACCGTACAGCAAACGGGTGACGGCCGTATGCAATACGGCCGTCAAGCAGGCCTTTACGGTAGTCACCCGTCCAGTAAATTCGCCCGACGTTGCCATGGACGGTACGGTTCCCGTACCGTATTACCCGTATACGGGTAGATACGGCCGTATTAATAGTGAATAGTATGCATAAGATGTTGGATCATCGAACAAAATGAAATTAATCTATGGTAAAAATCTCCTCCACCACGGTGCGCGCCAAACGAAGCCGTGCCTTGACAAACATAAGTGTACGGACCGTCTCGGGCTTGAGGCTTGCTCGGCGCAGCCCGATGGTGTCCCTACCACCGGAGAAGATGCGCTCGACAGCTACGGCGGACCCTGAAATGAGAGGGTCAGATCAAGTTCGGAGATGATGGGAGTGAGATTACGCACCGGGAATACAAAGCACGTCGCGTGCAAAGCGATATAGATGAGGGAACTGCTCCCGCCGAGCAAACCACCAGTCAAGAGGGTCAACAGACCACCGCTCTGTCCGACTGGTGATGCGGAAATATTCATCTACCTCCGCATCCACGCTGAACAACTTGGGGTCATCGTATCTGCTGGTGAAATCGATTTTTTGAGGAGATCGATTCTGGACAGTATCGTCGGGGAAATCCATGGGGTTCTCTCCCGCAGCTGGCGCATAGTTAGCGAGGAAGTGTGCCTTGAGCGCAAGTTTTGATTTCTCGAGCTCGGCATGAAGGTCGGGCTCGGCACGATAGTCTTTCAGTAGTTTCTCATATGAGATGCGAGGGTCTAAGACTGGAGACAAACATCAGCGCGTTGGACATTGGAAGTGAGAAAAAGAAAAAGAAACATACGACAAGCCCAAAGCGTGTACTGAGATTTGTCGCATTTGTGAAAGTACTCGCTTAACTTGAGGTGTGCATCAACCAGGCCGTCGCGAAGATCGTCCTCGACACCACCAGGGAGGGTTGCAATGTACCGCTTAATTTCCGCCTGGAGCCCACGGAAGACAGCATGTGTGGCGGACAACATCGGCTTCTTTGTCGTTGACATCTGCACTGTGGCCTGGCGGAAGACATTCAGCCACTTAGCAACGAGCTCAATGGCTTTCCAATCATCGTCATCCATCGCACAGTTGACAAGGGAGCTGCTAGTGCCGTCTTTGCGAATGTACCGGTTGATGCAGTCACGATAGTCCAGTGCACGACCTGTGTGAAGTGCATGAGCCCTTTGAGAAATTGAAGGTAAATGTAAGAACACAAACGGAGCATTTGATGTGTTGAGGACCAGCGTGTCTTGACGTCAAGAATAAGCATGAGTGCTCCCTGCTCGTCGTCAGGATGGAGGATCCGCACAACGTTCTCCCATTGACGCCGGCGCTGTGGGCTTGATCTAACATGCCGAACAATCTTGCGAATCTGGTGACATGGATTAACCTTGCGTGATCAAGATGTACGAATACATACCTTGAAAATTGCGTGGCCAATGCCAATACCATACCCGTGGTCCACTGGTTCGTCGGTGTCCTCGTCTAGCTGGTCGACCAGGCTGCTGTCGCGAGTGCGGTCAGTGGACTCAGTGGCTGAATCCTGGTATGCTGAGAGACTGGTGCAAGCTTTGACAAAATCATCGTCGCTGAGCGCGCCAACTTTTTTTAGAAGCTGAAGTTCGTTAAGCTGGTGGAATCCAGTAGTGTAAAACCAAATCGTACTTGAAGAGCCGCGAGATGAATGATATGCGGCATGCATCGCATGCGACCGTTCTCCTCGGAAAATGGGATCCCAGAGCTGCGGCATCGAGCAGCAAAGTGCTCGACGAGTGTGTCGTTATTTGTCGCATTATCCATGACAAATGCGATAACCTAGCGCCAGAGCTCAGGCAAATACACATAATTTTCAACTCCTCCAAGCTTTTCCATACCCTAGCAGCCATATTTTCGCCGGAATGCTCACCCTGAAGCTCAACGAAGTCAACCAAGCACTCCTCTATGCATTCATGAGAGAGATGCACAGAAATTAAGTAGCAAAACACACCAAGCTTCCCATTGTTGCCAATCCAATGTACAACAATGGCCATGAACGCGAAACCGTTGCCCGAGGTCCAAAGATCAAGTGATATCGTAAAGTTGGATGTGTTTTCCTGCATGCAATCGAATGAGAAGGTGGCGTTACTACCCGTAAAGATGAAGATGTGGGCATACCTGGAACATCTTGCGCATACTATCCAGCATCTCACCCTCCATCTCAAGAATCCGAGATTTGATGGCATGCGCGTGAGGAATCCGGAGTGTTTTTGTGGACGGGAGATGCGTGCATTGAAGCATGGCCCGAAACTCAGGTTGATCGACAGCAGAAAAGGGCTGGTCACATGCGGCCACCCATTTTGCGACGAGCTCTTCAAAATGCGCCTGGTCCCAGGGTTCCTGGACAGATGTGAGTGATTAGACAATTAAATGGACAAAAAAAAAAGACCTGGTTGCGTGCCGCCTGCTTTTCAAACATGTCGCGAATGTTATTGTTGATTTGTTCGAGATCCTGGACATATTTTGACACCCAGCCATCTTGCACTGGTGTCTTCCCTTGGATTATGCTCAGCTCCTCATCAGTTGGCGAGCGCTTCTGATGATATAGGACCTCGTAGATTCGGTAATGCGCAGGGAAGAAGCGGCTAAGATGGCTTTTCAGACCTGCAAACAACAGCAGAGGGTGAGCAGTGCTATGAAAAAAAAGAAAAACAGAAACGAGGCGGCACTCACCATTGAGGCTGTAGTTCATGCTCTTCGTGATCTTTAGTGTTTTTCGTTTACCCAGCCAGCATTTATAATAGCGCGCGCCGTCCTCCTTCGATCCATCGTCGTTTGAGTCCACATCCTCAAAGAAGAAGTAAATTGGATTCTGCCGGCCCTATTTTGCAAGATAAAAGGTGCGAAATTACATGTAAGCGAATTAAAATACCTTGAACGTCTTCTTCCGCCGTAGCGGCCGGCTTGAGCTGGATGAGGCAGGCACAGGGAGCTCATCCTCACTCTGCAATAAAAATATGATTTAGAAAAATAGGAGGTACAATGACACGGGTGTACCACAAGTATATCTTTCCGCTGGCGCCAGAAACCGTAACAAAGTAAGTCGTTGTATATACAAATGTCGCAAGGTCAGGAGCTGCCACAGTGGGGATTGAGCATGACAAGAACTTTGACAAACTCATGGTTGCAAGCAAGGCGAGCAGTCCCGGGGAGACGAAGAGGATAAAGTTGAGGAAAATCCATAGCACACCATTGGTTGCGGCGAGGGAAGGTCTCGAAACAAGGAGACTGCCTCGGGCTTGATATTTGGATTAGTGCTCTGTGGAGACAGGGAAGATAAGCGGCTTACTGGGTCGCACGGGCTGCCCCGCACGAATGGACCACATTCGGGGAATCAAATATGGCGTTGACGAGAGCGTGGGCAAGGCAAGAGTGCGAAAATTTACGAGGGACTTTTGGGGTGAATCCAAGTATCATTTATCGCAGAAGTGTACCAGTATTTAAGGGATGGAGAAAGTGACATGAAGTCCGTTGGATGTTGTCCGACGTCTCGTCCATTCCAACCGTACCACAAAAAGACTGGAAGTCCGAGAAAGTACACGATTGCAGGTGGTGAGATAATCAGGGAGGGCGGATATTAAAGGCGGCGCAGGGGCGACGGAGAGCGGATGACGCGGGAGAGGTGTATAAGCCGAGTTAAAACAGCACATAATGCAGACAGAAGGGGCTTAAGCGCAAAAGAGTGCGCGATTTAGTCGGGCTGAGCAGTGAAATGAACAAGAAGACGAGCTATCCGAACACCGCTGGAGCGATAGAATGCAAAGCATCAGGGTAGCGTGACAACAGTACGTCGGTAATGTTAGTGTAGAGTATGGTGGATGCGCCAAGATTGGCGCTCAATCACCCGTATGTACGGCCGGTACTGCCGTACAAGCCCACCCGTAAGACGGGTGAAACCGTACCGTAAACCGTACCGTCTGGGGAGAGCCGCCAGCCCCCGACGGTACGGGTCCCGTACCGTATTGAGCCGGCCGTATAGCCGTAAAATTACGGTTACGGTTTCAAGCCCTAGACCCCCCGGGTTTGACGAATTGACGAATATGTCCAAAATGTCACGCGTCACACCCCCTGCCGAATTGAATGTAATTGTACAGTATAAGTATATGCTCACTGCGGACGCCACAGACAATATAATCATGGGGTGTTTCTTATATCCTGTTTCAACCTTCGATTGCTCATTTTCACTGCAGCTCAGTCACGCAACGGCCTTCTCGGTGATTCAGTCAACGAAGTGTATATTACCTGCTTTCCTGTGAAGCTTCGAGTCCTTTAGGAGTGAAGCACACAATAAGTCAGAAGCTCAGAGGAGGGGGACAAAGAGAACGGAGGTAAGTGCTCTTTGTTCAAGGGAAGTATTCTACTGTAGGCTATTTCTACGGGTGCTTAAATAGACTACAAGTAACTACGGAATGAGTCAGTATAGCTACGGAATCACAACGGACTACGGATCAAGACTACGGCGTAAGTAAACGGCTGCGAGAGGACGACTGCGGCGGCCCGAGTACCGGAACCTTACACTCGCCCTCCGAAAATTGGCCACAATTATCTACTAACTATAGAGAGAAAAGAAAAGGAAAGAGGAAACGAACAGAGACAGACACAGACAGAAACATATATCTAAGGTTGGCGGGCTGCCAGCATCTCTTTAATCGGTAGAAAGACTCCGGAGATACGCATAGCGGTCCTCTAAAACAGTTGCGGCTCCACTGCGAATCTTGGGAGCAGGAGCTTCGTGAAGCGATGGACAATTGTGCTTAGAATGTCCAATCTCACGGCAATAGAAGCAACGGTTTTCGACGCGGAATTGATCGCGCTCTTCTGGAGTTAGCCGCGATTTCTTGGAAGCGGCGTTCGATGACACACCAGAAGCAGGAGATTTAACAGAGGGTTGAAAACCAGCCTTTGAAGAAGCTTCAGTAGCACGTTTAGCGGCTTCGATGCGCCGAATAGTCTCGGCCACCTCATATCCCTTAGCTGCATTTTCGAGAGCAGACAAGGAAGAGGTCTCGAAGTCAAAGCCAGCATCGGCCCATTTAAGACGGAGATAACTCAGAGCACCGTCCCAAACGATCTGAACCATCTGGCGATCAGAAACATCACCGAGGCGCTTGGAAAGCCGAGTGATACGACGGATAAAGTTGCGCACTTTCTCGTCGTCACGCTGTCGTGCAGACAGAAGATCACGACGCATATTACGACGAATCTCGACGGGGAAGCAGTATTCAAAAAGTCCGGAGTATATTTGTTTCATCTTGAAAGAGCCGTGATCCGTGGCAACAAAGTCCATGAAATACTCGGATGCAGACCCAGAAACAAATGCGGCGATGAGACGAACAGCCCAGCGAGTCGGAATGGAGTTAAAGTCGATCCAGGTGTCGACTTCGTAAGTCCATTGCTCAAATTTGTCGAAATCAGCCGTGCCGTCATGGATGAAGGGAGCCTTGATTTTAACGGAGCGCAGAAGCTTCGTTAAATTCTTGGAGCGATCCTCTTTGCGTTTCTTAGAAGCCCTCTTTTTGCTAAAGGCACGCGCCGAGGCGGAAGCAGGAGGCGTTGAATCACTGAAAGATTCACCAGATGACGAGGAGTCAGAACTCTCGGAAGGCGACGAAGAATCAGAAGAGCTCGACGAGGAGCTAGGAGGATCCGGTGGGGCACTCGACATGGCACGATAAAAGTAACCGCCCCGTGGAACGGAATCCTCGCGATTGAAGGTGGATGTAGAAGATGAGCCACGCGCTGTGTGGTCTTGATTACCAGGAGCCTTCAGAGCCGGTTTGCCGGAGCCGCGTGCCTTCTGGCTTGACTTGCGACTCTTGCTGCGCGACCTCTGGCGACGTTTCCCGGCTTTCTTGGACGAAGATGGTGTTGGCCCTTCAGTATCACTTTCTTGCACCTCTACAATGACCGCGCAGGACCGAATACTCTTGGCGGGAGGTTGGTAGATAACCACTTGGCTCGAAGATTGGTCTGAGTCGGAATCAGCACCTGAAAAATCTTCGACAGATGCTAGTTCTTGGGTTGAATCTTGCCCTGTATCGATACTCTGCCTGAACCAGAGAGGGAAGAATCTCGGAGAAGTTTCAATACCAACAGCATTCACGGAGGAATGGGTGCGTTGTGCAAATCTTTTCGGCGAAACAAATTGATTCACGATGTCTTCAGGAACATGGTAAATAGTATCTGCTCTAGACCCGAAACTAGGCAGGGATACCGAGCCGGTGCCGGCCACAATGACACGTCTGTCACCACCCGCTGTCACCACAGAAGAGTTGTCCGGCACAGGGATCACAGTACTGGCCGCGACAGGAACAGAAGCAGAAGCAGAAGGAGCTTGTACACAGCTCGACAGAAGTCCGGTCTCATGATGAGACGAGCTAAATCCAATTACCGTGAAAGGCAATGAGGCGTTGTCCGGCTCAGGTATCACAGAGCTGACCGCGACAAATTCCAGGGCATCTCGAAGGCCTGGGGAAACTCCAGTCTCATCTCGAGACGAGGATCCAATTGCCATACAAGGCAATGAGGTGCGTGGAATTGCGACCAAGTCCCCGTGCGGTATCGCGTCCGCATCGGCTGCCTCTTGGTGAAGAGAGCGACGACGACTGGGCGTGGGAGGTGGAGCCTCGTAGGTAGCTCTACGAGTCGAAACCATGTCAATGAATGAATGCAAAAAAAATTGGTGGATGCCGTATCGGGTGATCAAGCCGTCGGCGAGCGAGATGAACGCAGAGCTGAGTGACCGTTCAAAAAAGTGTGAAGCTTCGAGTCCTTTAGGAGTGAAGCACACAATAAGTCAGAAGCTCAGAGGAGGGGGACAAAGAGAACGGAGGTAAGTGCTCTTTGTTCAAGGGAAGTATTCTACTGTAGGCTATTTCTACGGGTGCTTAAATAGACTACAAGTAACTACGGAATGAGTCAGTATAGCTACGGAATCACAACGGACTACGGATCAAGACTACGGCGTAAGTAAACGGCTGCGAGAGGACGACTGCGGCGGCCCGAGTACCGGAACCTTACATTTCCTTCCAGCTAATTCAAAAACGACGCACACCTTTCAATTTCCAGCAAAACTTCAGCTAGCACGAGCGCTAAATTTAATTCCCCGGATTAGTTCGCGCGTGTCTCCGAGAAATTATGGATTATCTGTACCGTTGAGGAACTCATGATACTGTGGAGCGCGGAAGGTATATATGTACCCACAGCAAGTTACCGCGGCATGTACGACATTCGATAAACATGTGTTTTTAATCCCCTCGAAAATTGACACAAAATTGCGAGCAGAATTCTGCAACTGTGCAAGGGAGGAGAGGATCAAAGAGTAATGCTGTATACCAGAACCCAAGTCAAAGTCAGATTTGTCTCTTTTTTTTTTCTTTTTTTGACAAGCGTAGCAGACTAGAGAATTATTTTATATGCCCCTCGGCTAGGCCAAATCCGAACACCTATAATAGGCAAGTGTCAAAGCGAGGAATATGAACCTCAAACCGGTCGAACTCGGGGGGCTCAGCCGTGCTCCCGGGCAGATATCCACTGCCGCTGAAACTGTACAATAATTCTCATGATTCACGCACCTCGCAATGTGTCATAAAATATTTACTGATTCGCAAAGTGAGCAAGGATATAACGAGGAAACGTTGCGCGACAAGTAGATATGGCGGCATGGGGATATAAATAGTATGTAGTATGAAGGACAGAGTGCTTGAGGCGACCCAGGTGGTAGACGACGAGAGTAGAGAGTCGTATAGGGGATGGTCAGAATAAGTGATAAGTGGATGCGTGCATAGCGCAGAATGGAGGGCTGGGTAGGTAGGTGCGGCCAGGGAACCAAAACAGGCGGGACGCGATATAGCCACTACCGCTACCGCTACCGCCCATCCCCTCGAAATCAAACTCGAGCCACCCAATGCCTCCCACTCCCACTCCTACTCCCGCCCCACTATGCCCACCAGCTCCCGCTCACCGCGCTCACTGGCGATGGATCATCATAAACGCACGCTGCCCCCCACTGCCGAGCACCACAAGAGTGCGCATAAAGTCCCCGTTTATGCTCCGCAGCTGTGCATCTACCTCGTCCGCGCTCGTCAGCATCGCCGGTGGAGCCGCGGGCCCAACACCAGGTAGGATCGTGTGCGCGCCAGCGGGGCCTACGGTGCTATCGCGCACGGTGCCGCCGCGACTAGTCCCGGGTGAGTTCGAGCCTGAGGCCGCAGTACTGCTTTCTGCGCCAGCGCCGTCGTCGGGCTCGCGCTCGGGATCGGGGGTGTCCCCTGCTGCTGTTGCCGATAACGCCCGAGCAGTGGCCACGCGGCATCGATGTCCTTGACGAACGCCGAGATGTCGTCGTGCTGCGCGTCCGTAGTGGGGGATTTCAGCTGAAAGGCACATAAATACGCAAGTCAGCGTCGCGCTACGTCGCGGAGAGGTAGAAGAAAACTTACGAAGCTCCCGCAAGCGCTTGGCGTACATTCGCGCGGTACAGGCGCGGTGCCGACGCCGACACTACCACTCGCGTTGCTGCTTTCCCCGCTGCCCCCGCTACCGACGCTGCTCCGCGCCGCGGCGCCATACCGATGCGGGAAGCTGCCCGAGTAGCGTTTGCGCACTGGGATGTCCGCGCCGCCTCCGCCACTCACCCTCCCACTGGCATTTACCCCGGCTCCGGCACTCGTACCCACACTCTCCCCCACCGACGGCGGAGGCGTCGCCTGCCCAAGGAACACTACCCCCATAGGGCTCGGCGCCCCCGTGCAGTACGCCCGGGCTCTCCGCACCGCTCACTCCAGCGGCAACGACCCACTCAGCGAGCTCCGCGAGAGCGTATTGCTCTTGCAAGGATTGATCGGAATCGCGCTGGGCCCGCTCGCGCTGATCCCTCCCGCACCGCTGCTCCCGCTCCCACTCGCAGTACCCAGGCCCAGCCCACTGCCGCCGCTCTCCAAAGCACTCCCAATCGGCACCCCCTTCTCGCGCTCCCGTTCCCGCTCCCGCTTGCTCGGCAGTGGGCCCGTACCGTGGGGATACCCATATTCGCCTCCCGTACCCACGCTCCCCGCGTCAGCACCTTCCCTCAGCGCGAGCGGCGACGGCACCGACGCGAGTGAGCCCCGCATCGCAAGCGGTGACGTCACCGTGCCCGAGCGAGGACGTCCCGCTCCTTGGGAGTACAAACCTATCCACCACACCATCTCCTCCCCACTCGAGTCCCGCCGATGCCCCGGCGCGACATGCACGCCCATCCGATACGACGTCGACGCCGACCCAGAGGACGCCTGTGACTCGCCGATGGTGCGATACGGCGATGCGTTGCTGGTGGGGACGGCGACGAGGGGGGGAGGGGGCGTCGCTATCGGTGCTCGTGCGATACGGATGCCCCTCGCCCGCCGTCCCTAGCGAATCCACGTACGGCCGTAATGCCAACGTGTAGTTGTACCGCCCCGGCGACGAGCCCGCGGGCGGCAGCGGCGGCGTCGTGTACTGCCCAGGCGAGCCTGCCCACATGCCCATGGACGGGGTAGATGTCGCGATCGACCACCGCGCGAGGTTGAAACGAACTCCGCGTCGCCGTCGTACTGCTGCTGCTGCTGCTGGTAGCGCGCGCTACCGCCGGCGCTAGCGGTACGATTCCGGGCGTAGTCGGTGGAGGCGGAGGGCACATCTCGTCTGCCGCTGCCCTCAACGTGGAGCGCTGGGCGCGCATCGAGCACGGCGAAGCGCGACGAGAGGAGCGCCTCGAGCGATTCGAGCGAGAAGGTTGGCGTGGTTGCGTAGGTTACGGAAAGCGTCAGTGTGCCTGTAAAATGAAAGAATTCATCAGTATGCATGTTTAGAGGACGAGATTGGAGGACAGACGAAAAGTGACGAAGGAGGGAAGAAGAGCGTAGGGAATGCGGACAACGCCAGCGAAAGAACGGAAAGAAATGGAGGGCAAAGATGGGACTCACCGGCTGGATGCGCTACCCCCAAGAAAACATGGGTACTCGTGGGCAGCGGCGCCGCGCCCGCCTCTGCCGCGGGCAATTCCCCGAAACCAAGCGGCGTCTCTCCATTCCGACCAGCCCTCATTCCAGCCACTGCCGCCTGCACACCGCCTTCCGGCCGCAACCTTACTATAGCCCGTAACCCGCGCTTCCCTCCCGTCGGCCCACCCCCAGGCGCCCTCCTCCCCGCAAGCTTCCGCACGACGCGCCACGCAGGCAGTATCCGCAATCGAATTCTTGTATATCGTCGGCGGCAGCACGTCCCCCTCTTCGTCTGTGCTGCTGCTCCGGCTCGTATCCGATGCAGACGACGACGTCGAGGAGGCAGAGGGCGGAGAGGGCGCGAACGCGAGTACCCATTCCTCCAGGAGGACGTACCGTGGTTCGGGCTCGATGTGGGTGCCGCTTGGTTTGTGTACGAGCGCGGTGCCGGCGCCTGGTGGCGGGACGACGAAGAGTATCTGCACCGCGAGTACAGCAGGTGGAGGCGCGGTGGAAAGCGCGCGATAGGTGTCGATTTCGACGATGAGCGTGCTCCCTGGTGTGGCGAGAGGATTTTTGAGATTAAACTGTAGGAATTCAGTAAGTATTGCTTCAAGCAAACCAGAAATACGAGCTTACTGACCCACTTATCAGTCTTTCCCTGTAACGGACCCTGCTCCGAGGCGCGCGCAGTACACAGGACATGGGAAAGCTTGTGTATATGTGGAACGCGATCTGGTCTACTTTTGCGCTGTCCCCCGCTGCCATTCCGCAAGTCAAGTCGCCTAGTTGTTATTATTCCCGACTAGTCTTGCGAGTCCCCGTGAAAGTCGGGAGTATGCCGTCCAGAGGGAAAGCGTAGTCATGTATGACTCATCATTAGCGGCCGACAGCGTCCATTGAGCAGCATCTAACGCAAAGCTACAAGATCGAGAGGGAGACGGGAAGATGGTTCGTTGATCGCCGAAAGCGTTTCGACCAAACAAAGCCTTGACAAACACACACTTACTCTCTGCAACGTTCGCGCTAAGAAATCCATCGACCCTATGCTCCAGGTTGCCTCCTCGTGCAAGGTGGAATCAACTTTCCAATGTCCAGTCGCTGCGCTTGCGGCCTCGCCTTATGAAGTCCTTCCAGATTTCTTTGGGTCCCATCATGCATTCTTCGGCTCTTCACTTGGTACATCAGCTCCTTTATTAATATTCAAACACTCGAGCCAATGCATTTCGCGGGCCTATGGACTTTATCCTTGTCTTATCTGTAATCCCGGCCCAACTCAACGCATTAGATCTCTCCTGAGAGTCCTGCTGAAAAACTTGAATCGTCTGCGAACATTTTGATTTACCTCTACATCCTCGCTGGACTGGTCGGCCTCGCACGAATATCTCATGCTACTTGTCAGCACCAAGCGGCTTTGACCCTGGCTACAGCAAATCGGGGAAACTGGAGCACGAGCGATATAGGGCGACTCGGGGATATGCGTGCGCCGATGCCACCCTGGCTGGCGAGTGGGTCCGCATGTCAGTATTCTCCAGCTGACATATACTCAACCCAACAGATTCTATGATAACTAAATGCGATAGTACCTCGCCCAAGTTGGACATACGAATATCTAACATGCGCTGGGGGCCGCTTTCGTGTTCTCACTTCGGATTTCGCATTATTCGTCTAAACGCAAGGACCCGTTACAATCACGGGAATCCCGTCTGGTTTCGGTGAAATACTTTGTACAGCGACGCCCACACTCCGCCGACAGTTGGAAACAGCTCAGGACAGGGCCGAGCGTGGAAACCACCCGAGCGGGTGAGTTATTCAATAATGCCAGTAATTCTGAATATCATTTCAAAAACCAAACACACTGGCTTCGAATGTGGGTGTAGCCTCGACAACAGGTTAGTCAGTAATATTCGCCTCGAGCAACTTTGACTTCTGGTTTTACTCCTAGGATATCCTTATAGCTTGCCGTTTAACATGTCGGACGAAATCATGTTGGACACTCTTCCTTGTACAGCACCATGCATGTAAGCCCATTTAATGCTCCACTCATGCCAATCTTCCCGACGCGGTATCTAACGTTCCTGGTGCTAAGTCACTTCCACCACAGTTCACCCCCTCTTTTCACATCAGGAGGAATTCACCAACGCAGACAGAT